>CM038225.1:96056776-96656776 GCA_021442155.1 Cymbidium sinense
GATTAATGATTCCCCATCTCTTTATAGGACAAGGGTATCATATATGCTTAACTTAGATGGAAACTTTCTTAAGTGAGTGAAGATATTGTAATCCACCTTAGGCTGATCCTCCACAAGCACATCCAAGGCTGATCATCAGAACCAATGACTTGTTTCCTTATTTTGAGGTACCATCTAGAGGAAGAACCTGCCACTATGAAGGACTTCTGATCTCTATGGCATTAGTGGAAGATTCTACCTACTCAGTGCTCACCAATAGCTTCTTTATAGACCCTCGTAATCGATGATTCCAAGTCTATCTAAAGAGGTGAACCATATTATTCGAGAAGGAAAGTCCATCTCAATCAAAAGAGGATGATCAAAAGTTATTATATTTAGAGTTGAGAGTTTTCTGAGAGTCGAAGTTAGATAACCCATAAGTGACACGATGTAATTCAAACTAGCTTTATTCCTTGATTTCTTAGATTTAGAAGGCAATATATAGTAGAAATCTAGTAAAGTAAGAGGGGTGAAGGATTTGATGCCCTCATCCACTGATACAAGATGTCTACTAGAAGAAGAGCTAGTTGAAGTAGAAGTGTTAAGTAGAAGTTGCATGGAAATGGAGACTGGCTCTGGTTGTGCTACTTGGCTATCCCGCCAAGCTGCTGGCCGTCGCTGAACACCCACTTTCCCAAAAGTTATTTGGCAATTTGTCAACCTTCCTTGATTTTGAGGTTCTGAGTGTTTGCAAGGAAAGTTTTTTGATTTTTGAAATAATCTTTTTAGAGGTTCAAGATAAGGAGATATCCCAACCTTCTTTGGTTTTCAGAGGATCGCATGTATCCCCAAGTATTACCCTAATAGAACTGGATGGCTGTTCCACTAGATATTCTTTTGAGATAACTATGGTGCCTGTCTTGTAGCTATGCTCAAGCTAATTCTTGAATGTAAAGCAATCTTCCAAAATATGGCCTGATGGTAGGGCAAAAGTTAGCCCACCCACTCTTTTCTAGGCTCTAAAAATCAAGTTTCTTTAAGAGGTTCTTAAAGATTTTCTGACATCCTCCCTCTTAAATGAATAAGGTTTGTTTAGTTTATCCAAAAGAGTAGGTGGATGGTACATGGCAAGGTATGTGTACCACATGAATATGAGGAGGAGGTGGCAAGGCCATGGATGGGTGACAGATGGCCTAGGTGGTGGTAGAGGAGGAGGAATGATGGCTGTGGAGCACAAGGTCTCTCATGCTGATCTCTGATTGATTGCTTACCTTTGTTTAACACTGCTACTACCCTTGGCTTCTTCTCATAAGCTTTCTCCTTGGCTTTCTTGATTGATCTTGAAAAGGCAATTGTTTGGCCTCTCCTTATAGACTAGCCACTTTGTTGATTAGCTTCTTAAATGTCTTGATGGTAAAACCTTTGAGCATGAAGGAGACCAGGAAATGAATATTATTTAGTAGAATTTCAATGGCATGCTATTCAAATAGTAGCGATTTGCATTTCATATCAAATTATGCCATCTAAGAATATAATCAATGAGAGACTCACTAGGGTGTTGTTGAGCAACAACGAGATCGCCTATAGTCACCCTTTGCTGAGCTCTAGCAAACCTCTTAATGAAGAGTTGCTCCAACTCAAAAAAAGTCTTTACTGAATTATTGGGGAGTTCAACATACTAATTAAAGGCTATGCCTGCTAAGCTACTGACAAAAATATAGAATAGTAATGCATCGATGCTACCAATGTTGCAACAGCTAGCCTTAAAGTGCGCTATGTGCTACCGTGGGTTCCCACTATCATCAAAGCTCTTGAAAGAAGGTGGCACAAAACCCTTAGGATACTAGATGACATCAAATTCCTCTGGGTAGGGGCTACCCTTTGGAACTGATGATCCTCCTTTAGCTTGCGCCAACGCTTCTCTCACTTGCTGCTCAACCATGAGTTTAATATCCTTTTCTTTATGGAGGTACTATCCACTACCTTCATATACAAGCTAGTGCTGCCCTACTCTACTAGAGGTGAAGTCTTGGCTTGATCCAAGACATGCAACTACTCAAGTTGACCGGTCTCTATAATAGTAAGATGCACTACTAGGGCTTGGTTTTTGAAGTGCGAAAACTACTGCTAGCAAGTTTTCAAGCCTCTTTTCCATCCTATCTTTCTGGTCATCCTTTTGTTTTAGTTGCTGAAGGAGGAGTTGGGTGGAGTAGGCTATATCATCTGCTTAGTAACACTTCCAAAGTTTGATCTCAAGAAGGGAACCCCGGTGACTACCATGTGCACCTCAATCTTCCAATAAATCATCATTGTTGGGATCAAAACCGACCTTCTCTCCTCTAAATTAGACATATCCTAGAATTTTCTTCTTTTCCACAAGATATGGTGCTACAATATCATCTAGGAAACGATCCAACTATGTGGCACAAATGATCATGACGACTGGTGGGATCTGTCATGTACATCTAACCTCTCCCTACGAGAGCTAATCTTGTGAGGACTACTCACCGGAGGATAGATGCTCCTAATTTTCACTAGAACTGGGTGGAGTTGTACTCTTAGGAGAATCTATGGCCATAAGGATAATGGTACTATCTCCTTGTCCCTTTATTGTTGCTACCTCCAAGACCTATTACGGTGATGGTGGTGATGGCACAACTACAATGCTCCAAGATCGCCATTCCATCTTCCCATAATGGAGTAGAGGTCGAAGGAGAGCTCGTGCCCCACAATGGTGTAGATGGAATGGGATCTCTTGGCCATACCGATCACCAATGGGCTCTCTTTCCGGATGCCTTCATGGCTTTTGCTGGAACTATGGATGATGGAACTTGTACTGGAGATGGTGGGTGTAGAGTAGAGCGAAGTAGCAGAGGCACCACTGACTCTCTCTGTACAGGAGCTCCTCTCTTGTGGTGGGTAGTACCCATCAGTAGAATGCTATCGATGTGACCGACACGGGTAGCACACCGAATGGGAAATTCCATGAGGATGGAGGCAGCTGACTATCTAGCATACCTACATCTTTCTCTGCTGGTAGCTTGTACATACATGCCTCTCTATCCCTCTCTATCCTAATGTACCTGCCAACAGGATGATGATAGTAAATAAATTAAACCCTGATCATTCATAAGCCCTCCTACTGTAACATCAAGGCGGCATACATCCTCCTATCTCTAAGAGCCTCAAAGTGAACGCAGTGGAGGTAAAACCAGATCCTCCTAATATCTTCCTCTCCATTAGATCCAGAGGGGTGAAACTTGTTCTCTGGATGAGGGGAGACTATCCTGCTACCACTGAATGAAATGCCGCTTCCATCTTTGGCTAGCACATGATGCCGCTTGATCTTGTGGCATCGCAGGCCAAGTCATGCCGAGGAGAAGTATGGGAACTAGACCCTACCTCATAGGTAGGGGAGACTATCCCAAGAACTAGGGGATCCTTCCTCTTGGAAGAAGCCAATGACTGGGTGCTAACCAAGATTACATAAATGGAACCACCGACCCACTGCAATCAAATGCAATTGTTGTGGGAACTATCACATCCTTCCTCTTTAATGAAGAAAACTTGAATGATGCATCTCAACATGGATGACCGCTTCCGGTCACACTGCTAATGGTTGTGGGGGTGGTCCCGTCACAAGTGATCCTAGTCCCCTTAAAACGTTGGCCAAAATGAATGAGGTGGGCAAAGTCAGTCTGTAGGATGCTGGCCCAACCCAAGGCCAAATCCATCCCAAAATAAAAATTAAACATGTACTTCTGAGCTTATATTTAAACTGAACTAAACTAAATTGAAAGCTAATTGAAACTGAGTTGAAATTCTACAATTTTTGAAAATAAACTCAAATTAGATTTCTACTTTAATTTGTTTTTTAGAAAACCCACACTCAACAATTTGAATATGTTAAGTGGGGCTTTGATTTTAGGAGAGATTTTGAATTGATTGGAAAGGAGAGATTTTAAATTTAGAATCCATTTTATCAAATTTGTGTATGTTGAAATGGGTTCAAATATTTTTGAAGATATTGATGCTCAATTGGTTCATATTTGAATTTGATTTTTGTGTTTAAACCCTTTATTTAAGAAATTTGAGTATGTTAAAGTAAAGGGTTAATTGATTTTGTTTGAAATTGCTCAGTTAGCAAATTTGGGTATGATAAATGAGTTGTTTGAAAACATTTTTTTTTCTTTTGTTTGCTTGTTTGTGAATTATGTGTGACTTTGAAAGTGGAATCTTTACTTAGCAAATTTGGGTATGCTAAATGAAGAATCCAAATGTGTTCTTTTGTTTTGGATTTTGAAAAATTGGATCTTTACTTAGAAAATTTGGGTATGCTAAATAAAGTCCAAATATGTTTTGCATTTTGTTTTTGTTTTTGAAAGAGAGGATCTTTACTTAGAAAATTTGGGTATACTAAATAAAAGAATCCAAATGTGTTTTGTGTTTGGTGATTTTGAAAAGAGGATCTTTACTTAATAAATTTTGGTATGCTAAATAAAGTTCAAATGTGTTTTGCATTTTATTTTTACTTTTGAAAGAGGGGATCTTTGCTTAGCAAATTTGGGTATGCTAAATAAAAGAATCCAAATTTGTTTTGTGTTTGGTGATTTTGAAAAGAAGATCTTTACTTAGCAAATTTAGGTATGCTAAATAAAAGATCCAAATGTGTTTAGTTTTGATTTTTGAGAAGTGGATTCTTTACTTAGCAAATTTAGGTATGCTAAATAAAGGAAATCCAAATGTGTTCTTAAATTTTTGAGATTTGATTTTGAAAATAGAATCTTTACTTAGCAAATTTGGGTATGCTAAATAAAGGATCAAAGTGTGTTTTGATTTTTGATTTTGAACTTTGAAAATGAGAACTTAGCAAATTTGTGTATGATAAATAAGGTCAAATGTATTTTTGATTTGGATGTTATGATTTTTGAAAAGGGGGATCTTTATTTAACAAATTTGGGTATGCTAAATAAAGTCCAAATGTATTTTTAGTTTTGATGTTTTGATTTTGGAAAGAGGGATCTTTACTTAGCAAATTTGGGTATGCTAAATAAAATATCTATATTTATTTTGAAAAATGAAACTCTCACTTGGCAAATTTGGGTATGTCAAATAGGAGTTAGTTATGTTTTATTTTTCAAAGATGAAATTTTGTGTGTGATTTATTGCTTTTTGAAAAGATGGAAATTCCAACTTAACACATGTGGAATGTGTTGAGTGGAATTTCCAATAGTGTGATTTTGTTTTGGAAATGAAGCCTCTATTCAACATATTTGGATGTATTAAGTGGAGAAGTTTATTTTCAAAATTGTATTTATGTATATATATTTTTTTAAAAAATAAAGAAATTCTAACTTCAACATATGTGAGATATGTTGAAATGGAATTTCAATGTTATGATATGATTTTATTTGGAAAGGTGCTTTCAATAAATTTGGGTATATTGAAAGAGGATGGTCATTTGTGCTTTTTTTGAAAAGATGATTTTGGATTTTTATTTGGAAATGAAATCTTCATTCAATAAATTTGGGTATATTGAATGAAGATGTTCATTTGTGATTTTTGAAAAGATGATTTTTGATTTTGTTTAGGAATGAAATCTTCATTCAATAAATTGAGTGAGGATGTTCATTTATGCTTTTTGGAAAAGTGATCGTTGATTTTGTTTTTGAAAAGATGATTATTGAGTTTTTATTTGAAAATAAAATCTTCATTCAATAAATTGTATGAGGATGTTCATTTGTGCTTTTTAAAACTATGATTGTTGATTTTTTATTAGAAAATGAGATCTTCATTCAATAAATTGAATGAGGATATTCATTTGTGTTTTTTTGGAAAAGATGATTTTTGGATTTTATTTTTGAAAATGATCCTACATGTAGCAATCTTGAAGATTGTTAGATAAGGTTGGAATATTTTATTATGTGCATTTTGGAAAAGTGCTTTTTCAAAATTGTTGTTTTTATAAGGGATTTATTTTTCTTTATTTTTGGAATGAACCTTTTCTTACCATAGAAATGGTAAAGAGGAAGTCATTAGTTATTTCTTTTTATTAAATTTTTATTTTCACTTATTGGGAAACCCAATAAGGGTTTTAAGACCTACATGGAGTGAGGTCCTAAAACCTAAAGGATGTTGGCTAGCATAGCTTAAGAATAAAAGAAACTAAGTTCCATCAAAAAAGAATTATAGTCTCAGACTCATACAAAGTACAAATCTATTATCGATACTTGGAGATAATGATTATTTACCAAAGATGGAGAGAGGAATCATCCCTAGATGGGTTAAGATGGATTGGAGGCAAACATTCATAGATTACTTGAACACTGACAAACTATCTCAAGAGAAATCACAAGCCCATCAGATGAAGTAGAGAGCTCTCTCTATGCTCTCGTGGATGGCACCTTGTAGATGATCTTTCTATCAAATGTGGTTACACTTGTTTGACAAACTGAAGCCAGGATCATGGAGGTAGATTGGTATGCGAGTGCATCAATGCTCTAAAGATGAAAGCAAAGATCAAGAGACTAGGATACTACCGGCCGATGATTACAAGCATGGATATGAGATTCCATCAATGTCGTACACGTGTGATCCTATTCAACCACCCAACATTCTACATCCTACATACCTCATGGCCATTTGAGTGTTGGGGTACCAACATAGTGAGTTTGATCGATCCTCCTTCTTCCAAGGGTCATCGATTCATCCTAGCTCCACCACTACTTTTCCAAGTGGTAGGCAATCCCACTTAGAGAGGCCACAACTCGGATGTGCTTAGTTTTTTAGGAACCATATCGTATATAAGTTTAGGGTGCCTCGATGAATTATATCCGATAATGGTACTGCTTTCAAGAGCACCAAGATCAACAACTTTGCTAGAAGACACGGTATAGATTAGAGATATTCCACCATCTACTATCCCAGGGGAAAGCATTCAACAAAACTCTCATCTAGATACTAAAGAAGACACTTGACAGCAAATGATAGTGGCATGAGCAGTTGGTTGAAGCCTTGTGGGCCTACCACACCACATACAAAACTCCAACTCAATCTACCCCATTCTCCTTTGTGTATAAGTCTGAAGTTGTTCTACCCTTAGAAGTTCAACTCTCGTCACTTATGGTAGCATGATCACTATAGAGTAGAATGGAAAGTTGTGGTTAGAAGAGCTCAAAGGTTTGGAAGAGAGATGCGTAAAGGCAATCCAGAATCTCGAGTTATACAAAGCCAAAATGATTTAAGCTCACAACAAGCTTGTCTGCCCTAGAACTTTTCAAGCATGAGAGCTTGTTCTAGTTTTAAGGAGTTTAATTGTTGCCCGTTGAAAGATGGGAGGCAAGTTTGAACCCACTTGGGAAGTCCCTTTTGTCATAGAGAAGGCCTACCAAGGAGGGCCTTATCAGCTTATTGATTATAAAGGGTAACACCCGATGCTACCAATTAATCGGCTCTATTTGAAGAAATATTACCAATAAAATCATGTTTGAAAATAATTATCATAAAAGAATAAAAAAAATTTCTATTTTGATTCATCAAAATCTTCTCTTCATTCGAAGCATTGTTTGCTTATCTTGTGAATCTACCACCATGTGTTTAGGATAGATGTAAGAGAACCCAAGAGGCATCCTATCCCACTTTCACAACATGAACATAATCAAACACAATTCCCCAATGCTACTAGAATAGGTTTGAGAGAACCTAAAAGGCACCCTATTTTGACTAACACAACTAAGTTAAGTGTAATAGAACCCAAGCGGCATCCTTTCTTGGTGGGATCACAAATGCCATTCATGGCACCATTTCATCAATTCCTCTATGTGTTTTTAGGATAGGTATAAGGGAACCTGAGAGGCATCATTTTCCTTTTAACATAAACATAAACAAAAATAAACAAAAATATTTTGTTTAGATCTATTTTCATGTGGGAGCAAGCCCCCTATGGCATTCACTCATTAGCTACTCTAAGTTGGGCCGATATGCTACCTTGCTAGTATGTTATCCCAGTGGTCACTTGTCTGACATATGTGAGTCCCCACGTTTTCTTCTTGACTTGACCATTGAAAACAGCATTGTTATTGGTTTGGTAGCTTCACTACTCAAGCTACCTCACATTGATTTTGTTAAAGAAGATGTGAGTCCCTATATTTTCTTCTTGAACTAACCATCATGCACTGATTAGATTGAGTATATTTAAGGTTTAGGATAAGTCCTCCAGTGGCTCCTTTCTTCTTGATTACCCTTGAGTTGATTTAAGTCTCCCTAGTGGCATTCACTTAGTAGTCACCCTAGGTCAAATAACACCTATCGAGCTGGAGATAGACTATCCCGATAATCAGTTCTACTATAGGAGGATGCAAGTCCTCGATGTTTTCTTCCTAGGGTGATTATTGTAAATCGATAGGCACCTTAGGTTGGTTGATGTTCGCTATGCTAACAGTGACTCACCCAGTGGATACACCACTCTTGGCAGATGTGAGTCCCCACACTTTCTCCTTGAGTTGGCCACCAAATACCTATGTATACTTTCTTCTTTGGGGTTTTGGATAAAGCCCTTTGGCCCCTTTCCCTGCGGGCACTCTACTTGGATCATCCTTTAGACCTACCCGTTACTCTTGGATTTGATTGTCCTCCTTTCTAGTAGCCACCCCATGGTTGAAGAATTTGTTGATGAATAGATTCTCCCTTGGTTCAGTAAATCTGAGATAGTTTTAAGCTAATATAAGCTCCTTCTCAGTATGGTCCCTCGCAAACCAACAAGGTCCATGATAAATAAACAAAATAAAATAAATAAATTTATTTGCTTGTAGATTAAGAATTCAAGCTCCCAGTGGCCCCTTTTCCAAGCAGGCATCCTATCTTTAGGGCATTGTCCGCATAACTCCCTATAGGAATTGTTTGACTATGCTTGAGTTGAGATAAGTCCCGGGTCAACACTCTCTTCATAGTCACCCTTAGGTCAGGTTCAATCCAAGAGTAACTCGAGTAGTGTTTAAATGGGGTCGCAAAGGACATGATCCCAATAGAGTGCACGTAGGGAGAGGGGCCACTAAGGAATTTATCTGAAACACTAGAGAAGAAAGTTTGCATAGGTATTCAGTGGCCAACTCAAGGAGAAAGCATGGGGACTCACATCTGCTAAGAATGGTGTATCCACCAGGTGAGTCATTGTCAGCATATAGAACATCAACCAACCTAAGGTGCCCATCCATTTGTAACAATTAGCTAGGAAGAAAGCATCGGGGACTCACATCCTCCTATATCTGAATTGATTATCGGGATAGTCTATCTTCAGCTCGATAAGTGCTATCTGATCTAGGGCGACTACTGAGTGAATGCCACTACGGGACTTAAATCAACTTAAGTGTAGTCAAGAGGAAAGGAGCCTATGGGGACTTATCCTAAACCTCAAATATACTTGACCTAGTCAGTGCATGATGGTTAGTTCAAGAAGAAAGCACGAGTAGTCACATCTTCTTAAACAAAATCAACATGAGCTAGCTTACTAGCTGGGCAGTGAAGCCTTCCAAACTAATAAGGCACTCGTTGGTTTGAAATGGTCAAGTCAGGAAGAAAGCACGGGGACTCACATCTGTAAGATAAGTGACCACTAGGGTGACATACTAACAAGGTAGCATATCAGTCTGACCTAGAATAGCTAATGAGTAAGTGCCATAAGGGGCTTGCTCCCACATCAAAATAGCTTAAGATAAAAGATTTTTGTTTATTTTTTATTTGTGTTTGTGTTAGATGGAAAAGGATGCCCCTCAGTTATTTTCATCAATTCCCTAGCGGAGTCGCCAGAAAAATTGCGGATGAATTTTATCTTCATCTAAATGAATTAGATGAAAATAAAAATTAACTCTTTGTTTGACACCGCATATGAGATGTTCTTATTATGCATGACCTTGAGGAATGATGTACTATCTTAAGAGGCAGAAGTCACCAGCCTACAATGGACCTAATCACCTAATAAGAACTCCTAAGGATAATGGGTCTTCGGATGTACTAAAGATTCTTCCCTTACTTTACATGGACAAGTAAGGTAGGGTTTATTTTAAACCGGGTTCATTAAGTTCCCGATGGAGGCAAGCCCATATAGTTTATTGCATCTTAAAGAATGAGATTTCTTAAGAATTCTTCTAATTAATATAATTGATCATTATCTCCAAAGATTTCAAAGATAGGACTATTAATCAATTGGTTACTTTTGGAAGATCAAATGGGATTTATCAAAGGGAGGGAATTATTATCAAAACCAAAAGAAGATAAGTAGGGGATGCTTATGATACTTGGAAGCCTATCTCAAACTATCTTATGGTTGGCTTTATATTTTAAAATTTGAAGAGAGTTAATTATTTGAGTTGAATTTTTATTAGAATTCTAGGGCTTATAATTCCACAACACAAGATCATGTAAATGCCTAAGAGATGAGGATTTATGCTTGTAGCCCACAAAGGGAAGTAGCAACATTTGAACCTAAATCTAGAGAGATTTGGAAAGAGCCAATGCATGACCTAAATCTAATGTGAAAAATGGGTATATGGTTTACCTCCATAACAGAAAAAAATCAATTGACACTTACACTGGGGTGGCAAACTAACTCCTCCTTCGATTTTAAATACACATAGGCAAGTCATATGTTTTTGCAAGATAGCTAGGGTGTTCTTTATTTAGAAAAAGACAAAGCACTTAAACACACTCCCTAAGAGATTAGATCATGTAGGGCATGATTAATGACTTAAATCTAATGCAACTTTTATTTATGTTTTTTTTGACAATTCATTTGACACAAACTATTGGATTCATATGCTTAATGCATGAGAAATTGGTTATAAGCCAAAACCAGCAAGAAGGAGTTGTGTTTCCATCATAGCTCTCAAATGTCAAGCTAAATTCTCTGGCAAAGGTGGAAGCCCTCCATAAGCAAGAGTGAAGCATGATGCTTTTTATGCATGATGTGAGACATACAACATCCAGCTAAGGGGTTGTTAAATCTTTTATCTTGATTTAACCTAGGCTTTAGGTGAGGTTATGAGTAGTTAATTTTTTATTTTGAATTGATTAATTTGATATAAAATTTATTTTCCTAAGAGCCCAAATTGCAACCAAGTCATTCATCAATCAATGAAGAAACTTGGAAAAATATATCATCTTAATGCACAAGCTAAACAAACATCAAGCAATTTTATAAAGTTAGCATAAAAGAATAAAAGGCCTTTGTGGTCGGGCTCCACCGTACAAACCCAAAAATAAATGGATAGATGAGCTCTACCCTTATACAACTTAGATTACAAATGAATTAATTACAATAAAAAAGGAATTCATGTTATGGGGATCTTCATTCTTCATTTCTTCATTCTTCATTTCTCTCTTTCTTTCATTCCTTATTTTTTCTTTATTTCTTTCCTTCTTTTGGTTGGTTGGGATATAGTTGCTTTAAGGCTTCACATGGTGAATAAGGCATAGTCTTATGACCAATGTTCATCCTAAACCCCCATATTATTCAATCCAAATCTTAATTACAAAATTACATGAAAATGGGAAAGTGAATCTAACTAAACCTACAAAATAGGGATTGGCTAAACATACCACACAATCTTAAGCAGTTATAAAAATAAATTAGACTTAGCACCCCACACATGGGTAACCAAGTCCACCTATCCTAATTTTTATTATGCTTAAGGGTATAAGCAACCGACATAATAAAAGAATTTATTATTTTTATTACAACACCCCTTAAGCACAATCTCCTCCAGAAGATAATAATTAGACTAAGATCATCCTATCATCTAGTCTACATACATACACCCTAACATCCACATTAAAATACAAAAATAAAATTAGACATCAAACCATAACCACCTCTAACATAGAGCTAGAAATGGTGACTTAGCCTAATGTGTGCTATTTAAGGCTTGGTATGTCTAGCTGCTTTAAGGTTAGAATTTTCTATGTGAGAAGGATTCAAATGTAGAAGGTGGTTTCATTTAATTGATTTAGTTGATTTGTTAATTTTATTTGATGATTTGATTTGGTTTGGATGAACCTACACTTAATTAGTAAGTGTTGTAACGAGAGGGAAAGAGAAAACAACTTCTCTTTCCTCCCTACATTAAGTGACTTCTAAGATAGATTCATTAGTAATTTTTCTTGAGTTAATATTTTATTATGTGTTTTAATTAATCCTAAGTAGATTTGCTCTAAATAAACCTATTCAATAAGAAAGGCATTTTAGGACTAATTAAAGTGAATTACTATCACAAAATACACAACCCTTATTTCTTTCCAACATGTGTATCATGCATATGAATAAATCCTAAGTATTAGATATTCAAATGAAACTTTAGCACACCTTAATGATGAATGCAAATAGATATTGTTTAGGAAAAAAATTGGATATTTCATGATGCATGATTTTGTTAAGTAAAAAAGAGAGGGATTCTTTTATCCATTAATCAAATGCACATTTACATGTATGAAAGACATAAGTGAGTATAATGCCTTTATTTTCTACACCAAGGGTATAATGAACAAGACCTTCTTAGGGCTACTTAAAGCCTCATAACCTCAGGATATCCAGACTAATATACCACTTTTCTTAAATACATGTGCATGTACAAAAAGAAAACAAATTGATGAAGAATCATGCAAAAGATTTTCATTTGTTTGTTTGATTTTGGTTGTTTAATTTAAATGTGTAACATGGGGATTTTAAGTCATAACATAATAGTGCATAGGAATATATTTAAGCAAGTGTTATGTTCTTTTGAAATGAACTATACACTTTATAAATCCAATACAAACCCATGTTAAGAAAAGGGAAGAAAATCACATAACACATTTTAAACTATAATCACATCCAAGCTTATAAGTATTTATAAGTAGCATGCCTTCATTTATGATCTTCGATTTATAGATTTTAAAAATAATTTTTAATTTAGTAGTGATAATAGCCATTCATATTCTTACTTTAACCAAAACATGCAATTTGACATAAAGGAAACATTTCATTTATTTTTTATTAAAAGATATGAATGCATGATTTTCATATGGCACACAACATTTAGCAAGCTTAAAAAGAAATAAAGTGATGTAAGTATGTAACTTCATTCACCCTAAGTAACTCCTAAAGACAATCTTATGAACTAAGATCATTTAAAGAGAATCATCATTTCTTAAAGATATTTTTTTTATTTTGTTTTGAATTTGATTTAGAAAATGCAAAAAATATTTGCTGGTCCTAACCCATTTCCCCATATATGAATTGACTTAGTTTAGTTTTAGAACCATTTAGGGTTTAGGTCCAAATCACATGGAAACCATAATGGAATCGACCTCACCATCAGAGATTGCTGGAGTCTAGGTTCTCCATTAACGTACCTTCATTTTCTCCTATGATTTTTAGTTTTGGAGCTTTTTGAAGGATGTTGGATCCCCAAGATGATCCAATAGTATAGAATCATAGGATTTCCTTCAACAATCATGTAACAACTAAAATCGTGTGATTTCCTTTCCTAGATCAAAAGATATTAGCAAAACAAGATGGACAGTTATGGGTTCCCGTAGGAAATGAAGGAGATGAGCCCTCCGCCATCTGATCCATGTATTTGGATCAGACGGTACAGATCTAGGTAGACTGGATGATTTTCTCCCTTTAGAAACCACGGATGAATCAAACCATATTTGATGACGGATCATAAAAATATAAAGCAGACATGGTGCCATGTGGACCACTAACATGAAAATGCATACACATGCCATGTAGATGTGACATGCCGGTTTCCATGTGGACCCTGTGCCATTTAAAAATCGTTAAGTAATAGTTTAAAATAATTAAAAAATATAGGAACTTCTAAAAATCATAGAAAAGTAAATACAAATTAGAAAAATACAAATGAAGGCTCTATGGATTCATCTTGATGAGAGGAGTCCATTAAAATTAAAATCCCAATTATTATTGGGTATTTTAGCCTTAATTTAAGTTTAATTTAAAATTATTAAACCACCCTAATTACTCTTAAATTAATAATCAAATTAATTTGAATCTTTGGGGAAATGAAATTAATAATGAAACACACCTTAGGTGAATTTTTCAGGATTTAATTCACTGGATTTAATGGAAATTATAATTTTATAGGCTTAATTAATACATCAATTAAATTACTTAATCTTTAATGAAATAATTAGGGAATTATAATCAAATAACCATAAATCACCCTAATGAACTTCAGTGAACATTAAATATCGCTAAAACTCATTAAACATAATAATCTTTAAATTGACCTAACTAGGCAATTAAATGAATTAAATAATTCAATTAAATAACTTGAAATTAATTAGATCATAGTAAATCAACTAGTTAGCCAAAAATTTTGAATAAACCCTCATTGGAAAAGTATTTCATTAAGGAATATATGAATAATAAAACCCTTAATAGAATCTTATTGAATTTGGCCTAATTTAGGTTTTAATGAAATAATTAAAACCCTAATTACTCCTTAATTACAAATCTAATCAATATAAACTTTAGAAACATAAAATTGGCCTCAGAATATTGCCATACTATCTCAAACCCAATTGATCTAGATTTGGAATTCTTTATTTTCCAAATTTTTTAGGTCAATGTGAATTAAATAATAATTAAGAATCAAATCCATTGAATGATAAATAAATTGAACTAATCAAATAAACATCAAAGACTTAGGTAATTCATCAAAACTTAAGTTAAAGAATTTAATCAAACTTAAAGATTAGTGAAATTAAAACCTTAAGTTAATCAAATATCAAATTTTAAGAAAATCAATACTTAATGAAATTCAAACAATTAAACAACTTAAGTTAAATTGAATGAAATCAAACTTTAATCTAAACTCTTTAAATTAATGTGAACCAAATCAAATGAAACCCGATAGTTTAATTCAAATGAAACAAATCAAATAAATTAAATCAAACAAAGTAATTTAAACAAAATGAAATAACTCAAATCAAATCTAAAATTGGAAATTAGAATAAAACCAATCCAAAATATTAATTAAGTTACTTAAGGATCAGTTAATTTTTTTTAAACTTATTAAATTAATATTGAATGGAAAGAGCTCAACTAAAAAAGGAATCATTCCATTCTTAATTCTTGAAAACATATACAACTTTAACCAAATAAAATGGAATAAAAATGAAATTAAAAAGTCATTTGAATTAAAACAAATGTAAAAAAAATTAAACAAAATTAAAATGTTGAATTGAAACTAAATTTAAAATCATCTAATCTAGATTATTATGTGATTTTCAATCTCATGAAATGTTATGCTATTCTTCACATGTTTATGTGGTGTATTGCTTAATTAGATGCCTTATTTGTTCTTTAGATTGGATGTTAAGGCATTCTTTCTAGATTTAACACTATTTTCTATAGGGGATTATGTTAAAGGGATTGTTGTAATAAATAATTCAGAAAATTATTGTTTGCTTATATACAAAATAACATATCCATATGAATCTTTAAACAATGCTAAATATGTTTGAGAAATATAAATTATTTTGTGTGTATTTCCTAACATTTATTTTGGTATTTATGATTTCTTTTAGACTTTAAAATATAAATTGAGCTTAGAATTAGGTTATTTATTAGGATTAAAAAACACCCTATCAAAGATTAGTGATCCCCATGGAGCCTAATGGATGTCCCTCAAGAAGGAGACTTTCCTGATAGGAAGACCCATAGATCTAAACTTGTAGTTTTAGGTATTATAATAAATTTTTCTTTCTTCCGTGGTGTAAGAAAGATTCTGCATTGGCCTATTTTATTAATTTAATCTAGCTTAATTTATTTTTTGATATGAAATAACATGTTTTTCTAAGTTTCTTCTTTATGTTGTGTTTGATGAATGCTTGGTCATAGGCTCATAGGATAAACTAGATTTTCTACCCAATTAAATCAATCAAAATATAAAAATAAATAAAACTCATAATCTTCATATGAATGCTTAAGTATTAAAGCAAGCTAAAATATGTAGCAACCCCTTAGCTGGATGTTTTAACATCATGCATAAATCATCTTGTTTCACTCTTATTAAGGAGGACTATCTTGCTAGAGAACTATTTGACCTTTGAGAGCCTATGATGGAAGAACACCTTCTTCATTCTAATTTCCCATAACCTTTTCTAATTTCATGATAAAATTGCATTATGACCTAAAATTAATCTTGAATAAAAATCATAAATTAAAAAAAAAAATATGCATTAGTAAATGCATCTGCCCACATGATCTAAGAATTAAGGAGTGAGTATAGGTTCATAGATTTCTTTCCTAAAAAGCAAAAAAGCCATCTTGCATTCATGTGACTTAACTTCATGAATTTAAAATACGCCTAGGTGGTGTTAGCTGAACTTCTCTCTGTTGTAAGTCTAGAAGAGTGTGGATAAGCTATTCCCCAAGTGAGAATGGCCAATGATTGCCAAGGATAGAATTAGGTCACATCTAACATGTGTTGCCTATAGACTAGGTTTAAGCATTTTATGAATAAGTTTTCAATAGGCATTTAATCTTGTGCTATAAATGTAGAATTCTAAAAAAATGATAACTTAAAATATAAAATTAAATCCCAAATTTGAAGCCCAATCATATGATAGTTGAAATGTCTACTAGGTATACTAATGTCAATAGACATTTCTTGCTTTTTCCTTTTGACTCTTGAAAATATATCTCTCCAATTTAGATCTTAGAATTTTCAAAAATCAACTTAAAGCTACCTAAATCTTTAAGAATAATCACTTATTTATTTAATCAGAGTATTCTTAAGAAGAGACTTTTCTTTGTAATTAACTTGAGGCTTGCCTTTATGGGGAACCATGATGTGATAAAGTAAACCTTGTTCTACTTTCATATAGTTTAAAAATACTGCATATGAAAGACCCATTAGCTTTAAGAGTCTTTTATTGAAATGAACGAATCCATTATAGGAGAACATATTTATCTTTCAAGATAATATGTTTATTCCTTAATATCGTATTTCATCATCTAAATAAAATATTCCTAAACTCTATGTGGTGTCATTTCTTTCTTATATTCCAGAGAAAAAACCAACACCATTTAGTTGATATTATGCTTTATTTAGATTAAGGTGTAAGT
This sequence comes from Cymbidium sinense, assembly GCA_021442155.1. Classification (NCBI taxonomy): domain Eukaryota; kingdom Viridiplantae; phylum Streptophyta; class Magnoliopsida; order Asparagales; family Orchidaceae; genus Cymbidium; species Cymbidium sinense. The sequence continues at coordinate 96,073,887 of CM038225.1, forward strand.
TAAGTCCATTAATTACCCATTACCTACACCACTTTAACATAATTAAGCTAACATTATGAGCTGACATATGATATGCAATCACATGGAATTTAAATCAGTAATGGACCTAAGAAAGAAAGGGGCCTAATGCAATTGGCTACAATTAATATTAAGCTAAAGGTTTAATTGACTTTCATAACCTTCCCACACATGTGAGTTGGAAATAGTTTCCTAAATTTACCTGGTTTTGAACACCTAAGGATCTACCCAAAAAAGAGATTGATTAAGTCATTGATTTTGAAATTTTGATTAAGCTAATAAGTAGATCATTAGTGGACTAATCCTTAATTAGGTTTGGATTAAGAAAATTTAAATACTAGAGAAAATACCCCAAACCCATTCCATAAACCTCCTCTTCACTTAAATAATGCTTAATTATCTTAATTTAGTGATTAAACTATTATTCACATGATTAATTACTCTTTATTATATTGAGAGGGTGATTAGGGATTCATTAATTGATTTCCCTAATTAACTCAATAATAAATTCCAAGAAAATTAGGGTAAGTCATCCAACCAAACATGCCTCAAAAGTTTAGAATTAATTAATGAAATGATTAGAGTAATTAGATTCTGAATTAAACCCTATTAAGGTAAATTCACTATTTAAAATCATTTAGAAACAATTTTATATTATTCATCACTGAATTATTTTTAAAATGAGCCCTCATTTATATTTTTTTGTATTTTCAACATTTAATTATGAATTTAGGATGTTTCAGTGATTAAGGGATAATTAAATAGCCTGAATTAATTAATTAATCCCGTCAGTACAATGTGGTCCACTAACATGGTGCACACTTTCCATGTGGCATGACGAGTTTTGTTATTTAAGTTGTCTAACCATATGTTACGTCAGTTGGTGATGCTACATACTTTCTCCTCCCATCAATATATGGTCAAGATAAAACTTTGGCTCTAAAAAAATAATCACATCTAACATTTAATTAAGATCCAAAACACACATGATGGATTATGATTCATCCCTACCTTGTATGAGATGGAGATCCCATATCCATTTTGAAAGTTTACTTGAGCTTAGATAAGTCTAGGATTCAATCCACACCATCTAGGAGCATCTATTAGCATACAGAAGAAGATCTAATGGTGGAGGTTCAATGAGATTAAAATTCTCTTCACAAAGGACTAAATAATTTTTAACTTAAGCTGTTTTGATTCATAAGAGGCTATCATGCTTAACCATTGAATAGCTTCATCTAGTGGAGATGAAGCCTTGTAATTTGAAGGCTCAATTTGTAGTGGATTTTCAATTGACCAAAATTTTCATGGCTTATTTCAATGAGGCTTCTTGGAGACTTAGAAGCTTTGGATGCAATTTAATTTTGTAAGAGTAATTGGACTTTAGTGTGATGAGTGAGTTGGAAATTTCTCCTATTATTTTTTTCATAAGAAAATCAAAGAGAGAAAATGGAATGAGCTCTAGAACCATTAAGATGGATATTGCCTTTGATCCTAGCTCAATAATGCAAGAGTCATCAATTGAATTGGAATAGTATATTTACTTAATTAATGAGAGCCTTCTTTCCATTTTGATCAAATTGATCAATTAAATTTATTTAGGTTGTTAGGATCACATGTGGTTCAATTCTTAGCAGAGATAAGTGTGGAGGTGCACATGGGTTAAAATGAGTGTGGGAGGTGATCCATGTGGATTTTAAGTGGGATGGTTAATTGGCCTTGGGTTAGTTTACCTAAACCCATTGGTTCATGTCCACCACCTTTGGTGTCCAAATGGTCCACGAGGATGCTAATGGCCATGAAAAGGAATTGAACAAATTTCAAGTGATTTTAAAATTACCATTAGACCTAAAATGGTCATTTGGCTTAATTTTAATTTTGAAGATTTGGTATGATTAAAATGGGTTATGCCAATTTTCAAGGAATTTGGATTTTATTTGATATGATTTGGCTCGTTGACCCATTTAGAACAAAATGGGTCAACTTAGTCAAGTTGACCAATAGGTCAAATTTCAAACCATAGGTTAGCCAAGTTTATATGATTTTGAAGTGTTTTTTATCTTGATTTGGTTCAATTTGATTTAGATTTGGTTTTAGTTCATTTGAATTCATTTTGGTCAAATGGTCAAGTTGGATAATTGACCCATTTGAATGGGTCACATGGGTTGGTTAGGTTTGAACCATTTAAAATGATTTGAAAGTTTTGCTCAATCAATTTTGGTTTGATTTGATTTCAAGTTGATTTGACCTTTGGTCATGAGTTCATGGTCAATTGGGCTAAGAGTCTAGTTGGAATTAAGGTTTTAAGTTCCAAGGGATTTAGAAATGAATTTGAGAATCAATTTGGCTTAGATCAAGTTTTAATATTTTGACTTTTAGGTCAACTGTCAACTTAGGTCAAGTGGCCAATTAATTTCTCAAATGATGACTTACCAAGTCCCCATTGATCAAGGAATTGGTTTAGAAATGGCTTCAATCAATTTGGCCTATGGTGGATTGCTATTTAGGTTTCATTTGGGATAAGTGTTGATCAAAAGTTTAGGTTTGACTTGTGACCTAATTTGAGTGTTTGATCATCATGATGATTGTTGCTCACAATGTGAGATGGGCTTTAGTTCAAAATTTGAGGATTAGAATTTGGCTCAGGTATTTGGTCACTTTTCAAGTGAGCATAAATGGGTCATTGACTTGATCAAGGTTGATTGGTTTTGAACTCACATATGGCCATGATTGAAATATAAACCCAATTCAAGTGATTTGAAGTCAAAATGGGTTTTAATTCCATTTGACAATTAAGGATAAATGGGTGTGATTTGGGTTTGATTTTGAATTTATTTTTTGGTTTGACAATTGAGGTTTATGATTGAATTTAGTTTGTGATTGAAGGATTGATTGTTTGAAAGAAAATCAAATTTGGATTGATTTGAGTTGATCTAAGTTCAAAATTTGACAAAGATTTAGGTTGAAATTTATTAGATTTGGGTTTGAGTTTTGAATTTGGTTTTGTCATTTGATTTATATTCATTTATATTTGAATTGAGAATATAAATGGGTTATGAGAAAATTTTAATTTGAAGTGATTTAGATTTGATTTAGGCTAAGTCCATGGTGAAATAAAATGGTTTAAGAAAGATTTTGATTTGATGATCATGGTTTCAATCATTTGGAATTGATTCATGATTTGAGTTTGATGATTTTGATTTGAGAAAATCATGGTAATTGATTTAAGGTTTGATTTGGAATTGATTTGAATTTGAAGTTGATTTGAATTTGAAATTAATTTAAATTTGAAGTTGGTTTATTTTGGTTGATCAATTTGAAGTTTGTTTGAATTTGATGTTGGTTTAAGTTTGAATTTAAGTTTAACTTAAAGAAGGAATTAAGGATTTGGTTCAAATTGGTAGAAAATTTTTCAATCAAAGCATAAATTATGGCTGGTTTCTAAGTTTATGGTTTGTTACAATCACTAGAAGTGTTTAAGATCAAGGATTGTAAGAGGAGTTTAATCAAGATGAAGATCAAGAGTGATGATCAACAAGTGAGATATTATCTGGGTTTTGATTTGATGGTGATTTTATCTTGAAGTTTGTGTTTAAATTGATGTACTTATTGATGAAATGAAATTTGAAATGTTGAATTGAATTTACTTCATCAAGTAAATTGATATTGATAAAAAAATAAATAAATCAATAAAAATTTAAATAAACTTAAATAAACTATCCATAAAAGCAAGTTAAACCATTTAAATCAATTCAAAGCTAAATTTGATTGGAAGATTAATTTGTTTGAGTTCATTGGGTTTGATGAGATGATGAATGATTTGATTGAATTTATTTTGAGAAGATTGTTGAAGGATGAAAGGTTGGGTTGATTTGGTTGAGTAAAATTTGATTAATTGAAGAGATTTAAATTTTATTTAATTTGAATGATTTTTGATTGTTTAATTTTTTGGTTTATTTCAATGTCATTTATTTTGAATAAAATGAGAATATTTATGATTTGGTTTTTTAATTTGAAATGGTTAGATCAATTTGTTTGTTTTGTTGAAATATTTCTTTGTTTATTTTGATTTATATTTCATTTATTTCAATTGATCATTATTCCATTATTTGAGGTTATTGATTTGAGTTTGGATTGATTTGATTTTCAGTTCTTTAAGATCATGTTTTTGGTTGGATTGAATTTGTTTGGGTTTTCAATTATATTTGTTAAGTTATTAATTTGAAGTTGATTTGATTGGGTTGATGTTTTTTGAATTGAAGTTTGGTTTGTGAATTGCTATTTGATTAGGGATGAATGTTGATTGATGATGTTATTTTTTTACCTCATTAGTCATAACCTATTTACTATGTAATTTCTATAGTTAGAACTTGGTTTGTCTTCTTCTCACTATCAACTATGTCTCTTTTTGTTCAAACTGAATTGATTATAAATAGTCCTCTTCATTTAATTATTAATATGGCAAAAATTTGCTATTAAAAACCTCTAAACTGATTTCATTTTTGAAATAATCATCTTTTGATTATACTTTTGATTTAACTACCCTTGATTTTGATTCTCTAAACCTAAACAAAACTATTTGATCCGACTCCCACTAACTTACCTCACTACTATTTTGAGACCTAAAAAACCCTACTAACCATAAACCCTCAACCCTAAACCCTAAACCATAAACCCAAACCCTAAACCCTAAACACTAAAACCCTAAATCCTAAACCCTAAACCCTAAACCCTAAACCCTAAATCCTAAAAACCTAAAAACCTAAACCTAAATTAAATAAAACCAAAGAAATAAATAAATAAAACTAAATTAAAATAAAATAAAAAAATAAAAAAAATAAAAACCTAAACTAACACCTAAACCTAAACATAAAAAAAGAAAAGAAAATAGAAATAAAAATAAACTAAAATAAAATAAACAAAAATCTAAACTAAACTTAAAAATAAAATAAACCTAAGAATTAAAAACCTAAATAAAATAAAAACTAAACATAAAATAAACCTAAAATAAAATAAAATAAAAACTAAATAAAAACCTAAACCTAAAAAATAAACCTAAAAATAAATAAAAAATAAAACATAAACTCTAAACAAAAAACCTAAACCTAAAATAAAAATTAAATAAACAAAATAAAATAAACCTAAACCTAAACTAAAATAAACTAAAGTAAAATAAATAAAAGCTAAACCAAAACCTAAAATAAACTCAACCTAAACCTAAACCAAAACTAAATAAAATAATATAAACTAAAAATAAACCTAAACCTAAACTAAAAAATAAAATAAACCTAAACCTTAACCAAATAAATAAATTAAAATAGATAAACTAAACTAAATAAAAAATAAAAAATAAACCTAAATAGAAATAAAAATAAATAAACTAAAATAAATAAACTAAATAAACCTAAACTCTGCTTACTAATTTAAAACCTAAACCCTAAACGCTAAACACTAAATCCTAAACTAAACTAAGACTAACCTTAAACATCAAATTAAACCCTAAACCCTAAACCTAAACCCCTCTACCCTAAACCCTAAACCTAAACCCTAAACTAACCAAAACCATAAAACCTAAACCCTAAAATTAATCCTAAAAGCCTAAACCTAAAGCCTAAATCTAAACTAAAATAACCTAACCTAAACTCTAAACCTACACTAAACCCTAAACCCTAATCCCTAAACCCTAAAACCCTAAACCTTCAACCCTAAACTCTAAACCTTAAACCCTAAAACTGTAAACACTAAACCTTACAACCCCACAACCCTAAACCCTAAACCCAAAAACCTTAAATCATAAATCCTAAAATCTACAACCCTAAACCTTAAAATCTACAACCCTAAACCCGAAACCCTAAACCCTAAATCATAAACCATAAAACTCTAAACCCCAAACTCTAAACTCTAAAATGAAAAACCTACACCTAAACTAAATAAAACCTAAAAATAAAATGAATAAAAAAAACCTAAATCTAAATAAATTAAAAAAAAATAAAATAAAAAAAAACATAAACTAAACCTAAACCTAAACCTAAAAAAAATAAAACAAAAAAGATAAAATAAACTAAAATAAAATAAATAAACCTAAACTAAACTAAAAAAAAAAAACCTAAATAAAATAAAACTAAACCTAAAATAAAAAAATAAAATAAATTAAAAAATTAAATAAAACCTAAACCTAAACAATAAACTTAAAATAAATAATAACAAAATCTAAACCCTAAACTAAAAAAAAACTAAACCTAAACCCTAAACCCTAAACTAAACCCTAAACCCAAAAAAATAAACCCTAAAACCCTAAATCCTAAATGTTAAACCCTAAACCCTAAACCCTAAACCCTAAAAAACCTAAAAACCTAAAACCTAAAACTAAATAAACCTAATAATAAAATAAATAAATAAACCTAAACTAAAATAAATAAAAAAATAAAAATAAATAAAATAAATAAAAAATAAACAAATAAAATAAAATAAAAATAAAAATAAACTACAATAAAATAAATAAAAATGTAAACTAAACTAAAAATAAAATAAACCTAAGAATTAAAATCCTAAATATAATAAAAGCTAAACATAAAATAAACCTAAAATAAAATAAAATAAAACTAAATAAAAACTTAAACCTAAAAAATAAACCTAAAAATAAATAAAAAATATAACATAAACCCTAAACAAAAAAACCTAAACCTAAAATAAAAAATAAAATAAACAAATAAAATAAACTAAACCTAAACTAAAATAAACTAAACTAAAATAAATAAAAGCTAAATTGAAACCTAAAATAAACTCAACCTAAACCTAAACCTAAACTAAATAAAATAATATTAACTAAAAATAAACCTAAACCTAAACTAAAAAAATAAAAACTTAAAACCTAAATAAAAAAATAAATAAAATAAACCTAAAGCTAAACCTAAAAAATAAAGCATAAACCTAAACCTTAAAATAAAATAAAATAAACTCAACTAAAAATAAACCTAAACTAAAAATAAACTAAAATAAAACCTAAAATAAATAAACTAAACTAAATAAAATAAAAATAAAAAATAAACTCAAATAAATAAATAAATAAACCTACCAAATTTTCTTAATTTAATAAAACCATAAACCAAATCCTAAACCCTAAACCCCTAAACCTAAACTAACCTAAGCTAAACCTACAACCCTAAACCTAAAACCTTAAAACTTAAACCCTAAACCCTAAAACCTTAAACTATAAACCCTATACCCTAAACACTTAAACCTAAAACCTAAACCCTAAACCCTAAAATGCTAAACCTTAATCCATAAACCCTAAACCCTGAAACCCTAAACCCTAAACCCTAAAACATACAACCCTAAATCTTAAACCTCAAACCCTAATCTAACCTTAAACCCTAAACCCTAAACCCTAAACTAACCATAAACCCTAAGAATGGGCAAAACCTTGAGTAGGAACATCACCATTAACTGCTCAATCTATCTTCATGTGGAGGTGAAGGTGGAGGTGGCGGTTATCGGTGGTGGTGGGGATCTGAGGTCCGGTGGATATGGAGGTGGTGTTGAGTGGTGGTTATGGAGGTGGGAGGAGTGATAGCGTTACATCTGGTGGTGGTGGAGGGAAAGATTGTTGATATGATGGTGGATCCTACTTGAGAGGTGGGGGTTTTGATCAAAACTGGAGAAACCAAGAGCCACCACCGATGCTGCTTATGGAATGGTGTCTTTATATTAGAGATAGTTTTAGTTATCTAGGGTTTTTGATTTGCTCTATGGGTGCTCATTTTTTATCTACGTCATCCCTTATGTCTTAGAAAACGTGGGGTACTACTTGATTGATGAAATCAAAAAGAAGAAATGTTGAATCTAAATTTGTTCTCTCTTTAAAAAAATCTTATTCTAAACCCTAAACTAAAACTTGAACCTTAAATCTAAAACCTAAATCCTAATTCCTAAACCCTAAACCCCAACCCTAAACAACTAAACCAAATAGCTTAAACAAAAACCTAAACATAAACTAAATAAAACTAAAAATAAATAAAAACTGGCCAAACTAAACAAAAAATAAAAATAAAATAAAAACACAAACTAAATAAAAAAAAAATAAAAATAAAAATAATAAAAAAATAAAATAAATAAAAACTAAAAAAAAATAAAACCTAAATAAACTAAATCTAAAATAAAAATAAAATATACCAAAAAAATAAAATAAAAAACTAAACCTAAAATTAAACCTAAAAATAAAACCTAAAAATAAATAAAAAATAAATCCTAAACCCTAAACAAATAATCCTAAACCTTAGATAAAAATAAAATAAACCTAAACCTAAACTAAAATAAACTAAACTAAAATAAATAAAACATAATAAATAACTAAAACTTAATAAAATAAAATAAAAAAATAAACCTAAATCTAAACTAAAAATAAAATCCAAAATAAACCTAAAAATAAAACCTAAAACCTAATCCTAAAATAAAATAAAAACCTAAACCTAAACCTAAAAATAAAAAAAAATAAAACCTAAACTAAAATAAATAAACCTAAAAATAAATAAATTAAATAAAATAAAATAAAAAATTAACCTAAATAAAAATAAAAATAAAATAAACTCAAATAAATAAAATAAATAAAATAAATAAAAAAAAACTAGTTTAATTTTTTTTTAAAAAAAAACCTAAAGCCAACCCTAAACCTACAATAAACCTAAAAAACCTAAATTAAAACCCAAAACCCCCATAAACCTATAACCCACAAAACCTAAACCCCAAACCCTAAACCCCTAAACTAAACCCAACCCTAGACTAAACCCTAAACTAACCTAACCTAAACCCTAATGAACCCGATGGTGAACATCTCATCAAAAACCAGCTAGTCCCAATCTGGCGGGGTGGAGGTGAAGGCCGGTATATCAGTGGTGGTATCTAGAGGTTGGTGGATATGGAGGTGGTCAGCATGATGGTTATGGAGGTGGGAGGAGCAACGAGGATACAACTGTGGTGGTGGTGGAGGGAGTGATCGGATATGATGGCGAGATCCCTACTCAGGGGTGGTTGATGGGAACTGAGAAAGCGAAGAACGATCGATCTTTGCTTGGAAATGTTTATAGTGGAGACGGTTATACATATCTAGGATTTTTGATATGCTCTATGGGTGCTCATTTTTTTATCTATATTATCGCTTATGTCTTAGAAAACTTGGGGTGCTACTTGGTTGATGGATTGAAAAGATGAAATGTTGAATCTAAATTTTTTCTCTATTAAAAAAATACTTAAACCCTAAACCCTAAACCTAAATCCTAAAATAAAACTTAAACCTTAAACATAAAACCTAAACCCTAACCCTACACTAAACCTAAACTCTATAAACTAAACCACAAATAATAAACCACGAACCATCAACCTTAAACCTAAACCCTTAACCCACAAAACTTAAACCATAAACCTTAAACCTAAACCCTAAACCAAACCTAAACCCTAAACCAAACCTAAACCCTAAACCCTAAACTAAACAAAACACTAAAACTAACCCTAAGCTAACCTTAAACCCAAACCTTGAATAAAGATGTCATTAGGAGTAGATCTAAAGAATGACCTAATCCTAACATTGTTATGGTAGCTAAATAAAATGTCTTCAAGTGACTTTCCCTAGACTATTAGAGATTTGAATACCCTAAACCTTAACCCTAAATCATATTATATTACCATATATTATAGTGTAATGTAACATCATATATTTGAGCATGTAGTGATATATTTTTGGATGTCATAAGATGTTTTGAAATGTTTTAGTATATTATGTCATTATGCCTTATAGTATATATTAATATAGATCATAAAAATATTGACTTAATAAATCAGATGATGAAATTTGTTAAATTTGAAGTGTGAATTAGGTTGAGTACCAAAGGTATGCTACGACACTTGTAGTCTAAAAAGTAAGATTTTATGTTCAAAATAAATATTATATGTTGTAGCATAGTATAGCATCATATATCATAATATATTGTTCTATGCATTTTAAATTCTTTTAGTATTTTACAACCATGTAATCAAGCCTACACTAGCATTACTTATAAAAATGTTGATTTAGACTTTAGAATGGTGGAATTTGGCCAAATTCATAATAGGTAAAGCATGGCATCATAATATATATATATATTAATTTAAAATATGTAAGTGATACAACTAAAACATATAGTTTTTTTTATTATTTAGACTAATTTTATGATTTTTTATCTTATGGAATCCCTTGTGATGTCATATGCAATATAATATAACATAATATAATATGTTATAGTGAATTATAATATAGGATGCCATAACATAGTGTAGCATCATGCATTATAGCATATTATTGTGTATTACTACTTATTGTTTAGCATATTTTAGTTTTTTATAGTATGATGTGGTAGAGTATGTAATGGTATAATTTATAAAAATACTAACTTATAGGTTGAGATGATGGGATTTGGCCAAATTTAAGGTAAGCTTTTGGGAACATCATTGGAGTGTCCTATGTGTCATTTAATCAAAGAATAGAATTTTGCATCCAAAATAAATGTTCATTTTTCAAGCAAATTTTATAGATTTTTTGCTTAAAGTGATTCATTTTAAGGTGTAATGTAAGATAATATATTATATGAAAGCATATTAAAATATAATGTACATAACAATCTAAGTTTACATATATATATGAATGTGGTGGTGTGTTACTAAATGTTATTTTATATTTTAGTATGTTTTTACCTTTGTTATAACACATTTGGTCAAAACTCACAAAAATGTTAGTTTGAAGGTTGAGATGGAAGAATTTGGCCAAATTCATGGCACAGACCAAGAAGCAACACCAAAATTATGCTATTTTGTACCATTTCTAATAGAAAAAATAACAATTTTACATCCAAAATGAACATTATTCATATTTTGAGAAAATTTTGTTATTTGTTCCTTTTAGGATTCTAATGTGGTGTAATGTTAGACAATATATTATATTATTGCAAATTATAATATAACATAATATATTATAATATAATATAGTGTGTTAATTCACATTATAATATTTTTAGCATGATATTGTATAGTTAGTTTGAGCTTGCACCATCACAAATCATAAAATGTTGATTCCAATGTTAAAATGATATAATTTGAACGAATACATTATTAGGCTTTTGGTAGAAGTATTAAAGGTGTGAATAAGAGAAGAAATAAGATTTGATGAGAATTCCATGTTAAGGACATGGAGGGAGATCCACTAGAGGATCACACATGCATTGTACATGACATGTGAGGGGTATATGTTGAGGGCATAGAAGAAGAAAATCTACTAGGGTAAGGTTTGAATTTGATTTGATTATATGATTTGTAGAAAGAAGATGCACTGGGGATAATAACCTATAATTTATCGAGGATTAAGATTGAATCAACTTTAATTTAATTTGTTTTAATTAATGTGGAGGCATATCTATTAAAGATATGGGCTTAAGTTAGCTGGGGATTGAGTATATGAACCTTCCACTAGGGAAGCAAGTTTGGGCTATAAGCTAAGGATTGGGATATGAGTTTGATTTCATAGATTTGTTTGGGGATGTATCCACCAAGAATTATAGTTTGGTTAGATTTCTTTGATTTAGACTCTACTGGGGGAGTTGGTTTAATTTTTCTCCACTAGGGAGGTTGGTTTTGAATTTGAATTTTTTGCTTGACTTGTTTATATATGATTTAGGGCTCCACTAGGGAGAAGGGTGTGATTTAACCCCACTAAAAAAATTAGATTGTGTTTAATTTAATCTGAGTTAATATATGGACCCTATTGGTGTGCGATGGCCCCACTGGGAAGGGCTATATCAGCCTTGACCTACCTCAGGTTTATAAATCCAAAAGCATAGTTAACTGGCTACGGGGTAGAGCTATCTAACCTAAAGGGTTGCCTTTCAATGTGTGATAATTGTGCTAGGAAGAAGGCATAATAGACTTACATCTTTCAAAGCAAGGAACAACCGTTGGGTATCCTGTTGGATGCACAACAAATCAAACCTGACCTAGGGAGACTATTGAGTGAATGCTGCTGGGGACTTATGTCAACTATAAAGTAGTCAGGATTAATTTTATCTTAATTTTATGTGATTTGATATGGTTTGTTTGGTTTATTTTGATTTCAAATTTAGAGCATATCTGCTGGGATGTGAGATCGATTAAATTTGATAGATAAAATTTATAGACCATGTCAGTGTGTGATGGACCCACTAAGAAGGGGCTATATTAGACTTATCCAATCTCAGATTTATAAATCCAAAGAGACAGTCTACTGGCCATGGAGTAGAGCTAGCCAACCTAAGGGGTTTCCTTTCAGTGTACAACAGTTGTGCTAAAAGAAGGCGTACCAGATTTACATCTTCTATAGAAAACCACTAGGGTGACCTGTTGGTAGCACAACAAATCAAACTTAACTTAGGGAAGATAATTGAGTGAATGTCTTTGGGACTTATATCAACTTAAGAGTAGTCAGGTGATTCTAATAAGGAGTTTTCCTGACATTGTCCTAAAGATAGGATGCCTTCTTGAGAAAACGTACCACAAAGGGAGTCCTCCTAATCCACAAGTGAATATATATTTTGTCTATATGTTTGCATGGACCTGTTGGTGTGAGGGACCACACTGAGAAGAGGCTATGTAGACCTTGACCTATCTCATATTTGTTGGACAAAGAGAGAATCTGCACATCCACAAGATGGATTCTCCAATCACAGGGTTGGTTACTAGGAAGGGGAACTATCCAATCTGATAAAAACCTGAGTAGTGTCTAAATGGGGTCGCAAAAGACATCATCCAAATATAGTGCCCATAGGGGAGATGTTACTAGGGGTGTTATCCTGCTGAAAAGATGCATTTGCATTGATAATAAAAAAAAAATTGATTACAATGTAGAAAAAACTGCTAAAGAAAGCAAAAAACTAGCTACTAACAAAGCATATTTCCTATCCTCCAAAAGAGCAAAAGCGGAGGAATAGTGTGATTATCTAGACTATGCCATACAAAATCAAAGCTAGCTATATCGCACAAAGTCCGCAAGAGTGTTGTTAGATCTATTTGTGTATACAAAAATAACGTGGAAGTTCTTGAAAGCGATGTCGGAGCATCCAGTCGGTTCGCCATATTTCATTGTTAAGAGAAAGTTTGAGGTGATCCACCACACCTTTATTATCTCCTTCAATGATAATGCCCTTGTATTCAGTCATCCACGGTTCAATAATTTTGCTAGTGTAGAGCATAGCCTCAGCTCAACAGATGTGTCCAAGCTGAAAACAATGACCCATGGCTTTGAGGAAGTTGCCATTTGCATCCCTTAGCACCATCGCAATACCGCCACCCCATTGGGAAGGAGTGAGCCATCCACGCTTGATCCAGTGTGAGGGGAGGACACCACAAATTTAGTTTGATCAATGGGTGATGTCCCATTGCTTCGGATAGGATAAGAGGAAGAATGTGTGAGAGCTTAGAATCGAGGCAGAATAGGTACCATGGCTACCGAGTCTTGGCGCGACTTATCCACACACACAATTGCACAATACATTCTAGCCCAACATAAGTTACCGCACCTTAGTGAGAGCTTGGAGTAAATCTTGCAAATTGCTGAAAATTGGGATTGAACAGCCCCATGTTGCCAAAATCTGGATAATGTTGTTCGTGACGGAGCATTGGACAGCAATGTGTTCAGGTGTCTCATCTTGATTACTAGGGGTGTTATCCTGAGGCCTAGAAAAGAAGCCCTATTGGTGTATGGTGGCCAAGTCAAGGAGAAAGTGTAGCAGACTTACATCTGTCATGAGTGGTGTATCCCAAGGTGCAAGAACGAACCAACCTAAGGTGTATCCATCAGCATGAGTGGTGTAATTGTCAACGAGTGAGAGCAAACCAACCTAAGGTGCCCATCGATGTGCAATGATCAATCTGGAAAGAAAGCATGTATGCTTACAACTTTCCAAGTGGAACTGATCATGGGATAGTCTGTCATCGATAAGACAGATGCTATCTAACTTAGAGTGACTACTAAGCGGGGAGCCCGGAGGAAGGACTGGACCCAGACTTGAAGTAGTCAGGAGGGAAGGAGTCACTGCAAGACTTATCCTAAACTACAATTATTTTTGACCCAATCAGTGCATGAAGGTTAATCAAAGAAGAAAGCAAGCAGACTCACATCCTCTTAAAAGCCAACATGAGGTAGCTTACCTGCCATGCATTAAGAGCTACTAAACTAACAAGGTGCTCATTGGTGTGTAGTGGCTAAGTAATAAGGAAAGCATAGTAGAATTACATCATCTAAAGCAAAAATACTTCTAGGGTGACACCAGTGGCAACATGTCACCCCGAAAATACCGAGAGTGTTACTAGGGGCTTTATCTCAACTCAGAGTAGCCTAAGATAAAAGATATGTGTTTGTTTTATATTTTTGTGTGTAGTTTATGTTTGTGTTGTATCGATGAAGGATAGAATTCCACTCAGGTTTCTTACACCTAACCTAAACAGACCATGGAGGATTCACAAACAAGAACTTTTGACATGGAAAAGATTGAATTAAAAATAAAATTTTCATTGATGATAATTATTTTCAAACATAATTTATAATATTTTTTTAAGTAGATCCCATTGATTGGAAGCATTGGGTGCTCTCCCTTATGATTAATAAGCTGATAAGATCTTCATTAGTAGGCCTTCTATATGGAAAAATGGCCTTCCCAAGTGGGTTCAAACTTGCCTCCCATCTTATGATGGCAACAATCAGTCTCCTTAGAACTAAAATAAACTCTCTTACTTGAAAAGCTCTTGGAAGGACCAACTTGTTGTTAGATTGAATCATTTTAGCTTTGTATAACTTGAGGTTTTGGCATGCTTATAGGCATCTCCCCTACAAACCTTTGAGCTCTTCTAACCGCAACTTGGCATTCTATTCTATTGTGATCTTACTACCCATAGCTATCCTTTGTGATGGGAGTTGGACTTTTAAATGGTAGAATGGCTTCAGACCCATACACTAAGGAGAAAGGAGTAAACTAAGTTGGAGATCTATATGTGGTGCGGTAGGCCCACAAGGCTTCAACTAACTGCTCATGCCACTATCGCTTATTATTGTCGAGTGTCATCTTTAGTATTTAGATGAGAGTTTTTTGAAGGCTACTATTAAGCCGTTTGCACTGGGGTAGTTGATGGAAGAATATCTCCAATCTATGTTTTATCTCCAAACAAAGTTGTTGATCTTGGTGCTCTTGAATGCAGTACCATTATCAAATATAATTTATCGAGGCACTTCGAACCTATATATGACATGGCTCCTAAAAAAATGGAGCTCATCCTGAGTTGTGACCTCTCTAAGCTGAATCACCTTCGCTCATTTGGAAAAGTAGTCAGTAGAAGCTAAGATGAATGATGACCCTTGGAAGAAGCAGGATCAATCGAACCCACTATGTCAGTACCCCAACACTCGAATGGCCATGAGGCCAATGTAGGATGTAGAATGTTGGGTGGTTGGTGTAGGACCACACCGTGTATTTGACATTGGTGGCATCGCCTAGCCATATCCATGTAATCTTTGATCATTGATGGCCAGTAGTATCCTAGTCTCTTGATCATAGCTTTCATCTTTGGACCGGATTGGTTGGCTCCACATAATCTTGAGTGTACCTTGGTCATGATCTTATGGGCTTCATGCTTGTCTAAATAACATAACCACATTTGATCAAATGACCATATATATAAGACACCATCCACAAGTGCATAAGAAAGTGCTCTCTAGTTCATCTGATGGGCTTGAGACTTCTCTTGAGGTATTTTATCTTTATTTAAGTAATCCATGAATGGATTGCCTCCAATCTTACTCTTCTTCTTGGCAATGGCAAACTCCCCTTAAAGAGAGTACTTTTCACTGAGTTCAATATCAATAAGGGATAAAACTTGTCTATTTTGACCTTTATGATATGGACTCATCCTCTTGACATGCCAACTTCTTAACAAGCTTGGATAAAGCATACTCAATGTGTTCTCTCCTTGAGGAATCTTATAAATGGTAACTTTTGGGATTTAGGCCAATAACTCCATGGTGTACTTGTGGTAGTGATAAAGCTTGAGCTTTATAACCTTATAGGACCTAATGATTTAGTTGATAACTAGTTGATAATCCTCAAAGATATTGATGTTCTGGATGCTTAGAGTAATGGCTAACTCAGACCTACAATCAGAGCCTCATATTCAACTTCATTGTTGGTGCAAGGATTGGATAGATGATATGAGAATCTCATCACATTACATTCCAGAGTTAAGAAAACTATTCTTACCCCAACATTTCCTGGAATAATAGATTGTGGCTCTTCTCCTCTTTAATAAGAACCATCAAAGTACATCTCCCAGCAGTGAATGTTAGTATCCTCTATGTTCATCATTTGCACATCGGGGATCATCACTAAGTCGAGAGTCAGCCGAAAGTGGGTGTGCTGCTAAGAAATCTACTAGTGCTTGTCCTTTCACCACATGAAGGGGTATAAAGGTAATATCAAACTACGAGAGGATCATGGACCGTCGTGCCAACCATCTGGATAGCATCGACTATGTCATGAGATACTATAGTGGATTGATCCTAGAGATTAAGTTCACCTTATGAGGAAGCATGTAGTGCTATAGTTTTTGGGATGCAAAGATTAAAACTAGGTAATGCTTCTCAATGGGTGGATAATTAGCCTCAGTAAAGATTAAATGAGGGTAGTAAGTGCATTTTCCTCCCCTTCGTCATTGGCTTGGGCCAACAAAGCAACAAGGGAGTCATCTAACATAGTAGTGTAAAGTATGAATGGCTTGCTCGGGATAGGGGTTGCTAGAATTGGTGGCATCATTAGGTAATGCATAATGTCTTCGAAGGCATGATCACACTCATCATCCCACTTAAACTTGCCATCCTTTTTGACAAGTGCTGAGAATAGCTGACATCTTCCTAATAGGTTGGATATAAAGTGTCTTAGATATGCCAACTGCCCTTGGAATGATCTTAGTTGAGTTAAACTTATAGGGGGTGGCATTTCTAATATCGCCTTGATCTTCTTCTGATCAATTTTGATTCCCTGGTGTTGGGCAACAAACCCAAGGAATTCTCCTAAAGCTACTCTGAATGCACACTTCAAGGGATTCCTTTTGAGGTTAAATTATCTTAACTAATTAAAAACTACTCTCAAGTCAAAGAGATGGTCATCATTTTCTCTACTTTTGACCACAAGATCATCGACATAACAATTGACTTGATGATAAATGAGTTCATCAAAGATTCGAGTCATAGCCTTGGTATGTAACCGCATTTTATTATTGAAAGGCATGACCTTATAGCAATAGATTCTGATCAGGGTTTTAAAAGTAGTATTTCTTTCATCTTTAGAGGCCATGTTTATTTGGTTATATCTAGATGAGCCATCTAAGAAAGAGAAGACTGCATGAGATGAGGCAATGTCCACCTTCAACTTCGAGATTGGTAGTGGAAATTCATCTTTTGGACATGCGTTATTTAAATCCCTAAAATCAATACATATGTGAATTTAGATATTCTTTTCTTAACGATGATCATCGGCTAAGTAAGGTATTTTTCTTCCAGGATGAAGCTAGGATTGATCAATTTCTTGACTTATAAATGACCTGATGTTCTATGTTTAATTACATGCATCTAGGAGCTTGCTTGATAGGGTTAGCAGTAGGCTCTATTGATAGTTTATGGACCACTATGTCAGGAGCCAATCCAGGCATCTCTTCATAACTCCATGCAAAGTAGTCCTTAAACTCAATCAATAGCCTAACTAAGTCATTGGTTTCAATTTCATTTAACAAAGAACGATGTATATGTGGATCTTCTAGTTCTAAGTTGATTTCCTTGAGCTCATCGATGGTTGACTTGATCACTTCTTCAAATTCTAGCAGTGCATCTTTGACTTCAAAATCATATGGATCATCTAAAATTTCTAAGCACAACTCCTCATATGAGTTAATGTGATTTGAAAAGAACCTATTATTCCAAACAATTGGTGATGACTAAGCAATAATTATCATCATTGATTGCACCCACTATATTGAATCCTAGTTTTGATCTTGATTAAGAGCTTTTCATTCGTTCTTCCATATTCTTTTGAAGTAGTTTGAGCTATGCTTTGACCAAGTATGTGGGATTAACCCTTTTTTCTAAATTATGAACACCTGGAAAGTATCAATCAAAAGGTAATTCTATTAAATCTTTACATAAGTTATCCTTAAGTTCTACATCAACTTCTTGACTTGAGGATGATGCTCCTAGAAAGAACCTCTGAGTCTTCACACCTGTGGATGACTTAGGGGCTCCCTTAACTACCAAACCCTTAGCTTTTTTAGAGGAAAGTGTGGTTAGAGCTAAGGTTCCCAACTGATGCCTAATTATTTCACATATAAACATGGATACACTTATGCTTTGCTTTGGAGCCCAGTCTTTATCGCTATCTGGTTCAAGTGTCACTTCCAAGGGAATCTACTAGAAGGCTGGTGGTGCTAACCATATAAGACTCATCCTAAGAACTAGATTCTAAATCTATATGGATAGCAGGTGTACTCCTGGTAGCTGGGACATATCTTCTATTAGGTGGTCAACAAGGAGGTTTTCCACCCTTGGACGCCTCAACTAACCTCTTCCTCTTGAGAGGGTGGTCATCTACCCATATGTTCAAATAGTATGACGTGGGTCTAATGTCAGACTCCACTTCCTCCTCCAAGTTTATTTTCTCCCTTTTATTTTCTTTTTCATTTTCTCTTTTCTTTTCTTTTTCTTTTTCTTTTTCTTTTATTCTTAAACTTTAGCCAAGTTTGCGAGAATAAACTTTTTGATTTTAAGGGAGGTAGTAAGCCGCATCCTCATATATGCCAACCTCATAAATTGTAAATGGCTTGAGATCTCCTTTGACACAATAGATGATCCCACCTATCACAAACTACATACACTGAAGTAGAGAGGATAAAACTATGTTGTTCTCATGAATCCATGGTCTCCCAAGCAAAGTGTTCAAAGATGTATCTGAGTCTATAATATAAAACTTGGCTTTGGTCTTCCCATCATGTATCTCCAAAGGCAATACTATGGAGCCTAAGGCCTATTGACATCACTTTTGAAGTGCAGATTCAATCTTCCCATCTTAGAATTATGAGTCTTCAAGACACTAAGACTTCCCTAATCATAGGACACTTCTAACAATTAGGTAAACACTTAATCTAAGCCTAAAGACTTAAAAGGGTTAACCATAGGATTAGGTTATGCCTTAGGGATTAGGATAATCCACCTACCCTACAACCCAAATACAATCCATGTTCACCTTCTCAAATAGAACCTCAAGTTCAATTCAAACATCAATTCAAATCCAAATCCATACCCAAATTACAAAACCAAATGATTGAAGCTCATGATTAAATCCAAATTTGAAACCCTTCCTAAGCCATATGACCTATCCCACGAACTTAGCCAAATCTTAATCCAAATGAATCCCAAATCAATTGATTTCCTCATAATCGATTTATTTCTTCAGTCATCTTCTTAAATATAAATCAAATCTACATTCAAATGATCAAAACTACATCAAATTAAATCAAAACCCTTCCTAAGCCATATGACATATCCCATGGACTTAGCCAAATCTTAATCCAAATCAAGTCAAACTCAATTGATTTTCTCATAAATAAATCATATTTTCAATCATCTTCGCAAATTTAAATGAAATATACATTTAAATCATCAAAACTAAATCAAACCAAATCAAAATCCAAACCTAAGCCACATGACTCAACTCCATGGACTTAGCCAAATTCATTCATTCCAAAACCCAAATTCAATTGATTTTCTCATGAATCAATCATACCTTTAATTAAATTCACAAATATAAGTGACATCTATAATCATCAAGCCAAACCAAAATCAACCCAAGTTAAATCCAACTTAACCCTTTTGACTTAAAATGTTCAAATAAACCAAAGCCCATTTGAACCCAAGCCAATTGTAATTGAATTTATATATCAATCCCAAATCCATAAATAAACTCAACTAAATCAAACTCAACCCAAAATCAAGCCAATTAAACCCAATTGGTCCACTTGAGCCAAAGTAGCCAATTTGACCTATTTGAGCCAAGTTCTAATCCTACCCAAATTGGACTGAACTAAGCCCATCAAAACCTCCCATCATGATTGTTGATCACAATAGGTTGATCAATTTTCACAAATTGGTCAAACCAAGTCAACTTAGTCACTTGACCAAGACAACACCTTAACCCATATGAACCCAAATTAGCCAAATTGCAACCTAAGCCAAATCCCTTGAAAATAATGATTCATACCAAATCAAAATCAATATTTGAATATGACTTGACCTTCAAATGAGTCAAACCAAACCCAATTGGCCCTCTTGACCCAAGTAGACCCAAATTGACCTAAAAAACCAAATTGGGTCAAATCAAAATATAAACTAAATTGATTGCTACCAATGGCTCAAGTTCATTCCAAATTGATTGTTGAACTTGACCAAAGCCATGATTGGACCCAATGAATTTAATTGACCTACTTAGCCCAAATTGACCCAAAGGTTAAAGTTGGCCTTAATCAAAACCAAATCTAAATTAATGGAAACCAAAGCCTACAATCATCTTCAATTGGTCAACTAAACCCAAACCAACACCCAACTCAAGCCAATTTATCCAATTTAGTCAAGGTCAACATAACCCATTTGACCCAAATGAATTCAAATTATCCAAAATCAAATCTAAGCCAAACTAAACCAAAACAACAACAACAACAACAAGCCTTCTTAATGTGAAATTGACTACATGAATCCTTTTTTCTCCATTTGTGTCCTATTATGTGTCAAATTCTCATAAATCAAATTACTAAGATAATTTTTTATACATAACCAATATTTTAGGTCTACCTACCTTTCTTAACATAAGGCAAATCTAATGCATCTACTCTCTAATCTCATCACGCTTTATGTGGCCAAACCATAAGGCTATTCTCCCAATCTTATCTACCATGAGCTACTCCAACTTTTTCCAATATACTCATTTTTTCATTCTATCTCTAAGAGTAAAGCCACTCATCCACCTAAGCATCCTCATCTTTGTAACACTTAACTTAGTCTTATGCTTCTCTTTCATTGGCCAACATTTTGCACCATAAGTCATTGCGTCTTACCACCATCTTATAAAATTTCCCTTAACTTTAAGTCTTTTCTATCACATAATAGGCTAGATGCATTCCTCACTTCAACCATCCAACTTGAATTCTACTAATAACAACTCCATCTATTTCACCATCATTTTAACAATAGAGCCTAAATATCTAAAATTCTTACTATAATTACTTTTATGTCACACAACTATCACTAGAACTTCTAAAACTAATTACACTCCATATATTCAATTTTAGATCTACTTAAAAAAACCTTTAGACTCTAGTGTTGACCTCCATAATTCAAGTTTAAATGGACTCCTCTCTAGTCTTGTCAACAAGAAGAATGCCATCACAAAAGCATACACCAAGGTACATCTTCTTGTAAATGCCTAGTATGAACATCCATAACTAAAGTAAAAGATAAGGGCTTAAATGATCCTTGATGTAATCCAATTGAAATAGGAAAATATTTTATCAATCCTCCTTATGTTTGGACACAAGTAATAGCTTTAGTATACATATCCTTAATGACTTGGATATAACCAATATTAATTCCTTTCTATTCTAGAACTCTCCAAAGAACATCTCTTGAAACTTTATCATAAGCATTCTCTAAATAAATAAATATCATATGTAGATCCTCCTTACTTTCTCTATGCTTCTCCATCAAACCCCTTAACAAATGTATAGAATCCATAGTTGATTTACTTGGCATGAAACCAAACTGATTGTGAGAAACTTCTATATCACATCATAACCTATGCTTAATTACTCTCTCTTATAATTTTAATGTATGGCACATTAACTTAATTCCTCTATAATTTGCAACCTCTTGTGCATTACCTTTATTCTTAAATATAGGAACCAACAAACTCTTTCTCCACTCATCTGACATCTTTTTAGTCTTTAAAATGACATTAAAAGATTTGTAAACCAGAAATTCCTTGATCTCTAAACATTTCAACACTTCTATTGGAATATTATTCGGTCCTACTGCTTTTCCACATTTCATTTTCTTTAAAGCTTCACTAACTTCAGATTTACTAATACGATGATAAAAATGAAATTCTCTATTTTGTTTAGGGTATTAGGTTGCTAAAATCAATCGTGCTTTGATCCTTCATTGAAAAGTTTATCAAAATACCTCATCCACCTATTTTCAATATCATTTTCTAAAAGTATTTTATTATTTTCATCCTTAATACACCTCACTTTAACTATGTCTTTACTTCTCCTATCTCTTTGGTTGGCTAACTTATTCATACATTTTCACCTCTTTGGTATCTAATCTATTGTATAAATCACTAAAGCTAAATTTTTGTATAATATCTTGCTTTCTTGAATCTCTACCACTTTATATCTTTCCCAATTCTCAAATTTTACATCTAAACCAAGTTCTATAATAATACTTCTTATTTTTTATCTTTTTTTTGCACTCGACTCCACCACCAACTATTCTTATTAAAAAAACTTTTCCTTTTGATTCTCCAAGCACATCTTTAGCAACTTGCTTAATTTCACTTACTTTTTCCACATAATGTTGGCTTCCTATGAACATCCCAAATTCTAATCTCTTGTAGCTTGCTCTTAAAATATTTTATTTGTGTTCTTTAAGTGTCCCCATCTAATTCTAGATAATAATTTGGTTAATTTTTTTCTCTTACAACCTTTCATCTTAAAATCTAAAACTAACAATCGATGTTGGTACTTAGATTTTCACTTGAATGACCTTACAATCTTTACAATCTAAATGATCTATTTTTCTTATCAAAAAATAGTCAATTTGTGTTTTACTAGGTCCATTTTATAAGTAATAATATGTTCATCTCTTTTCTTAAATAAAGTGTTAGCAACTACAAGATCTAATATAATCCTACCTTCTTCATTAGACACTCCAAATCCATAACCACCATGAATACTTTTAAAATCTTCTACCACTCTACCAACATGTCCATTTAAATCTGCTCCAATAAATACTTTTTCTTCAAGAGGTATCTTTTGTATTAATCCCTCTAATTCATTCCAAAATTTTTCTTTTGCTCTTACCTTCAAACCTACTTAAGGAGCATGGACACTTATAACATTGATAAGCTTAGTATCAATAATAATCTTTAAATCTATAATTATCTCGTCATTAATTTTATAACATTATCCTTCAAACTTTTATCTATAATCACACCATTTCTAGTTTGACTTTTCTTGAATACCAAAGTTTAAAACCTAAACTATCGTCTCTTTCTCAACCCATTTAGTTTCTTGAACACATAAAATATTTATCTTTTATGAGCATAATATCTATTAATTCCATTAATTTACCTATAAGAGTACCTATATTCCAAGATCCTAACCTAATTATAGTTTCATGGACTAACTTCTTTGCCCGCATCCGTCCAAACTAAACCAAACCAATTGAACCAAAACATCCCAAATGATCATATAAACTTAGCCCAACCCTTGTTTGACTAAATTTGACCAATTGGTCAACATGACCCAACCAAACCCAATTTTATGTAAATTAGTCAAATTAAGCCAGACCTAACTAAATCAACTCCAATTGACTTAAAATTTGAGCTAACCCACTTTTGGCTCATTTCAAGTCCCAAATGATCATTCTATCCTTAGTTCAAGGGCTTCATATGAGACAAATCACCCATGTAAGTGGTCATTTCCATTCATTAGCCACTTGGTACTCTTCCAATGGTCCACCTCGGCACCTAAGATACTGCCCAACCTGATCCAAGGGGTGGTTGGGCTATGACCCATGAAATAACCCCTCTTGATTTGAAACACATATGACACCCATGACTCCTCCTTGGCACCTCACACCTTCAACCAACCAAAGCCAACTCACCTCCTCCTACCACCCCAGACTCCCTTGATGGTGGATGACCTAGAAGTCAAACCTATCCCATTCGATCATATGAAGGGGTATACACCCCCTCATTTCCACTCAAACACACACAAATATCATTACCCAGAGCCCTAGTTACTCAAAATGACCTGCTAAAGCCATTCCCAAAGCTACTAGGCTCATTCCTCAATCCAAAAATGTCATTCTCGTCTGTCCCAAAATAGGACACTCCCATTTCCGACCTAACTTCTGTATTTCTCCATCAAACTCAAATTAACTTTACACCCACCTTCCCTTTGGCCTTGTCGAGCAAGAACAGATCATCAACTAAGCTTCTTGAGCATCAGAGGTGGGACTTCAATCAAAGCAGAGCTCTAAATCATCTATTCTTGGCCTTTCAAGTGAACATCAAAGAATTGATCCAATTGCTGCTCAACAGGGCTTCATCTCCACTAGATGAAGCTTCCTCAATCATTTGAGCCATCAGTCTTGAGCTCCAGTGAGGTATGCTTTCAAAACTAATCTTTAGGAAAACATGGGTTGGAGCTTTTTGAAGAAAACTTGCATCTCATGTGATCTTGACCTGTGAATCCCCTCTAATCGATGTCTTGAAGGAGTGAGATTCTTTTGGAGTTGATCCAAGCTTGAGTAAGATCGGATCAAGTGAGCAATGGCGGACATACTCCATTCTCCCTCATTTGCTTGATGTTAGATCACACACCAACTATTCTGCATGATCAGAATGGACGGTCATGATTAGATCCACTAGATTGATCTATTTTAATCCTATTAAGTTGTTGGATTAATCGTAGCCATCCAATCTTAGATCAGATGGCGATGTAAAGCACTTTGCCATGTAGGTCGTGAATAGTTTTAAGTAGCTAATCCACCACATTGAAATCATGCCACCACATGTGCCAATAGGTTAAGCTTTAATTAAGCTTAATTAATCATTTTAATGGCTTAAATTTCTAAAAACTATAAAAAATCATAGTTAAAAAAATGTAAATAAATACTCATTTTAAAGTTATTTCAAAAAGAATTAATTAAATATGATCTTTATTAATTTTAAATAGTAATTAAGGTTTAATTATAAAGTTAATTAGCTTAATTACTCCTGAATTACTTGAGCAATTAATCCTAAATTTTTTGGGTTAATTTAATGGGATGACCTCTCATGATTTTCTTGGGATTTATTACTCACTTAATTAGAAAATTTGACTAATTAAACCTTAATTACTCTTTTAAGTTAATTAATGATTAATTAATCCCATTAACAATAATAAATTGGTTAATTAGGTTTATTAATCATTATTAAATATTAAGTGAACTAAGTAATATGGTTGGGACCCCTTTCCCTAAGTTCATTTCACCCTTTTTTAAAGTAAAATTAATGAAGCTTTAACTAATTAATTAAATCACTTAATCAAATTAAAATCATAATCACATCAGATCTTAATTAATTAAATCATGGGGTAGATCTTTGGGTGTTTAATAACCTAAAGGATTATAATGAAATTATGGTTGTACATGTGTGGGAAAACCATAAGAGTAATTAATTAAGTCCCTTAATCTAATTAATTAATCATGAGCCAAGCATTAGGCCCCTTTATTTCTTGATCATTGCAAGTTTATTTTCCATGCATATCATGTTGGCTTATAATTATTTAGTTAATTACTTTAAGGTGACATAGATAAGAGTAATTAATTCATCAACTTAATTAACCCATAAAATCAACTTAATTACATTTCCTTAAATTAAATCAAATCACTAATGTGGGAATGGGTTTAAAATAACAAGTGATGATTTCTCTTCTCCTCTTTAAATCAAATCAAATCCAAAACTTAATTAATAAAGAAGCTTTGGTTTTCTTTAAATAATCTTATTTGATTTGATTGTCCTTAAGAACTAGTTTGGTTGAATGAATGACATGCTTATATTTTATTTTCCTCTTTCCAATCATGTTAAATTTGGTATGTCATTTGAATTCATGCATCCATCTTTTCAAAATCAAGTAAAATAAAATGGATTTCTTGTATGTAAGCTAGCATGTGTTGATTTAATTTAATATAAGCATGGCTATTATCACTATTAAATCCAAATATATTTTTCAAAAGTTTATAGATGAATAATAATATGTGTTATGTGCTAGTTATATATACATAAAAATGTGCTTATAGCTTAAGTGTATGAATATTGAGTTCTCTTTCTCTATGCATGTGTCAATTTATATAAGATTTAATTGTAATGGGTATATTGTCTGGACATCCCGACAACACGAGGCTTTAGCTAGCCCCAAGGAGGTCATTTGATTACCACACTTCCCTAGTTTAACAATGGTACATACCCATTTGATTTCATTCTTATGCATTTCAACATTCGAATTTGGATAGAGCTTTAATTCATATATATAAATGATTCAATGAAATATATATATATATATATATATATATATATATATATATATATATATATATATATATATATATATATATATATATATATATATATATATATATATATATATATATATATACAATCTTTACATGATTTTTTGTCCCTAATTTATGTATACATCTGTGTGTGTATAAGAAAAGCAAGTATATAGTCTAGACATCCTGAGAATATGAGGCTTTAGTTAGCCTCAAGGAGGTCATTTGATTACCTCACTTCCTTGGTTTTACAATGACACATACTTTCCTATATCTTTGTACATGTATATGTATATGTGATTAGTGAATGAAAATCCCATTTTACATTAAAATTGCTTGCATTCATAATTAACTAAGTGGTTGAATTAATTAACCATATGATTTGGAGCTTACTTCATATGTTTATATATATGAATTTACATATGTTTGAATGAAAATGGGTATATAGTCTGGACATCTCGAGAATATGAGGCTTTAGCTAGTTCAAAGGAGGTCATTTGATTACCTCACTTCCCTAGTTTAACAATGACACATGCCTATTTAATTTCATTCTTATGTCCTTTTTGTATAAGAATTTGTACAAAGTTTTAAATTAATATGTTTAAATAATTCAATCAAATAAAATATAAATTCTAAACATTCACATGCATTCATCATTTAAATGTGCTAAAATATGTTGCATTTATAGATACACTTAGGATTAAATCATATGCATGTTACATGTGATGGAAAGAAATAATTTAATATATGTCATGTGGTAGTAATTCAATTAAATTAATCTTAAGATGCCTTTCATTTTGAATATGATTATTTAAAGTGAACCTAAACATAGGATTAATTAAATCATTTAATAAGCCATTCACTAAAGAGAACTAAATCAAATTAATATACTTTAAAAGTGACTTAAGGTAGGGATGAAAGAGGGAAATCATCTTTTCCTCTTTTAGTAATGCTTAGTTGCTAAGTTTAATTAAATGAAACAAAAGAAATAAAAATTCTCAAATCAATTAAACTACTTCAAGTGAAATCAACATGTTAGGATGGTGTATGTTTTCTTTTATGATGTATTATTTTAGATTGGATGTTAGGTGTATGCTTCATAGACTGGATGATAGGCCAATATTAGCCTAATCATGTTTTCTGTAATGGATTATGCTTAAGGGATGCTTAAAAAGAAATGTGAATGCTCTTTTTACAGGTTGAATCCTTAAGCATAATCTAAGTTAGGATATGTGGGCTTAAGTACCCATGTGTAGGGTGCTAAGTCTAAATTATAAATACAACCGCTTGGGATTATATGTATATTTAGGTGTAGTTATATTTATTTCCCACAAATATAATTTTTGCAATAGGAATTAAGATTAGTGCTATGGGGAGATTAGGATGAGTAGTGGTCATAAGGCTTTGTTCTAGGGTGCCCGGTGATGCCTTGAAGCAAGCACCATCTAATTCAAAGAAGGAACCAAATCAAGAATGAAGATATGAAAAAAGAAGACCCCATAGCATTTAATACAGTTATAATTATTCTTTCATATTCGGTCATATATAGGGTAGAGCTGGCTACCATCTTTTCTCTCTTCGATTATGAGGTACTACGACCGCCTTTTATTCTTTTATGATAGTTTATATAATTGTTTGATGTTATGTTTACATTGTACATTAGGATGGCATGCTTTTCATAGTTTCTTAAATGATTGATGCTTTAATGTGTGGCTTGGATATGATTAGCCTCTTAGGATAAAAATAACTTTTCTACCCAACTAATCACTCATAAGTAAATTTTAAACAACTCATAACCTCATCATATAGCCTAAGACATAAATAAGATAATTAAAAGATTTAGCAACCCCTTAGCTATATGGTTGTATGTTTCACATCATGCATGCATATTCTTCTAATGAACATGAAGGATCTCCATCCTTGCACGATAAAGGAATGCTTGACCTGTGAGGGAATCCCTTATGGTGGAGAACACCTTCTTCTAGCTGATTTTACCCATAGCCTATTTCATCATGCATTTAGGCATAAGATTCCTAAAGCATCTGTCAGAATGATGTGTCTAAAATGAAATAAAATTTGAAAAGATTTTGCATCTATAGATTAAGTCATATGCTCATACCACTCATGATCTAGTCTCTTAGGGAGTGTGTTTAGGACTTTAGTCTCTTTCTAATTAAATACCTACCCTAGCTATCTTACAATTCATAAGACCAGATTACATGATTTTTAAATCATAGGAGGAGATAGTTGGCGGCCACTTCAGGTGATTATAAGTTTAGAAGTTAGACAATTTATTCTCTCTGTAGAGGTAAACCCTTATGTCCACCTATCACTTAGATTTAGGTCATGTTTTAGCTCATACTAAAGCTTGCTAGATTTAGGATCAGAAGTAGCTATTTCTTTGGGCAATGAGCATAAATCCTCACCTTAAGCATTCCCACAACCTTGTATTGGTGGATTGTAAGCCTTAGTAATCTAATTAAATTTCAACTCAAAATATATAAATCCCCTCAACTTCAAAATTATTAGAATGCTCACTAGGCTTCCTAGTATCATGAACATTTCCTACTTACTTTATTTGGATTTAAAAAATAAGTATTCTCCTTGAACTTTCCCATTTGATTTTTCAAATACAACCAATCTTTGGATAGTCTAACTTTGAAATCTTTGGAGATGATAATTATCTACTTTAATCAAGAGTATTCTTAGAAAATTTTATTTCCTAAGATGTAATTAACTATGGAGGCTTGCCTCATAGAAACTTAAGATTTTTAATATAAATCGCTTTATTCATCCATGTAAAGTGGGGAGAAATCTATAGTACATTCAAAGACTCATCATGCCTAAAGAGTCCATATTATGTTATTAGGTCTGTTGTAGGGTGATGCCTCTATCTTTCAAGATAGTACATCATACCTCAATGTTGTACCAGATCACCTCAAAAAGCACCCCCACCCCCATACATAAATAAAAACACCACAAGGCCCTCTCGCCTTGTTCATTGAATCCTCTCAACATCATCCTTTCTTTTTGGAGTTTGGAGATGTAGATCCTTAAGTAAACAAGGGTTCTTAGACTCATAATGTTGACTAATACACCTAGGTCAACCAAAACTCTGGATAGCATGTATCTGCCAACATCCACTGTAATGTAAAGAGGTGGTTGTGCTTGGATGTCCCTAGGAGTAAGTCTTCATCACTGAATGTAACTCCTAAGATGTCCTTCAAGTGGCATGCCTCCTCTTTAGTAGAGGTTAGCTGAGCTAAAGATGTCTCTAGGTCAAGAAGCCCTTGATTAGAGATCCCTCATCTCTTTGGATAAGATGAGGGCATCATATATGCTTAACTTAGCTGGAAACTTTCTAAGGTGAGCTAGGACATTGTAATCAACTAGCTTGATCCTCCACAAGCATATCCATGGGTGGAACATCCCACGGAGGGGCTACCGCTCACCGGAACCAATGACTTGCTTACCTTTATCCGAGGTGCTACCCTAGAGGTAGAACTATCGTAGGTTGACTTCAATGACTTCTTGGAATGATGAGCTTGTGGAAAGTTCTGCCTTCTCATTGGGGATACCTACAACTTCTCCCGTGGGATCCTCAGAGTCAATTGACTCTAAGTCAATCTCAAGAGTGTTGACCTCATTTTTGGATGGGGTTAATTTGAACCATGAAACCAATAATTAGGATTTCCTAATTTTAAATAGAACTTCTTAATTCAATGCTTAGGATGCTACACCTAGTGTCTTAAAAATTTTCATTGGGATGACTCAGGTGGACTCAACCCAAATGATTAATTTAGATTAACTCAAATTAAATCTAGTTAAATCAAACTAAAATGAATAAAAGAATCCCAACTCATTCCAATTGAATCAAATTGGTCACTTGAATTCAATTGGAACCAAACTTAACCAATTTAGGCCAAATAAGTTAAAATGAAATGAAATCCAAACTTAAATGGATCAATTAAATCAAAACTCAATCAATCATCAATTCAAGATGATTGAATTAAAAATTTTAAAAGGTTTAAACTAAAATCTAATACTTGAGTTCAACTACTTGGTTTGGATTTCAATTTCCCAATCCAAGTCAAATGGATTCAAACCCAATCCATTTGAGATTAATTTAGGAAGCCATACATTAATCAAACACTATGTGATGATGCCATAAAATAATAAAATAAAAGAATGGGAAATGGAAATCAAAAGAATAAAGAAAAGGAAAATGGACTGAAGAAAAAAAGCAAACTCCCTTCTTCCCACCTCATCCTACTCCACCTCTTAAGCCATCTCTTAAAAGAAAGCTACCTTCAAGTGAAGGCGCAAATCAAACAACCTAAGCAAGCTTTGAAGGATTCTATCACTCTAGCCGACCAAGGTGTGAGGAAGAAAAGAGGAGGCTCATGCCAAAAATTGTTTTGCACTTAGTGACTTCCACAAGCCAAACTAACCTCTTCCTCACCTTCACCATTGCAAAAGAAAGAGAAATAAACTTTCCCACCTCCCAAGCTAAGTGGTGAACCATCAAAGCCATGGTTACAAGCCAAATTCAGTCTAGGGAACAAATGAAGACAACCTAATTCCCTTGGTGCGCGAGTCCCTTGCATCAATCCGAAGCCATTCGAATCAATTCCACTACCCGAGACCACTGAAATCAAGGTTTGCCATTACCAATAAGGAATTCATCAACGATCATTTTATAATTGAAATCATCCAATTTCATTGCTTGGATCATGAGAAATTAACCAAAAACCATCATCGACTCCGGTTTGAAGGTGGTAGAGATGAAATCTCGCCATCCGCTTCTCAAAAGAACATAGTCGACAGTGGACCAATTGATTAATTCCCCTTAAGGACCTACAGATCAATTGTGGACCATCAGGTCTTTGATCAGACGGTCCTACTTGATTCTGCATTTTTGCCGCCATTTTCACACGGGATCCACATGGATCCCCATGCACCAATCAGCTTTCGGAAGGTGGCGCACCTTGCCACATCAGCACTGACTGGTTTAAAGAAGAAATTAGAATTTTTAGCATTTAAAAAATGCAAAAAATACCA
Organism: Cymbidium sinense; assembly: GCA_021442155.1. Lineage (NCBI taxonomy): Eukaryota > Viridiplantae > Streptophyta > Magnoliopsida > Asparagales > Orchidaceae > Cymbidium > Cymbidium sinense. The sequence goes on from CM038225.1 coordinate 96,105,424, forward strand.
TAACTTCCAAAAATTATAAAAAATAAAATAAAATCTTAAAAATGTGAATAAGGGCTCTATGGATTTATCTTGATGAGAGGAATCCATAAAATTAAAATCCCAATTTATGTGTATTTTTTGCCTTAATTAGGGTTTAATTAAAAATAATAAAACCTCAATTACTTCCAAACCCTTAATGTAATTAAATTGAAATTTTGGGGAAATTAAATTAAGCTTAAAACACACCCTCTTGAAAGTTTTCATAATTTATCTCAATGTCTTTTATGAAAAATGGAATTTTTAGTCATAAACTCCTAATTTAACTAAATAAATTAAATTTAAACAAATTAATTAATGAAAATGATTCAAACCATCTTAAATCAACATATTGAACCCTAACAAACATTTAGCCACAAATGGAACTCAGTAAAACTTAATAAATCACAATTTGACTTAATTAATCAATTAATGAATTAATTAAATCAAATAATCAACAAGAACTTAATTATATTATAAGAATCAAATGTCCAAAAATTTTGAATGGACCCTCATTGAAAATATATTTTAGTGAGGAATCAATGAAAAATGAATCCCCTAAATGAATTTCATTAAGCATAATTTAAGTTTTAATGAAATAATTAAAACCTTAATTACACCTAATTATAACTCTAATTAAGATGAAACTTTGGAAACATGAAATTGGCATGTAACTCCACTTGCCATAAACATTTCAAACCCAATTGATCTCTAGAATGGGAATTATTGAATTTCCAAGTTCCTAAGTCAATATTAATCAAATAATGAATTAATAAAATTCATTAATCCACTAAACCATCAAATAAACTAAACTAATATTAATTAAACTTTAGAAACCCTTAAGGAAAGTTTATTAAATAGTCCTAAGTCAAAAGAACTTAATACTTAAGGATTAATAACACTTAATAAAGCATAATTAAATGAATTGGATTAATATAAATGAATCTTGACATTTACAATTAATCCAATCCAAGAATGAACCTAAACTTTAACCTAAGTACTTTAGGTTAACATAAACTAAACTAAATAAAATCAACATGACTTAATCCAAAAGATTAATGTAAACCAAATAAACTAATTCAAATTAAACTAAATGAAATAAATCAAATTAAATCAAACAAACTAATTCAAGTAAAATTAAATGACATAATTCAACACACATAAACCTAAACCCAATCTTATGTTTAGGATTGAATGAAATTAACATCATATTAAGACTAATAGGGATTAGGGAGTGAGTCTAGGTTCATATATTCCTTCCTTAAAAATGCAACAGCCCAGCCATCTTGCATTCATAAGACTCGACTTCATAAATTTAAAACACGCTTCGGTGGTGTTAGCTGGCAGCCCTATCCAGGCAGGTTATAAGTTTAGAAGAGTCAGGGATAGGTTAATTCCCTCAAGTGAGAGGAATGATCGATAATTCCTAAAATAGAACTAGGTCAAGCATCTGATATATATCAGAAGCACCTGTAGACTAGGTTCTGAAGCATCCTTTTTAGGAATAAGTCTTCAACCCTGGCATTTTGTAGTCAGGTCTAGAATCTAGATTTCTAAGAAAATATAAACTAAAATTTCTAAAGTAAATTCCAAATTTAAAGCCCATTTAGGATAGTTGAAATGCCTACGAGCATCCCAAGATCAATAGGAATTTTACTTCACCTCAATTGACTTCTGAAAAGAACTCTCTCTAATTTGATCATTCCCGATTGAAAATTCCAAAAAATCAATCCCTTAAAAACAAACTTAGAAATCTTTAGAAATAATAACTTATTTCTTTAATCGAGAGTATTCTAAGGAAGAGACCCTTCTAAAGATGTAATTAACTATAGAGGCTTGCCTCTATAGGGAACCATGAACCCAGCTGAAAAATAAACTCTGTTTTACTTTCCCTGTAGTTCAAGGGAAAAATCTGTACATGAAAGACCCATTAGCCTTAGGAGTCTTTTATTGAAATGATCAATCCATTGTCAAAAAACATGTTTACCTTCTGAGATAATATGTTTATTCCTTAATGATATATTTGATAATCTAAATAAGAAATTCCTAAACTCTACGTGGTGTCATTAATTTTCCCCACAAAGAGATGAACCTAATTGATTTAGAGAAGGATAGTTCGACTCCGAATCAGAAAGGAAAGGATCAAAACTACAAGAGCTATTATTTTTATTTAGACTCAAAGAGATTTCATTAGGAATAAAATCAAGAGCATCAAAAGTAGACAATATAAGTAGAATCAGCTTTCTTCATTAATTTCTTTTTGGGTGGAGGTACATGATAGAAATTAAGTAAAGTAAGCAAAGTAAGGGATTTAGTGCTCTTATCTACAGATACAATGATCCTGTTAGTAGAAGAGGTGGTAGCTGCAATAGTGGAGGGAGTACTGCACTTAGATGGTGGCTATGCTACTGGACTATCTCAAGCAAGTATGGTGAGTTATTCACCGGGCTATCACCCTCCCCGAGTTGTCTTTGCAACTAGCAAATCTTCCTTGGTGTTGGAGGTTTACCCTACTTTAGGCACCTACAAGGAAAGCTTCTTGATCTTAGAAATGATCTTCTTAGAGGTTTGGGATAGGAGATATCCTAACCTTCTTTTGGTCTTAAGAGGATTGCAAGTATCTCTAAGGATTACTAATAGAACCGGATGGTTGTTCTAATAAGTTTTCTTTAGGGATAACTATGGCTATCAACTTAGTTGTGCTCAAGCTAGTCCTTAAAAGAAATACAATCTTTTAAGACATGACCTAACATGTGGTGATAGGGAAATAGCTAGGATCATCACTCTTGCCCACTTTCTTCTGGCCTCTTAGGCTCTGGTAACTAAAAGTCAAGTTTCTTTAAGAGATTCTTAAATATTTTCCTAACTGCATCCCTCTTAAATGAATATGGCTTATTCAATCTATCTTTAAGAGTAAGTGGAAAGTAGCTACCTGGCGATGAATACCACTACTAGGTAGGCTACTGAGGTAGTGGAAATGGTCATTGTGGCTGTGCCGATGATGGCCTGTGGTGGAAGAGGAGGTCATGAGCTAGTAGTCTCTCATATCAACTCTCGCTTTTCTCCATTAACACAACTATCCCTAGCTTCTTCTCAAACACCTTTTGTGACTTGGGCCTAGATGATTGGTCGAGAAATGGCTATTGTTTGGCTTCCTCAGATAGGCTAGCCACCATATTGGTTAAATCCTTGAATGTTTTGATGGTAAGACGTTAAGCATGAAGGCGACCGGGCCATTGATATTCTTGAAAAGAATCTCAATGTCATGATGTTCGAACAGCTATGGTTCACACTTCATGCATAGGTTGCACCATCTAAGAATGTAATTAACAAAAGGCTCGTTGAGTTTTTATTTCTCTACAAGAGATCACCCAAAAACACCCTCTGCTAAGCTCCAACAAACGTCTTGATGAAGAGGTGCTCCAACTAAGCAAAAGTCTTCATCAAAAGAAGCGTTTGACGCATAATCAAATGCAACACCATGATAAACAACAAAAAAAGGTGGAAGAGAGTGTGCCACCGTGTTGCAATAATTTTAAAGTGTGCAATGTGTTATCGCGGGTTCCCACTGCCATCAAAGATCTTGAAGGATGGTGGCACAAAACCCTAATTAAAATAAAACTAAATAAAAACCTAAACCTAAAAAATAAACCTAAAAATAAATTAAAAATAAAACCTAAACCCTAAACTAAAAAAAACCTAAACTTAAAATAAAAAAAATAAAATAAACATAAATATAAACTAAAATAAATAAAACCTAAACCTAATCAAATAAACTAAACCTAAACCCTAAACTAAATAAAATAAAATAAACTAAAATAAACTTATACCTAAACTAAAAAAACTTTAAAAAAACTACAAAACCTAAAATAAACCTAAAATAATAAAAATAAAAAATAAAACTTAAACCTAAAAAATAAAATAAAAATAAAACTAAACTAAAAATTAAACATAAACCTAAACCTAAACCTAAAAATAAACTAAAATAAAAAATCTTAATTAAAATAAATAAAACTAAAATAAATAAACTAAATAAATAAAAATAAAAATAAACCTAAAATAAAATAAAATAATAAAATAAACTAAAATAAATAATAAATAAACTTAATAAACCTAAACTTGTTGGATTACTTAATTTTTTAAAAAAAAAAACCTAAACCCTAAACCCTAAACCATAAATCCTAAACCCTAAACCCTAAACCATAAAAACATAAACCCTAAACCTAAACCTACAAACCTAAACCTAAACTAAACTAACCTAAACCCTAAACTAACCCTAAACCCTAAACCTAAAACCCAAAACTAAACCTAAACCCTAAACCCAAAACCTAAACCCTAAAACTAAATCTAAAACCTAAATCCTAAACCTAAACCTAAAACCCTAACCCAAAACTAACCCTAAACTGAGTTAACCCTAAACCATAAATCCTAAACCCTAAACCCTAACCCTAAACCATATACCCTAAAATCATAAATACTAAAACCCTAAACCCTAAACCCTAAACCCTAAAAAAACCTAAAATCATAAACCTAAACTAATTAAAACCTAAAAATAAAATAAATAAAAAATCTAAACCTAAATAAAATAAAATAAAATAAAATAAAACCTAAACTAAACCTAAATAAACCTAAAAAATAAAATAAAATAAACTAATAAAATAAACTAAAATAAAATAAATAAAAACCTAAACTAAAAAATAAAATAAACCTAAAAATAAAAAACCTAAATAAAATAAAAACTAAATGCAAAATAAAAATAAAATAAATTAAAATAAAATAAAATAAAAACTAAATAAAACCTAACTATAAAAAATAAACCTTAAAATAAAACCTAAAAGTAAATACAAAATAAAAACTAAGCCCTAAACTAAAAAAAAAACTAAAATAAAAATAAAATAAACCTAAACCTAAACTAAGATAAACTATACTAAAATAAATAAAACCTAAACCTCAAATAAACTAAACCTAAACCTAAACTAAATAAAATAAAATAAACTAAAAATAAACGTAAACTAAAAAATAATACCTAAAAATAAACCTAAAATAAAAGCCTAAAACCTAAACCTAAAAAAATAAAATAAAAACCTAAACCTAAACCTAAAGATAAAAAATAAAACCTAAACCTAAAAAATAAAATAAAAATAAAACTAAACTAAAAAATAAACCTAAACCTAAACCTAAAAAAAATTAAAATAAATAAACTTAAAATTAATAAACTAAAAAATAAACCTAAATATAAATAAAAAATAAAATAAACTAAAATAAATAAAAAAGTAAACTAAATAAACCTAAAACTACTAGTTTACTTAATTTTAAAATAAATAAATAAATAATAAAACAAATAAAAAAAATCCTAAACCCTAAACCCTAAAACCTTAAACCTTAAAAGATAAACCCTAAAATCTAAACCCTAAAATTCGAAACCCTAAACCCTAATCCCTAAAATTTACAACCCTAAACCCTAAAAACCTAAAAACATAAACCTAATCTAAATAAACCTAAAAAAAAAAAAATAAATGAAAATAAATAATAAAACCTTTCCCTAAATCCTAAACCCTAATATTAATCCTAAACATTAAACTCAACTAAACCTACAACCTAAACCCAAATCCCAAAACCTAAAACCCTAAAACCCTAAACCCTAAACCCTAAACCCTAAACCCTAAACCCTAAACTCTAAACCATAAACCCTAACCCTAAACCTAAACCCTAAACTTAAAACCTAAACCTAAACTAAATAAAACCAAAAATAAAATAAATAAAACCTAAATGTAAATAAAATAAAAAATAAAAGAAAATAAAATAAAACCTAAACTAAAATCTAAACCTAAACCTAAACCTAAACCTAAACCTAAACTAACCTTAAACATAAAATAAAATGAAATAAATAAAAATAAAATAAAATAAATAAAACCTAAACTAAACTAAAAAAATAAAATAAACCTAAAAATAAAAAACTAAATAAAATAGAAACTAAACATAAAATAAAAATAAAAGAAATTTAAAAATTAATAAAATAAAAACTAAATAAAAATCAAAACCTTAAAAATTGACCTAAAAATATAGAAAAAATAAAACCTAAACCATAAGTTAAAAAAAGCCTAAACCTAAAATAAACAAAATAAAATAAACCTAAACCTAAACTAAAATAAATAAAACCTAAACCTAAACCTAAAATAAACTAAACCTAAACCCTAAACTAAATAAAATAAAATAAATTAAAAAAAACCTAAACCTAAACTAAAAAAATAAAAAAAAAAATAAACCTAAAATAAACTTAAAACCTAAACCTAAAAAACATAAAATAAAACCTAAACCTCCTAAAAAAATAAAATAAAAATAAAACTAAACTAAAAAAATAAATATAAACCTAAACCTAAAAAATAAACTAAAATAAAAAACTAAACTAAAATAAATAAACTTCAAATAAATAAACTAAACTAAATAAAATTAAAAAATAAACCAAAATAAAATAAAAAATAAATTAAACTAAAATAAATAATAAATAAACTAAATGAACTAAATAAACCTAAACCTAGTTTACTTAATTTTTTTAAAAAAACCCAAAACCCTAAACCCTAAATCCTAAACACTAAACCCCAAACCCTAAACCCTAAAACTAACCCTACACCTTAAACCCAAAACCCTAAACTAAACCTAACTCTAACCCTAAACTATAAACCTAAAACTTAAACCACTCCTAAAACCTCTAACCCTACCTTAACCTGAGAACCCTAAATCCCAACTAACCCTAAATCCAAACTCAAATCAAACTTAAATTTTAAACACTAAAAACTTTAAACCTAAACTAAACCTAAACCCTACTAACCCTAACTTAAAGTTTAAACCTAAACCTAAACCTAAACTTAAACCTAAACCCTAAACCTAAACTATAAACTAAACCTAAACCCTAAAACCCTAAGCCTAAACCCCAACCCAAAACCCTAAACCCAAAAAAGAATAAACCCCAAAACCCTAAAACCCTAACCCTAAACCCCAAACCCCTAAATAAACCTAAAGTAACTAAATAAATTAAATAAAAACCTAAACCTAAACTAATAAACCTAAACCTAAGAATGGGCGAACCTTGATGAGGAACATCACCTTCAACCGCCCAGATATGGTGGAGAAAGGAGATGGTGGTTATCATGAGTGGTTGGGGAACTGAGGTCCGTGGATATGGAGGTGGTGGTTGAGTAGTGGTTGTTATGGAGGTAGAGGAGGAGGTTACAACCATGGTGGTGAGGAGGAGATCGGGGATATGATGGTGAATCCGCTACTGAGAGTTGGGTGGTTCGATGGAACTAGAAAAAGAAGAATTCGATTGCTTTTATGGAACTATCTTTATAGTAGAGATGGTTCTACTTATTTAGGGTTTTTGATTTACTCTATGGGTGCTCATTTTTTATCTATATCATTGCTTGTCTCTTAGAAAACTTGGTGTGCTACTTGGTTGATGAAATTGAAAAGAATAAATGTTGAATCTGAATTTGTTCTCTATTAAAAAAGAAAGCATTAAACCTGCTTAAATAAATAAACCAAAACCCTAAACCCTAAAAACCCTAAACCAAAACTTAAACCAAACCAAACCTAAATCCTAAACCCTAAACACTAAATCCTAAACCTTAAAACCTAAACCCTAAACCCAAAACTCTAAACCATAAACCCTAAACCCTAAATCGTAAATCCTAAACCCTAAAAGTTAAACTCTAAACCCTAAACCTTAAACCCTAAACTCTAAAACCCCAAACCTTAAACCCTAAAACCCTAAACCATAAACCCTAAACTAACCCTAAACCATAAACCCTAAGCCCTAAAAACCCTAAATTCTAAACCTTAAACCCTAAAATCATAAACTCTAAATTCTAAAACCTACAACCTTAAACCCTAAACCCTAAAATAACCCTAAACCCTAAACCCTAAACCTTGAATAAAGATGTCATTAGTAGTAGATCTAAAGAATGACCTAATCTTAACATAGTTATGGTAGATAAATAAAATGCCTCCAAGAGACTTTCCCTTGACTATTAGAGATTTAAATACCCTAAACCCTAACCCTAAATCATATTATAATACCATATATTATAGTATAATGTAGCATCATATATTTGAGCATGTAGTGATGTGTTTTGGATGTAATAAGATGTTTTGAAATGTTTTAGTATATTATGGTATTGTGCTTTATAGTCTATATTAATATAAATCATAAAAATATTGATTTAGTAAATTAGATGATAAAATTTGTTATATTTGAAGTGGGAATTAGGTTGTAGTACCAAAGGTGTGCTACACCACTTGTAGTCCAAAAAGTAAGATTTTATGTTCAAAATAAATATTATATGTTGTAGCAAACTATAACATCATATATCATAATATATTGCTCTACGGATTTTAAATTGTCTTAGTATTTTGCAATCATGCAGGCGAGCCTACACTAGCATTACTTATAAAAATGTTGATTTAGACTTTAAAATGGAGGAATTTGGCCAAATTCATAATAGTTAGAGCATAGCATCATAATATATTATTTTAATTTAAAATATGTAAGTGATATGACTAAAATATATAGTTTTTTATTATTTAGATTAATATTATGATTTTTTATCTTAAGCAAATCCTTGTGATGTTATATGCAATATAATATAATATAATATGTTATAGTGTATTATAATATAGAATGCCATAATATAGTGTAGCATCATGCATTATAGCATACTATTGTGTATTACTACTTTTTGTTTAGCATATTTTAGTTTTTTATAGTATGATGTAGTAGAGTTTGTATTGGCATAATTCATAAAAATACTGATTTATAGGTTGAGGTGGGGAATTGGCCAAATTTAAGTTAAGCTTTAGGGAACATCATTGGGAGTGCTATGGTGTGTCATTTAATCAAAGAATGGAATTTTGCATCCAAAATAAATGTTCATTTTTCAACCAAATTTTATAATTTTTTTTATTAAAGTGATTCATTTTAAGGTGTAATGTAAGTTAATATATTTTACAAAAGCATATTAAAATATAATGTACATAACAATATAACATCACATATATATGAATGTTGTGGTGTGTTACTAAATATTATTGTACATTTAAGTATGTTTTACTTTTGTTGTAATACATTGAGTCAAAACTCACAAAAATGTTAATTTGAAGGTTGAGATGGAAGAATTTGGCCAAATACATGGCACACATGAAGAAGCAACACCAAAATTATGCTATTTTGTACCATTTCTAATAGAAAATTAACAATTTTACATCCAAAATGAACATTATTCATATTTTGAGAAAATTTTGTTATTTGTTCCTTTTAAGTGATTCCAATGAGGTGTATTGTTAGACAACATATTATATTATAGCAAATTATAATATAACATCATTTATTATAATATAATATAGTGTGTTAATTCACACTATAATATGTTTAGCATGATATTGTATAGTTAGTTTGAGCTTGCACCATCACAAATCATAAAATGTTGATTACAATGTTAATATGATGTAATTTGAATGAATACATTATTAGGCTTTTGGTTGAAGTATTAAATTTGTGCATAAGAGAAGAAATAAGATTTGATGAGAATTCCATGTCAAGGACATGGAGGGAGATCCGCTAGGGGATCACACATGCATTGGACCTGACATGTGAGGGATCTATGTTGAGGACATAGAAGAAGAAAACTTGCTGGGAATAAGGTTTGAATTTGATTTGATTATATGATTTATGGAAAGAAGATTTGTTGAGGATAAGAATCTATAATCCACTAGGGATTAAGATCAAATTGACATTAATTTGTTTTGTTTTAATTGATGTGGAGGCATAGAGATATGGATCGAGTCCAGGGATCGTATATGAACCTTCCATTGGGGAAGGTGTTCGGCTATCCATTTGGTATTGGGATTTGAGTTTGATTTCATAGATTTGTTTGGGGATGTATCCATTGGGAATAAGAGTTTGGTTGGATTTCTTTGATTTAGACTCTACTGGGGGAGTTGGTTTAATTTGGCTCCACTAGGAAGGTTGGTTTTGAATTTGATTTGTTTGCTTGACTTACTTATATATGATTTGGGGCTCCACTGGGGAGAAGGGTGTGATTTAACTCCACTAGAAAAAATTATATTGGGTTTAATTTAATTTGAGTTAATGTATGGACCCTGTTGGTGTACAATGGACCCACTAACAAGGGGCTATATCAACCTTGACCTACCTCAAGTTTACAAATCCTAAGGAATAGTGTACTGGTTGTGGGTAGAGCTCGACAACCTAAGGGGTTTCCTTTTGGTGTTCAATGGTTGAGCTAGGAAGAAGGCATAGTAGACTTACATCTTCCAAAGTGAGGAACAACCATGGATCCCTATGGATGCACAACAAATCAACCGACCTAGGGTGACTACTTAGTGAATGTGCTAGAACTTATATCAACTCAAAAGTAGTTAGATTAATTTTATCTTAATTTCATGTGATTTGATATCATTTTGGTTTAGTTTGATTTTGAATTGAGGGCATATCCACTGGGGATGTGAGCTCAATCAAATTTGATAAATTTAATTTATGGACCTTGTCGGTGTGTGATGGACCAACTGAGAAGGGGCTATATCATACTTATCCTATCTTAGATTTACAAATCTAAAGGGATAATCTACTAGTCATGGGGTAGAGCTAGCCAACCTAAGGGATTGCCTTTTGGTGTGCAACAGCTGTGCTAAGAAGAAGGCGTAGCAAACTTACATCTTCTAAAGTAGGGAACAACCGCTAGTGTGACCTGTTGGTAGCACAACAAATTGAACCCAACTTAGGGACAACTACTGAGTGAATGCCAGGGACTTATATCAACTCAAGAGTAGTCAATTCTTATAGGAGTTTTCGACACGCCTAAAGATAGGATACTTGCTTGGAAAAAGGTATTGCTAGGGGTGACCTAATCCATAGGTTAATATACATTTTGTTTATATGTTTGCATGGACCCTGTTGGTGTGTGAGGGATCACACTGAGAAGGGGTTATGTTGGCCTTGACCTATCTTAGATTTACTAGACGAAGGGAAAATTTGTACATCCACAAGATGGATTCTCCGACAACAGGGGTGGTTACTAAGAAAGAGGAATTGTCCAATCTGATAGTAACCCAGAATTGTGTCTAAATGGGGTCATAAAAGACATGATCCAAATATAGTGTCCATAGGGGAGGTGCTACTAGTGGCTTTATCTGAGTCCTGCAAAAGAATTCTATAGGTGTATAGTGGCCAACTCAAGGAGAAAGCATAGTAGACTTACATCTATCATGAGTGGTGTATCCTAAGGTGTATCCGGTAGCATGAGTGGTGTATCCATTAGCATAGTGAGAACCAACCAACCTAAGGCATCCGTTAGTGTGCAACAATCAATTTGGAAACAAAGTGTGTAGGCTTACAACTTTCCAAGAAAAATTGATCATCGGGATAGTTTATCGTTAGTGGGATAGATGTTATCTGACCTAGAGTGACTACTAAGTAGGGAGCCCCAAGGAAGGACAGGACCTAGACTTGAAGTAGTTAGGAGGGAAGGAGGCACTATGGGACTTATCCTCAACCTCAAATATACTCGACCAAGTTACTGCACAAAGGCTAATCCAAGAAGAAAGCATAGCAGACTAACATCCTCTTAAATAAAGCCAACATGAGGTAGCTTACCGGCCACACAGTAAGGCTTACCAAACATGCTCATCGGTGTGTAGTAGTCAAGTAAGGAAAGAAAGCATAGCATAGTTACATCCTACAAATCAAGAAGACCACTGAGGTGACACACTAGCAGGGTAGCATGTCAGCCCGGCCTAGAGTAGCTACCGAGTGAGTGTCGTTGGGGTTCCTTACTTGTTTGTGTGTATCCAAAGATAAAAGATATGTTCTTATTTTATATGTTTGTGTGTAGTTTTGCTTGTGTTGTCTTGATGAATTATAGGATGTTGCTCGGGTTCCTTACACCTACCATAAACACATCATGGCGGGTTTGCAAATAAGAATACTTTCAACATGAAAGATAATGAATTCAAAATAGAATTTTCATTGATGATAATTATTTTGAAGCATCTTTAAGTATAACCATTGATTGGAAGAATTGGGTGCTCTCCCTTATGATTAATAAGTTGATAAGATCCTCTTTGGTAGGCCTTCTATAGAAATGGGCCACCACTGGGTTAAAACTTGCCTCCCATATTGCAATGGACAATCCTCCTTAGAACTAAAATAAGCTCTCCTACCTTGAAAAGCTCTAGGATGACCAACTTGTTGTGAGCTTGAATCATTTTAGCTTTTTACAACTCAAGGTTCTGGCATGCCTGTAGGTGTCTCTCCTCCAAACCTTTGAGCACATCTAACCGCAACTTAGCATTTACTATTATGTGAACATGCTACCCATAGTTATCCTTAGTGATGGGAGTTGGACTTCTAATGGTAGAACAGCTTTGGGCCCATACACTAAGGAGAAAGGAGTAAGCTGAGTTGGAGTTTTATCTGTGGTGCGGTAGGCTCACAAGACTTCAACTAACTGCTCATGCTATTATCGCTTATTATTTTTGAGTGTCTTCTTTAGTATTTGGATGAGAGTTTTGTTGAAGGCTTGCTAAGTTGTTTGCCCTCTAGTAGTTGATGGTAGAATATCTCTAATTTATGTTGTGTCTCTGGGAAAAGTTATTGATCTCGGTTCTCTTGAATGCAGTATCATTATCACATATAATTCATTAAGGCACTCCAAACATGTATATGATATAGTTCCTAAAAAAATAGAGCAAATGCTGAGTTGTGACCTATCTAAGCATAATGTCCTTTACCCATTAGGAAAAGTAGTAAGTAGCAGCTAAGATGAAATGATGACCCTTAGAAGAAGGAGGATCAATCAGACCAACTATGTCAGTACCCCCAACACTCGGATGGCCATGAGGCCAATGTAGGAAATAGAATATTGGGTGGTTAGTGTAGGACCACACTATGTATTTGACATTAGTGGCATCGCCTATCCATATCCATGCAATCTTTGATCATCAACGACCAGTAGTATCCTAGTTTCTTGATCTTGGCTTTCATCTTCAAACTGGATTGGTTGTCTCCACATAATCTTGAGTGTACTTCAGTCACAAAATTTTAGGCTTCATTCTTATCTAAATAATGTAACCACATTTGATTGAAAGACTACTAGTACAAGACACCATCCACAAGAGCATAGGAAAGTGCTCTCTGCTTCATCTGATGGGCTTGGGACTTATCTTAAGGTAGTTTGCCTTTACTTAGGTAATCCATGAATGGTTGCCTCCATTCTAACTTCTCATCCTTCTTGGAAATGGCAACCTCCCCTTCAAGAGAGAAGTTTTTGATGAGTTCAATATCAATAAGGGATAAGACTTATCTATTTTGGACCTTTATTGATATGGACTCATCCTCTGAACATGCCAACTCCTTGGTAGGCTTGGCTAGTGGATACACTATGATGTTCTCTCCTCAAGGAATCTTATAAATGGTAACCTCTAGGTTTGGGCCAACAACTCCATGGTGTACTTGTGGCAGTGATGGAGCTTAGGGTTTATAACTTTATCGGACCCAGCAATTTTGTTGATAAATAGCTGAGAATCCTCGAGGATGTTGAAGTTTTGGATGCTAAGAGTCATGTCGAACTCCAGACTGGAAATCAAAGCCTTAAATTTGGCTTCATTATTGGTGCAAGGATTGGACAGATGATATGAGAATTTCATCACATCTTAGTCTGGAGTTAAGAGAACTACTCCTACCCCTGCCTTTCCTAGATTAGTAGATTGTGGTTCTTCTCCTCTTTGAGAGGAAGTCGTACCATCAAAGTACATCTCCCAGTGGTGAATGCTAGTATCCCCTAAGTTCATGTTTTGTTCATCGAGGAGATCAACACTAAGCGGAGAGTCAGCAGGAAGTGGGTGTAATGTTAAGAAATTCGCTAGCGCTTATCCTTTCACCACACAGAGAGGTACGAAGGTAATGTCAAACTACGAGAAGATCATGGACCATCGTGCCAACCATCCAGATAGCATCGGCCATGTCATGAGATATTGTAGTGGATTGATCCTAAAGATTAAGTTCACCTAATAAGGAATCAGGTATTATTGTAGCTTTCAGGATGCAAAGATTAAAGCAAGGCAATGCTTCTCAATGGGTTGATTATTAACCTCAACAGGGATTAAATAATGGCTAAGGTAGTAGAGTGTGTTTCCTTCACTTCGTCATTAGACTAGACCAACAAAACACCAAGGGAGTCATCTAACGCATCAGTGTAAAGTATGAGTGGCTTCTAGAACAAGCGGCATCATCAGGTAATGCTTGATGTTTTCGAAGGCATGCTCACACGTGTCATCCCACTTGAACTTGGCATCCTTTTTGACAAGTGCTGAGAATGGCTGACATCTTTCTGATATGTTGGATATAAAGCATCTTAGATATTCCAACCACCCCTAGAATGATCTAAGTTGAGTTAAACTTTTAGGGGCTAGAATTTCTAATATCACCTTGATCTTCTTCACATCGATTTTGATTCCTTGGTGTAGGACAACAAACCCAAGGAATTTCCCTGAAGCTACTTTGAATGCACACTTTAGGGGTTTCATTTTGAGGTTAAATTATTGTTAACCTCACTTTTGGAGTGAGCTCTTAACTTCCTAATCATAGATCTAGGACTCTTGTAGACACTGAGAGCTCCTTAGTCTTAAGACACTTCTAGTGATTAGGTGAACACTTAACGTAAGCCTAGAGACTTATAAGGCTTAGCCATAGAAATAGGTTATGCCTTAGGGACTTAGGAAAACTTGCCTACCCTATGGCCTAAACCCAACCCATGCTTTCCTTCTTAAACCTAACCTCAAATTCAAATATCAATTCAAACTCAAAATCATAAATCAAATTCCAAGCCAAATGATTGAAGCCCTTGATCAATCCCTTCCTAAGACCTTTGATTTCATCTTATGGACTTAGCTTAACCAAATTCAAATAAACCCCAATTCAATTGATTTTCTCAAATATCAATTTAATCTCAGATTAAATATGAAATCATAAATCAATTCTAAACCAAATAAATCAGCCTTAAATTAAATCTAAGATCAAATTTCCCTCCTATGTCTTATGAACCACTCTCATAAGCTTAGTCAAATATCAATCTAAACTATCCCAAACTCAATTGATTTCTTTATAAATCAATTGTTCCTTCAATAATATTCACAAATTTAAATGTAATTTTCCCTTCAATGACCAAAATAAAATCAAACTAAATAGGTTTCCTTTCTTAGCCCTTTTGACCTATATCCATAAGCTTGATCAAATTTGCTTCCAAATTACTCCAAACTCAAGTGATTTTCTCATGAACCATTTATATTTTCTTTTATATTCCCAAATATAAATGGAATATAAATCAAAATAGCCAAAAGCAAACCCAAATCAAATTAAGTTTCCAATTTAGCTTTTTTTAGCTAATTTTTTGAACTTGGCTAAATTATACCCAAATCAATTCAAAACCCATGGATTTCTTCATGATTCAATCATTCCTTCAATCATTGTTCCAAATATAAACATAAACTACAATTATCAAATCAAATCCAAGTCAACCCAAGTCAAGCCCATGTTGACCCCTTTTGACTTGAAATTATCATATGAACCAAAATCCATTTGACTCCAAACCAACTGCAATTAAATTTATATTTCAATCCTTGGTTCATATGTGAGTTCAACTAAACTTAAATCAAGCCATGATCAAGCCAATTGACCCATTTAGGTCCACTTGACCCAAAGTGTCCTAAAGATGCTTTTGAGCTTTATTCTAATCTAACCCAAATTATATTGAACTAAGCCATCCAAATCACATATCATGATCAACAATCATTCTAGGTTAATCAATTATCTTGAATTGGGTCAAACCAAGTCTACCTAGCCCATTGACCAAGTCAACCTTTAGCCCAAATGAAACCTAAACTAGACAAAATACACTATATGCCAAATTGATTGAAAACTTTGATTCAAACCAATACATAATCAATGAACATGAACAAACCCTTGATTGATTTAAACTAAGTCTAATTGGCCATTTGACCCAAGTTGGCCCAAATTGGCCTAAAAAGCCAAAATAGGTCAAATCACAATCCAACCCAAATTGATTGCAACCAATGGTTCAAGTTCATCCCAAATTGATTATGGAACTTGACCAAAGCCATTATTGAGCCTAATTTGAGCAATTGGTCAACCAAGCCTAACCTAGCCCAAATTGACCTAAAGGGTAAAATTGTCTAAAATCTAAATTAATTCAAACCAAAGCCTACAATCATTTTCAATTAACCAATTGAACGTGAACCAACACCAAACCCAAGCCAATTTGGCCAATTTGGTCAAATTAGTCAAGTTGACTCATTTCACCTATGCAAATCCAAAAGAGCCAAAATCAAATCTAAAGAAAATTGAACCAAACCAATAAGACCAATACACTCCAAATAGTCATGTGAACTTGACCCAACCCTTGGTTTGACCCAATTTGACCAATTGGTCAACTTTACCCAACCTAACCTAATTTGACCTAAATAGGTCAAATCAAGCCAAATTAAACCAAATAAACTCTAAACCACTTGAAATTTGGGCTAACCCACTTTTGTCCCATTTCAAATTTGCACAAATAAAACCCATAGCCAAATGAACACTTTGCCCTTGGGTCTAGGGCATCCCATGAGATGACACTTGCACTTTTGGTTATTTCCTCCCCTTGGCCACTTGACACCCATTCATAGGTCCACTTAAGCACTGAGGACTGTGCTTGACTTGACTCAAGGGTGGTTGGCCATGACTCATGGGGAGGTGAAATCACCTCCCCATTCCTATTGAAGCATTTCAAACCTCCAAGGATACTCACTACTCCCATGGCAGCCACTCTCACACCTTCCTCTACTCATGAGAGGCCAAGTGGAAGGATTCTTTGCCCAAACTGAGCTCTCCATGGTGACCATTTAATCAAAAAGCCAAAATAATCATCACCATCCAAGCCAAGGAAGGAGGGGTATACCCCTCATTCTCACTCAAACACACACCCACACTAGATTCAACCCTAGTAACCAAAGAGAGAGATTCTAGAGCTTCCCCTTGCATTTCTCGAGCTCTCCAAATCCCTCATTCTTAGTCTTACATAAAACTAAAATAAGGGAAAAAACCAGCGATTGCTATTTCTCCATTTTGCAACCAATTTGTAATTAGCTTTGCACACACCATCCATGCACCTAGATGAGCCAAAATGAATCATTTCCCAAGCTTCCTAACAACCTGAGGGTGGAGTTCGATCAAGGCCAATTGTGTATGTGCCGTGGATTGGTCTTCCGAGCAAACCACACCAAATCAAAGCTCGTGTGGCTCAACAAGGCTTCATTTCTACCAAAAGAATTCCTCAATCGTTGGAACCGTCGATCATAAGCTCCAGTGAGGTATGCCATTAAAATTGATCCTTAGCTTAAAATAGGTTGGTATTTTATGAAGGAAACTTGCATCTCATGCAATCTCCACCATTGGATGTGTTTGTTATACTTCCAAAGCTGTGGGATCAATTTGATCTCCATCCAAGCTCGGATCAAGCGATGATCAATGGATGGTATCCATCTCTCCTTGCTCGAGAGGAGATAGATCAAAGACTGTCCATTCCATGTGATCAGAATGGGTGGTCCTGATTTAATCACATGTAGAACTCCTCTTTTCTCCTTTGAAATTGCTTATTTAATCATGATCATTCAGTCTTAGATCAGACGGCCCACACGTAAAGTGCATTCTACCATCATCCACGTCAGCATTAGATGTGACAACTTAAATAAATAATCCCATCATGCCACATGAAAAGTGCACTATATCAGCAGCCACATGGTGTCGATGAGATCAGGGGGTTAATTATGTTAATTAATCCTTTATTAGGGCTAAAACTTCTAGAATTCATAAATACTTATAAAAAACCAAAAAATACAAATGAGGGCTCATTTTAAAGGTATTTTAGAGTATAATCTATTAAAATTATTATTAATTCATTTTGAACAATAATTTTTTGCTTAATTAAGATTTAATTGAAAACTTAATCAGCTTAATTACTCTCTGATTAATTATCCAATTAATTTCAAACTTTCTAGAGATGTATAGGGGGATGAGCTATACCTTCCCTATTTTCTTGGGATTTGTTGGATAATTAATTTGGAAAATTAATCGATTAAACTTAATTACTCTCCTATCTAAATTAATGATAAAGCAAAATTAATAGTAAATTAATCAATCAATTAAGCTTATTAACTTGAATGGTGATGAAGTTTAGGAAATGGATTGGGACCCCCTCTTCCAATCTTTTCCTTAAGTCTTCTCCATTCCCTCTTAAATAATTAATTAATTAAAAAATCATTAATTAATTAATTAACAAAATCAATCAAAATCCAAATCATACTTGAACTTTCATTAACTAGTTGAAAGGATTTAGGGATTGAGACTTAGGTTCCCTTCTTTGTCTCATTCCCTAAGTCCATTTCATATTATTGATTAAGGATAATTAAGATTTAATTTTATAATTAATGAACTTAATTAATTTGATTGAATCAAACTTCTAATTAACTTTGGGTAGCTCTTTTTGTTTAATAACCCAAACAGAGCTAATAAAATTATGGTTAGTTCACATGTGTGAGAAAATCATAAGAGTAATTAAGTGAGCTTCCTAAGCTTAATTAATTAATAATTATGAGCTAATTGCATTAAGCCCCTTTCATTTCATAGGAGCATTGCCATTTACTTTCCATGTGATTGCATATTATATTAGCTCATAATTGTTTAACTGATTACCTTAAGGTGACATATGTATGGGTTAATTAATTGATTTAATCTATGCTTAACTTAATCAATCTAAAAAATCAACTTAATTACTTTTTATTGAATCAAATTAACTCACACATATGGGAATCTAGTAAATCTCTTTCACATTTCATACATCAAATCAAATATGGAATTAAAAATGGCTTTAACAAACTTTGGTTTATTTTAAATAAGCTTGTTTGATGTGATTTTTCTTAGAAATTAGTTGGATTGAATGAAATTATAGACTGTTGCTTCTTTATTTCTTTCCAATCATATAAAAAAATGTTGTATGCCACTTGTAATGATGCATTCATTCTTTTCAAAAATTAATTAAGAAATGATTTCCTTTATGCCAATTTGCATGGGTTGACTTAATTAAGAATATGCATGGCTATTATCACTACTAAATCTCAAACATATTTTCAAAAGCTTCTTAATGAATAAGACTATTTGTTGTGACTAAATATATATATATATATATATATATATATATATATATATATATATATATATATATATATATATATATGTGTGTGTGTGTGTGTGTGTGTGTGTGTGTGTGTGTGTGTGTGTGTGTGTGATATAATTAGTGGATGAAATCATAATTTAATCAATTCAATTCTACTTTTGCATGATTCTCATTCTTATAGTTGCTTATACATCCATATGTATCTGAGGAGAGCGGGTATATTTTTGGATATCCCAAAGATGCATGGCTTTAAGAAGCCCTAAGGAGGCTCCTACCTCAATCCCTTGGTGTTGAACAATGGAGACGTACTTGCTTAAAACTCTTATACATTTGTATGTACATTTGGCTAATGAATGAAAATCTCCTTTCCCATTAAAAAGAAACATGCATTCATACTTTGTTCAAGTGGTTGAATTGATTTATCATGTAATTTAAAGCTCTTTGCTCATGCTTTTGCATAAGAATTTAGATAGAGCTTTAAATTAATATAGCAAAATAATTCAACCAAAGGAAACATCAATTCCAAATACATTTCTTTGCATTCATCATTCAAGTATGCTAAAATATAAATTGTATGTATAGGTATGTTTAGGACTCAATCATATGCATGTTATATATGATGGAAAGAAAAAATCAAATATGTGTTATGTGATAGTAATTTATTCCAATTAATCTTAAGATGCCTTTCTTATTGAATGAGGTTTTTTAAAGTGAACCTAAACTTATGATTAATTAAAATATGTAATAAGCCATTCTCTAAAAAGAATTGTTTAACTAATTGGCTTTAGAAATGACTAAAGGTAGGGATAAAAGAGAGTGATCCTCTCTTTCCTTCTCTTTATAACACTTAATTGTTAAGTGTAAATCAAATGAAATAAAATAAAACATTAAGTAAAACTTACAAATTAATTAAACCACTTAAAGTGAAACCACCTTTCATGATCAAATCTCTTCATACTTAGGAAACTATAGCTCTAAAACCTAGTTAGGACATACCACACAAGCCTTAATACACACACATTAGATCAAGTCACCACTTCTAGTCTTATGTTAGGGTGGTGCATGGTTTGATGTATGTTTGATTTTATGATGTAGTGTTTTAGACTGGATATTAGAGTGTATGTTTCGTAGACTGGATGTTAGGCTATTATTAGCCTAATTATGTCTTTTGTAGGGGATTATGCTTAAGGGGCTGCTCAAAAAATAAATATAAATGCTCCCATTTGTAGGTTGCTTAAGCATAATCAATGTTAGGATAGGTGGGCTTGGTTACCCATGTGTAGAATGCTAAGTCCAAATTATAAATATAATTGCTTGGGTGAAATGTATGTTTAGCTAACCTATATTTTGTAGGTGTAGTTAAATTTACTCTTTCCATTTAAATGTAATTTTGTAATTAGGAATTAGGATTAGTGTTTTGGGGGGATAAAGATGAGTAGTGGCTAGAGGGCTTTGTCATGGGAGGCCATGTGATTCCTTTGAAGTGAAGCAAATTAAATCAAATGGAGATATGAAGAAATGAAGGAAACATGAAGAATGAAGATGAAGACCCTCATAGCATGTATTCATCCTTAATTTGAATTATTCTTTTGTAATCCGGGTTGTATAAGAGTCAAGTTTGGCTACCATTTTTATTTTTGGGTTGTACGGCGGTACCTGACCGCACTGACCTCTTATAGTTTCTTTCTATATTGATGCTTTAATGTGTGGCCTGGATACAATTCGGCTCTTAAAAAAATTAATATTTCTATCCCAACTTCAACTCATGACTAAAATTTTCTATAACTCATAACTTCATCATAAAGCCTAGGTATTAAATCAAGATAATTAAATGATTTAGCAACCCCTTAGTTGAATGTTGTATGTTTCACATCATGCATGCATATTCTTTCTCTCTTGAAAATAGAATATTTCCATCCTTGCATGATAGGGAAATGCTTGACTTGTGAGGGCATCCTTTGTGGTGGAAAACACCCCTTCTTGTTGATTTGGCCCATAACTCATTTTCATCATGCATTTAGACATATGAAAATCTCAAAGCCTTTGTCAAAATGAAATGTCAAATATAAATAAAATTTGAAAAGATTTGCATTAGACTAAGTCATTACTCATACCACTCATGCTCTAGTCTCTTTAGGGAGTGGGTTTAAGGACTTTAGCCTCTTTCTAAATGATAACAACCTAACTATCTTGCAAAAATATAAGACTTACCTATATGATTTTAAAGCGTAGGAGGAGTTGGCTGGCTGCCACTCCTGGCGAATATAAGTCCAACAGTTGAGTGGTTTATCCTCTCTTGTGGAGGTAAACCATATACCCATCTTCAGTTAGATTTAGGTCACGCTTAGGTTCTTACTAAAGCTCCCTAGATTTAGGATCTGAGGTAGCTGTTTCCTTTGGGATACAAGCATAAATCCTCATCTCTTAGGCATTTCCATAATATTATATTGTGGGATTATACATTCTAGCCTTCTAATAAATTTCAACTCAAATACATAATTCTCTTCAATTTCAACATATAAAGCCCAACCATGGGATATATTGAAACGTTAACTAGGTTTCTTAGTATCATGAGAATCCCCTACTCATCTCCTTTTGGCTTCAATAATAAGTCTCTCTTTTTGATCTATCCAACTTGATTTTCCAACCATAGCCAACTTATTGATAGTCCTATCTTCGACATCTTTGGAGACAATAATTGCTTACTTTAATCGAGAGTATTCCTAAGGAACTCACCTTCCTTAGAATATAATTAACTATGGGGGCTTGCCCCATAGGAAACTTTAGAACTTAGTTTAAATAAACCCTGCTTTATTCATCAATGTAAACTAGAGGAAAAATTTATGGTGTATTTGAAGACCCATCATTCCTATGGAGTCCTTATTAAGTGATTAGGTCTATTGTAGGTTGATTATTTCTATCTTTTGAGATAGTGCACCATTCCTTGATGTCACACCCGATCACCTCAATAAGTACACCTTCAAATCTGCGTGGTGTCCCTCATACACATAATCAAAAATAAACACATAGATTTTTCTAGCGACTTCACTGGGGAGGGTTCCTTTCTCCATCTTGAGTAGACAATTATTATCTTGAAGCATCGATAATGGACTTGCATTTCATATAAGTCCAAGACTATCTTTCATTCTATTGGCACTTAGCTTATTTCATTCTTAGGCAAAGCTAGCTAACTTCCTGTAGGTTTTAGGACCTCACTCTTTGTAGGTGTTGGAACCCCATATTGGGTCCCCCAATAGGTGAAAGATAAAATTAACTAATAAAAGGAGATGACTAAAATTTAGAACCTCCTTACCACTAGCTTGGTGAGGCAAGGTTCATCTTATATTTAAGAAAATAAACTCTTTTGTAAAATACCACTTTCCAAAAACACTTTTTCAAAATTCACATAATAAAAGATCTTGCACAAAATTCATAAGAAATTTTCAAGAAGCACAATCTCATATAACCAAACCTCATCTAACAATCCCTATGATTGTTACATGGAGGTTATTTTCAAAATCAAACTCAAAATCTTTTTCAAAGCATCATTTTGAAAATAGTTATCTTCATTTAACATACCTAAACTTGTTGAATGAAGATTCTATTTTCAAATAAAATCATATCATAAAATTGAAACTCCACTTAACATATTTCACATATGTTAGAGTTGGAGTCTCTCTCTTTTTCAAAAGAACACTTTTGAAAATGACCACCTTCATTCAACATACCCAAATCTGTTGAATGAAGATTTTATTTTCAAATAAAATCATAGAATGAAATTTGAAACTCTACTTAACATATTTCACAAATGCTAGAGTTGCAGTTTTCTCCCTTTTCAAAAGAACACTTTTTAAAATGGCCATCTTCATTCAACATACCCCAACTTGTTGAATGAAGATTCTACTTTCAAATAAAATCATAGCATAAAATTGAAACTTCACTTAACATATCTCATATATGCTAGAGTAGAAGTTTCCATCTTTTTAAAAGCTAAAAATTACACACATGAAATCAAGACATATTTTGGACTCCATTTGTCATACCCAATTTTTTCAAATGAGAGTCCCATTTCCAAAATTCAGAAAATCAAATTGAACTCTATTTAACATACTCTAATTTGTTAAATATATTTTTGCTCTTTCAAACAAATCATAATCACATTTGATTCCTACTTAACATACCAAATTTATTATGTAAGAATCCCATTTTTAAATCATATCACATTTAATTCCTACTTAACATACCAAATTTATTAAGAATCTCATTTTTCAATCATATCACATTTGATTCTCATTTAACACTCCAAATTTGTTAAGTGTGAGTCTCATTTTCAAAATATAAATCAAATCACATTTGGCTTCCTCTTAATATACCAAATTTGTTAAGTGAGAGTCCCATTTTCAAAATACAAATCACAATCATATTTGGCTCTCATTTAACATACCAAATTTGTTAAGTGAGAGCCTCATTTTCAAAAATAAATCATATCACATTTGATTCCCACTTAACATACCAAATTTGTTAAGTGAGAATCTCATTTTCAAATCATAAACATAGTTGGTTCCTACTTAACATACCAAATTTCTTAAGTAAGAGCCTCATTTTCAAATCATAAATCCACTTGATTCCCACCTAACACACCAAATTTGTTAAGTGAGAGTCTCATTTTCAAAATACAAATCACAATCTTATTTGGCTCTCATTTAACATACCAAATTTGTTAAGTGAGAGTCTCATTTTCAAACACATATCAAACACGTTTGGCCTCTACTTAACATACCAAATTTGTTAAGTAAGAAGACCCATTTTCAAATCACATCAACATATATCACAAACATAATCAATCATCACAAGCAATGATTTTTTACAAGAATTTCTAAACATAAAATTAAAGCCTTTCCTTAGCATACCAAAATTTGCTAAGTAAAGGCTTTCCAAATCAAACTTTTCAAACAAGATACACAACACAAATATCTTCAAAGGTCTCTCCAAATATTTGAACCCCACCCAACCTATTTACACTGGTTGAGTATAGGTTCTAAATCAAAATTATAAGGAAAAGACTCTCCTCACATATCAAAATCTCTCCAATGAGCCCCACTTAACATAACTAAATTTGTTGAGTATGGGTTCAAATTTCCAAAACTAGTC
Source organism: Cymbidium sinense (assembly GCA_021442155.1). Taxonomy (NCBI): domain Eukaryota; kingdom Viridiplantae; phylum Streptophyta; class Magnoliopsida; order Asparagales; family Orchidaceae; genus Cymbidium; species Cymbidium sinense. The sequence goes on from CM038225.1 coordinate 96,129,891, forward strand.
TAGAAGTTATTTCTGAAGGTGAATGCCGTGGTAAGAGGGACTGATTTAGTAATGTTTTCAATAAATGCAGAGTTTCAGCTTAGTCAATTTATGTTCGACTCAGCTCAGTATACATGGCTCCTAGCAAGTTTGTGTTCTCCTTCCCGTCCAGTCTTGACTTGGCCTTAGATCAGGCCAAGCTCACCTCGACCATTGTGCATCTGATTTAGTTTGGTTTTGGATTTGAGGTTGTACGAATTACTTGTAAGGGACAGTCCTCACAATAATCAATAGGAGAAGGTGGTGGGGGCAGATGCCACTCATTCTCCTTGACATGCATTCTGACTCTGAGTTTCCTCCACTGAAGAGGAAGGTAGTAGAGGTCACCATAGTGAGAATAGTAGCTTTAGCATGACCAGTTCTAGTGGTAGCACTAGCAATATCAGTGGTTCCCCTGTCTATTTCATTAGTTGTTCATCTTGTTGTCCCTATGAGGGCTGACAACTCCTCATTGGTCCCCTCAAAGGGGAAGGCTATCTTAGCCTCTGAGTTAGTCTTCCTTACCTTTGAGATAGGTTCTAGCTCTCGCCTTCTTGACTCACCCATACTCAGTGTCACAATAAGAGTAATATTAAGCAGCATCATGAGCGAATAGTGGCAGAGGCAAAGTTAGCATCCCATGTTGTAGAGGAAGAGGTAGCATTCAATGTTGTAGAGGAGGTTTCACCCTAGGCGATCTCCCCCTTACTTAGTGACAACAAGTTTTATCCCCTCTTAGGCTCAAATGGAGAGGAGGAATACAAGAGGATTGCAGCATCACCTCCACCACTAGCACATTGTGAGGTCTAGCTAAGGAGAGGAGGAGGCCCTATGCTGGATTACATTCAATTATTCACTAGAAAGGCAAAGCCCATGGATGCTCGGAAGATAGTAGCTTGCATAAGAAGGTGGTGGATAGTACTTTCATGCATGAGAAAGATATCAAACACATGGGGAACAATAGGTGAGGAAAGCTTTGGCTCAAGCCCGAGGTGGCTCATCTGTTTCAAAGGGCAGACTACCAGAGGAATATGATGTAGTCTAATATCCTAAGGGTTTCGTGCTTCCTTCTTTCAAAATCTTTGATGGCAAGGAACCTCACTAATATATTGCACATTTTGAGGCCGGTTGTTGCAACAATGGTGGTAGTGACTCCCTTCTTTTCAAATTATTTATTAGCAGTTTAGTGGGTGTTACATTTGATGAGCATGTTGAATTGATCAACAGTTTGGTAAAGATATTTGTTGAGTTGGAGCACCTCTTCATCAAGAGGTTTGTTGGAGCTCATCAATGGGTTACTATAGGAGATCTTGTTGTAGTGACACAAGTTTCCAATGAGTACCTTGTTGATTACATTCTTAGGTGACAAAACCTGAATATGAAATGTAAACCATAGCTGTCTGAACAACACACCATAGAGATTCTCCTAAAGAACATTCATGGCCCAGTTACTTTTATGCTCAAGGGTTTTACAATCAAAACCTTCAAGAAATTAATCATCAAGGTGGCTAGTCTACAACAGGAAGCCAAACAGTTGCCTTTCTAGGACTAGTCAGCCAAGCTTGTTGGATTACTTAATTTTAAAAAAAACTAAACCCTAAACCATAAATCCCAAACCCTAAACCCTAAACCTTAAAACTAACCCTAAACCCTAAAACCTAAACCTACAACCCTAAACCCTAAACCCTACACCCTAACCCTAACCCTAAACCCTAAACCCTAAACCCTAAAAAACTCTAAACCCTAAACTCTAAACTAACCCTAAACCCTAAACTTTGCACCTTAAACCCTAAACTCTAAACCTTAAACCCTAAACTAACCCTAAACCCTAAGCTAACCTATTGACCTCATTTTTAGAATGAGCTCTCAACCCCTCTATCTTAGACATTGAACTCCTCTTAGACATTAAGAGTTCCTTAGTCTTAAGACACTTCTAGTGCTAGTGATTGGGTGAACTCACTAGCCCTAGAGACTTAGAAGAGTTAGCCATAGAATAGGTTCTGCCTTGGGGTGTTAGGAAAACTTGCCTACCCTATCGCTTGAACCAATCCCCACTTCCTCCTTTCAAGTCAAACTCCAAATCAAATCAATTTCAAACTCCAAATCAAATCAACTTTAAACTCAAATCAATTCCAACTTGATGGAGTTTCTCAAATCATGAATTAATTTCAAATGATTGAAACCCTTGATTGAATTCCAAATTTTAAAAATCTTTCTTAAGCACTTTGATTTCATCTTTTGGACTTAGCTTGAATAAAATTCAAGTCAAATCAAATTCAAGAGATTTTTCTCATAATTTATTTATATTCTCATTTATATTCACAATATAAATGAAATATAAATTCAAATATCCAAAAATCAATTCAAAACTCAAATCAAAATTCAGCCAAAATTCAACCTAAGCCTTTCAAGTCAAATTCTTGAACTTAACTAAATCAAATTCAAATCAAGCCAAACTCTTGATTTTTCTTCATGATTCAATCAATCCTTCAATCATGAATTTAAATATAATCATAAACTTCAATCATCAAATCAAAACTCAATTCAAAACTCAAATCCAAATTCAACCAAAATTCAACCTAAGCCTTTTAAGTCAAATTGTTGAACTTAGCCAAACCAAATTAAAATCAAGCCAAACTCTTGATTTTTTCATGATTCAATCAATCCTTCAATCATGAATCCAAATATAAATATAAACTTCAATGATCAAATGAAAACTAAATTTAAAAATCAAACCCAAATCAAACTCATGTTCACCCTTTTGAACTTGAAATTGTCAAATGAATCAAAACCCATTTGACTCCAAACCACTTACAAATGGAATTATATTTCAATCATAAGTCCATATGTGAGTTCAATCAAACTTGATTCAAGCCTTGATAAAGTCAATTGACCCACTTAGGCTCACTTGACCCAAAGTGACCTAAAGTACCCCTTTTGAGCTAAATTCTAATCCTACCCAAATTGGATTGAACTAATCCCAACTAAGCCTCACATTGTGAGCAACAATTATCATGAGATGATCAATCACTCAAATTGGGTCAAACCAAGTCAAATCTAAGGGTTGACCAAGTCAACACTTAGCCAAAATGAAACATAAACTAACCAAAATCCACCATAGGACAAATTGATTGAAACCATTGATCAAAACTCATTCATGATCAATGTTTGAACTTGACCAAGTCATCATTTAAGCCTAACCTAGCTCAATTGGCCACTTGACCCAAGTTGACCCAAGTTGACCTAAAAAGTCAAAATGTGTCAAAACTTGATCTAAGCCAAATTGATAGAAACTAATGGGTCAAGTTCATTCCAAATCACTTGTTGAACTTGACCAAAGCCTAATTGGCCAACTAGACCCTAACCTAGCTATTGACCTTGAACCCAACTTGACCTAAAGGGTCAAATTGAGCCAAATCCAAATATAAACCAAATTGATTGGAAACAAAGAAACCAATCCATTTTAAATGATCAACCAAACATAAACCAATGCATGAACTAACCCAAATAGATCAAATTGGTCAAATTGGTCAACTTGACCAATTTGACCTAAATGAAATCAAATGAACCAAATCCAAATATAAATCAAATTGAACCAAACCAATTATGCCAAAACATTTCAAATGGTCATATGAACTTGACCTAACCCTTGGTTTGACCCAATTTGACCAACTGGTCTATTTGACCCAAGTTGACCCATTTTGACCTAAATGGGTCAACATGAGCCAAATCATATCAAACCAACTCCAAATTCAATAAAACTTGGCATAACCCATTTGTCAATCATACCAAACATATTCAAACTAAAATCAAGGTCAAATGACCATTATACCTCTAGGCCGTAGTGTAACCTAAAATCAAAATCACTTGGAATTTGGTCAATTCCTTTTCATGGACACTTGGCATCCTCTTAGTGGACCAAATGGTGACTAATAGACATGGTGCATATGGCCCCATTGAGTTTGGGTTAGCCAAACCCAACCCAAGGTCCAAATTGAGCACCCCCATGGAAATGAGAACATGGGATTCCTTCCTCCACCTTGTTTGACACATGGCAAACTCCTCCACTACCTTCTCTGGCCAAAACTGAATGCTATGCTCCTCAAAATAGCCTAAACAATCCATTGAATAGGGTTAATTAGATCAAAATGGCAAAGACACTTGTAGCTTCCCGACCCTTCAAGGGGGAGATATACTCCCCCTAATTCTATTCCAACTCACCTCTCTAGCATTCGATTGAGTAATAGGAAGTCATAGCTAGCATCCTAGAGCTTCTCCAAGCTTCTTAGAGCCAATTCAACCTCTCCATTCTAAATTTCTGGAAGCCAAAAATAGGGAAGGTAGCTAAGAAATCCAACTTAGCCATTACTGAAATTCAGTCCAATTCACTTTGCAAGCACCTTGAGAGAACTCAATTGAGCTCACCCAAGGATTCACATAAGTTCTCCAAGCAAGGGAAGAGTGCTCTTGATCAAGGCTGAGCCCAATTGAAAGAGAGGTTGGTACATAGGAAGATCCACTCAACCAAACCACCTTAAATTTTCAATAGGGCTTCGCCTCCACTAGATGAAGCTACCTCATCAAACTTGAGCACTGGTGATAGCCTCCAGCGAGGTATGCCTTCAACCCAAGCTTAAATTAGAGAGTGTGTGGTCTTTGGTGAAGTAGATTTTCATCTCAAGTAAATTTAATCATTGGATGTGTTCTCCCTTGCATGATAATGGTGTGGGTTGAATTTGGGTTCAATCCGAGCTCAATCGAGTTCGAATTTTGCCATGGAAGGTGAACGACTCCCATTTCCTATAGGAGGACTTAAAGATGGATCATGGGTTGTCCATCTATGCATTTTGGATGGACGACCATGATCAAGATGCACAGTATCCTTGATTTAATCCTATTAATACTGCATGCTCGATCTCAACCATCTGATCCTTGATCAAATGGATGGAGAGAAAGCGCCTAGCACCGTCGTTGACATGGTTCTATGATGTGATCACTTAAATAGCCTATCCCGTCATGCCACATGGAAAGCATGTGCTGCATCAGCCTCCACGTGGCGCCGATGGGATTAGCTATTTAATTAGGGGATTAATTACCTAATAAGCTTGGGAACTTAAAATATTCATAACTAAATGAAGAAAAATCATAAAAATATGAGGTAAAATGGATATGAAAGATATTTAATGTAGAATAATATAAAATTAATTTCAATGGATTTTGAATAGTGAATTTTCTTGAATTTGGGTTTTATTCAGAGTGTGATTATGTTTATTATTCTCTAATTATCCCACTAATTAATCCCAAATTTCTCATGTGCATTTAGTGGGATGACTTATACCTCCCCTAACTTTCTTGGGATTTATTATTATTTTAATTAGGGGAATTTTTTGATTCATTCTTAATTACCCTCTTAATGTAATTAAGCCTAATTAGGTGTGTGAATAGTAGTTTAATCCCTTGATTGAGTTAATTAAGCTTTGTTTGAGTGATCAGGAGGTTTAGGCAATAATTTTGGGATATTTTCCATAAGCTATTCCTTAAACCCCATTTCTCTTCCTTAATATAAATTCAATTAAAGGTTAATCCACTAATTACTTACTTAACTAACTTGATAAAATAATCAAAATATTCCAAAACTAAATTAATCTATTTTGGGTAGATGCTTAGGTGTTTAATAACATAAGTAGCTTAAGAAAATCAAAACCTAATCCATATGTGTGGGAAGGGTTATGAAAGTACTTAACTTAAATCCTTTAGCTTAATTATTCATTAATTGTGAGCCAAATGTATTAGGCCCTATTCTTCCTAGGTGCATTGCTGATTTAAATTCTTTGTGTGGTTTTATGTCATATCATTGGCTCATAATTATGTGATTAAATATATCAAAGTGGAGTAGTAATGAGTAATTATCACACTTAACTCACACCTTAACCTAACTAAGGCATAAAATTGATCTAATCACCTAAAATTGAACTTAAATAACTCACACATGGGAGAATGAGTTAGGACCAGCTAACTCATCTCAGATTTCTTAAATTGAAATCAAACTCAAACAAAATTCAAACTCTCCTTAAGATAAATTTGATTTACTTTAAATAATCTTATTCATAGGATTGCCTTTAGGAATTAATTAGGGTGAATGAATTTACTTGCTTTCATCACTTTTTTCTTTCCTAATATGCTAAATAGGTATGGCATATGAAAATCATGCATTCATGCTTTTGTAAATCAAATTAAAATGAAATATTTCCTTTATGTCAAATTGCATGTTTTGGCTAAAGTAAGAATATGAATGGCTATTATAACTATTAAATCTAAAATTATTTTTCAAAACTTATAAATCAAACATCAAAGCTAAAAGGTATGCTACTTATGATTATTTATAAGCTTGGATGTTGCTAAAATACAAAGATGTGCATAGTGTGGTTTTCCTTCTCTTTTCTTTTAGCATAGTTTTGAATAGGATTTGGCATAGTGTATAGTTCATTTGAAAAGAACACAACACTTGCTTAAATCCTTTTCTATTCACAACACTTGCTTCATTCATCGCTTTGCTTGGTAGGCCTTGGATACACTAGAACAAGATGATTCCATCCTCCCTTCATCAGTTCATCAAGTTCAAGAAAGATGGGATTGAGTACTCTATCAAAGGAGATGAAAACCATTTTTAATTAGAGAGGTTGAGATATATAAGGATATGACCTACTATCTTCCTCAAAACACCCTTTCTCATGAACTTGGATAAATTAAAATTCAAAAGAAAAAGAAAATGAAGGAAAAAGAAAAGAAAGAAAAAATAAAATTGAAAATCCAAGTGAACAAGAAAGGAAAATTGAAGAATAAATAGAGCCGCATATCACATTCCACCCACAGTTCATTCCATCATATGAACATGTGGGTAGAATAACTCGACCTCCACCAAGAAGAGGTAGAGGTAGAAATAGAGGCATTTTTAGAGGTAGAAGACCCCCTGGTTGGCCATCAGCCAGCAGGGGTTATGTTCTAGTTCATAGGAGTACCCCTACTATTCACATAGACTTAGAATCCAGCTCGGAGGATGAGTCTAATGTGATTAGCATACCAGCCAACCTCTCATCTAGTTTCATTGGAGGTGACACTCGAGCCAGGCAGCAATAAAGACCAGGCCTCTAGACAATGCAAAGTATTCGAATCAAATGTATGTGAAACTATCAAGCAGTAGTTAGGAACCTTAGTTTTAACCTCACTTTCATCTCAAAAAGTTGATGGTTTAGTAGTTAAGGAAGCCCTTAAGTCTTCTAGTGATATGAAGCCAAAGAGATTCTTTTTAGGATCATCCTCCTCAAGTCCTGAAGTTGGTGTAGAACTTGAGGAGAGTTCAAACAAAGAATTAATGGAATTACATTTTGATTGGTACTCACCTTGTGTTCTTAATCATGCAAAGCAGGGTTTGATTCTTTATTCATGGTCTAAGCATAGGTTGGAGTACTTTAAAAAGCTATGGAACAACACTAGTTGAGATGCACAATCATGATCAGGACTAGGATTTGGTACAGTGGGTCCATTCGATGATGATAATTACTGCTTAGTTGTCACCAACTATTTGGAGTCTGATATATTCTTTTCACACCAAACTAACTCTTGTGAGGATGTGGTTTAGAATCCTCAGATGATCCAGATGGTCTCCAAATCAAAATGCACCACCAGAATTTGAAGAGATCCATTCAATAATTAACAGGCTTAAAGAAATCAACCTTGGGGTAGAAGAAAATCACGCCTGACATACTTCAATTCATTGCTGAATGAAGAAGAAACAAATGACTTAGTTAGGCTATTGACTGAGTTTAAGGACTGCTTTGCATGGAGTTATGAAGAGATGCCCAGATTATCTCTTGACATAGCGGTCCACAAACTAGTAATATATTCTAGTGCTAACCCTATCAAGTAAGCTCCTAGATGCATCTGATTAGAAATCAAACAATAGGTTATTTCTGAAGTTAAGAAATTGATCAATGCTAGTTTCATCAGAGAGAAAAAATATCCTACTTGGTTAGCCAGTGTTGTACCAGTTAAGAAGAAGAATGGCCAAATTCATATATGCGTCGATTTCAGGGACTTAAATAAGGCATGTTCTAAGGATTAGTTTCTTCTTCCTATAAGAATTAATGGTGGACATCACCTCATCTCATGCAGTATTCTCTTTCATGGATGGGTCATCTGGCTATAACCAAATCAAGATGGCCCGTGAGGATGAAAGAAACACTACCTTTCAAACCCGATCAAAATCTATTGTTATAGGTCATGCATTTTGGCCTTAAAAATACTTGTGCTATATACCAATGGGGCATGACTTAGATCTTCAATGAACTCATCCATCATTAGGTTGAGTGCTATGTTGATGATCTAGTAGTCAAGAGCAGAGAAAAAGAAAACCATCTCTTTAACTTGAGAAAAGTTTTTGAATGGTTAAGATAATATAAACTCAAAATGAATCCCCAAAAGTGTGCATTCGGAGTAGCTTTCGAGAAATTCCTTGGGTTTGTTGTTCGACACAAAGGAATATAAATAGACCTATAAAAGACCAAAGCTATCTTAGAAATGCCACCTCCTAAGAGTTTAACTCAACTCAGATCTTTCCAAAGATGGTTACCGTATTTAATCCTTATTTCTAACCGATCGAAGAGATGCAAGACATTCTCAACACTTGTCAAAAAGGATGCCAAGTTCAAGTGGGATGGCAAGTGTTAACATGCCTTTGAAGATATCAAGTAGTATTTGGTGAAGCTGCCAGTTTTAGCAGCCCCTATCCCGGCAAGCCACTCATCCTCTACACTGCTGCATTGGATGACTCTCTCGGTGCTTTGTTGGCCCAAGCCAATGAAGAAGGGAAAGTGAGTCCTCTTTACTACCTCAGCCATCATCTAATTCTTGCTGAAGCGAAACTATCCACCTATTGAGAAAATTTCCTAGCTTTGGTCTCCGCCTACCAAAAGCTATGGCACTATATGCTTTCTTATAAGGTGAACTTGATTTCTAGAACCAATCCATTGCAGTATCTCATGACATAGCCAATGCTATTGAGACATTTGGCATGATGGTCCATGATCCTCTCATAGTTTAATATCACATTCGTACCCATATGTGCGGTAAAAGGATAAGCACTAGTAGATTTCTTAGCAGCACACCCACTTCTTACTGATTCTCCACTTAATGATGATCTCCTTGATGAATAAATCATGAACTTAAGGGAGGCTAACAACCACCGATGGGAGATGTATTTTGATGGTGCAGCTTCTTTTCATAAAGGGGAAGCACCACGATCTACTCTTCCAGGAAAGAAGGGGTAGGAATAGTTCTCCTAACTCTAGACCATGATGTGATGAGATTCTCATACTATCTTTGTAATCCCTACACCAACAATGAAGCTAAGTATGAGGCTTTGATTGCTAGTCTGGAGTTAGTTATCAAATTGTATGTCAAGAGCATCAACATCTTTGGGGATTCCCAGTTGGTCATCAATCAGATTGTCTGGTCATACAAGGTTCTCAAACCCAAGCTTTGTCATTACCATGTGTATACCATGAAGCTGTTGGCCCAAATACCTGAAGTCACCATCTACAAGGTTCCTTGAGTAGAAAATGTAGTAGTAGATGCTTTAGCCAAACTTGCCAAAGAATTGGCATGTTCGAAAGATGAGTCCATTCCAATAAGGGTCCAAAATAGACAAGTCTTATCCCTTATTGATGATGAACTCATCGAGAGATTTATCTTGAAGGGGAGGTTGTCATTGACTATAAGGACAAGAAGCTAGATTGGAGGCAACTGTTCATAGACTATTTGAACACTGATAAACTACCTTAAAAAAGTCACAAGCCCATCAGGTGAAATAGAGAGCTCACTCTATGCTCTCATTGATGGCACCCTGTACCGACGGTCCTTTGATCAAATGTGGTTACGTTGTTTAGATAAACATGGAGCCCATGATTTTGTAACTGAGGTACATTCAAGTCTATGTGGAGCATATCAATCTAGTTTGAAGATGAAGATGAAGAGTAAGAGACAAGGATACTATTGGCCTTCGATGACTATAGACATCATGGATGTAGCTAGGAGATTCCATCAGTGTCAGATACATGGTGTGGTCCTACATCAACCACCCAACATTGGCCTCATGGACATTTGAGTGTTGGGGGTACCAACACTGTGAGTCCAATCGATCCTCCTTCTTCTAAGGGTCATCGGTTCATCTTAGCAGCCACCGACTACTTTTCAAAGTGGGCGGAGGCAATCCGACTCAGAGAGGTCATAGCTCAGCATGTGCTTCAATTTTTCAAGAACCATATCGTATATAAATTTGGGGTGCCTCGATGAATTATATATAATTATACTACATTCAAAAGCACCAAGATTAACAGCTTCTCCAGAAGACATGGTATAGATTGGAGATACTCCACCATCTACTACCCCAGAGCAAATGGTTTAGCAGAAGCATTCAATAAAACTCTCATCCAAATATTAAAGAAGACTCTTGATGACAACAAGTGGTAGTGGAATGAGAAATTGGTTGAAGCCTTGTGGGCCTACCTCACCACATATCAAACTCTAACTCAATCTACCCCATTTTTCTTAATGTATGGGTCCGAAGTCGTTCTACATTTAGAAGTTCAACTCCCATCACTAAGGATAGCATTGGGTAGCAAGATCACTACAGAGCAGAATGTGAAGTTGTGGTTAGAAGAGTTTGGAGGATCGAACCTTGAGTTGTACAAGGCCAAAATGATTCAAGCTCATAAAAAGCTGGTTTGTCCTAGGTCTTTTCAAGTAGGAGAACTTGTGTTAGTCCTAAGGAGACCAATTATTGCTTGTTTCAAGCTCACAACAAGCTGGTCTACCCTAGGTCTTTTCAAGTAGGAGAACTTATGTTAGTCCTGGAGACCAATTGTTGCCTATCAAAAGATGGGAGGAATGTTTGAACCCATTTGGGAAGGCCCCTATGTCATAGAGAAGGCCTACTAAGAGGATCTTACTAGCTCATTGATTGTAAAGGGGAACACCTAATGCTTTCAATTAATGGGCTCTATTTGAAGAATTAATACACATAAAAATGTTTGAAAATAATTATCAACAAAAGAATAAAAATCTGATTCCATTTCATCAAAATCTTCTCTTCTTTCAAAGAATTATTTTCTTATCTTGTGAATCAGCCATGACGTGTTTAGGGTAGGTGTAAGAGAACCCAAGAGGCATCCTACCCCTATTTCATAGCATAAATAGAATCAAACACAATCTCTTGATGCTATTAGAATAGGTGTAAAAGAACCCAAGAGGCATCCTAGTTGATTAGCAAAATTAAGCTATGTGTAAGAGAACCCGAGCGACATCCTTTCTTGGTGGGAATCCCAGCTACCATTCATGGTACCACTTCATCAAATATCCTCAGTGTGTTTAGGGTAGGTATGAGAGAACCCAAGTGATGTCCTATTCCTTTTAAAACAAACACAATAATAAACACATACAATAAACACATATCTTTTATCTCGAGCTATTTTGATGTGGGAGTAAGCTCCCTATGACACTCACTCATTAGCTGCTCTAGGACGGGTTTACATGCTACCTCATTAGTATGTCACCCCAGTGGTCACTTGTTTGGAATATATGAGTCCCTACACTTTCTTCTTATCTTGACCATTGCAAACCAATGAGTGCCTTGTTAGTATGGTAGACTTCACTGCCCATCCAGTAAGCTACCTCATGTTGATTTTGTTTAAGAAGATGAGAGTCCCTAAGCTTTCTTCTTGAACTAATCATCATGATCTAAACCAGTATATTTGAAGTTTAGGATAAGTCCCAGGCCCCTTTCCTCACACTAGAGTTGATGTGAGTCCCCCAGTGGCATTCACTTAGTAGTCACCATAGGTCAGATAGCACATGTTGAGCAGAAGATAGATTATACCAGTAATCAATTTTGTTATAGGAGGATGTGAGTCCTCGAGCTTTCTTCCTAAGTTGATTGTTGCAAACCAACAAGCACATTAGGTTAATTGATGTTCGCTATGCTGACAGTGACTCACCCGATAGATACACCACTCTTGGTAGATGTGAGTCCCCGTGCTTTCTCCTTGAATTGGCCATTTAATACCTATTTGATATATGACCACCATTTCATCTTCTCCAGGGTTTTGGATCAAGACCCCTCTCCCATAATCATCCTAAATATAGAAATTATTTCTCTTTGGATTAGAATTCAAGCCCAAAGGGCCTTTTAGCGGCATCTATTTTTAGGGCATGGATGGAAACTAATAAATAAACTATCAAATTTAAGATAAATCCTGGTGGTACTCACTCCATATAGTACACCCAGGTTAGGTTCAATCTATTTTGACATACTTAGTTACCATGGTAGTCATTACTTTGGATAAAGATTATGATGTATTCTTTCTAGCATGATTATCTCGAGGCGACCTCGGTCGATTGATTTGTTTCTCAAACCAACTGATCACCCTAGTGGTCTTTTGTAGTGGAAGATGTGAGTCCCCAAGCTTTCTTCCCTTGAATTGATCATTGCAAACTAAAAGGCACTCCTTTGGTCAGATAGTTCTCCCATCGGTTGGGAAGCTACTCCCTTTGGTTCAGTAAATCTGAGATAGGTCTAGGCTAATATAAGCTCCTTCTCAGTATGATCCATCACAAACCAACAAAATCCATCAAAACAAATTAAAGAATGAAATTGATCTTTGAATATGTTTGCACTGATTTCCCCCAATGGCATTCAATCAATAGTCAGCCCTAGGTCTGGTTCGATCTATTATCTTGCCAATAGATTACCCTAGTAGTTCCTTATTTTGGAAGATGTGAGTCGTCGTTCTTTCTTCCTAACTTGACCAATTATCGAAGGCATCCCTTTTGGTATTAGTCCTACTATGTGGTTGGTAGACTCTCTTAGGATTGGTAAGTCGAGTTAGGTCTAGGCCTCTATAACTACTGCAATCCATACCACGGATCCATCATAATCAAAATAAATTAAAGAATGAAATTAATTAGGACTATCTTTGAGTTGATATAAGTCCCCCTAGTGGCATTCACTCAATCATCAGCCCTAGGTCGGGTTTGATTTGTTGCCTTGCCAACCAATCACCCCAGTGGTTCCTTGTCTTGGGATATGTGAGTCCCCATACTTTCTTCTTAACCTGACCATTGCACACCAAAAGGCATTCCTTTGGTTGGCTAGTCCTACTATGTGTTTGGTAGGATACACCTTTGGATTGGTAATCGGTTGGTCTAAGCCTCCAGGGCTCATACTCGGTGCAATCCATCACAAACCAATAGGGTCCATCTCAAAATCCAAAATTTAAAAATCTAAAATAAATTCAACCCTCCTCCCTCAATGGAGAAATAATAAATAGAACAAATTCAGCAAAACAAATCCAATCAATTCTCTAGAGTGTCACAATCACAAAACACTATTCACCCTTGTTGACCTCATCTTTGGGATGAGCTCTCAACCTATCTTAGATATAGAACTTCTCTTAGACTTTAAGAGTTCCTTAGTCTTAAGACACATCTAGTGGACACTCAAACTAACCACAGCCTTAGAAGAGTTAGCCATAGGAGTAGATTATTCCTTGGTGTTGAAGGTCACCACCCATAGCTTGAATCAAATCCTCATTTCCTTCTTCTAAGTTAAAACACCAAACTCATATAAACTCCAACTTTAACTCAAACCTTGAACCAATTCAATGTATTTTATCAAATCATGAATCAATTTCAAATAATTGAAACCTATGATTCATGCCCATGATTAGATTCCAAACTCCAAAATATTTCTTAAGCCCTTTGATTCCCTCTTATGGACTTAGCCTAAATCAAATCTAAATCAATTCAAATTCAAGGAATTTTCTCATAACCCATTTATATTCTCATTTACATTCTATGTATAAATGAAATATAAATTCAAATCAATCAAACCAAATTCAAATTCAAATTCAAATCAAAAATTTTCTTCCATTTTGATTCTATCTTATGAACTTAGTCTAAATCAAATCTAAATCAATTCAAATTCAAGGAATTTTCTCATAACCTATTTATATTCTCATTTATATTCACAAATATAAATGAAATATAAATTCAAATATCAAAAATCAATTCTAAACTCAAACTCAAATTTAATCAAAATTCAACCTAAGCCTTTCAAGTCAAAATCTTAAACTTAGCCAAAACAAATTCAAATCTAGTCAAACCCTTGATTATTTTCATGATTCAATCAATCCTTCAATCATGAATCCAAATATAAATACAAACTCCAATCATCAAACCAAAACTAAATTAAAAAATCAAACACAAGTCAAACTCATGTTCACCATTTGAACTTGAAATTGTCAAGTGGATCAAAACCCATTTGACTTCAAACCACTTGCAAATGGATTTATATTTCAATCATAAGTCCATATGTGACTCAAATCAAATTTTGACCAAGCCATTTCACCTACTTAGGCTCACTTAACCTAAGTGACCTAAAGTACCATTATGAGCCAAATTCTAATCCTAACCAAATTGGATTGAACTAAGTCCACCAAAGCCTCACATTATGAGCAACAATCTTCATGAGATGATCAATCACTCAAATTGGGTTAAACCAAGTCAAACCTAAGGGTTGACCAAATCAACATTTGACCAAAATGAAACCTAAACTATCCAAAATCTACCATAGGCCAAATTGATTGAAACCATTGATCAAAACTCATTCATGACCAATATTTGAACTTGACTAAGTCATCATTTGAGCCTAACCTAGCCTAATTGGCTATTTTCGCCAAGTTGACCCAACTTGAGAAAAAAAGTCAAATGTAGAAAAACTTGATGTAAGACAAATTGATTGAAATTAATGGGCCAAGTTCATTCCAAATCACTTGTTGAGCTTGACCAAAGCCCCAATTGGTCAACTAGACCTAACCTAGGCCAATTAACCTTCAACCCAACTTGACCTAAAGGGTCAAATTGAGCCAAATCCAAATATAAACCAAATTAATTGGAAACAAGGACACCAATCCATTTCAAATGATCAACCAAACATAAATCAACCTATGAACTAACCAAATAGATCAAATGGTCAAATTGGTCAACTTGACCCATTTGACCTAAATGAAATCAAATGAACCAAATCCAAATATAAATCAAATTGAACCAAACCAATGATGCCAAAAAATTTCAAATGGCCATATGAACTTGACCTAACCCTTGGTTTGACCCAATTTGACCCAAGTTGACCCATTTTGACCTAAATGGGTCAACATGAGCCAAATCATATCAAACCAACTCCAAATTCAATAAAACTTGGCCTAACTAATTTTTCAATCATACAAAACATATTCAAACTGAAATCAAGGTAAAATGACCATTTTTCCCTTAGGCCATAGGGTAACCTAAAATCAAAACCACTTGGAATTTGGTCAATTCCTTTTCACGAACACTTGGCATCCTCTCAGTGGACAAAATGGTCACTAACAGACATGTTGCACATGACCCATTGGGTTTGGCCCTGCAAAACCAAACCCAAGGTCAAAATTGACCACCCCCATGGAAATGAGCAAATGTGATTCCTTCCTCCACCTTATTTTGCACATGGAAAACTCATCCACTACCTTCTCTGGCCAAAACCAAATACCATGCCCTTCAAAACTGCCTAAACAACCCATTGAATAGGGTCAATTGGATCAAAATGACAAAGACACTTGCGGCCATTCGATCCTTCAAGGGGGAGATATACTCCCCCTAATTTCATTTCAACTCACCTCTCTCGCATTTGATTGAGTAATAGGAAGTTAGAGCTAGCATCCCAGAGCTTCTCTAAGCTTCCAGAGCCAATTCAACTTCTCCATTATTAGTTTCTCCAAGCCAAAAATAGGGGAGGTAGCAAGGAAATCCAACTTAGCCAATACTCAGATTCAGTCCAATCAACTTTGCAAACACCTTGAGGGAACTCAATCGAGCTCACCCAAGCCTTCACATAAGTTCTCCAAGCATGGGAAGAGTGGTCTTGATCAAGGTCAAGCTCAATTAAAGGAAAACTTGGTCCATAAAAAGATCCACTCAACCAAACCACCTCAAATCTTCAATAGGGCTTCATCTCCACTAGACGAATCTACCTCATCGAACTCGAGCACCAGTGATAGCCTGTGGCGAGGTATGCCTTCAACCCGAGCTTAAACCAGAGAGTGTGTGGTCTTTTGTGAAGTGGATTTTCATCTCAAAAATTTAATAGTTGGATGTGTTCTCTCTTGCATGATGATGGTGTGAGTTGAAGTTGGGTTCAATCCAAGCTCAATCGAGCTCGGATCTTGCCATGGAAGGTGGACGGCTACCCTTTCTCATAGGAAGACTTAGAGACAGATCATGGACTATCCATCCATGCATTTTGGATGGACGACCATGATCAAGATGCATAGGATCCTTGATTTAATCCTATTAATACCACAGGCTTGATCTCAATCATCCGATCCTTGATTGGATGGATGGAGATAAAGTGCATAGCACCACTGCTAATGTGGCACTATGATGTGATAACTTAAATAGCCTTTATTGCACCACATGCAAAGCATGCGTTAACCTCCATTACCAATGGGATTATTTAATTAGGGATTAATTACCTAATAAGCTTGGGTACTTCAAATATTCATAACTAAATGAAGAAAATCATAAAAATATGAGGTAAAATGCATATGAAAGATATTTCAATGTAGAATATAATAAATAAATGATTTTGAAATGATGACTTTGAATTTGGGTTTTATTGGGAGTGTGATTATGATAATTATTCTCTAATTATCCCGATTAACAAACTTCTGTATGCATTTACTGGGATGACTTCTACCTCCCTTATTTTTCTTAGGATTTATTAATGGTTTAATTAGAGGAATTGTTTGATTCATTCTTAATTACCCTCTTAATGTAATTAATGCTAATTAAGTGTGTAAATAGTGGTTTAAACCCTTGATTGAGTTAATTAAGCTTTGTTTGAGTGATCAAAGGTTTAGAGAATATTTTTGGGATATTTTCCCCAAGCTATTTCTTAAAACCCCTTTTCTCTTAATCTAAATTAAATTAAGGGTTAATCACTAATTACTTAATTAACTTGATAAAATAATAAAAAATATTCTAGAACTCAATCAATCCATTTTGGGATGCTTAGGTGTTTAATAATCTAAGTGGCATAAAGAAATCAAAACATAATCCACATGTGTGGGAAGGGTTATGAAAGTACTTAACTTAAACTTTTTTTCTTAATTAATCATTAATCGTGAACCAAATGCATTAGGCCCTTTTCTTCCTAGGTGCATTGCTGATTTAAATTTCTTGTGTGGTTTTATGCCATATCATTGGCTCATAATTATGTGATTAAATATGTTAAAGTAGTGTAAGTAAGGGGTAATTAACACACTTAATTCACACCTTAACCTAACCAAGGCATAAAATTGATCTAATCACCTAAAAATTGAACTTAAATAACTCACACATGGGAGAATGGGTTAGGACCAGCAAACTCATCTCATATTTCTCAAATTGAAATCAAACACAAATAAAATTCAAACTCTCTTTAAGACAAATTTAATTTACTTTAAATAATCTTATTTATAGGATTGCCTTTAGGAATTAATTAGGCTAAATGAATTTACATACTTTTCACTTTATTTCTTTCTAGTATGCCAAATAGGTATGCCATATGAAAATCATGCATTCATGCTTTTTGAAAAAATCAAATTAAAAATGAAATATTTTTTTATGTCAAATTACATGTTTTGGGCAAAGTAAGAATATGAATGGCTATTATCACTATTAAATCTAAAATTATTTTTCAAAACCTATAAATCAAACATGAAAACTAAAAGGTATGCTACTTATAATTATTTATAAGCTTGCATGTGGGTAAAATACAAAGATGTGCATAGTGTAGTTTTCCTTCTCTTTTCTTTTATAATTTTGAATAACATTTGACAAAGTGTATAGTTCATTTGAAAAGAACACAAAAGTTGCTTAAATCCTTTCCTATTCATTCAAATGTTATTACTTAAGAAGGGCATCCACACTTGCATATGTAAATTGCATAAACAAATCAAACAAATAAACATACACCTTTTCATCTTTCTTTTTCCATTCATTTATTTTGTACATGCATATGTATTTAAGAAAAGTGGTATATTAGTCTAAACAACCCTGGGGTTGCAAGGATTTATGTTGCCCTAAAGGTCTTGTACCTTACACCCGTAGTGCTAATAATCATTACTCACTTATGCCTTTCATACATATAAATGTGCATGTGAAAAATGGATAAAAAGAAATCCATCTTTTCTACTTAATGAAAATCATGTATCATAAAACATCCCAATTTTCTTAAGCAACATTACTTAGCATTAATCATTAAGGTGTGCTAAACATTCTCATTTGTATGTATAGATATGCTTAAGATTCATTCATATGCATGTTACACATGTTGGAAAAGAAATGAAGTGATGTGTGTTATGTGATGGTATTTCACTTTACTTAATCTTAAAATGCCTTTCTCTTTGAATAGTTTTTTTTAGGGAAAATCTATACTTAGGATTAATTAAAACACATAATAAAATAATTACTAAACAAAAATCAAGGATGAATCTACTTTAGAAATTACTTAAGGTAGGGAGAAAAGAGAAGTTCTCTTCTCTTTTCCTCTCTTTACAACTTAGTAATTAATGGTAGGATTCACTTAAACCAAATAAAAATATAAAATTAAATCAACCAAAGCAACTAAATCACTTAAATAAAATCACCCATCTAAGTTGAACATGTTTCATACTTAGAAGATCTAAACCTTAAAGCCATAGCTAAGTATACCACACAAACCTTAAATAGCACACACATTAGGCTAAGTCACCTTTCTAGCTTTAGGTTAGGGCGGTGCATGGTTTGATTTTTTTTATTTTGAGATGTGATGTTTTAGTCTAGATTTTAGGGTGAATGTGCATAAAATGAATGGTAGGATGATCAAGTCTAATCATTCTCTTCTGTAAGGGATTATACGTAAGGGGCGCTATAATAAAAATATAAAATGCTTTTTGTTATGCAGGTGCTTATACCCTTAAGCATAATCCAATAGGCCTGGTGGACTTGGTTACCCATGTGTGGGTCACTTAGACTAATATGTGCTCATACATGCTTGGGATTTGTATGGTTTGTCTAGCTAATCTCTATTTTGTAGGTGTTAGTTGGATTTAATTTTCTTTTTTCATGTAAATTTGTAATTAGGATTTTGTAATGATTGTTATGGGGTATTAAGATGAGCATTGGTTATAAGATTTCATCTTATATACCATGTGAAGTATTTGGAGCAACCATATTCCAACCATCCAAAAGAAGGAACCAAAAGAAAAAAGAAGAAAAGAAGAAAAGAAATAAAGAAGAAGTGAAGAATGAAGACCCCCATAACAAGAATTCCTTGCTTTATTTTAATTTATTCATTTGCAATCCGGGTTGTATAAGGGTAGAGCTTGGCTACCCAATTTATTTATTTTTTGGGTTTGTGCTATGGAGCCCGACCAAAAATGGTCTTTTATTCTTTTGTGCTAGCTTTATAAATGATTGATGTTTGTTTAGCTTGTGCATTAAGATGACATCTTTTCCTAGTTTCTTCCATGCTTTGATGTATGGCCTGGATGTGATTAGGCTCTTAGGGGAAAATAAATCTTCTACCAAATTAATAAACTCAAATTAAAAAAAAACTCATAATCTCATCTAAAGCCTAAGTTAAAATCAAGATAAAAAGAATTAGCAATCCTTTAGCTGGATGTGTACTTCTTTCTAACATCATCCATAAAAAATATATTATTTCACTCTTGATTGGAGGGCTTCCACCTTTGACAGAGAATCTAGCTTGACCTATGAGAGCCATGGTAGAAACAAACCTCTTTATCTTGCTGATTTTAGCCCATAATCTAATTTCTCATGCAATAGACATAAATAATCCTAAAGCTTGTGTCAAATTGATTTTCCAAAATTAAAAAAAAACATATGAAAAATTTGCATTAGATTTAAGTCATTAAAATCATGCCCCTTACATGATCTAGTCTCTTGAGGAGTGCGTTTAAGGACTTAGCCTCTTTCTAAATAAATAATAACCTTGCTATCTTACATAAACATATGACTTGCCTACATTTTTAAAATCATATGAGGAGTTAGTTGGAAGCCACCCCAGGTGATTGTAAGTCCAATAGTCAGGTGGTTTATCCTCTCTTATGGAGGTAAACCAAATACCTATTTTTGCCTTAGATTTAGGTCATGCTTTTTGGCCCTTGCCAAAGCTCCTTAGATTTAGGTTTAGAGGTTGCTATTTCCCTTTGTGGACTGTGAGCATAAATCCTTACAACTTAGGTATTTTTATGACCTTCCATCATGGAATTATAAGCCCTAGCATTCTAATAAAAATTCAACTCAAACACATTAATTCAATTTCAAAAATATAAAGCTCAACCATAGGGTAGTCTAGGTGCTTACTAGGCTTCCTAGTATCTTAAGCATCCCTTACTTATTTTCATTTGGCTTCGATAAGAAGTCTCTCTTCTTGATCAATCCCACTTGAGTTTTTAAACATAAACGAATCGATTGATAGTCCTACCTTTCAAAATCTTTGGAGATAACAATCATTTACCTTAATCAAGAGTATTCCAGGAATCCTTAGGATGTAATTATGGGGGCTTGCCCTGTAGAACTTAATGAACCTGGTTTAAAATAAACCCTACTTTACATTTCCATGTAAAGTAGGGGAAGAATCTCTGGTATATTCTGAAGACCCATAGTCTTTAGAGTCCTTATTCAAATGATTAGGTCCATTGCAAGGTGGTGACTTCTATCTTTCGAGATAGTACACTTTTCCTGAATTCCATACCGATCACCATAATAAGAACTTCTGTGAATCTACATGGAGTCCCAACAAGGCATTTTATATTTCTATTTTCATTTATCCAATCTTCAGAAAGGGGATAGATGAAGGCATAGATATAAAATTTTTTCTGTATTTAAGAAAAGTGGTATATTAGTCTGGATAATCCCAGGGTTGTGAGGCTTTAAGTAGCCCTAAGTAGTTCTTGTACCTTACACCCCTGGTACTAACAATGGTGTTATACTTACTTATTATTTTTTACACTTGTAAATGTGCATATGAAAAACAGATAAAAGAAATCACTCTTTTCTACTTAACAAAATCATACATACATGAAACATTCCAAAATTTCTTAAACAAACTCTCTTAGCATTATCATGAAAGTGAGCTAAACATTTCCATTTTCATGTATATACATGCTTAGGATTCATCCATATGCATGTTATGCATGTTGGGAAAGAAATGAAGTGTTGTGTATTTTGATAAATTTCACTTTACTTAATCTTAAAATTCCTTTCTTTTTGAATTGGTTTGTTTAGGAAAATATAAACTTAGAATTAATTAAAAACATAATAAAACATTCACTAAAAAAATCAAATATGAATATACCTTAGAAATTACTTAAGGTAGGGAGGAAAGAGAAGTTCTCTCTTCTCTTTTCCTCTCTTTACAACACTTTGTAATTAATTCTAGGTTCATTCAAAACTAATCAAATCACAAAATAATAATTAATCAAATCAATAAATTAATTAAATTAAACCACCCTCTAAGTTGAACATTTTTCACTTAGAAAACTTCAACCTTAAAGCTTAGCTAAACATACCACACAAGCCTTAAATGGCACACACATTAGGCTAAGTCACCACTTCTAGCCTTAGGTTAGGGTGGCGTATGGTTTGATGTTTTCTTTTATTTTTTGATGTAATGTTTTAGTCTAGATGTTAGGGTGCATGTGCGTAGACTAAATGGTAGAGCGATTTTAGTCTAACCATTATCACGGTATTGTGCTTAAGGGGCATTGTAATAAAAATATAAAACTGCTTCTATTTTGCAGGTGCAAATACCCCTAAAAAAAATCCAAAATAGGCTAGGTGGACTTGGTTACCCATGTGTGGGGTGCTAAGTCCAATTTATATATATACATGCTTGGTATTTTATGGTTTGTTTAGCTAATATCTATTTTACAGGTTTTAGTTATATTTTCTTTTTCCCATTTTCATATAATTTTGTAATTAGGATTTTGTAATGGTTATTATGGGGATTAGGATGAACATTGGCTATAATACTATGTATTATGTACTATGTGAAGCCTTAGAGTAACCACATTCCAACCAACCAAAAGAAAAATAAGAAAGAAGAAAGAAGAAAAGAAGAAATTAAGAATGAAGACCCCCATAATAATGAATTCCATCTTGATTGTATTTAATTCATTTGTAATCCAGGTTGTATAATGGTAGAGCTTGGCTACACAATTTATTTTCGAGTTTGTGCGATAGAGCCTGACCACAAATGTCCTCTTATTCTTTTGCACTAGCTTTATAAATTGATTGATGTTTGTTTAGATTTTGCATAAAGATGGCAGTTTTTCCTAGTTTCTTCCTTGCTTTGATGTAAGGCCTAGATGATGATTAAGCTCTTAGAAAATAAGTTTTCTATCCAACTAATTAATTCAAATTGAAAAATAAATAACTCATAACTTCACCTAAAGCCTATGTTATAAATAAGATAAAAGAATTAGCAACTTATTTGGATGTTGTATTACTTTTCTCACATCATGCATAAAATGTATATTGATTCACTCTTGTTTGGAGGGCTTCCATGTTTACCAGAGAACTTGGCTTGACCTTTGAGAGCCATGGTGGAAATACACCTCTTTTTCTCGATGATTTCAGTCCATAATCTAATTTCTCATGCATTAGGCATATGAATCCTAAAGCCTGTGTCAAATTGATTGTCCAAAATGAAAATAAAATAATGTAACAAAATTTGCATTAAATTTAAGTCATTAAATCATGCCCTACATGATCTAGTCTCTTATGGAGTGTGTTTAAGGACTTAGTCTCTTTCTAAATAAACAATAGCTTAGCTATCTTGCAAAGCATATGACTTGCTTACATATTTTAAAATTATAGGAGGAGTTAGTTTGAGGCCATCCTCAGGCGATTGTAAGTCCAACAGTCATGTGGCTTATCCTCTCTTATGTAGGTAAACCAAATACCCATTTTTATTTTAGATTTAGGTCATGCTTTTGGCCCTCGCCAAAGCTCCCTAGATTTAGGTTCAGAGGTTGCTACTTTCCTTTGCGAGCTACGAGCATAAATCCTCACCTCTTAGGAATTTCCATGACCTTGTATCATGGAATTGTAAGCCCTAGATTTCTAATAAAAATTCAACTCAAATAAATCAATTCAATTTCAAATATATAAATCCCAACCATAGTATAGTTTGGGATGTTTACTACGCTTCCTAGTATCCTAAGCATCCTCTACTTATCTTCATTTGGCTTCGATAAGAACTCCCTCCTCTTGATCGATCCCACTTGATTTTTTAAAAATAAACCAATCGATTAATAGTCTTGCCTTCAAAATCTTTGGAGACAATGATCATTTACCTTAATTGAGAGTATTCTTAAGGAATCTTGTTCCTTAAAATGTAATTAACTATGGGGATTGCCTTGTATGGAACTTAATGAACTTGGTTTAAAATAAACCGCTTTACTTTTCCATGTTAAGTAGGGGAAGAATCTTTAGTACATTCTGAACACCCATAGTCCTTAGGAGTCCTTATTAAGGTGATTAGGTCCATTTGTAGGGTGGTGGATTCTATCTTTCAAGATAGTACACCTTTCCAAGAAGTACTGATCACTCTAATAAGAACAATTGTGGATCTATGTGGTGTCCCAACAAGGCGTTATATTTTTTTTCATTTATTCATCTAAAAGATAAATGAAGGTAGGAATATTTTCACCATAGATTTTTTTGGCGACTCTATTGTGCATGGTACCTCTCTTCATGTTTGGTAAATGATCATTATCTCTAAGTATCGATAGTGGGTTTGTACTTTTGTATGAATCCAAGACTATCTTACTTTTCCATTAGCACTTATCTTATTTCATCCTTAAGTTAAGCTAGCCAACATCTTTAGGTTTTAGGACCTCACCCCGTGTTGGTCTTAAAACCCCTATTGGGTTCTCAAATGGGTGAAAATAAAAATTTAATAAAAAAAATAATTAAAACTTCCTCCTTACCATTTCTATTATAAGGAAAGGTTCATTCCAAAAATAAAGATGAAATAAATCCTTCACAAAAGTCTTGCTTTTCAAAAGCACTTTTTCAAAATACACTTAATAAAATATTTTCACTACATCTAATAGTTTTTATAATTATTACATGTAGGAACATTTCAAAAATAAAATCAACAATCATATTTTCCAAAAGCACAAATGAATATCTTCACTCAATTTACTTGAGTGAAGATTTCATCTTCAAATAAAAACAACAAACATCTTTCCAAAAATAAAACCAACAATGATGTTTTCAAAAAGCTCAAAATTTGAAGATGAGCCTTTCCATTCAATGCATCAAAATGTGTTAGATGGATGTTACATCTTCAAGCAAAATCATAACTTTGAAATTCCACTTAACAAATTCCACATGTGTTAAGTTTGAATTTTCACATTATCAAAAAGCACATATGAAACCTCTCCATTTAATATACCCACATTTATTGAATGGAGGTTTCATTTCCAATCAAAATCAAAATAAATTTCCAAAAGCACATATGAAACCTCCCCATTCAGTATACCCACATTTATTGAATGGAGGTTTCATTTCCAATCAAAATAAATTTTCAAAAAGCACATATGAAACCTCTCCATTCAATATACCCACATTTATTGAATGGAGGTTTTCAAAATAAAAAAAATAAATTTTCAAAAGCACATATGAACATCTCCATTCAATATACCCAAATTTGTTGAATGAGATTTCATTTCCAAATAAAATGACACTATTTTGAAATCCCACTTAACATATTCCATATATGATTAGGTTCGAATTTCCTCTTTCAAAACAAAAAAAGAAGCAATAATCACACATGAAACTACATCTTTGAAAAATGAAACATAATCGTTCTCCATCTTACATACCCAAATTTGTTAAATGGAAATCTCTCTTTTCAAAATCAATAAAACATAAAATAGTTTTCTTTTTTTAAAACACATTTGGAACTTCATTTTAGCATACCACATTTGCTAAAGTGAAGTCTCCATTTTCAAAATAAAATTTGGAACACAATTTTGAAATTTAATTTAGCATACTAAAATTTGCTAAGTGAAATCTCCATTTCACAAAATTCAAAACACATTAGAATTTCATTTTAGCATACCATATTTGCTAAAGTGAAGTATCCACTTACAAAACAAATTCCAAAACAAAAAACACATTAGGATTTTCTTAGCATACCTAAATTTGCTAAGAATCCCATTTTCAAAATCAAATAAAAAAAATAAAAGAAATACATTAGGATTTCCTTAGCATACCTAAATTTGCAAAGAATCCTTTATTCAAAAATTTTCAAAAATAAAACAGACTTGGATTCATCATTTAGCATACCCTAAGTTGCTAAATGAGGATTCCATTTTCAATTCACAAATGATTCACAAAATAAGCAAACAAAGAAAAAGAAGAAATTATTTTCAAACACCTCACCTAGCATACCCAAATTTGCAAAGTGAGTGAATTCCAAAAATCTAAAAATCAAAACAAAATCAATTGACCCTTTTACTTTAACATACTCAAATTTGTTAAATGAAGGGTCCTCAAAATCAAAAATCAAAATCAAATATAAACCTATGGAAGCATCTCTCCAAAAATACTTGAACCCATTTTCAATATACCCAAATTTATTGAAAGTGGATTCTACATTCAAAATTCCTTTTTCCAATCAATCTCAAAGTCTCTTCTAAATCCATTTGAGCCCCACTTAACACTTTCAAGATGTTGAGTGTGGGTTCAAAAAAACTAAAATTCAAAATCAACAAAGCAAGAAAATGATTCAAGTTTGTTTTCAACATTGTCGCCAATCAAGTTCTAGTTAGTCGGCCATTGCAATGGCGCAGTATGTGTTCACATTTTCTCATGGGATGGATTTGGCCTTGGATTAGGCTAGCCTTCCATGATCTGACTATGCCCACCTCATCCACATTGGTCGAGATTTTAAGGGAGCCAGGATTATATGTGAAGGAACCCCCCTCATTACAGTTAGTAGAGCATGAGCGTAAGTCGGTCATCCTGTTGACATGCCATCGATTGAGATCCCTCACTAAAGAGGAAGGTTATGGTTCCCACATATAGTAGTGACAAGCGGTTGGGTTGTTCCCCATGCTACCCCAGTTAGGGCTGGTACCCACTTGCTAGCTCCCTCAAAGGTGAAGGCTCCCCTGATTCCAAGGATTATCTCCCTTGCTTTTGAAGTTGGGTCTAATTCCTACTTTGCTCGACCTACTAGGACCCAATGCAGAAATAAGAACCGCATGATCGATCACACTTGCCAAGGAGTTGGAGGTAGCTACTGCCTATCAGAGGAGTTTCCAAGGATCCCACCGGTTATAAAACTGGTTCCACCCTCTCTGACCGAGAGAGGATGCTAGAATTTTACTTCACTCCGCTACCATTTAGTTTCTACTAGTGGAGGAGGTCATATGACTCGATCGCCACTGGCAAGCCTGACGACGGAGTCGGGGCTCAATTTGATTTGAGATTAGTTATCCTCAGTGTGGGTAGGCAGAGAGAGGGCTAGAGAGGCATGTACATCGCTTCAAGAACTAGGGAGCACCGGAGGAACCAAGCAGGGGCCTCCGCACTTATGGACTTTCCAGATCGACATGTTACCCTTGCTGATCCTACTGATAGTATCTTACTCAAGGGGATTACACATCATAGAAGAGGATCTCCTATCCTGAGAGAGTTGGTGGTGACTCCACCACACTGCTCTTCTCCATGCCCGCCATCTCCTGTATATGTCCCAGCATCTACTATTCCAGCCAAGGCCATGAAGGCCACATCGGGGGAGAAGAGAACCCCATTGGTGATCCAGCTATGGCCAAGAGATCTTGTTTCATCTACACTACATACTATGGTGAGGCTTACCTCTCTTGCTCGACCTTCTGCCGCAGTAGTGGTCAAGAAGGAATGGCAACCTCGAAGTATAGTAATCATCCTGTCACCACCACCACCGCAGTAGGCTATGGAGATAGTCGCAGTAGTTGAGGGAGGAGGAGACAGTTCAGTTGCTCCTATGATCATAGATCATCCTAGGAGTGCCACTTCGCCTAGATCCAGTAGTAGTCAGGAGTATCTTTCTTCTAGTGAGCATAGTCCTCACAAGATCAACTCGGTAGTAGTGTCAGAGGTTAGGTTCTTATATGTTCATGACAGTGATCCCATTAGCGATCAAACTCGATCTTTCATGCCTGTTCAGTTGGACTGATCCCTAGATGACATTGTATATTAGTATCTAGTGGCTAAGAAGGAAATCTTAGGATATGTCTGGTCTGATTTAGAGAATGAAAAGGTCAACTTTGATTTTTGTTAGAGGATTCAACGGGGGTACACATGGTAGATACCAAGGATTCCCTCCTCTATGAGCAGCAGACTTTGGAAGGTGCTGAGGCCGAGCAGGAAGGCACAACCTACTCGACCCAACACCCCCATCAGTAATTAAGATAGAAAGATGAACAGATAGATAGGATGGGGATTTGCTACAACTATTTTAGCACTTTAGAAACAAGCATCAGAGTTCATCTACTATAACTGAGACTAGTCACCATAGTTGGTGCATGTCTTGGATTCAGCCAAGACTTTACCTCCAGTAGAGCAAGGCAGCACCAGCCTATATAGGAAGGTAATGGAGAGCACCTCCATGCAAGAAAAAGATATCAAAACTATGGTTGAGCAGTAAGTGAGAGAAGCATTGGCTCAATCTCGAGGAGGATCATCAGTTCCAAAGGGTATACCCTACCTAAATGATTTTAATATCATCCAATATCCTAAGGGCTTCATGCCACCTTCTTTAAAGAGCTTCCCACCGAGGTAGCATATTGTGCACTTCAGAGCTAGTTGTTGCAATGCCAGTGGCAGTGATGCTTTACTCTTTTATCTCTTTATTAGTAGCCTAACATGCATAGCCTTGGATTAGTATGCTGAACTTCCCAACAGTTCGGTGAAGACATTTGTTAAGTTGGAGCAACTCTTCATCAAGAGGTTTGCTAAAGCCCAGCAAAAGGTGACTGTGGGTGATCTCGTTGTGGCTCAACAAAATCTTGGTGAGTCCCTCATTGATTACATTCTTAGATGGCATAATTTGAATATGAAATGCGAACCATAGCTGGCTGAACAACATGCCATTGAAATTCTACTTAAGAACATCCATGGTCCGGTCGCCTTCATGATCAAAGGTTTCACCATCAAAATATTTGAGAAGCTAATCAACAAGGTGAGTAGCTTACAAGAAGAAGACAAAGAGTTGCCTTTTCCAGGCTAATCAACAAAGCACAAGCCATAGAAAGCTTTTGAGATAAAGCCAGGGCAGTGATAGTAGTAAATAAGAGGAAATAGTTGGCCAGAGAGCTGTTTGAGAGACCTCATGCTCCAGAGTCATCACTTCCACCTCCTCTACCACCACCGAGGCAGTCCTACCAGCTGCCATAGTAGCCTCCATAGCCTGCACCGCCTCTTCCTCATCCATATCAGTAGCAACAATGATACACATACCCACCGCTAGGTAGCTATAATCCACCTACTCTTTTAGATAAACTTAACAAGCCTTATTCATTTAAGGGGTAGGTAATCAAGAAGATATTTAAGAATCTCTAAAGAAGCCTGATTTTTAGCTACCCAAAACTAGGAGACTAGAGGAAGTGGGAAAAATAATGATCTAATTTTTGCCCCTACCCTGCATGCTAGGTCATGTTTTGGAAGATTTCTTTTCATTCAAGGATTGGCTTGAGCATAACTTCAAGACCAGTGCTATAATCATCTTGAAGGAATCCCTTATAGAACAACCATCCAGTTCCATTTGGGTAATCCTTGGGGATACTTATGATCCTTCAAAAACCAAAGAAGGTTGGGATATCTCCATATCTCGTACCTCTAAAAAAATTATTTTCAAAATCAAGAAACTTTCCTTGCAGGTGCTTGAGATAGCTCAAACCTCTAACATTAAGGAAGGTTTGCAAGTTGCCAGAGCCAACTCTAGGAAAGGGCGAGCTCAGTAGCTACAGCAGCAGCAGCTTGTGCCAGCCCGAGATAGCAAGTAGTGCAACCATCGACCGAATCCAGCCTCCAGTCCACAGCTACAGCTACATCAATGACTACCTCTACTTCAGCTATATGTTCTTCTAGTAGACATCCTATATCAACATATGAGAGCATCAAATCCATCACCCCTCTTACTTTACTTGATTTTTACTATATACCTCCTTCAAAATCTAATAAATTAAGGAAAAAAGCTAGCTTGAATTATATCTATGTCACTTCTGATGGGTTGTCTAAATTTACTCTTAATGAAAACTCTTCAAGTCTAGATAATAATTATAACAACTCCAAACTTTTTTTTTCTAATTTAGAGTTGGACCTTCCTTCTCTGAATACTATGGGTTTACCTCTTGAGATAGACTTGGAATCATTCAATTTTGAGGGTCCCATAGGAGAAGTTGTAAGTGAGCCTGATGTGTAGGTAGAATCTTCCATTACACTGCCATAAGAGATCATCGAAGTCAACCTCTATAAGGGAAAACAAGTCATTGGTTTAGATGATCGAGAAGCCCCACCATAGGATGCTCCACTCTTGGGTATGCTTGTGGAGGACTAGCCCAAGGTGGACTATAATGTCCTTTCTCACCTAAGAAAGTTGCCAGCTAAGCTAAGTATATATGATGCCCTAGTCTTATCCAAAGAGATGAGGGAATCATTAATCAAGGTTCTCCTTGATCTTAAAATATGCTTAGCTTAGCTGACCACTATTGGAGAAGAGGTACATTATTCCAAAGAAGCTTAGGAAATCACTTTCACAGATGAAGACCTACTTCTAGGGGACATGGAGCACAACTATCCCCTCTGCATTATAGTGTACATGGGTAGATTCAAACTTGTTAGAGCTCTCATTGATCTAGGTGCATTGGTCAACATTATAAGTACAAAGACCCTTGCCTATTTGATGATCAATATCTCCATAATCTGAGAAGATTGGATGATGTTGAGAGGATTCAATGAACAAGGAGAGAGGGCTTTAGGTTTCATAGTGTTACCTTTGGAGACAGGTGATTGGAAGACTGAAGCTAAGTTTTATATCATTGATTCAAATACATCATTTACCACTTTGCTTGGTTGGCCTTAGATACATCAGAATAAGATGATTCCATCCTCTCTCCATTAATGCATCAAGTTCAAGAAGGATGGGATTCAGTACTATATCAAAGGAGATGAAAAGTCATTTTCAGTTAGAGAGGTGGAGATATATAAAGATGCAACCTACTACCTTTCTTAGAACACCCTTCCTCGTGAACTTGGGCAAAATTTAAACACAAAAGAAAAAAAAGAATAAGAAAATAAAAATAAAAATCCAAGTGAACAAGAAAAGAGAATTAAGGAAGAAATAGAGCCACATATCACATTCCACCCACATATGGACATGTGGGTAGGATACCTCCTCCAAGCAGAGGCAGAGGCAGACATAGAGGCAGTCCCAGAGGTGGAAGACCCCTTGGTTGGCCATCAGTCAATAGGGGTTATGTTCCAGTTCATAAGAGTACCATTACTATTCACATAGACTTGGAATCTAGCTCAGAGGATGAGTCTAATATGATTAGTATACCAGCCAATGCCTCTCAGCGGGTTTCGTTGAAGGTGAAACTTGAGCCAAACAATAACAAAGACTAGGCCTCTAGACAAAGCACAAAAGTATTCAAATCAATTATATATAAAACTATTAGGTAGCAGTTAGAACCATAGCTCTAACCTCACTTTCATCTCAAAAAATTGAAGATTTAGTAGTTAAATAAGCCCCTCAGTTTTCACATGTCAAACCAAGTGATTCTTTTTGGGATCATCATCCTCAAGTCTAGAACCTATTGTAGGACTTGATATTTCAAGCAAAAAATTAATGGAATTGTTTTTGATTAGTACTCGACTTGTGTTCTTAATCTTGCAAAGAAGGGTTGGATCCCCTATTCATGGTCTAAGCACAGGTTAGAATACTTTGAAAAGCTAAGGAACAACACAGGCAGGGATGCCTAATTAAGATTGGGACTATGATTCGGTATAGTGGGTCCAGTCAATGATGATGATTACTGCTTAGTTGTCACCAATCATTTGGAGCCTGATAGGTTCTTTTCATGCTACCCTAACTCTTATGAGGATGTGTTTTTAGAAACTTCAGATGATCCAGATGATCTCCAAATCAAAGATACACTGCCAGAATTTGAAGAGGAGATCCATTCAACAATTGGCAAGCTTAAAGAAATCAACCTCAAGAAAAAAGAAAATCCACGCCCGACATACATTAGTTCATTGTTGAATGAAGAAGAAACCAATGAGTTAGTTAGGCTATTGATTGAGGTTAAGGACTGCTTTGCATGGAGCTATGAAGAGATGCTTAGATTATCTCTTGATGTAGCAGTCCACAAACTAGCAATAGATCCTAGCACTAACCCTATTAAGCAAGTTCCTAGATGCATGCGATTAGAAATCAAACAATAGGTCATTTCTATAATCAAGAAACTAATCGATGCTAGTTTCATCAGGGAAGAAAAATACCCTATATGGTTAGCCAGTGTCATACCAGTTAAGAAAAAAAATGGCCAAATTCACATATGCATTGATTTCAGGGACTTAAATAAGGAATGTCCTAAGGATGAGTTTTCTCTTCCTATACTAGATTTAATGGTGGGCATCGCTTTATCTCATGCAGTATTCTCCTTCATGGATGGGTCATCTAGCTACAACCAAATAAAAATGGCCCCCGAGAATGAAAGAAACACTACTTTTCAAACCTCGATTGGAATATATTGTTATAGAACCATGCCTTTCGGCCTTAAAATGTGATACCAACCGCCATGACTCCATCTTCTGAACTCATCTATCATCAGGTTGAGTGCTATGTTGATAATCTAGTAGTCAAAAACAAAGAAAAGGAAGGCCATCTCTTTGACTTGAGAGTAGTTCTTGAACGGTTAAGATAATATTATCTCAAAATGAATCCCTTGAACTGTGCATTCAGAGTAGCTTCAGAAAATTTCTTAGGTTTGTTGTCCGACACCGGGGAATAGAAATAAACCTTAAAAAGCTATCTTAGAAATGCCACCTCCTAAAAGTTTAACACAACTCAAATCTTTCCAAGGATGGTTGGCAAATTTGAGATGCTTTATCTCCAACCTATCAGGGAGATGTAACATTCTTAGCACTTGTCAAAAGGATGCCAAGTTCAAGTGGATGATAAGTGCCAGCATGCCTTTGAAGTTATCAAATAATATTTAGTGAAGCTGCCAATTCTAGAAGCCCCTATTCCGGGCATGCCACTCATCATCTACACTTCTACATTGGATGACTCTCTCGGCGCTTTGTTGGCCCAAGCCAATGATGTAGGGAAGGAGAGTGCTCTCTACTACCTCAGCCATCATCTGATTCTTACTGAAGAGAACTACCTGCCTATTGAGAAACATTGCCTAGCTTTGATCTTTGTGTCCCAAAAGCTACAACACTATATGATTTCTCATAAGGTGAACTTGATTTCTAGAACCAATCCACTATAGTATCTCATGACATGATCAATATTATAAGGATGTTTAACACGTTGGTCCATTATTCTCTCACAGTTTGATATCACATTTGTACCCCTCTGTATGGTAAAAGACAAGCACTAGCAGATTTCTTAGTGGTACTCCCACTTCCTGTTGATTCCCCACTTAATGAAAATCTCCCTGATGAACAAATCATGAACTTAGGGGAGGTTGATAACCGCCGATGGGAGATGTATTTTGATGGTGTAGCTTCTTTTTATAAAGGGGAAGCACCATGATCTACCATTCTAGGAAAGGCAGGGGTAGGAATAATTTTCTTAACTCCAGATCATAATGTGATGAGATTCTCATACTATCTCTCCAATCCCTACACTAATAACAAAACTGAGCATGAGGCTTTGATTGTGAGTTTGGATTAGCCATTATAGTTTATGTCAAGAGCATCAACATCCATGGGGATTCTCAATTGGTCATCAACCAGATTGCTAGGTCCTACAAGGTTCTAAAACCTAAGCTTCATCATTACCACGGGTATGCCATGAAGCTGTTGGCCCAAATCCCTAAAGTCACCATCTACAAGGTTCCCCAACCAGAGAATGTAGTAGGAGATGATTTTGCCAAACTTGCCAAATAATTGGCATGTACGGAAGATGAGTCCATTCCAATAAGTGTCCAAAATAGACAAGTCATATCCCTTATTAATGCTAAACTCATCAACAGACTTTATCTTGAAGGGGTGGTTGCAGTTGCCTATAAGGACGAGGAGCTAGATTGGAGGCAACCGTTCATAGATTACTTGAACACTAGAAAACTACATTAAGAAAAGTTACAAGCCCATCAGGTGAAACAGAGAGCTCTCTCCTATACTCTCATTGATGGCACCTTGTGCTGACAGTCTTTCGATCAAATATGGTTATGTTGTTTGGACAAACATGAAGCTCATAGGATTTTGATTGAGGTACATTCAGGTCTAGGCAAAGCGCATCAATCTAATCTAAAGATGAAGGTGAAGATCAATAGACTAGGATACTATTGGCCTTCGATGATTGCAGACTACATGGATGTAGCTAGAAGATTCCATCAGTGTCAGGTACACGGTGTGGTCCTACATAAATCACCCAACATTCTACACCCTACATTAGCTTCATGGCCAATTGATGTTGGGGTACTGAAATTGTGGGTCCGATCAATCCTCCTTCATCCAAGGGTCATCGATTCATTCTAGCTGCCACCAACTTCTTTTCCAAGTGGGCAAAGATACTCCCACTCAGAGAGGTCACAGCTTAGCATCTGCTTCAGTTTTATAGGAATCATATTGTATATAGGTTCGGGGTGCCTCGACAAATTATATCTGATAATTCTACTGCATTCAAAAACATCAATATTAATAGCTTCACAAGAAGACATGGTATAGATTAGAGATACTCCACCATCTACTATCCTAGAGCAAATGGCTTTAAGGAAGCATTCAACAAAACTCTCATCCAAATATTAAAGAAGACACTTGATGACAACAAATGATTGTGGCATAAGCAGTTGTTTAAGCCTTATGGGCCTACCGCACCACATACCAAACTCCAACTCAGTCTACCCCATTTTCCTTAGTGTATGGGTCCAAAGCCGTTCTACCTTTAGAAGTTCAACTCCCATCACTAAGGATAACATTGCGTAGCAAGATTAGTACTAAGAAGAATGCAAAGTTATGGTTAGAAGAGCTCAAAGGTTTGGAGGAGTGTCATCTATAGGCCTGCCAGAACCTCAAGTTGTACAAAGCTAAAATGATTCAAACTCACAACAAACAGATCTATCCTGGGTCTTTCCAAGTGGGAGAACTTGTGTTAGTCCTATGGAGACAAATTTTTGCCCATCGAAAGATGGGAGGCAAGTTTGAACCCACTTGGGAAGGCCCCTATGTCATAGAGAAGGCCTACCAAAGAGGATCCTATCAGCTCATTGATTGTAAAGGGGAACACTCGATGCTTTCAATTAAAGGGCTCTATTTGAATAAATATTACCCATAAATCATGTTTGAAAAAAATTATCAACTAAAGAATAAAAATATGATTCCATTCATCAATATCTTCCCTTTTTTTGAAGCGTTGTTTATTTTTTTGGTGAATCTGCCATGACATATTTATGATAGGTGTAAGAGAACCCAAGAGACATCCTATCCCTCTTTCACAACACAAACATAATTAAACATAATTTCCCAGTGCTATTAGAATAAGTGTGAGGGAACCCAAGAGGTATCCTATTTTGATTAGCACAACTAAGTTAGGTGTAAGAGAATCTAAGCGGCATCCTTTCTTAATGGAAATTTTTGTTGCCATTTGTGGCACTATTTCATCAAATTCACCAAGCATGTTTAAGGTAGGTGTGAGAGAACCCAAGTGATGTCCTATTCCCTTTAACACAAGCATAAAAATAAATAATAATTTTGTATCTCAGGTTATTTTAGTGTGGGAACAATCCCCCCGTAGCACTCACTCATTAGATGCTCTAGGTCGGGTTTACATGCTATCCCAAGTGTTAGTGGTCATTTGATGTGAGTCCTCGCACTTTCTTCATAACTTGATCATTGCAATCCAAAGAGCACTTTGTTAGTTTGGTAGTCTTCATTGCCCGGCCAATAAGCTACCTCATGTTAATTTTATTTAAGAGGATGTGAGTCCCCATGCTTTCTTCTTGAACTAATCATAATGATCTAACTAGGTTGAGTATTTTTGAGGTTTAGGGTAAGTTACCTAGAGGCTCATTTCCTCTTGACTATATTTGAGTTGATATAAGTCCTCTAGTGGTATTTAATTAGTAGTCACCCTAGGTCAGATGGAACCTGTCGAGTTGAAGATAAACTATCCCGATAATCAGTTCTACTATACGAGGATGTGAGTACCCGAGCTTTTTCCTAGGATGATTGTTGAAAACTGACGGGCACCTTAGGTTGGTTGATGTTCTCAATGCTGACAATGACTCACCTTGTGGATATACCACTCTTGGTAGATGTGAGTTCTAGCACATTCTCTATGAGTTGGCCACTCAATACCTATTGATATTATCTTCTTTAAGGTTTTGGATCAAGCCTTTAGTGACCTCTTCTCCCTGCAACCATTCTATTTGGATCACATCCTTTGCGACCCCATTTAGACACTACCTAGGTTACTTTTGGATTGGACAGTCCCCCTTTCCTAGTAGCCACCCCTATGGTTGGAGAATTTGTTTAGTGGATGTGCAGATTCTCTCTTGGTTCAGTAAATTTAAGATAAATCTAGGCTGATATAAGCTCCTTCTCAGTTTGATCCCTCACAAACTAATAGGATCCATGATAAAAAAGATAAACAAACAAACAAAATATTCGCTTGTGGATTAAGAAGTCAAGCTCCGAATAGACCCCTTTTCCCAATCAGGCATCCTATCTTTAGGGCAGTGTCAGTAAAACTCCCTATAGAAATTTCCTGACTACATGAGTTGAGATAAGTCCTCAGGTTGGCACTCACTCCATAGTCACCCTTAGATTGGGTTCAATCTATTTACCTTCAAATCGCATCATTTTGGAAGATGTAAGCCTATGACACATTCTTTCTAGCATGACTGTCAAATTGATGGGCGGCTAGATCAAGTTCGATTTGTTGCCCAAAGAAACCGATCACCCCAGTGGTCTTTTATAGTGGAAGATGTGAATCCCCATGCTTTCTTCTCTTGAATTGACCATTGCAAGCCGAAAGGAACTCCTTTGGTTGGCTAGTTCTCCCCTCGGTCAGGAAGCTACCCTTTGGTTTAGTAAATATGAGATTGGCCTAGGTTGATATAAGATTTTTCTCAGTGTGATCCATAACAAACTAATAGAATCCATGAAAAATAAATTAAAAAAAATAAAACTAATCTTGACTATCTTTGTGTTGATTTAAGTCACCCAGTAGCATTCACTCAATAGTCAGCCTTAGGTCGGGTTTTATTTGTTGCCTTGCTAACCGATCACCCCAGTGTTTCCTTATTTTGAAAGATGTGAGCCCCCGCACTTTCTTCCTAACTTGACCATTGCAAACTAAAAGGCACCCATTTGGTTGGATAGTCCTACTTTTGGTTGGTAGGCTACTCCCTTTGGATTGATAAGTCTGAGTTAGCTCAAGGCCCATGGCCCCTACTCAGTGTAGTCCATTGCAAACTGATGGGATTCATTAAAAAATAAAATTAATCTTTGACTATCTTTTGAGCTGATTTAAGTCCCCCAGTGGTATTCACTTAATAATCAGCCTTAGGTCAGGTTCAATTTGTTTCCTTGCCAACTAATCACCCCAGTGGTTCCTTGTTTCTAGAAGATGTTAGTCCCTGTGCTTTCTTCTTAAAACTTGACCAATGTAAATTGAAAGACACCCCTTTGGTTAGATAGTCCTACTATGTGTTCGATAGACTACCCCTTTGGATTGGTAAATCTGAGCTAGCTCAATGCCTCCTTAGCCCTTACTTAGTGTAGTCCATCACAAACTGATGAGATCCATCAAAAAACAAATTAAAAAAGAAACTAATCTTGACTATCTTTGAGCTTATTTAAGTCCCCCAGAGGCATTCACTTAATAGTCAGCCCTAGGTCGGGTTCAATTTGTTGCCTTGCAAATCGATCACCCTAGTGATTCCTTATTTTGGAAGATGTGAGTCCCCATGCTTTCTTCCTAACTTGACCATTGCAAATTGAAAGAAACCCATTTAGTTGGAAAGTCCTACTATGTGGTTGGTAAACTACTCCCTTTGAATTGATAAATCTGAGTTATCTCAAGGCCCATGGCCCCTACTCAATGCAGTCCATCATAAATTGATGGGATTCATCAAAAATAATTAAAAGATAAAATTAATCTTGACTATCTTTGACCTAATTTAAGTCCCCCAGTGACTTTCACTCAATAGTCAGGCTTTAGTCGGGTTCGATTTGTTGCTTTTCCAACCGAACACCCCAGTGGTTCCTTATTTTGGAAGATGTGAGCCCCTGTGCTTTCTTATTAAACTTAACCATTACAAATCGAAAGACACCCCTTCGGTTGGATAGTCCTACCTTGTGGTTGGTAGACAATTTCCTTTGTGTTGGTAAATCTGAGCTAGACCAAGGCCTCCGTGGCCTCTACTCAGTACAGTCCATCATAAACCAATGGGATTCATCGAAAAATAAATTTAAAAAAATGAAATTAATCTTTGACTACCTTTGAGTTGATTTAAGTACCCCAGTGGAATTCACTCAATAGTCAACCATAGGTTGGGTTCAATTCGTTGCCTTGCTAATGGATCGCCCTAGCAATTGGTCCCTACTTTGGAAGATGTAAGTCTCCTACGCTTTCTTCCTAGTACAGCTACTGCACACTGAAAGGCATTCCCCTTTGGTTGGTTAGTCCTCTGTTGCCCCTCATTCTATACACAACTACATTAGAAGAGTCCCTTGGAGAATTATTAGCACAACACAATGAAGAAAGCAAAGAGAATGCTCTTTATTATATTAGTTGGAGGTTGATAAGAGCATAAATGAGATACTCTTCGATAGCGAAGCACTATTTGGCATTGATCTTTACAATCCAAAAAGCTCCATCATTATATTTTATCTCACAAAAATACCCTCATCTCAAGGGTGGATCTGCTGAAGTACTTGGTGATATGACCAGCGTAGACTACCCCTTTGGAGCCCCTACTCAGTGCGATCCATCGAAAACCAATAGGGTTCATCTCAAAATTCAAAAATCTAAAAATCTGAAACAAACTCAACCCCCCTCCCTCAGTGGAGTCAAACAAAAATAAATAAAACAAATTCAATCAATTTCCTCTAGTGGAGTCAAATCAAACAACAACCAAAATAAACTAAACAAATTAATCAAAAAAATAATCCAAATCATTTGATTTGCTTCTCCTTAGTGAGATGTAAATCTTTTTAGTTCCCTTAATGGATCCTGAATTCTAATCCCTCAGTGGATTTCAAACCTCTCATCCCCTTGTGGATGACATGAACTTGTTTCCCTAGTGGAAGATTCACATACTCTATCCCTAGTGAATTCTTCCTTTACTCTCTTATGTCTTTGACATGTGCAAAGTCACATTGCACTTAGCTCGAGATTCCTTCTACACCTTGGGTTAGGAGTAGATCATTTCTATTAGTGCTTGCAATCATTCGGTGTTTTTGATCATTTTGGTTAACACCAATACATGCGGTGTACCTTGTCAGTCACATAACACCTATTTGGCGCCATTTGTTGACCTCATTTTTAGAATGACATTAACAGTTCCTTAGTCTTAAGACACTTCTAGTAATTAGGTAAACACTCAACCTAACCCTATAGACTTAGAAGAGTTAGCCATAAGAATAGGTCATGCCTTAAGGGTGTTAGGAAAACCAGCCTACCCCATAGCTTGAACCAATCCTCACTTCCTCCTTTCAAGTCAAACTCCAAATCAAATCAACTTCAAACTCCAAATAAAATCAACTTCAAACTCAAATCAATTCCAACTTGATGGATTTTATCAAATCTTTAACCAATTCCAAATGATTAATACCCATGATTGAATTCCAAATTCCAAAAATCTTTCCTAAGCCCTTTGATTTCATCTTATAGACTTAGGTTGAATCAAATTCAAATCAAATCAACTTCAAGAGATTTTCTCATAATCCATTTATATTCTCATTTATATTCACAAATATACATGAAATATAAATTCAAATATCTAAAAATCAACTCAAAACTCAAATCCAAATTCAACCAAAATTCAACCTAAGACTTTCAAGTCAAATTCTTGAACTTAGCCAAATCAAATTCAAATCAAGCCAAATTCTTGATTTTTCTACATGATTCAATCAATTCTTCAATCATGAATCTAAATATAAACATAAACTTTTATCATCAAATCAAAACTAAATTCAATACTCAAATCCAAATTCAACCAAAATTCAATCTAAGCCTTTCAAGTCAAATTCTTGAACTTAGCCAAATCAAATTCAAATCAAGCCAAACTCTTGATTTTTCTTCATGATTCAATCAATCCTTCAATCATGAATCCAAATATAAACATAACCTTCAATTATCAAACCAACACTAAATTCAAAAATCAAACCCAAATCAAATTCATGTTCACCCTTTTGAACTTGAAATTGTCAAATGAATCAAAACCCATTTGACTCCAAATCAGTTTCTAATGGATTTATATTTCAATCATAAGTCCATATGTGAGTTCAATCAAACTTGATTCAAGCCTTGATCAAGTCAATTGACTGACTTAGACTCACTTGACCCAAAGTGACCTAAAGTACCCCTTTTGAGCCAAATTCTAATCCTACCCAAATTAGATTGAACTAAGCCCAACTAAGCCTCACATTGTGAGCAACAATCATCATGAGATGATCAATCACTCAAACTAGGTCAAACCAAGTCAAACCTAAGGGTTGACCAAGTCAACACTTAGCCAAAATGAAACCTAAACTAGCCAAAATCCACCATAGACATAATTGATTGAAACCATTGATCAAAACACATTCATGATTAGTGTTTGAAGTTGACCAAGTCATCATTTGAGCCTAACCTAGCCCAATTGGCTACTTGACCCAAGTTGGCCCAACTTGACCTAAAAAGTCAAAATATGTCAAAACTTGATCTAAGCCAAATTGATTGAAACAAATGGGTCAAGTTCATTCCAAATCACATGCTGAACTTGACCAAAGCCTCAATTGGCTAACTAGACCCAACCTAGCCCAATTGGCCATGAACCCAACTTGACCTAAAAAGTCAAATTGAGCCAAAATCAAATCAAACCAAAATTGATTGGAAACAAAGATATCAAATCATTTCTTATGACCAATAAAACCTAAACCAATCCATGACCTAACCCAAATAGGTCAAATGGGTCAAATTGGTCAACTTGACCCATTTGACCTAAAAGAAATCAAATGAACCAAATCCAAATATTAACCAAATTGATTGGAAATAAAGATACCAAATCAATTCATATGATCATTTGAACTTGACCCAACCCTTGGTTTGACCCAATTTCAACAATTGGTCAACTTGACCCAAGTTAACCCATTTTGACCTAAATGGGTCAACATGAGCCAAATCATATCAAATCACTTCCAAATTCATTGAAACTTGGCTAACCCATTTTTTAATCATACCAAACATATTCAATCTGAAATCCAAGCTAAAGACCATTTTACCCCTAGGTCAAGGGGTAACCTATGACCAATTCCACTTGGAATTTGGTCATATCCTCTTCATGGCCACTTGGCATCCTCTTAGTGGACCAAGTGGACACTAATGATCATGGTGCACATGGACCAATGGGTTTAGGTCAGCTGAAACCCAACCCAATAGCTAAATTGACCACTCCTCTCATTTCAAGCACATGGGATCACTCCCACACTCCAAATCAACACATGGGAACTTCTCCACTACCTTCCTCTACCAAAACTAAATCATGTGCCATCTCAAATGACCTAACCAACCCATTGCATCTGATCAATTGATCCAAAATAGAAGGATAGATTATGACCGTCCGATCCATCTAGGGGGAGATATACTCCCCCTAATCTCATTTCATTTTCACACACACACACACACACACTCGATTGAAGCTAAGGAACATAGAACAAGCATCCTCGAGCTCCTCCAAGCTTCTTAGAGCCATTTGGAATTCTCTATTTTTTGGTTTTCTCAAGCCAAAAATATAGGAGCTCCATTGGAATTTTTGTCTTACTCAATACCCAATATCAAGCTAGTTGCTCTTACAAGCACCCTCGGGGGCTCAATCGAGTTGATCCAAAGCTTCTTCCAAGCTTCCATGGCAAGGGAGGTGGGATCTAGACTAAAGCAAAGGAGGAGGAGTTTGGCCAATTGTGCAATCCACTCCATCCCAAAGCTTGAAATCTTCAAGAGGGCTTCATCTCCACTAGATGAAGCTACCTCGATGATTGGGAGCGCCGGTGATACCCTACGATGAGGTACTATTCAAAATCAAGCATAATGTGAATTTTTCTTGGTCCTTTTTGATGGAAAGTTTCACCACAAGTGAAATGGACCATTAGATCTTCATCCCCTTGCATGTTGATGGTGTGGGTTGAGTTTGAGATTAATCTGAGCTTAATTGAGCTCGGATCTAGCCCAAAGGAGTGGACTGATGCCCTGTCCTGCAGGCGAGCTTAGTGATAGAGCATGGACTGTCCATCTGTGCATTTTGGATGGATGATCCTGATTAATCCATGCTAGATCTGATTAATCTCTATAAAAATCATAGGCTCCATCTCAACCATCCGATCTTTGATCGAATGATCCAGAGAAAGTGTGTAGGGCTGCTAGCTGACTGTGCAGCCAATGTGACAATTTAAGTGATGAATCCCATCATGCCACGTGGAAAGCATGTGCTGTGTCAGCGGTTCATGTGGTGCCGATTGGATTGGTCATATAATTAGGGATATAATTACCTAATAAATATAGAAACTTCAAAATAACATAACTAAATGTAGAAAAATCATAAAAATACAAAATAAAATGCATTGTGAAGATAATTCAAAGGGGAATAATCTAAAATTAAGTTGCTGGATTTTAATAGTGAATTTTGATGCAATTAAGATTTTATTGGGAATGCAATTATGTTAATTACTCCCTAATTATTCCACTAATTAAT
Organism: Cymbidium sinense; assembly: GCA_021442155.1. Classification (NCBI taxonomy): domain Eukaryota; kingdom Viridiplantae; phylum Streptophyta; class Magnoliopsida; order Asparagales; family Orchidaceae; genus Cymbidium; species Cymbidium sinense. Next base: position 96,172,232 of record CM038225.1, read on the forward strand.
TCCAAACTTCCTAGGTTGATTAAGGGGATGACCTCTGCCTCCCATGATTTTCTTAAAATTTATTAATAGTTTAATTAGGGTAATTGGTTGATCCATTCCTAATCACTCCCTTAATCAATTAAGTGATTAATTAACCTATTAAATAGTGATGAATTAGTTAATTAAGTTTGCTAATTTCCTTAGAACAATGAATGGGCTTATGGAGTTAGATTATGAGTCCTCTCCCAAATCTTTTCCTCTAAGTTCATTTCATTTGGATAAAAATCTAATTAAAGTGCAAATTAATTAAATAGTTTAATCACTTAATTAAATGGCTTAATTAATCAAAATTTTAAAATAAACTTAATTTGAACTTAATCAATTCCTTCCTAAGTATATGCTTAGGTGTTCAATAACCTAAGTAACTTAAGGAAATCATATCTAACCCATATGTGTGGGAAGGGTTATGAAAGTAGTTAAATTAAACCCTTTAGCTTAATTAATCATTAATTGTGAGCCAAATGCATTAGACCCTTTCTTTCTTAAGTGCATTGTTGATTTAAATTCCTTGTAGTTTTATGTCATACTTTGGCTCATAATTATTTGGTTAAATATGTTAAAATGGAGTAGGTAAGGTGTAATTAATGAACTTAATGTACACTTTAACCTAAAAAAAATAAAATCAATCTAATGGTTCTAAAAACAAACTAAAATATCATACACATGTGGGAAATGGGTTAGGACTAGCAAACCTTTTTACATTTCATAAATTCAAATCAAACTCAAAACAAAATAAAAATCTCTTTAAAATAATTTGATTTACTTTAAATAATCTTATTCCATAGGATTTTCTTTAGGAGTTAATTAGGGTGAATGAATTTACATGCTTTCATCACTTTATTTCTTTCCAAACATGCTAAATGTGTATGTCATAGGAAAATCATGCATTTATGCCTTTTGTAAAATCAAATTAAAATGAAATGTTTCCTTTATGTCAAATTGCATGTTTTGGCTAAGGTAAGGATATGAATGGCTATTATCACTACTAAATCCAAAACTATTTCTGAAAACTTATAAATCAAACCTTACAAAAGAAGGGTATGCTATTTACAATTGCTTATGAGTTAGAATATGAATATTATAAAATGTGTTATGTGATTCTCCCTCTCTTTCTTAACATAGAATTGTATAGGGTTTGCAAAGTGTATAGTCCATTTGAAAAAGAGATAACACTTGCTTAAATCCATTCCTATACACTCCTATGTCATGACTTAAGAAGGAATTCCACATCACACATATAAACTAAACAATCAAACCAAAATCAAACAAACATAAACTTTTTTGCATGATTCTCTTTTCATGCATTTCTTTTTGTACATGCACATGCATTTAAGAAAAGTGGTATATTAATGTGGAAAACCCCAGGGGTGCGAGGCTTTAAGTAGCCCTATATAAGACCTTACACCTCTGGTGCTAACAATGGTGTCGTATTCACTTATATCTTTTATACTTCTAAATGTGCATATGAAAAATAGATAAAATAATCACTCTTTTCTACTTAAGAAAATCATACATACATGAAACATTCCAAAATTTCTTAAACAAACTCTCGTAGCATTATCATGAAAGTGAGCTAAACATTTCCATTTTCATGTATAGACATGCTTAGGATTCATCCATATGCATGTTATGCATGTTGGGAAAGAAATGAAGTGTTGTGTGTTTTGTGATAGTATTTCACTTTACTCAATCTTAAAATACCTTTCTTTTTGAATAGGTTTGTTTAGGGAAAATCTAAACTTAGGATTAATTAAAAAACTTAATAAAACATTCACTAAACAAAAATCAAATATGAATCTACCTTAGAAATTACTTAAGCTAATGAGGAAAGAGAAGTTCTCTTCTCTTTTCCTCTCTTTACAACACTTTGTAATTAATTCTAGGTTCATTCAAACCTAATCAAATCACAAAATAATAATTAATCAAATCAACTAAATTAATTAAATTAAACCACCCTCTAAGTTGAACATTTTTTCACTTAGAAAACTTCAACCTTAAAGCTTAGCTAAACATACCACACAAGCCTTAAATGGCACACACATTAGGCTAAGTCACCACTTCTAGCCTTAGGTTAGGGTGGTGCATGGTTTGATGTTTGCTTTTATTTTTTGATGTAATATTTTAGTTTGGATGTTAGGGTGCATATGCGTAGACTAAATGGTAGAGCGATTTTAGTCTAACCACTATCGCAGGATATTGTGCTTAAGGGGCATTGTAATAAAAATATAAAACTGCTTCTATTGTGCAGATGCAAATACCCCTAAGCATAATCCAAAATAGGCTAGGTGGACTTGGTTACCCATGTTTGGGGTGCTAAGTCCAATTTATATATATACATGCTTGGTATTTTATGGTGCAAATACCCCTAAAACACTAAACCCTAAACTCTAAATAGAAGAATGACTAATCTGATCTACTGCTTATGGAATTGTGTCTTTACAGTAGAGACGTTCCTAGTTATCTAGGGTTTTTTATTTTCGCTTGTGTCATAGAAAACTTGGTGTGTTACTTGGTTCATGAAATCGAAAAGAAGAAATGTGGAATATGAATTGGTTCTCTGTTAAAAAAAACCAAAAACCCCAAAATCTAAATTAAAACCTGAACCCTAAACCTAAACCTAAACCCTAAACCTAAACCCTAAACCCTAAGCCCTAAACCTAAAAAACCTTAAACCCTAAATCATAAACCCTAAACCTTAGAAACTTTAAACCCTAAACCCTAAACCCTAAACCACAAACCTAAACCCTTCATACCTACACAACCTTACCTAAACCTAAACTCACCACCCACCTAAACCCCTAAACAAGCCTAAAACCCTAAACCCTAAACCTTAACTCTAAACCCTAAACCTTAAACCTCAAACCCTAAACCTAAACCCAAAGTAACTAAATAAATTAAAAAATAAACTTAAAACCTAAAACCTAATAAACGTAAACCTAAACCCTAAGAATGGACAGAACCTTGATGACAAGAATGTCACCGTCAACCAGCCTCAGTTTAGATGTAGATGGTGGATATCGACACTCGATTGGTGGTTATGGAGAGGGAGGAGTTCTGACTATCTGGTGGCAAAGGAGAGAATAGGCTTATGATGGCAATTCCTACTCGAGAGGGAGGGAGGTTGAGAGCTGAGCTGTCTTTACTGAGACGGTTCTAGTTATCTAGGGTTTTTAGTTCGCTCTATGCATGCTCATTTTTGATCTATGTCGCCACTTGTGTCCGAGAAAACTTGGTGTGTTACTTGGTTGATGAAATTGAAAAGAAGAAATGTTGAATTTGAATTTGCTCTTAAAAAAAACCAAAAATCCTAAACCCTAAATTAAAACCTGAACCATAAACCTAAAACTTAAACCCTAAACCCTAACCCACAAATTCTAAACCATAAACCTAAAACCTAAACCCTAAACCCTAAACCCTAAACCCGAAATCCTAAAAACCATAAACCCTAAACCATAAACCCTAAATCCCAAAACCCTAAACCTTAAACCATAAACCCTAAAAGCTAAACCCAAATCTCGAAACCCTAAACCCTAAACCCTAATGCCGAGACCCAAAAAAACAAACCCTTAACCTAAACCTTAAACCTTAAAAGCTAAAACCAAACATATATATAAACCTAAAATGAAATAAATAAATAAAACTAAATAAAAAAACACATAAACTAAAACCTAAACCTAAACCTAAACTTGAAGAAAATAAAATAAAAAAAAATAAAACTAAACAAAATAAAATAAATAAAACCTAAACTAAACTAAAAAAATAAAAACTTAAATAAAATAAAAATTGAGCCTAAAATAAAAATAAATAAACTAAAATAAAATAAAATAAAAAGTAAATAAAAACTTAAACGTAAAAAATAAACAAAAAAAATAAAACCTAAAAATAAATAAGAAATAAAACATAAACCCTAAACTAAAAAAAACTAAACCTAAATTGTAAATAAAATAAACTTAAACCTAAAGTATAATAAATTAAACTAAAATAAATAAAACCTAAACCTAAATGTAAACCTAAACTAAATAAAATAAAATAAAATAAACAAATAATAAACCTAAACCTAAACTAAAAAATAAATCCTAAAAATAAACCTAAAACCTAAACCTAAAAAAATAAAATGAAAACCTAAACGTAAACCTAAAAATAAAAAATAAAGCCTAAACCTAAAAATAAAATAAAAATAAAACTAAACTAGCAAATAAACCAAAACCTAAACCAAAAACTAAAAAATAAACTAAAATAAAATACCTAAAATAAATGAACTAAACCAAATAAAAATAAAAATAATAAAATAAACTAACTAAACTAAATAAACCTAAACCTACTAGTTTACATAATATAAAAAATCTGAAACTAAAAAACCTTAACCATAAACCCTAAACCCTAAATCCTAAACCTATAACCCTAAACCCTAAACCCAAAACCCAAAACCCAAAACCTAAATCCTAATCCTTAAAACCCTAAACCCTAAACCAAAACTCTAAAACTTACAACCGTAAACCTTAAACCTAAAACCCTAAACACTAAACCCTAAAAACCTAAAAACCTAAACATAAACTAAATAAAACCTAAAACTAAAATAAATAAAAAAAACTAAACCTAAATAAAATAAAAACTTAAACCTAAAAATAAAATGAAATAAAATAATAAAAATAAACTAAAATAAAATAAATAAAAGCCTAAACTAAACTAAAAAATAAAATAAACCTAAGAATAGAAAACTTAAATAAATAAAAACTAAATGTAAATAAAAGTCAAATAAACCTAAAATAAAATAAAATAACAACTAAATAAAAACTTTAACCTAAAAATAAATAAAAAATAAAACCGAAACCCTAAACTAAAAAAACAAAACCTAAAATAAAAATAAAATAAACCTAAACCTAACCAAAAATAAACTAAAATAAAATAAACAACCTAAACTTTAATAAATAAACCTAAAATAAATAAATTAAACAAAATAAAAATAAACAATAAACCTAAATAAAAAAAATAAAGTAAACTAAAATGAATAAAAAATAAACTAAATATACTAAGTAAACCTAAACCAATCGGTTTACTTAATTTTTTTAAAAGAAACCTTAAACACTAAACCTTAAAGACTAAACCCCTAAACCCTAAACCTGCAACCTTAAACCCTAAACCCTAAACCCCAAACCCTAAAATGCTAACCCTAAACTCTAAACTAACCCTTAACCCTAAACACTAAAATCTAAAAACCCTAAACCATAAAGCCTAAACCCTAATGCCCTAAAACCATAAACTATAAACCCTAAACCCTAAATTAAATAAACTAAATAAACTTAAACCAACCAATTTACTTATTTAAAAAAGATAAAAAAATTTGTAAAAATAAAAAACACTAACCCTAAACCTTAAACCCTAAAACTAACACTAAACCTTAAACCTTAAACCCTAAACCCTAAAATCTAAAACCCTAAACCCAAAACTCAAAACCCAAAACCTAATTCCTAAACCTAAAATCATAAACCTAAAACCCTAAAACCCTAAACTCAAAATCATAAAACCTACAACCCTAAAATCTAAACCTTAAACCCCAAATCATAAACCCTAAACCCTAAACACTAAACCCTAAACCCTAAAAACCTAAAAACCTAAATAAAATGAAATAAAACATAAATATAAAATAAATAAATACACCTAAACATAAATAAAATTAAAAAATAAAATAAAATAAAAACCTAAACTAATACCTAAACCTAAACCTAAACCTAAAAATAAAATAAAATAAAAAATAAAAACTAAAATAAAATAAAATAAATAAAAACTTAAACTAAAATAAAAAAAATAAAATAAAATAAAAATAAAAAACTAAATAAAATAAAAACTAAATGTAAAATAAAAATAAATATACTAAAATCTAATAAAATAAAAATTAAATAAACCCTAAACCTAAAAAATAAACTCTAAACTCTAAACCCTAAAACTTACAATCCTAAACCCTAAATCCCAAACCATAAACCCTAACATTACACCCTAAACTCTATACCTTAAAACCTACAACCTTAAACTCTAAATCTTAAACCATAAAAACCTAAAAACCTGAACCTAAACTAAATAAAACCTAAAAATAAAATAAAGAAAAAACCTAAACCTAAACCTTAAAATAAAAAAAAGTTAAAATAAACTAAACTAAAATAAATAAAAACTTAAACTAAACTAAAAAATAAAATAAACCTAAGAATAAAAAACCTAAATAAAATAAAAATTAAACTTAAAATAAATATAAATAAACATAAAATAAAATAAAAAAGAAAACTAAATAAAAACCTAAAACTAAAAAATAAACCTAAAGATAAATAAAAAAATAAACCTAATCCCTCAACTAAAAAAAATAAACCTAAAATAAAAAATAAAAATAAAATAAGCATAATAAAATAAAACTAAACATAAACAAAAATAAACTAAACTAAATTAAATAAAACCTAGACATTAAATAAACTAAACCTAAACTAAATAAAATAAAATAAAGCAAAAATAAACCAAAACATAAACTAAAAAATAAAACCTAAAAATAAGCTTAAAATCTAAACCTAAACCAAAAATATAAATAAAACCTTATCCTAAAAAATAATATAAATGTATAACTCAACTAAATAATAAACCTAAACCTAAAAAATAAACTAAAGTAGAAAATCTAAACTAAAATAATTTAACCTAAAATAAATAAAAAACTAAAATAAAAAAAAATAAATTTAATTAAAATAAATAAAAATAGACTAAATAAACCTAAACCTACCAATTTACTTAATTAAAAATAAACCCCTAAACCCTAAACCATAAATCTTAAAACTAACCCTAAAGCCTAAACCTTAATCCTACAATACTAAACCTACAACCCTAAACCCTAAACCCTAAACCCTAAAACACTAAACCCTAAACCCCAAACCCTAAACCCTAAATGCTAAACCCTAAACCCTAAACTTTAAACCCTAACCCTAAACCCTGAAACCCTAAACCCTAAACCCTAAACCCCAAACCCTAAACCTTAACCTAAGGCAACTAAATACATTAAAAAATAAACTTAAACCCTAAAACCTAATAAACTTAAACCCTTAGAATGGTCAGAACCTTGACGACATGAACATCACCGTCAATCAGGCTCTATCTAGATCTGGTAGTGGAGGAGAAGGCTGAGGCAACGATTATTATAATGGCGGTGGGGGATTTGAAGGTGCTAGTGGATATGAAGGGGGTGGTCAGAGTAGTGGTGGTTATGAAAGCTGGAGGAGCGAAAGAGGTTACAACCATGGTGGTGGGAGGGAGAGATCAGGGACATGATGCTAGATCCTGCTACTTGAGAGGCCAGGATAGTTTTGATGGGAACTGGAGAAACTGAAGAATGAAATATCCGATCTGCTGCTTATGGAACTATGTCTTTACAGTAGATATGGTTCTAGTTATCTATGGTTTTTGATTTGCTCTATGCATGCTCATTTTTATCTATGTTGTCGTTTGTGTCTTAGAAAACTTGGTGTGTTACTTGGTTGATGAAATCAAAAAGAAGAAATGTTGAATCTGAATTTGTTCTCTGTTAAAAAAAAAAAAAACCAAAAACTAAAAACCCTAAACCCTAAACTAAAACTTGAACCCTAAACCTAAAACCAAAACTCTAAACCCTAAAAATCCTAAACCCTAAATCATAAATTGTAAACCCTAAACCCTAAAACCCTACCCCCTAAATCCTAATTCCTAAAACCTAAACCCTAAACCTTACATACAAAACATTAAACCCTAAACTGCAAATACTAAACCCTAAACCCTAAACCCTAAACTAACCCTAAACCCCAAAAAGCTAAAAACCTAAACCTAAACTAAAAAAACTTAAAATAAAATAAATAAATAAATAAACCTAAACAAAAGTAAAATAAAATAATAAAATATAAAAATAAAATAAAATAAACACATAGACTAAACAAAAAATAAAAACCTAAATAAAATAAAAATTAAACCTAAAATAAAATAAAATAAAAACTAAATAAAATCCTAAACCTAAAAAATAAATAAGAAAATAAAACCTAAAATAAAAATATAAACTAAAATAAATAAACCTAAAATAAATAAACTAAATAAATAAAATAAAATAAACCTAAATAAAAATAAAAATAAAATAAACTAAAATAAATAAAAATAAACTAAATAAACCTAAACCTATTAGTTTACTTAATTTTAAAATAAAATAAAATAAAATAAATATAAAAACCACCTCTAAACCTAAACCCTAAACCCCAAACCCACAAACTACCTTAAACCCTAAACCCAAAACCTAAACCACAAACCCTAAACCCAACCCACAAACCCTAAACCCTAAATCTCAAACCCTAAACCCTAAACCCTGAACCCTAAACACCAAATCCTAAACCCTAAATACCTAAAAAGCTAGACTTAAACTAAATAAAACCTAAAAATATAGTAAATAAAACTTAAACATAAATAAACCCTAAACTTAAACCTAAACCCTAAACCCTAAATCCTAAACCCTAAACCCTAAACCCTAAATCCTAAACCATAAATCCAACCCAAAGATGTACAACCCTAAACTAAACCCCAACCCTGGCTGGGCCCCCACCACTAAACCCTAAACCCACCTAAACCCTAAACCCTACCCACAAAACCACCTCTAAACTAAATAAAACCTAAAAATAAAATAAATAAAAAACCCAAACCTAAATAAAATAATAAAAAAAATAAAAAAAATAAAAACCTAAACTAAAATCTAAAACTAAACTTAAACCTAAACTTAAAAATAAAATAAATAAATAAATAAAAACTAAACTAAAATAAATCAAATAAAAACCTAAACTAAACTAAACTAAAAAAAATTAAATACAATAAAAACTAAACCTAAAATAAAATAAAATCAAAACTAACAACCTAAACAAAACATAAAATAAAAAAATTTAAGCCCTAACTTGAAAAGAAACAAAACCTAAAATAAAATAAACAAATAAAATTAAAGCTAAAAAAAAAATAAAATAAACTAAAATAAATAAAACCTAAACCTAAACTTAAAATAAAATAAACCTAATCATAAACCTAAACCTAAACCTAAACCTAAACCTAAACTTAAAGTAAAATTAACTAAAAATTAACCTAAACCTAAACTAGAAAATAAAACCTAAAACTAAACCTAAAATAAAAACCTAAAACCTAAACTTAAAAAGAATAAAAAAAAAACAACGCATAAACCTAAACCTAAAAAAAAACCTAGACCTAAAAAGTAAAATAAAAATAAAACTCAACTAAAAAATAAACTTAAACTATAACCTAAGCCAAAAAAATAAATAATAATAGAAATTCTAAACTAAAATAAATAAACCTAAAATAACATAACTAAACTAAATAAAAAAGTAAACTTAAATAAAAATAAAATAAAATGAATTAAAATAAATAAAAAATAAATTAAATAAACTAAATAAACCTAAACCTACTAGTTTACTTAATTTAAAAAAGAAAACCTAAACCCTAAATCTTAAATCCTAAACCATAAACCCTAAAACTAACCTTAAACCCTAAACCTTCCTACAACACTAAACCTACAACCCTAAATCCTAAACCCTAAACTATAAACCCTAAAAAATCAAAAATCCTAAACCCTAAACCTTAAACCCTAAATCCTAAACTATAAATCGTAAACCCTAACCCTAAATTCTATACCTTAAAAGCATAAACTCTAAAACCCTAAACCCTAAACCTTAACCTCTAAACTCTAAACCCTATACACTAAACTTTATCCCTAAAACCTAAACCCTAATCATGAAACCCTAAACCTAAACCTAAAGTAACTAAATATATGAAAAAAAAACCTAAATCCTAAAACCTAATAAACCTAAACCTAAACCCTAAGAAAGCATAGAACCTTGATGGCATGAACATCACATCCAGCCTCTAGCAGGTGTGGTGTGGCGAGGAGGCGAAGTAGTTATTAGGTGGTAGTGGGGGTCCAAAGGTACCGGTGGATATGGAGGTGGTGGTTAAAGCAGTGGTGGTTATGGAGGCGGAGGAGCGATGGAGGTTATAGCCATGGTGGCGGCAGAGGGAGAGATCATGGACATGATGGTGGATCCTGCTACTCGAGAGGCCGTGGTGGTTCTCATGGGAATGAGAGAAACTGAAGAACGGTCGATCTGATCTGCTGCTTATGAAATAATGTCTTTATAGCAGAGATGATTCTAGTTATCTAGAGTTTTTGTTTCCTCTATGCATGCTCATATTTTTTATCTATTTCGTCACTTGTGTCTTAGAAAACCCAATGTCGAAGAGTAGAAATGTTGAATATGAATTTGTTCTTTGTTAAAAAAATACCAAAAACCCTGAACCCTAAACTAAAACTTGAACCCTACATCAAAAACCCAAACCCTAATGCCCAAACCCTAAAAATAAAAAAATAAAAAATTCTTAACCCTAAACCCTAAACCCTACACCTACAACCCTAAAAACTAAACCATAAACCATAAAGCCTAAACCCTAAATCCTAAAGCCCAAACACTAAATTCTAAATCCTAAATCATAAACCTTTAAAGAAAATAAAAATTAAAACACTAACCCCACCCTAAACCCTAAACCCTCCTAAACCCTTTTACAACCCATCCCTAATCCAAAAATAAAACCCTAAACCCCAAACCAAACCCACTAAACCCTAAACCCTAAAACCATAAACCCTAAAGTGGTGGGCCCTAAACCCTAAACTCTAAAGCCTAAACCTAAACCCTAAAACCTAATCCTAGGCCATAAACCCTAAACCTTAAAAACCTAAAAATCTAAACCTAAAAAATAAAATAAAAATTAAACTCAACTCAAAAATAAACATAAAATATAAACTAAAATAAAAAACATAAACTAAAATAAATAAACCTAATATAAACTAAATAAAAATAAAAAATAAACCTAAATAAAAAAATAAAATAAGCTAAAATAAAAAATAAACTAAATAATCTAAAAAAAACCTAAACCAACACGTTTACTTAATTTAAAAAAAAAAAAGAATTCTTGAACCTTAAACCCTAAATCCTAAACCCTAAACCCTAACCCTAAACCCTAAAACCCTAAACCCTAAAGCTTAAACACTAAACCTAAAACCCAAAAACACTAAACCCTAAAACCCTAAACCCTAAAATCCTAAACTTAAACTAAATAAAACCTAAAAATAAAATAAATTAAAAAACCTAAACCTAAATAAAATAAAAACCTAAACTAAAATAAAACCTAACCTTAAACTTAAAAATAAAATAAAATAAAAAAAATAAAATAAATTAAAATAAAATAAGATAAAACCTAAACAAAACTAAAAAAATAAAATAAACCTAAAAATAAAAAACCTTAATAAAATAAAACTAAACATAAAATAAAAAAATAAACCTAAAAAAATAAAATAAAAACTAAATAAACCTAAGAAATAAACCTAAAAAAATTAAGCTTTAAACTAAAAAAAACCTAAATCTAAAATATATATAAAATAAACAAAATAAAATAAACCTAAACATAAATTAAAATAAATAAAACATAAACCTAAACTTAAACATAAAATAAACTAAACCTAAACCTAAACTAAAAAATAAAACCTAAAAATAGACTATAAATAAAAACCTAAAACTAAAAAATAAAATAAAAATCTAAACGTAAACAAAAAAAAAATTAAACCTAAAAAAAACTAAACTAAAAAGTCAACTAAACCTAAATAATGAAATAAAATAAAAAACCTAAACTAAAATAAATAAACAAAACTAAATAAAAATAAAAAATAAACTTAAATGAAAATAAAAAATAAAATAAGCTAAAATAAATAAAAACAAAACAAAATAAACTTAACAAATCTAAACCTACCGATTTACTCAATTTAAGAAAAAAAACCATAAACCCTAAACACTAAAAAACCCTAAATCCTAAACCCTAAACCCTAAAATCTAAACCCTAATACTAAACCCTAAACCCTAAGCCCTAAGCCCGACACCCTAAACCCTACACTTTAAATGCTAAACCCTTAACCCTAAACCCTAATAGTAAACCCTAAACCCTAAACCCCAAACCCTAAACCTAAACCTAAAGTAACTAAATAAATTAAAAAAAATAAACCTAAACCTTAAATCCCAATAAACCTAAACCTAAACCTATACCTTAATAATGGGCAGAACCTTGACAGAACATCACTATCAAGCAGGCTCAATCTAGATCTGGTGGTGGAGGTGAAGGTGGAGGCGGCGATTATTGTAGTCGTGGTGGGGGATCTAGAGGTGCTCATGGATATGGAGGTGATGGTCAGAGTAGTGGTTTTTATGGAGGCCGAAGGAGCAACGAAGGTTACAACCTTGCTGGTGGCGAAGGGAGAAATCAGGGATATGATGGTGGATCCTACTACTCAAGAGGCGGGGGTGGTTCTGATGGGAATTGGAGAAACTGAAGAATGGTTGATACGATCTGCAACTTATTGAACTACGTCTTTATAGTTGAGATGATTATAGTTATCTATGGTTTTTTATTTGCTCTATGCGTGCTCATTTTTTATCTATGTCGTCACTTATGTCTTAGAAAACTTGGTATGTTACTTGGTTGATGAAATTGAAAAGAAGAAATATTGAATCTTAACTTGTTATCTGTTAAAAAAACAAAAACCCTAAACCCTAAACTAAACCTGAATCCTAGAACTAAAATTTAAACCCTAAACCCTAAACTCTAAACTATAAAAATTCTAAATTGTAAACCCTAAAGCATAAACCCTAATACCCTAAAACCCTAAATCCTAAACCCTAAACCTAAAAAACCTAAACCCTAAACCTTAAACCCTAAACCATAAAGCGCAAACCCTAAACCTCAACTAACCCTAAACCATGAACTAAAAACCTAAACCTAAACTAAATAAAACCTAAAAATAAAATAAATAAAAAACCTAAACCAAAATAAAATAAAATAAAATAAAAAACTAAACTTAAACCTAAACCTAAACCTAAAAAAGAAAATAAAATAAAAAATAAAACTAAACTAAAATAAAATAAATAAAAACTAAAAATAAATTAAAAAAATAAAAAACCTAAATAAAGAAAAAACTAAACCTAAAATAGAAATAAAATAAAAACTAAATAAAAACCTAAACCTAAAAAATAAACATATAAATAAAACCTAAATCTAAAATAAAAAAAACCTAAGCCTACAATAAAAATAAAATAAACCTAAACCTAAACTAAAATAAACAAAACCTAAACCTAAACCTAAAATATACTAAACCTAAACCTAAACACTAAATAAAATTAAATAAACATAAAAAATAAACATAAACCAAAACTAAAAAATTAAAACCTAAAAATAAACCTAAAATAAGAACCTAAAACTTAAACCTAAAATAATAAAATAACAAACTAAACGTAAACCTAAAAGTAAAAAATAAAACCAAAACCTAAAAAATAAGATAAAAATAAAAATAAACTAAAAAATAAACATTAACCTAAACCTAAAAAAAAAAACTTAAATAAAACCTAAAGTAAAAGATAAACCTAAAATAAATAAAAAAAACTAAATAAAATAAAAAATATAATATCGTATAATAAAAAAATTAAAATAAATAAAGATAAACTTACCAGTTTACTTAATTTTTTTTTTAAAAATTAAACCCTAAACCCTAAACCCTTAAACTAACCCTAAACCTATAACACTAAACCCTAAACCATAAACCCTAAAAGCATAAACCCTAAAATCCTAAACCCTAAACCTTAAACCCTAAACCCTAACCCTAAACTCCAAACCCTAAACCTAAACCTAAAGTAACTAAATAAATTAAAAAAGAAACCTAAACCTTAAAACCTAATAAACCTAAACCCTAAGAATGGGCAGAACCTTGATGGAAATAACATCACCATTAACTGTGCCCGCCTAGATTTCCTGGAGGTAAAGGTGAGGTGGCTGAACGCGTGGGGATCTAGTGGTGTCGGTGGATATGGAGGTTGTGGTCAGAGCAGTGGTGGTTATGGAGGCAGGAGCGATGGAGGCTACAACTGTGGTGGTGGCGAAGGGAGAGATCAAGGATATGATGGTGGATCACGCTACTCGATAGATCAGGGGTGGTTCTGATGGGAACTAGAGAAATTGAAGAATGACTGATCTGCTTTGGTGCTTATGGAATTGTGTCTTTATAGAAGAGATAATTCTAGTTATTTAGGGTTTTTGAATTGCTCCATGCGTCATTTTTATTTATGTTGTTGCTTGTGTATTAGAAAACTTGGTGTGCTACTTGGTTGATGAAATAAAAAAGAAGAAATGTTAAAAATGAATTTGTTCTGTGTTAAAAAATATCAAAAACCATAAACCCTAAACTAAAACTTGAACCTTAGACCTAAAACTTAAACCTTAATCCTAAAAACCTAAACCATAAACTCTAAACCCTAAACCCTAAAACCCTAAAACCCTAAACCCAAAATACTAAAACCTAAACCCTAAATCCTGAACCCTAAACCCCACACCTTAAACCTTAAACCCTAAACCTTTAACTAACCCTAAACCACTAATCCCTAAAAAACTAAACCCTAAAAAGCTAAAAACCAAAACCTCAACTAAATAAAACCTAAAAATAAAATAAATAAAAAAACCTAAACCCTAAACTAAAAAAAAAATCTAAACCTAAAATAAAATAAAATAAACATAAGCCTAAACAAAAATAAATAAAACTTAAACATAAAATGATCTAAACCTAAACTTAAACCTAAACCCTAAATAAAATTACACAAATTGAAAATAAACCTAAATGTAAACTAAAAAATAAAGCCTAAAAAATTAAAATAAAAACCTAAACCTAAAATAAAAAATTAAACCTAAACCTAAAAATAAAATAAAAATAAAAGTCAATGAAAAAAATAAACATAATCTTATTCATAAACCTAAAAATAAACTAAAATAAAAAATCTAAACTCAAATAAATAAACTAAACTAAATAAAATAAAATAAATAAAATAAAATAAACTAAAATAAATAAATAAATCTAAAATAAATTTTTTTTAAAACACTAAACTAAACCCTAAACATATAACCTTAAATCTTAAATCCTTAAAAATGCTAAACCCTAAACCCTAAACCCTAAACCCTAAACCTAAACCCTAACCCTAAACCCTAAACCCTAAACCTTAAACTCTAAAACACTAAACCCTAAACCCTAAACCCTAAAGCCTAAACACAAAACTAGCCCTAAACCCTAATCCCTTAACCCTAAACTCTGAAAACCCTAAGCCCTAAAGCCTAAACACTGGACCCCAAACCCTAAACCCTAAACTTTAAACCTTAAAACCCTAAACCCTAAAACCCTAAAACCCTAAATCCTTAACCCTGAACCCTAAAAGCATAAACCCTAAAACCCTAAACCTTAAGCCCTAAACCCTAAATTCTAAACCATAAACCCTAACCCTATACTCTAAACCCTAAACCAAAACCTTAAGAAACTAAATAAATTAAAAACTAAACCTAAACCCTAAAACCTAATAAACATAAACCCTAAAACCTAATAAACATAAACCTTAAAAATGGGC
This sequence comes from Cymbidium sinense, assembly GCA_021442155.1. Classification (NCBI taxonomy): domain Eukaryota; kingdom Viridiplantae; phylum Streptophyta; class Magnoliopsida; order Asparagales; family Orchidaceae; genus Cymbidium; species Cymbidium sinense. The sequence goes on from CM038225.1 coordinate 96,187,792, forward strand.
AGAACCTTGATGGCAGGAACATCAATGTCAACCAGGCTCAGTCTAGACATGGCAGTGGTGGCGAAGGCAGAGGCGGCAATTATCGCTGTGACAGTGGAGGATCTAGAGGTGCTGGTGGATATGAAGGTGGTGGTTAGAGCAGTGGTGGTTATGAGGTGGGAGAAGCGACGGAGGTTACAACCATGGTGTTGGCAGAGGGAGAGATCAGAGATATGATGGTGGATCACACTACTGAGAGGTGGTGATGGGATCGGAGAAATAAGAACGATCGATGATATACTTATGAAACTGTGTCTTTATAATAGAGATGTTCTGGTTATCTAGGGATTTCGATTTTCTTTATGCGTGCAATTTTTTATCTATGTCATGGCTTATGTCTTAGAAAACTTGGTGTGTTACTTGGTTGATAAAATCAAAAAGAAGAATGTTGAATATGAGTTTGTTCTCTGTTAAAAGATTAATACCAAAAACCCTAAACCCTAAACTAAAACATGAACCCTAGAGTTAAACCCTAACCCCTAAACCCCAAATCCAAATTCTAAATCCCCAACCATAAACCTACAACCCTAAATCCAAACCCTAAACCTTAAACTTAAACCCCAAATCCTAAACCTAAATCCCTAAACTTTAAATCCTAAATCCTAAACCCTAAATCTTAAACATTAAACCCTAAAACCTACAACCCTGAACCCTAAACCCTAAACCCTAAACCCCAAATCCTAAACCCTAAATCCTAAACCTTAAAAACCTAAACCTAAACAAAATAAAACCTAAAAATATAATAAATAAAAAACCTAAACCTAATTAAAAAATAAAATAAAATAAAAATCTAAACTAAAACCTAACCCAAAACCTAAACCTAAATATGAAAATAAAATAAAATAAAAATAAAAACTAAATCGAAATAAAATAAACTAAAACCTAAACTAAACTAAAAAAATAAAATAAGACTAAAAAAAATAAAAAACCTAAATAAAATAAAAACTAAATGTAGAATTAAAATAAAATAAACCTAAACTAAAATATAGCTAAATAAAAACCTAATCTTAAAAAATAAACCTAAAAATAAATAAAAAATAAAACATAAACCTAAAATAAACAAAATAAAATAAACCTAAACCTAAACTAAAATAAACTAAACTAAAATAAATTAAACCTAAACCAAAACCTAAATTAAACAAAACCTAAACCCTAAACAAAATAAAATAAAATAAACTAAAAAAACCTAAACCTAAAATAAATAGTAAAAGCTAAAAATAAACCTAAAATAAAAACCTAAAACATAAACCTAAAAACAACAATCTAAAAACCTAAACCTCAAAAATTGAAAAATAAATCATAAACCTAAAAAAATAAAATAAATTAGTAAAAAACATAAACTTAAACCTAAAAAATAAACTAAAATAAAAAACCTAAACTAAAATAAATAAACTAAACTAAATAAAAACAAAAAATAAAATAAATTAAAATAAATTAAAAATAAAATAAATGAACTAAGTAAACCTAAACCTACCAGTTTACTTAATTAGAAAAACCCTAAACCCTAAAACTAACCCTAAACTTACAACCCTAAACCTATAACCCTAAACCTTCAATGCTAAACCCTCAAACCTTAAAAATCCTAAACCCTAAACCCAAGAGTAACCTTAAACCCTTAACCCTAAACCCTAAACACTAAACCCTAAACCCTAAACACTAAACCCTAAACCCTAAACCTAACCCAAACCTGAACCCTAACCCTAAACCCTAAACTCTAACCCTAACCCTAACCCTAACGCTAAACTCTAAACCCTAACCCTAAACCCTAACCCTAAAACCTAATAAACCTAAACTGTAAGAATAGGCAGGACCTTAACGATAGGAACAACATCGTCAAGCAAGCTCAGTTTAGATCTAACGGTGGAGGCGAAGGCAGAGGTAGCAGCTATAGTAGTGGTGGTGGGGATCTGGAGGTGCTGGTGAATATGGATGTGGTGGACGGAGTAGTGGTGGTCATAGAGGCAGGAGGAGTGACGGAGGTTACAACCGTGGTGGTGGCGGAGGGAGAGATCCGAGATATGATGGTGAATCACTCTACTTGAGAGGTCGGGGTGGTTCTGATGGGAACTTGAGAAACTGAAGAATGATCGATCTAATCTGTTATTTATGGAACTGTATTTTATAGGAGAGATGGTTCTACTTATCTAGGGTTTTCTACTTACTCTATATGTGCTCTTTTTTTATCTATGTCGCCCTTTGTGTCTTAGAAAACTTAGGGTGTTACATGGTTGATGAAATAAAAAAGAAGAAATATTGAATCTGAATTTGTTCTCTATTAACTCTGTTAAAAAAAATCTTAAACCCTAAATCCTAAACTAGAACTTAAACCTTAAACCTAAAACCTAAACCCTAAATCCCAAACCCTAAACCCTAAGACCTAAACCCTAAACCTTAAACTAACCCTAAACCCAAAATCCCAAAATCGTAAAAGATAAAACCTAAACCTAAACTAAATAAATCCTAAAAATAAAATAAATAAATAAACCTAAACCAAATATAATAAAAAATAAAATAAAATAAAAATATAAACTAAAACCTAAACCTGAACTTAAACCTAAATGTAAACCTATATAAAAAATAAAATAAAATATAAAAACTAAACTAAAATAAAATAAATAAAAACCAAAACTAAACTAAAAGCAATAAAAAAACCTAAATAAAATAAAAATTAAACCTAAAATAAGAATTAAATTAACCTAAAATAAAATAAAATAAAAATTAGATAAAAACCTAAACATAAAAAATAAACCTAAAAATTAAACCTAAAAATAAATAAAAAATAAAACATAAACCCTAAACTAAAAAAAATTAAACTAAAATAAAAATAAAATAAACAAAATAAAATAAACCTAAACCTACACTAAAATAAATAAAACCTAAACTTAAACCTAAGAAAAACTAATCCTAAACCTAAACCTAAAATAAATAAAATAAAATAAACTAAAAATAAAACTAAAACAGTAAGAAAAAATAAAACCTAAAAATAAACCTAAACTAAAAACCTAAAACATAAAGCTAAAAAAATTTAATAAAAACCTAAACTTAAACCTAAAAATAAAAAATAAAACCTAAACCTAAAAAATAAAATAAAAATAAAACTCAACTAAAAAATAAACCTAAATCAAAAAAACTAAACTAAAATAGAAAACATAAACTAAAATAAATAAGCCTGGAATAAATAAAATAAACTAAATAAAAATAAAAATAAACCTAAAAAACAAAAAAACAAAATAAACTAAAATAAATAAAAATAAACAAAATAAACTAATACTACCTGGGTTTCTTTTTTAAAACCTAAACCCTATTCTAAACCTTAACCTAATACCCTACAAAACCCTCCTGACCCTAAATCTTAAACCTAAATCCTCTAAACCCACAAATACTAAACTAAACTCTACCACCCACCTAAAAAATCACTCTCTACCTATATCCTACCAAAACCTAACCTACCCAAACCCCAAACTCTACTAACTCCTACATAACCCAACTAAACCCTAAACTAAACTCCTAAATAAGCCAACCTAAATCTAATCCAAACCCTAAAAAAAACTCTAAACTAATATCCTACCTCCTTAAACCTAACCTAAACCTAAATACCCTCCCTAAACTCTAACCTAAAAACTTTCCATAAACCCTAAACCCAAACCTAAACCTAAACCTAAACTAAACTAAATAAACATAAAATAAAATTAAATAATAAATAAAGTAAAAATCTAAATCTAAAAAATAAAATAAAATTAAAATAAACTAAAATAAAATAAATAAAACCTAAACTAAATTAAAAATAGAAACTAAAACTAAACTAAAACCTAAAAAAAAATCAAAATAAGAAACTAAATAAAACTAAACTTAAAAATAAACTTAAAAATAACACTAAAAAAATAAAACCCAAACCACCAAATAAAAAAACTTAAAAATAGGATAATAAAGATAAAACAAAGAAAATAATAAACCTAACTAATCTAAAAATAAAACTAAACCTAAACCTAAACTAAAATAAAATAAAATGAACTAAAATAAACTAAAAAACAAAACCTAAAAATAAACTTAAAATAAAACCAAAACCTGAAAAAATAAAATAAAAACCTAAACCTCAAGATAAAAAAATAAAACCCAAAAAAAAATTAAATAAAATAAAATAAAACTAATAAAAAAAAGAACAAAAATAACAAAAAAAATAAAAAATAAATAAGCTAAAAAAATAAATAAAATAAACTAAACAAAAAAATAAACAAAAATAGAAATAGAAAATAAATTAAACTAAAATAAATAAATAAAATAAATTAAATAATTACTACCTAGTATGAGTTTAAATATCTAAACCCACTAGATCACTGAGGCTAAATCAGCCACACTACCATAATACACATAAAATACTGAGCGTTGATCTAAATCCTGAGCCATACCCCGCCCCAGTTGACCTGATCAACTGATCCCACTGCCTTTAAAATACCTACCTGAACTGGGCCCTAAATAAACCACTAAAGAACCACCCACTGGGCCACTGCGGCCAAATGACACTGAGCTGAAACTCATGGATTATAGGCCCTCTTGGGCCAGCCATGTTGACTGAGCCACTGAGGCACTTAGGGGAACCACTGACTGAGCTCTGCCCAACCATGGGCCACTGAAACCACCTTGGGCCACTGGGCTAAACAAAGACCACAAACTTACCTGTAAAATAAATAATAAATTAAAGTAAACTAAAATAAAAGAAATAAAAACCTAAATAAATTAAAAAAACAAAATAAACTTTAGATTAAAACACCTAAATAAAAAAACTAAATGTGAAATAAAAATAAAATAAACCTAAAATAAAATAAAATAAAAACAAAATAAAAACATAAACCTAAAAAAATAAACCTTAAAATAAAACCTAAAAATAAATAAAAAATAAGACCTAGACCAAAACTAAAAGAAAATGTAAACATACAAAAAAACATAATAAAATAAACCTAAACCTAAACTAAAATAAACTAAACTAAAATAAATAAAAACTAAACCTTATCCTAAAATAAACTAAACCTAAACTTAGAGCTACACTTAATAAAATAAACTAAAAGTAAACATAAACCTAAACTAAATAATAAAACCTAAAAATAAAACTAAAATAAAAACCTAAAACCTAAACCTAAAAAATAAAATAGAAACCTAAACCTAAACCTAAAAATAAAAAATTAAATCTAAACCATAAAATAAAATTAAACTTAAACCTAAACCTAAATAATAAACAAAAATAATAAAACCTAAACTAAAATAAATAAACTTAAATTAAATAAACTAAATGAAATAAAAATAAAATTAAATCTAAATAAAAAAACTAAAATAAATGAAACATATACTAAATAAATCTGAACCTTTTGATTTACTTAATTTTTTTAGAAAACACCATAAACCCTATACCCTAAACCCTAAACCCTAAAAAATCCTAAACCCTAAACTCTAAACCCTAAAAGCATAAACCCTAAAACCCTAAACACTAAACCTTAAATCTTAAACCCTAAACACTAAACCTTAAACTAAACCCAACAAAAAAACCCTAAACACTAAAATACCAAACCCTAACGCTAAACCCAAACCCAAAACCCAAACCCTAAACCTAAATGCTAAAATCGTGACCAGAACATCACCTAAACCTAAAAAAAAAAAAAAAAAAAAAATGGTTAGACCTGTTTATTTCTTAACACTTGATTCATAAAATATAGCATGACTAAAAAGCTTAAAAATCTACATTTAAAAATATGGCATTTTAGCATAACATAACCATATGGCATTTTCTATTCTTAGGCCCACACTTTTACTACTAAAGTTATACTTTCTATATGAAAATTAGAGATCGACCCTTCAACATCATTCACAAATAATTATCAATTTTGCAAACTAAATAATCTCATATTCTATATCTTAACTTCTCTAATCTAAGCCCTTTGAAAATTTTCCAAATTTTCACTTATAAAAGATGTTTCATAAAACCATTCCATATGCAAATAGTATAAACGAAAGCATCTCATCTATAAACATTTTTATAACTAATTCAACAAGATATGAACTTAATGGTAATTTTTAATGCAACCATACTAAACAATAAATCTTGTCACTTCACAAAAACTTATTCTATAATTTACTTAATTATACATATCTTTAACAACTTTAAAATGCCTCTAAAAACACATTTATTTTATCTTGGTGCAAAACCAACATATACTCAATCATATGTATTTCCAAAATCAACAAAATTATATAAAATCCATTTGTTGCCGATAATTTTATATGAATTATCCACAAAAAATTATCTCTATGTTAGATCTTTTTAACATAACACAATGGATTCTCTAACATTTATAGAATTTTTCTCGGCCTATACATCATTACCTTCTCCAAAGTTTTCATATTTAATTAATAAATTTGATTACCTTATGTTTATCACAATCAATCTCTTTTCTTCTTAAATATTGGTAATATTTTTTTTCATCATTAATCGACTTCTTAATCTTTAGAACTTCAACAAAATGAAGCATATATAGCCACTAGATCCAATAATTATCAATCTCAATAATTATAAAATCACTAAAAGCTTTGCATGTATACATGCCTTTTAAAACTAACCTAATTCCACTATTTTAAATATTTTTTAAATAAAATAAACCTAAATAAAAACCTAAACTTAAAAAATAAACCTAAAAATAAAAAAAATATAACCCAAACCCTAAACTAAAAATAAAATCTAAACCTAAAATAAAAATAAAATAAACAAAATAAAATAAACGTAAACCTAAACTAAAATAATAAAACCAAAACTCAAACCTAAAATAAACCAAACCTAAAACCTAAATTAAATAAAAGAAAATAAACTAAAAATAACCATAAACCTAAAATAAAAAATAAAACTTAAAAATAAAGCTAAATTTAAATCTTAAACACTAAACCTAAAAATATAAAAATAAAACCTAAACCTAAACTTAAAATGATAAACAAAACCTAAATCTAAAAAATAAAATAAAAATAAAACTAAACTAAAAAATAAATAGAAACCTAAAACACAAAAATAAACTAAATTAAAAACCTAAACTAAAATAAATAAACCTAAAGAAATAAACTAAAATAAATAAATAAAAAATAAACCTAAAAAAATAAAAGAATAAAATAAACTAAAATAAATAAAATAAAATATAAAATGGTTTTTAATTTTTTTTTAAAAACAAAAACCTAAAACACCACTCCTAAACCCTAAATCCTACCCTAATAAAACCCTAAACCCTAAACCCAAACCAAATCTACCTACCACCCTTCCCTGACCTTAAACCTACTAACCTAACCTAAACTCTACACTAAACTAAAACCCTGAGCCACAAAACCTCTAAACTAAAACCCCAAAAAAAATCCCTAAATCCTAAATCAAAATAAACCTAAACTAATCTTACTCCTTAAATCTACCTAAATAAACCTATACTATAATCATTATACCAAAACTATAAAAAATAACCACTAAACCCTACTTTAAACCTTAAACTGAAACTACCACAAACTTTTCTCCTTTCTAAACTCCATAACCAAACCCACCCACTAACTAAAACCACTTACTAACCCTTAAACTCTAATATTTAACCCTAAACCTTAACTACTGACCTAAACCTAACTTAAATTCTAAACTAAATACCACCAAACTAAACCAACTAACTAACTGAATCTTAAACTAAATTGACCTATACCTAAAACCTAAAACCTAAATAAACCTAAACCTTAAACTAAACCCAAAAACTAAATAAACCCTAAACCTAAAATAAAAAATAAAAAACCTAAAATACTTACCTAAAACCAAATAACCTAAATAAACTTAACCTAAAACTTAAACCAAACCACAAATAAATAAACTTAAACTAAAAAATAAACCAATAAACCTAAACCTAAAAAAACTTAAAAAAACTAAAACCCAAAAACAAATAAAATAAAATAAACCAAAAAAATAAACCTAAACCTAAAATAAAAAATTATATAAATAAAACTAAAAATAAAATGAAAATAAAATAAACTAAAATAAAATAAATAAACCTAAACTAAAAAATAAAATAAACCTATAAATAAAAAAAATGTAAAATAAAATTAAATAAACTTAAAATAAACAATAAAATTAAAAACTTAAAATAAACCTAAGAATAAATAAACAATTAAACCTAAATTAAACTAAAATAAACAAAATAAATCAAATATTAAAATAAACCTAAACCTAAACTAAAATAAAAATAAAATAAAATAAATAAATTAAATAAAATGAAAAATAAACCAAAAATAAAACCTAAACCTAAACCTAAACCTAAAAAAACTAAACTTAAAAAATAAAAAAAACTCATAAAAATAAACTAAAATAAAATAAACCTAAATTAATATTAAAAATAAATAAATTAAACTAAATAAAAAAATAAACCTAATAAATAAAAAACTCAAAAATATAAAAAATAAACCTAAACTACCACTATTTTTTTTACCCTAAATCCTAAATAAACCCTAAATCCTAAACCTAATAAACCCTCTAAACTAAAAGCCTAAAAAAATAAACCCTAAACCCTAAAACCTACAACCCTAAAACCAAAACCCTAAACCACAAACCCTAAACCCTAAACCCTAAACTAACCATAAACCCTAAACCCTAAAATAACCATAGACCTTAAACCCTAAACTAACCCTAAACCTTGAATAAAGATGTCAGTAGAAGTAGATCAAAAGAATAACCTAATCCTAACATAGTTATGGTAGCTAAGGAAAATGTCTTCAAGATACTTTCCCTTGACTATTAGAGATTTGAATACCTAAACCCTAACCCTAAATCATATTATAATACCATATATTATAGTTTAATGTAGCATCATATATTTGATCATGTAGTGATGTGTTTTTGGATGTTATAAGATGTTTTGAAATATTTTAGTATATTATAGTATTTTGCCCTATAGTCTATATTAATATAAATTATAAAATATTGATTTAATAAATGAGATGTTGAAATTTGTTAAATTTGAAGTGGGATTTAGGTTGTAGCACCAAAGGTGTGCTACACCACTTGTAGTCTAAAAAGTAAGATTTTATGTTCAAAATAAATATTATACTTTATAGCATAGTATGGCATCATATATCATAATATATTGTTCTACTCATTTTAAATTCTTTCAGTATTTTACAATCATGCAATTGAGCCTACACTAGCATTATTTATTAAAAATGTTGATTTAGACTTTAAAATGGTGGAATTTGGCCAAATTCCTAATAGGTAGAGCATGGCATCATAATATATTATTTCAATTTAAAATATGTAAGTGATATGACTAAAATAAATAGTTTTTCTATTGTTTAGACTAATTTTATGATTTTTTATCTTATGCAATCCTTTGTGATGTGATATGCAATATAATATAATATAATATATTTATAGTATTATAATATAAACCATAACATAGTAGCATCATGCATTATAACATTGTTGTGTATTACCACTTATTGATAAATGGATTTTTACATATATGATAGGGAACATCATTGGGGTATGCGTCATTTAAAAGAATGGAATTTTTTCATCCAAAATAAATGTTCATTTTTCAACCAAAATTTATAAATTTTTTTTATAAAGTGATTCATTTTAAGGTGTAATGTAAGATAATATATTATATGAAAGCATATTAAAATATAATGTACATAACAATTAAATATAATGTACATAACAATATATTACATATGTTAATGTTAATTTGAAGGCCAAATTATACACCAAGAAGAAACACAAAAATTATACTATTTTGTACCATTTCTAATAGAAAAATAATAATTTTACGTCCAAAATGAGCATTATTCAAATTTTGAAAAAATTTTGTTATTTATTCCTTTTAAGTGATTCTAATGAGGTGTAATGTTAGACAATATATTATACTATAGCAAATTATAATATAACATCATATATTATAATATAATATAGTGTGTTAATTCACAATATAATATGTTTAGCATGGTATTGTATAGTTAGTTTGAGCTTGCACCATCACAAATCATAAAATGTTGATTACAATGTTAAGATGATGTAATTTGAATGAATACATTGTTAGGCTTTTGGTTGAAGTATTAAAGTTGTGCATAAGAGAAGAAATAAGATTTGATGAAAATTCCATGTCAAAGACATGGAGGGAGATCCTCTAGGGGATCACACATGCATTGGACATGACATGTGAGGGGTCTATGTCGACGGCATGGAAGAAGAAAATTTCTGTTGGGAATAAAGTATGAATTTGATTTGATTATATGATTTATGGAAAGAAGATCCACTAGGGATAAGAATCTATAATCCATCAGGGATTAAGATTGAATCGACTTTAATTTTTTGTTTTAATTGATGTGGAGGCATATATGCTAGAGATATGGGCTTGAGTCCGCTAGGGATCATGTATATGAACCTTTCGCTAGGGAAGCAGGTTCAAGCTATCCGCTGGGGATTGGGGTTTGATTTCATAGATTTGTTTAGGGATGTATCCATTGGGGATAAGAGTTTGTTTGGATTTATTTGATTTAGACTCTACTGGGGGAGTTAGTTTAATTTGGCTCCACTATGGAGGTTTATTTTGAATTTGATTTATTTTCTTGACTTATTTATATATGATTTAGGGCTCCACTATGGGGATAGGTGTGATTTAACTCAACTAGGGAAATTCATAATGGGTTTAATTTAATTTGAGTTAATGTATGGACCTGTGGTGTCGATAGACCCCGAGAAGGGCTATCACCTTGACCTACCTTATGTTTACAAATCCAAAGGGATAGACTACCAGCTGTGGGGTAGAGCTATCCAACCTAAAGGGATGTCTTTTGATGTGCAATGTGCTTGGAAGAAGGCATAGTATACTTTCATATTCCAAAGAGAGGAACAATCATTGGGGTGACCTATTGGTTGCATATAAATCGAACCTGACCTAGGGCTACTACTGAGTGAATGTTACTGGGAACTTATATCAACTCAAAAGTAGCAAGGATTAATTTTATCTTAATTTTATGTGATTTGATATGGTTTATTTAGTTTATTTTGATTTTAAATTGAGGTCATATCCACTTGGGATGTGAGCTTAGTCAAATTTGATAGATTTAATTTATGGACCAAGTCGGTGTGTGATGGACCCACTAAGAAGGGGCTATATTAGACTTGTCCTATCTCAGATTTACAAATCCAAAGAGATAGTTTACTGGCCATGGGGCAGAGCTATCCAACCTAAAGGGTTTCCTTTCAGTGTGCAATGGTTGTGCTAGAGAGAAGGCATAGAAGAATTACATCTTCTAAAGTAGGGAATAATCGCTGGGGTGATGTGTTGGTAGCACAACAAATCGAACCTAACTTATGGGCATTATTGAATGAATTCCACTGGGGACTTATATCAACTCTAAAGTAGTTAGGTAATTTTTATAGGGAGTTTTGCTACCACTACCCTAAAGATAGGATACCTGTTTGGGAAATAGTACCATTAGGGGTGTCCTTCTAATCCACCAGTGAATATATATTTTGTTTAGATGTTTGTGTGGACCCTGGTGGTGTGCAAGGGACCACACTGAGAAAGGGCTATGTTAGCCTTGACTTATCTCAAATTTACTCTACCAAAGGAAAATCTGCACATCCATAGAATGAATTCTTCAACCATATGGGTGGTTACTAGGAAAGGAGAATTTTCCAATTCGATAGTAACCTAGGCAGTGTCTAAATAAGGTCGTAAATGATGTGATCCAAATATAGTGCCCACAAGGGAGGTGCTGCTAGGGGCGTTATTCTAAGCCCTTGCAAAGAAAGCCTATAGGTGTATAGTGGCCAACTCAAGGAGAAAACATAGCAGACTTACATCTTCCATGAGTGGTGTATCTTAAGGTGTGAGAACTAATCAACCTAAGGTGTATCTGTTAGCATGAGTGGTGTATCCATCAACATAGTGATAACCAACAAACCTAAGGTGTTCATCAGTGTGCAATGATCAACCTAGAAAGAAAGTTTGTAAGCATACAACTTTTCAAGAAGAATTGATCATTGAGATAGTCTGTCGTCCACGGGATAGATGCTATCTAACCTAGAGCGACTACTAAGTGGGGAGCCCCGAGGAAGGACTAAACCTAGACTTGAAGTAGTCAGGAAGGAAGGAGCTGCTAGGGGACTTATTATAAACCTCAAATATACTTGAAGAATCATTGTTAAAGGTTAATCCAAAAAGAAAGTGTAGTAGACTCACATTCTGCTCTTTTGTGATCTTGCTACCCAAAGCTATCCATAGTGATGGGAGTTGAACTTATAATGGTAAAATGACTTTAAACCCATACAACCCATACACTAAATAGAAAGGAGTAAACTGAGTTGGAGTTCTATATGTGGTGATAGGCCAGCTTAACAATTTCTCATGCACTATCTTGTTATTATCGAGTGTCTTCTTTAGCATATGAATGAGAGTTTTGTTGAAGGCTTTTGCTAAGTTATTTTCCCTTGGGTAGTTGATGGTAGAATATCTCCAATCTATACTGTGTCCCTAGGAAAAGTTTTTGATCTCGATGTTCTTGAATGTAGTGTCATTATCAGATATAATTCATCGAGACACTCTGAACTATATAAATTATTCTTCTTAAAAAAAAGAGCACATGATGAGTTGTGACCTCTCTGAGAAAAATTTCCTTCGCCCATTTGGAAAAGTAGTTAGTAGTAAGTAAGATGAACTGATGACCCTTGGAAGAAGGAGGATCAATCGGACCACTATGTCGGTACCCTAACACTCGAATAGCCATGAGGACAATGTAGGATGTAGAATGTTGGGTGGTTGGTGTAGGATCACACAGTGTATTTGACATTGGTAGCCTCTCCTACACGTATACATATAATTTTGATTGATGTCTAATAGTATCCTAGTCTCTTGATCTTTGCTTTCATCTTCAGACTATATTGGTTGGCTCCACATAATCTTGAGTGTACCTCGATCACGATCTTATAGGCTTCGTGCTAGTCTAAACAACATAACTAATATGATTGAAAGAATGTTGGTACAAGACACCATCCATAATAGCATAGGAAAGTTCTTTATGCTTCATCTAATGGGGCTGGGACTTCTCTTGAGGCAGTTTTCCTTTATTTAGGTAATCCATGAATTGTTACCTCCAATCTAACTCCTCATCCTTCTTGAAAATGGCAACCTCCCCTTCAAAAGAGTACTTTTTGATGAGTTTAATATCAATAAAACGATAAGACTTATCTATTTTATACCTTTATTGATATGGACACATCCTTCGGACATGCCAACTCCTTAGCAAGCTTGGCTAAAGCATATGCTAAGATGTTCTCTCCTCGAGGAATCTTATAAATTATAACCTCTAAAATTTTGGCCAACAACTCTATGGTGTACTTGTGGTGGTGATGGAGCTTGGGCTATATAAATTTATACGATAAATGATTTGGTTGATAATTAGCTGAGAATCCCCAAAGATGTTGATGTTCTTGATGCTTAGTATAATGGCTAACTTTAGACCAACAATCAGAGCCTCATATTCAGTTTCATTATTGGTGCAAGGATTGGATAAATGATATGAGAATCTCATCACATCATAGTCCGGAGTTAAGAGAACTATTCCTACCCTTGCCTTTCCTGGAATAGTAGATTGTGGTTCATCTCCTCTTTGAGAGGAAGCTGCACCATCAAATTACATCTCCTAGTAGTGAATGCTAGTCTCCACTTAGTTCATGATTTATTCATCAAGGAGATCATCACTAAGAGGAGAGTCAACAAAAAGTGGTGTGCTGCTAAGAAATTTGCTAGTGCTTATCCTTTCACCACACCGAGGGTACGAAGGTAATGAGATACTATAGTGAATAGTGTCAGCCGTGTCATGAGATATTATAGTGGATTGATCCTAGAGATTAAGTTCACCTTATGAGGAAGCATGTAGTGTTGTAGCTTTTGGGATGCAAAGATTAAAGCTAAGCAAAGCTTCTCAATGAGTGGATGATTAGCCTCAGTAAGGATTAGATGACAACTGAGGTAGTAGAGTGCATTTTCCTTCCTTTCATTATTATGATGGACTAACAAAGCACCTAGGGAGTCATATAACATAACAGTGTAAAGTATGAGTGGCTTGCTTGGGATAGAGTCTGCTAGAACTGACGGCGTCATCAGGTAATGCTTGATGTCTTTGAAGGCATGCTCACACTTGTCATCCCACTTGAACTTGACATCCTTTTCATAAGTCTTGAGAATGGCTGACATCTTCTCGATAGGTTGGATATAAAGTGTCTTAGATACACCAATTTCCCTTAGAATGATTTGAGTTGAATTAAACTTTTATGGGGTGGCATTTCTAATATCACCTTGATCTTCTCCGGATCAATTTAGATTCCCTAGTGTTAGACAACAAACCAAAGGAATTTTCTTAAAACTACTCTTTATGCACACTTTAGGCGGTTCATTTTGAGGTTAAATTATCTTAACTATTCAAAAACTACTCGCAAGTCAAAGAGATGGTCTTCCTTTTCTCTACTTTTAACCACGAGATCATCGATATAGCACTCGACTTGATGATGAATAAGTTCATCAAAGATTTGAGTCATAGCCCATTGATATGTAGCACCGACATTTTTAAGTATAAAAGGCATGACATTATAGTAATAGATTTCAATCGGGTTCTAAAAGTAGTGTTTATTTCATATTTAGGGGTCATCTTTATTTAGTTATATCCAAATGAGCCATCCATGAAAGGGAAGACTAATGAGATGAGGTAATGTCCACCATTAGCTTCGAGATTGGTAGTGAAAATTTATCTTTTTGATATGCCTTATTTAAGTCCCTAAAATTGACGCATATGTGAATTTGACCATTACTTTTTAAAACTGGATGACGCTAGATAACTAGGTAGGGTATTTTCTTCCCGGATGAAGCCAACATTGATCAATTTCTTGACTTCATAAATGACCTATTGTTCTATGTTTAATCACATGCATCTAGGAGCTTGCTTGATAGGGTTAGTAGTGAGCACTATTGATATTTTATGGATCGCTACATCAGGAGACAATCCAAGCATCTCTTCATAACTTTGTGCAAAGAAGTCCTTAAACACAGTCAATGGACTAACTAAGTCATTGGTTTCAATTTCATTCAACAAAGAATTAATGTATGTCGGCGTGGATCTTCTTCAGTTCTTAAGTTGATTTCCTTGAGCTCGTCGAAGGTTGACTTGATCTCTTTTTAAACTTTGGTGGTGCATCTTTGACTTCAAAATCATCTGGATCATCAGGAGTTTCTAAGCATAGCTCCTTATATGAGTTAATGTGATTTGAATGGAACATAATGGATTCCAAATGATTGGTGATGATTAAGTAGTAATCGCCATCATCGACTGGACCCACTGTATTGAATCCTAGTCCCGGTCTTGATTGAGAGCTGTTGCATTTTTTCTTTCATATTCTTTTGAAGAAGTGTGGCCTATGCTTTGACCAAGTATGTGGGATTAACCCTTTCTTTGCTAAATTAATAACATAAGGCATGTACAAATCAAAAGATAATTCTATTAAATCATTATATGACTCATCCTCAAGTTCTGCATCAACTTCTTATCTTGAGGATGATGCTCCCAAAAAGAACCTCTGAGTCTTCACACCTGTTGATGACTTAAGGGCTTTTTTAACTATCAAATCCTTAACTTTTTGAGAGGAAAGTGGGGTTAAAGCTAAGGTTCCAAATTGATGCCTAACTGTTTCATATATAGACTTAGATACACTTATGCTTTGCTTTGGAGCTCGGTATGTGAGTCACTATAGCACCCAATATGGGGGGGAAGTGGGCGATATTAAAAATTTTAAAACTTAAATCTTAAATTTTAAGTTTTAGCAGAAAATTAATTTTTAATTTTATAATGACAAGATATAATTCTTAATGCAGAAAAAATAAAAGTATAGTAAAGTAAAGAGAGACAATAGGCACACAATTTTTACATGGTTCGGTAAAACCCCAAAACTGGCCTACGTCCATGCCTAACCACCCCTGGCTAGGAAACCACTAAATGCAAAAATAGCTTACAAATAGCACTCTCCTATAACAGGGCGAGTACAACCCCTACAATAATATGTACTCTCCTACAAGGAGTAATATAATCCCAATATAAATTTCTACACAAAAAGAAAAATACAAGACAATAAATTTTGATAAAATAAATCTCTCACAAATATACCAAGCTATCCAATTCAAAAAATGATCTCACAACTTATAAATGATCACTTACAACTTAAAAATTTTGGCATGATAAAATGCTCTCACTTAGTATTGATAAGAAATAATAAAATAAATATCTTAAAGTGATCTTACTAAGATGTTTATGTTATTATAATTTGTAGACTACTATAAAAATTATTTCAAAATAAATTCATCATGTTCTTTTGCACAATAAAATAAATTTCAACAAGGAATAATTTGTATTATTTTAACTTTCTTACAATTAAAGCTAATGATCACAAAATACTTAAATAAAATGAGTATATTATAGATCTAAGTAGGCTAGTAATCTTTCAATTAGAAAGAGAGATCTAGCAAATATGAAAATAATTTTAGCATAATAATTTTAATTTAAAATGCTTTAAATATACTTCTAAAATAGATCTAAGAATAAATGATCTTTTAAAATGAGATTAATGAAGAAATATTTCAAGAAATCAAAAGAAATTTGAAAGAAGTTAAAAATTTCAACAAATTGAAATAGATCCTACAAACTATCATAAGAGTTTTTCACAAAAAAATGATTGAGAAACTTTGATGTGAAAAACAATGTCCAAAGACTAATCCACCAAAGGGTATAAATTGGAAAGAATAAATTGATGGTGAAAATAGCATGGATAACTAAAAAGGTTAAGATCAAGAAAACAAACTCAAGTAATTTGAGAAAGCTTGCTTAGTTGAAGATGTTGAAGCTTCTAAATCAAGGATTTGACCTTGCAATATTTGGAGAACACTTGGAAGGAAAATCTAAGAAATTTTCTCTTAGATTTGCTGGAGGGATTTTTAATTTTGAATGAGGAATTCTTTCATGAAGAGAATGAGGGTTATTTATTGGCAAGAAGGTCATTTTGAATTATTTCAAAAAAAATATATTATTCTAACCTCATGCTATCATGTGATAATTTAATATTCAAAAAAATATAATTTATATTAAATAAATATTAAATTAAACTAGCCAAAATTCAGCTATTCACATGGGCAAGTAAAAATAATCAAATATGGCTCTTAATATATTCAAAGCATGTATCACACATTCAATATTAAAATCAGATAATGTTTGAAAAGTCATAATAAATTCAATTTTAATCAAACGTGGGTCATGTGACCTATCAAATTAAAGGAAAAAGAAAATCCAAGAAATCCATTGGAGATGAAATCAGATATAAATTTCTTGATTATAAAATGACTTTGGCTAAAATATTAAATTTCATATAATTTTGTTAATTTTGACATGTGACTTTTAAATATTATGATATAATTTTATATAATCATACATATGTTAGTTATCATATAACCATCAAAATAAATTAAAATATTTAATTATATAAATTAAATAAATAATTACACTTAATAGTCAATATCATTTATTATTTTGACAATTCAAATGCTATGTATGAAACATATAATTGAATGTTAATTCGATAGAGATTTATATAAATTAACCTCATTAAAATAGTATGTTAAGTTCTGAGCAAATTTATTTTGGCCAATGAATAAATGCATATAACCTAAAATACTATATTTTGAGCTTCATTTATCCAATTTGATCTATTTTTCATTCTTCTACTCTTGCAATTTCCTCAAACATATTATGAAATGTATTGGATATGTAATTAGCAATTAATATATCTAAAATACATAAAAATATTCATTAGACCATCCAAGCATTCGTTTGTTATCATCAAAATTGATCGGATTGATCATGAGGCTCATTAAGCCAACAATCTTCCCCTTTTTGATGATGACAAACTAATGTTGGGTATTGATTTTGATGAAGGTGCAAATTGATCTTTCATCATAGTTTTTGAAAAAAAAATCTCTTCTTAAAAAAATTTATGCACAAGAGATGAATAATGTTGCTCCCCCTAAATCTATGCATAAAATAGACTTAATACTAACCAACATTTTACTCTTCTCCCCCTTTTGATAACATCAAAAAGTGAGAACAAGCTACATACAATTTTAAATATTAGGATCTAACATTCCAAGGATGCATCTTAAAGTATAAAAATGTTCTTCTGGTAAGGGTTTTGTAAAAATACATGCAGTGTGTATATTGGTACTAATGAAATTAATATTAACATGACCTTTCAAAACATGATCCCTAATAAAATGATGTCTAATTTCTATATGCTTGGTTCATGAGTGTTGGATAAGATTTTTAGTCCAACTAATAGCACTAGTATTGTCACACTAAACTAGAATATCATCTTGCTTAATACCAAAATCTTCTATTTATTGCTTTAACTAAAGGACCTGAGCAACACAACTACTGGCAGCTATGTACTCAGCCTCAGTAGTGGATAAAGCTACATAATTTTGTTTCCTAGATGACCAAGACATAAGTGATGATCCTAAAAAATGACATGTGCTAGATGTGCTTTTTCTATCTACTTTGCTTCCTTCAAAAATCAATAATAAACCAAATCACATGATAAAGAATTTTAGGATACCATAAACCTAACCTAGTAGTGCTTATCAAATATTGAAAGATACGCTTGACTGCTATTAAATGAGATTCTTTCAGGTTGGCCTAAAAATGAGCACATAAATAAACAGGGAACATAATATCAGGCCTACTAGTAGCAAGGTATAAAAGTGAACCTATCATAGTCCTATAAAGTTTTTGATCAACAGAATTTTCTAATTCATCTAAAGGGTAGAGTTCGGCTACCCATCCTTTCTGTCTTTGGGTTGTACAGTGGTACCCAACCGCACCGACCTTTTATTCTTTTATGATAGTTTATATAATTGTTTGATGTTATGTTTACATCGTGCATTAAGACGACATGCTTTTCATAGTTTCTTAAATGATTGATGCTTTAATGTGTGGCTTAGATATGATTAGGCTCTTAGGATAAAAATAACTTTTCTACCCAACTAATCACTCATAACTAAATTTTAAGCAAGTCATAACCTCATCATAAATCCTAAGACATAAATAAGATAATTAAAAGATTTAGCTTTCCCTTGGTTATATGGTTTCATGTTTCACATCATGCATGAATATTCTTTCTGTCTTGAACATGAAGGATCTCCATTCTTGCAAAATAAAGGAATGCTTGACCTGTAAGGGCATCCCTCATGGTGGGGAACACCATCTTCTAGCCGATTTGACCCATAACCTATTTCATCAAGTATTTAGGCATAACAAATCATAAAACCTTTGTTAAAATGATGTGTCTAAAATGAAAAAATTTTAAAAGATTTTACATCTACAGATGAAGTCATATGCTCATACCACTCATGCTCTAGTCTCTTAGGGAGTGTGTTTATGACTTTAGTCTCTTTTTAATTAAATAATTACCCTAGCTACCTTGCAATTCATAAGACCAAATTATATGGTTTTAAAATCATAGGAGGAGTTAACTGGAAGCCACCCTGGTAGTTATAAGATAAGAAGTCGGACAATTTATTCTCTCTTGTGGAGATAAACCCTTATATCCACTGTCACTTAGATTTAATTCATGCTTTAGCTCATACTAAAGCTCCCTTGATTTGGGATCCAAGGTAGCTATATCCTTTGGGTACGAGCATAAATCATCACCTCTTAGGCATTCCCACAACCTTGTGTTGGTAGATTATAAGCCCTTGTAATCTAATTAAATTTCAACTAAAAACATATAAATCTCCTCGACTTTAAAATTACAAAGCCCATCCATAGGATAGAGTAGAATGTTCACTAGGCTTCCTAGTATCGTGACCATTTCATACTTATTTTATTTGGATTCCAAAAATAAGTCTTCTCCTTGAACTTTCTAATTGATTTTCCAAATACAACCAATCTTTTGATAGTCTAACCTTAAAATCTTTGGAGATGATAATTGTCTATTTTAATTGAGAGTATTCTTAAGAAATTTCATTTCCTAAGATGTCATTAAGTATGGAGGCTTGCCTCCATAGGGAACTTAAGAACCTAGTTTAATATAAATTCTACTTTATTAATCTATGTAAAGTAGGGGGAAAGATGTCAAGTACATTCAAAGACCCATCATGTCTTAGGAGTTCTTATTATATGATTAGGTCCATTGTAAAGTGATTTCTCTATCTTTTGAGATAGTACATCATACCTCAAAAAAGTACCCCTCCCCTGATGCGTGTTTTGTCCCCATACATCTAAAAATGAACACCACAAGGCCTTCTCTCCTTGTTCATTGAATCCTCTTAAAATCATCCTTTATTTTTGGAGTTTAGAGATGTCAATCCTCAAGTAGGCAAGGGTTCTTAGACTCATATTATTGACTGATACACTTGGGTCAACCAGAACCTTGAATAGCCTGCATCTGTCAACATCCACTATAATATAAAGAGGAGGTTGTGCTCGGTCATCCCTAGGAGTAAGTCTTCTTCGCTGAATGTAACTCTTAAGATGTCCTTCGAGTGGCATGCCTCCTCTTTAGTAGCGGTCAGTTGAGCTAAGCATATCTATAGATCAAGTAAGGCCTTGATTATTGATTTTCTCATCTCTTTGGATAAGATAATGGTGTCTTATATGCTTAACTTAGCAGGAAACTTTCTAAGGTGAGCTAGGACATTGTAATCAACTCTGGCTTGGTCCTCCACAAGCATATCCATCGGTGGAGCATCCTATGGAGGGATATCATTCTGAATGACCTTGCTTACCCTTATCAATAGGAATAAAATCAAGAGCATCAGAAGTATAAAATATATAAGTAAAATTAGATTTCTTCATTAATTTCTTTTTGGGTGGAGGTATATGATAGAAATCAAGTAAAGTAAGATTAGTAAGAGATTTAGTGCCCTTATTTGTAGATACAATGCTCCTGCCGGTAGAAGAGAAGCTAGCAAAAGAGGTGGTAGTTATCACGGAGGAGGGAATACTAGACTCAGATGGTGGTTGCATTACTGGACTATCCCTGCTGTTACTGTTGCTACTAGGCTATCACCCTCCCTTAGTTGTCCTTTGTAACTAGTAAACCTTCCTTGGTGTTAGAGGTTTGAGCTACTTAAGGCACCTGCAAGGAAAGCTTCTTGATCTTAAAAATAATCTTCTGAGAGATTTGGGATAGGGAGATATCCTTACTTTCTTTGGTCTTAAGAGGATCATAGGTATCCCCAAGGATTACTCTAACAAAACTAGATGGTTATTCTAATAAGTGTTCCTTAGGGATAATAACTATGGCTCATAACTTGTAGTTGCGCTCATGCTAGTCATTAAAAGTGATACAATCCTCTAAAATATGACTTAACATGCTGTGGTAGGGGCAATAACTAGGATCTTGGCCACTTCTTCCGGCCTCCCAGGCTCTGGTAACTGAAAGTCAGGTTTCTTGAACAGATTCTTAAAAATTTTTCAAACTACCTCCCTCTTGAATGAATATGGCTTATTCAATCTATCATCAAGAGTACGTGGAATGTTGCTACCTGGTAATGGATATGAATACTGCTGGTGGGTAGGTTCCTGAGGTGGGGAAATGATCGTTGTGGAGGTTGTGATGGCTGGTATGATGGCTGAGGTGGTAGAAGAAGAGGTGGAAAAGCGGTTCTTGGCGGTTGGTACTTCCCTGCACACAAACTATCCCTAGCTTCTTCTCAAACACCTTCTGCAGCTTGGGCCTAGATGATTGGTTAGGAAGGGCAGCTACTTGGCTTCCTTTTGTAGGCTAGCCACCTTGTCAATTAATTTCTCGAATGTTTTGATGGTAAATCCCGTCATGAAGGTGATCGGCCATGGATATTATTGAGAAGAATCCCAAAGGCATGTTATTCGAACAGCTGTGGTTCACAGTTCATGCTCATGTTGAGCCACCTGAGAATGTAGTCAACAAAGGACTCATTGAGTTTCTGTTTCTCTATAATGAGGTCGCCTATAGTCACCCTTCGCTGAGCCCTAGCAAACCTCTTGATGAAGAGGTACTCCAACTCAGTAAAAAGTCTTCAACAAACTATTGGGCAGTTCAACGTACCAATCAAATGCAACACTTGATAGACTATGAATGAAAAGGTGGAAGAACAGTGCATTGCAGCCATCGATGTTACAACTCTAAATTACGCAATGTGTTATCGTGGGTTCCCACTGCCATCAAAGATCTTGAAAGATAGTGGCACAAAACCCTAAATAAAATAAAATAAATAAAATAAAATAAACATAAACTTAAATTAAAATAAACTAAACTAAAATAAATAAAACCCAAACCAAAACCTAAAATAAACTAAACCTAAACCCTAAACAAAATAAAATAAAATAAACTAAAAATAAACCTAAACCTAAACTTAACAAAAAAACTATAAATAAACCTAAGATAAAAGATTAAAACCTAAACCTAAAAAAATAAAATAAAAACCTAAACCTAAACCTAAAAATAAAAATTAAAACCTAAACATAAAAAATAAAATCAAAAGAAAATTAAACTAAAAAATAAACATAAAACTAAACATAAACCTAAAAAATAAACTAAAATAAAAAACCTAAACTAAAATAAATAAATAAACTAAACTAAATTAAAAAATAAACCTAAATAAAAATAAAAATAAACACAAAATGAATAAAATAAACTAAATAAAACTAAACTTATCTATTTACTTAATTTAAAAATCTTAAACAAACTAATCCTAAACTCTAAACCCTAAACCCTAAACCTGGGCCCTAAACCCTACTAACCCAACCCTAACCTGGAGTCTAAATCATAAAACCTGAGCCACTCCTACTAAATAACCATCCACTTAACCACTGATCTATGACCTCTACCCTGACCCTCCCTGGGCCCTGGGCCACTAACCCACCCTATGCCCTAAACCAGTGAAGCTAACCCTGGGCCCTGACCCACCCATAACCCTACCACTCCACAACTCCTAAAGGCTGAAACCCCAAAGCTAAACCCAAATTAAATAAACTTAAAATAAAATAAATAAAACCTAAACCTAATAAAATATAATAATAAAATAAAATAAAAACATAAACTAAAACCAAAACCTAAACTTAAAATAAAATAAAATTAACGAACAAAAATAAATTAAAATAAGAGAAATAAAACATAAACTAAACTAAAAAAATAAAAAATAAACTTAAGAATAAAAAGCCTAAATAAAATAAAAAGTAAACTTGAAATGAATATAAAATAATCCTAAAATAAAATATAATAAAAACTAAATAAAAATTGAAACCTAAAAAATAAACCTTAAAATAAAACCTAAAAATAAATAAAAAATAAAACCTAAGCCCTAAACTAACAAAATAAACCAAAACCTAAAATAAAAATAAGATAAGCAAAAGAAATATACCTAAACCAAAACCAAAATAAACTAAACTAAAATAAGTAAAACCTAAACCAAATCCTAAAATAAACTAAACCTAAACTTAATCTTAAGCTAAATAAAATAAAATAAACTAAAAATAAACCTAAACTTAAACAAAAAAATAAAACCTAAATGTAAACCAAAAATAATAACTTAAAAAAATAAAATAAAAACCTAAACCTAAACCTAAAAATAAAAAATAAAACCTAAACCAAAAAAGTAAAATAAAAATAAAACTCAATTAAAAAATAAACTTAAACCTTAATCTAAACATAAAAAATAAACTAAAATAAAAAACCTAAACTAAAATAAATTAACTAATCTAAATAAAAATAAAAAATAACATAAATAAATAAAATAAAATAAACTAAAATAAATAAAAGATTAACTAGATAAAATAAATAAACTTAAATAATGGGTTACTTAAAAATTTTTTTAAAATACTAAACTCTAAACTCTAAACACTACCTGACCTAAACCCATGCCTAAACTCAAAAACCCTAAACCCTAACCCTAAAACCCTAAATGCAAACCTTCTCTAAACCCTAAACATAAACCCTAAAATAAAACCTAAACTAAAGTTAAATTTACAAGACCTAATCTACCTAATACACCTCTTAAAAATAAAACCTAAATAAACTAAAAATTAAACCTAAAATAATAATTAAATAAACCTAAAAGAAAATAAAATAAAAACCTAAACCTAAATAATAAACCTAAAAATAAAACATAAGAAAAAAATCTTAAACCCTAAACAAAGAAAAAAAAACTAAACTAAGATAAAAATGAAATAAACCTAAACTTAAACTTAAATAAATAAAACCTAAACCTAAACCTAAAATAAAAGAAATCTAATCCTAAACTAAATGAAATAAAATAAACTAAAAATAAACCTAAACCTAAACTTTAAAATAAAAACTAAAAAAAAAAATAAAATAAAAACCTAAAACTTAACACAAAATAATAAAAAAACACTTAAACTTAAAATAAAAAATAAAACCTAAACCTAAAATATAATAAAAATAAAACTAAACTAAAATAAAAAAAACCTAAACCTAAAGAAACTAAAGAAACTAAACTAAAATAAATAAAAATAAATAAACCTAAATCATAGTAAAATTAAATAAACTAAACTAAAGAAAAATTAAACTAAAACTTAAACTTAGGTTTATTTAATTAAAAAAGAAAAAAAACATTTGACCTACCCAACCCAATCTTACCCTAAAGATAAACCCTAAACCCTACCCCACCATACCATGACCCTAAACCCTAAAGTTTAAAAACCAAAACTAAGAACTAATCCTAAACCTGACCCTAGTGACCTAAACCCTAGGCCATAAACCTAAACCCTAACAATTTAAACCTGGACCCTAACCTAAACCCTGGGCCATCCACACCTCCTCTTAAACCTGACCCAAATTATAACCACTCTCTCTCCCTAAACCTGGGTTTAAGCTGACCATACCACCCTAATCCACCTCACTAAACCCTAAATCCTCATTAAACCCTGACCCTCCTAACCTAAAACCAAACACAAAACCAACCTAAACTAAAACCCTAAAAAAACTGAACCTAAATTAAAGAGATCTAAAATAAAATAAATAAATAAAATTTAATCCAAAATAAAATAAAGAAAATAAATTAAACATAAATAAAACCTAAACTAAACTAAACCTAAACCTAAATATAAAGAAAAAAGAAATAAAATAAAACTAAAATAAAATAATTAAAAATCTAAACAAAACTAAAAAATTAAAAATTTAAATAAAATAAGAACTAAAGCTAAAATAATAATAAAACAAACCTAAAATAAAATCCTAAACCTAAAAAATAAATAAAAAAATGAAAAAAAAATAAAACCTAATCATTAAACTAACAAAAAACCTAAACCTAAAATAAAAATAAAATAAACCTAAACCTAAACTAAATTAAAATAAACTAAAATTAGTAAAACCTAAATGCAAACCTAAAATAAACTAAACCTAAGCCTAAACCTAAATTAAACAAAATAAAATAAATGAAAAATAAACCTAAACTAACTAAAATAAAACCAAAAATAAACCTAAAATAAAACCTAAAATAAAATAAAACCTAAACTAAACCTAAATAAAAAACCTAAATCTAAAAACTAACCTAAAAATAAACTAAATAAAATACCAAACTTAAATAAATAAACCTAAAATAAATAAACTAAACTAAATAAAATAAAATAAACCTAAAATAAATAAATAAATTAAATAAATAAAATAAATAAACCTCTTGGTTTGCTTAATTTTAAAATAAAATAAACAAAATAAAATATAAAATAAACCTTCCCTAACCTAAACCCAGGCCCTAAACTGGGCACTAGGCCAGGCCCTACCAAACCACAACTATCAACCTCCACTTAAACCACAACCCAGGCCTAAACTGAGCCTACTAAACCCTAAAAAGGCCTAAACCATGCCTAGGCCCCCTCTACCAACCCCAAACCACACTGAACCCTGACCCAGGCTGACACCCTGGATCTCCTCCCTAAACCTCCCAGATCCTCCTAATGACCCTGCTAGTTAATGAACCCTAAAACCAAAAAGCCTGCTACTATGGGCCCAAACCTTACAAAATGACCTCCACTCCCAAACTCCTGGGCTCTAAACCTGGGCCTCCCTAACCTCCTATTCTAGGCCCTGAGTCTGGGCCCTACCTGGGCCACTGGGCCCTGGGCCTAACTGACTTAAACCATAATACCCCAGAAAAAAAAACCTAAACTAAATAAACTTGATAAAATAATAAGAAAAAGATGTACCTAAACTATAAACCTAAACCTAAAATAAAGACAAATTAAAATGGATTATATAAAACAAAACTATAAAAAAATAAACTAAAAGAAACTTAAAAATAAACTAAATAAATAATGAGAGAAATGTTTTTGGATTGGTTCTATTAAAATAAAAATAAAACCCTAAACCTTAAGTAACTAAACCTAAAACAATCACTAACTGAGCCCTAAACCACAAACCCTAAACCAAAAAGGCAAACCACAAATAAACCCTAAATAAACTCCCCAAATAAACCTAAACCTACCCTACCATAAAATAAACCCAACCAAAATAACCTAAACCACAAACACCAAACCTAAACCTAAATAAAATAAAACCTAAAAATAAAATAAATAAATAAATCTAAACCAAAAATAAAAAATAAAATAAAATAAAATAAAAACATAAACTAGAACCTAAACCTAAACCTAAAAATAAAATAATAAAAATAATAAAATAAAATAAATAATAACCTAAACTAAACTAAAAAAATAAAAAAACTAAGAATAAATATCTAAATAAAATAAAAAATAAAAGTAAAATAAAAATGAAATAAACCTAAATTGAACCTAAAATAAAATAAAATAAAATCTAAATAAAAACTTAAACTTAAATAATAAACCTAAAAGTAAGTAAAAAAATAAAACCTAAACCTTAATAAAAATTAAAACTAAATAAAAATATAATAAATTAAAAACTAAACTAAATTAAAAAAGAATAAAAAACCTAAATAAAATAAAAACTAAACCTAAGTAAAAATAACACAAACCTAAAATAAAATAAAAGAAAAACTTGAACATAAATAATAAACCTAAAACTAAAACCTAAACCCTAAACTAAAAAAAATAAACCTAAACCTAAAATAAAGAAAATAAAATAAACCTAAACCAAAACTAAATAAACTAAACTAAACTAAATAAAACCTAAACTTAAATCTAAGATAAACTAAACCTAAACCCTAAACGAAATAAAATAAAATAAACTAAAAATAAACCTAAACTTAAATTAAAATATAGACGTAAAAATAATCCTAAAATAAAAACTTAAACCCTAAACCTTACAAAAATAAAATAAAAACTTGAACCTAAACCTAAAAATAAAAAATAAAATTAAACCTAAAATTAAAATAAAAATAAAACTAAACTAAAAAAAGCAGAGAAACATATAAAACGTAAAATGAACTAAAATAAATAAACATAAAATAAATAAGCTAAACTAAATAAAAATAAAAATAGGTCTAAATAAAAAAGTAAAATAAACTAAATAAACCTAAACATACCGATTTACTTAATTAAGAAAAAAAATATTAAACCCCAAACCCTAAACCATAAATCATAAATTCCAAACCCTAAACCCTAAACTCACTAACCCCTAAACTTAAACTTAGGCCAAACCTAAACCCTAAAAAAAAACACTGAGCCTTAAAACCTGACCCTAAAAGTAAATGAAATGTTAATCTAAATGTTAAATCATGACCTTAAACTCTAAGCCCTAAAACCCTAAACCCTAAAACCCTAAACCATGAAACCTTATATCCTAAATCCTAAACCCTAAATCCTAAACCTTAAACTAAACTAAACTAAAACCAAAAATAAAATAAATAAAAAAACTAAACCTAAAGATAAAAAAAATTAAAATTAAAACATAAACCTAAAATAAAATAATAAATTAAAATATTAATTAATATAAAATACTTAAAAATAAACCTAAGAATAAAACTTAAATAAATGAATTGAATGTAAAATAAAAAAATAAACATAAAATATTAAATAAATACTAAATAAAACCTAAAAAAATTAAAACTTAAAATAAAATAAATAAAACCTAAAATAAAAAAACCTAAACCTAAAATAAAGTAAAATAAAAAAGATATACCAAATGTAAACTAAATATTAAAATAAAATAAATAAACTAAACTGGACCTAAAATAAACTAAACTTAGAGTAAATAAAATAATATAAACTAAAATAAACCTAAACCTATACGAAAAAATAAAACCTAAAACCTATACCTAAAAAATAAAATAAAAACCTAAACCTAAACCTAAAAATAAAAAATAAAACCTAAACATAAAAAATATAATAAAAATAACACTCAACTAAAAAATAAATTTAAACCAGAAAAAATAAACTAAAATAAAAAACCTAAATTAAAATAAATAAACAAAACTAGCTAAAAATAAAAAATAAACATAAATAAAAATACAAAATAAAATAAACTAAATAAATAAAAATAAACAAAATAAACCTAAACCTATTGTTTTACTTAACATAAAAGAAAAAACCCCTAAACCCTTAGCTAACGCTAAACCCTAAACCCTAAATATCCTAAACCCTAAAGCTTAAATACTAAATCCTAAACCCTAAAAACTAGAAAACCTAAACCTAAGCTAAATAAAATCTAAAAATAAAATATATAAAAAAAACCAAAACTTTCATATAATACAAAAATAAAATAAAATAAAAACCTAAACCTAAAAATAAAATAAGTTATACGAATAAAAAAAACTAAAAAAATAAATAAAAACCTAAACAAAACTAAAAAAAATAAAAGAAACCTAAGAATAAAAAAATTGAATAAATTAAAAATTAAAAATAATATAAAAATAAAATAAACATAAAATAAAAATTTAATAAAAACCTAAACTAAAAAATATACTTAAAAATAAAACTTAAAAATAAATAAAAAATAAAACTTAAACCCTAAACTAAAAAAAACCTAAACCTAAAATAAAAATAAAATAAACCTAAAGTTAAACTAAATTAAATAATAAACAAAACCAAAACCAAAACCTAAAATAAACTAAATCTAAACCTAAACTAAATAAAATAAAATAAAATAAACTAAAAATAAACCTAAACTTAAACTAACAAATAAAACCTAAAAATAAACTTAAACCTAAACTAATAATAATAAAACTAAAATAAACCTAAAATAAAACTTAAACCTAAACCTAAGAAAATAAAATAAAAGCCTAAATCTAAACTTAAATATAAAAATAAAACTTAAACCTAAAATATAAAATAAAAATAAAATTGTACTAAAAAATAACCCTAAACTTAAAAAAACTAAAATAAGAAGCATCAACTAAAATAAATAAACCTAAATAAATAAAATAAAAATAAATAAAATAAATAAATTAGAATAAAATAAACTAGATGCATAAACTAATTGTTTAATTAAAAAAAACATAAACCTAAATCTTAAACCATTACCTTATCTAAACCCCCTACCTAAATCCTAAAACCCTCTACCACCCTAGCAAAAAAAACCTAAACCTAAATCATAAATCATAAACCTAAACCTAAACCTAAACACCCTAAATTCTAAACCCATAACCCAACCTAAACCAACCCCTAAACCTAAACCTAATGTAATTAAAAAATTAAAAAAGAAACCTAAATCCTAAAACCTAATAATCCTAAACTTTAAGAATGGGCGAAACCTTAACGACAGGAACATCACTATTAACCAAGCTTAGTCTAGATTTGGTGATGGAGGCGGAGGCAAAGGTGGTGGTTATCGCAATGGTGGTGGAGAATCTGGAGGTGCTGGTGGATATGGAGGTGGTGTTCGGAGTACTAGTGGTTATGGAGGTGGGAGGAGCGATGGAGGTTACAACCATGGTGGTGGTGGAGGGAGAGATCAGGGATATGATGGTGGATCCCGCTACTCGAGAGGCCAGGGTGGTTATGGTTGGAACTAGATAAATGGAAGAACAGACAATCCAATCTGCTGCTTATGGAATTATGACTTTATAGTAGAGACGATTCTAGTTATCTTATTAATTTGCTCTATGCGTGCTCATTTTTTATCTATGTTGTTGCTTATGTCTTCGAAAACTTGGTGTATTACTTGGTTGATGAAATCAAAAAGAAGAAATATTGAATCTAAATTTGTTCTCTATTAAAAAAAAATAAAAACTAAAAACCCTAAACTTTAAACTAAAACCTGAACCCTAAAATTAAAACTTAACCCCTAAACCCTAAACCATAAACCCTAAAAAAACCTAAAACTAAAACTAAACTAAACTAAACTAAATAAAACTAAAAAAATAAATATAAAACATAAACTAAAAATAAATAAAAAATAAAAAAAATAAAATAAAACCTAAACTAAAACCTAAACCTAAACCTAAAAGTAAATAAAAAAATAAAACTAAACTAAAATTAAATAAATAATAACCTAAACTAAAAAAATAAAACCTAAATAAAATAAAACTAAACCTAAATTCAAAATCAAAATAAAATAAAATAAATAAAATAAAAACTAAACTTAAAAATAAATATAAACCTAAAATAAATAAAAAATAAAGCCTAAACTAAACTAAACAAAATAAAGCTAAAATAAAATAAAAAACTAAACTAAACCAAAAAAATAATACCTAAACCTAAACATAAAATAAAGTAAACCTAAACCTAAACTCTAATTAAAATAAAATAAACTAAATATAAACCTAAAAAAAAAACTAAACCTAAAAAATAAAATAAAAATAAAACTAAACTAGAAAATAAACTTAAACTTAAAAAATAAAAAAAACCTAAATTAAAATAAATAAAACTAAAATAAATAAACAAAACTAAATAAAAGTAAAACTAAACCTAACTAAAAAAAATAAAATAAACTAAAATAAATAAAAAATAAACTAAATAAACCTAAACTTATGAGTTTACTTAATTTAAAAAAAAAACCATAACCTTAAACCCTAAACCCTAAACTTAAAACCCTAAACCCTAAACCCTAAAAATCTAAAATGATAAACCTAAACTAAATAAAACCTAAAAATAATATTTATAAAATACCTAAACCTAAAGAAAATAAAATAAATAAAATAAAAGCTTAAACTAAAAACCTACATAAAATAAAATAAAATAAAAATAAAAAAATAAAATATAAAATAAAACCTAAACTAAAATAAATAATAAAATAAACCTAAGAATAAAAAACCTATATAAAATAAAAATTAAATGTAAAATAAAAAAATAAAACTAAAATAAAATTAAATTAAAACTAAATAAAAACTTAAACCTAGAAATATAAACTAAAAATAAATAAAAAATAAAACCTAAACCCTAAACAAAAAAAAACTAAACATAAAATAAAATAAAATAAACGAAATAAAATAAACCTAAACTTAAACTAAAATAAACTAAGCTGAAATAAATAAAACTTAAACCTAAACATAAAATAAAACCTAAACAAAACCTAAACTAAAAAAAATAACTAAACATAAAAAAATAGAACAGAATAAACCTAAAATAATAACCTAAAACCTAAACTAGAAAATTAGAATAAAACCTAAACTAAACCTAAAATAAAATAAAACCTAAACCTAAAAAAAATATATTGAAAATAAAATTAAACTAAAAGTAAACCTAAACCACTGGATCTAAAAAAAATTAAAGATAAAAAAAATAACCTAAAATAAATAAACCTAAAATAAATAAACTAAATAAATAAAATAAATAAACCTAAATAAAAATAAAATAAATAAATAAAAAATAAACTAAATAAACTTAAACTTGGTTTACTTAAAAAAAAAAAACCCTAAAAAACCCCAAACCCTAAGGACTTAAACCTACAACCCTAAACTCTAAACTAACCCTAAACCACAAATCGTAAATCATAAACCCTAAACACTAAACCTTGGATCCCCAACCTAAAAAAACCCTAAACCCTAAAACCTGACCCTAAAACCCTAAAAAAACAAACCCACTACCAAACCCAAAAAAAAATAAATATATTAATAACTAACTAACTAATAAATAACTTATAAAAATGAATAAATAAACTAGTAACTATAAACTAATAAAACTAACCTAATAAATAACAATAATATAATAATAATAATAATAATAATAATAATAATAAAATTAATAAAATAAATAACTAAACTAAATAAAATAATAATAAACTATAATACTAAAATAAAACTAAACAATATAATAAACTAATAAAACTTATAATTGAACCTAATAACAAACTAATAACTAATAATTAAACCTAATAAACTAATAACTAAACTAATAATTAATAAACTAATAAATAACTAAAGTAATTAATAATAACCTAAACTAATAAATAATAAAATGATAAATAAATAATAACCATAATAATAATAACTAATTATAAAATTAAATAATCTAACTAATAAAATATAATAAATAAAACTAAATAAAACCAATAAAAAAACTAATAAATAATAAAAAAAATAATAATAAAATAAATGAAATGACAAATAATAACTTATAACAACTAACTAATAATAAATAATAAAATAATAAACCAAAAAATATAACTAAAACTAAACCAACTAAAAAAACTAATAATAACAAATAACTAAAACTAAAATAACTAAAATAAAATAATAAAATTAAAATAAAATAAAATAATAAACCAATAATAAACTAAAATAATAACTAATAATAAATAATAAAATAATAATAATAATAAATAAGAATTAAAAATTAATAATAATAATAAAAAATAAATAACTAAAACTAAACTGCTAATAATCAATAATAATAACTAATAAAAACTAAGAAAATAATAACTAATAATTAAAATATAAATATAATAATAATAATAACTAAAACTAAAACTAATAAACTAATAAATAATAAACTTAATAAAACTAAATAACTAAATCTAATAACTAACTAATTATAAATAACTAAACTAAACCTAAAAATGATTAATAAAACTAATAATAATAACTAATAACTAAAATTAAACCCAATAATAAAACCTAATAACTAAATCCAAATAAATTAATAAACTATAAATAAATAACCTAAACCCTTACTGTGAACCCTCAAAATCCTGCCTAAATCCTAAACACCCTAAATCCTACCAACACTATACTAAAAACTAAACCCTAAATCTTAAACCTAAAAAACCCACAAACCTAAAATAAAAAAAACTACTAAATAGAACTAAATAATAAAATTAATAAATAAATAAAGTTAAATGAAATTCTAAACTAAAACCTAAACCAAAACGTAAAAATATAAAAAATAAGAATAAACTATAACAAAAAAAATAAAAACCTAAACTAAACTAAAAAAGATAAAATAAACCTAAGAATAAAACATAAAATAAAATAAAAAATAAACATTAATAAAAAAACCTAAAAACTAAAATAAAAACTAAATAAATACTTAAACCTAAAAAATAAACTTTAAACTAAAACTTAAAAGTAAATAGAAAATAAAACCTAAACGTTAAACTAAAAGAAAAACCTAAACCTATAATAAAAATAAATAAAATAAAATAAAATAAACCTAAACATAAACTAAAATAAACTAAACTAAAATAAATAAAACCTAAACCTAAACCTAAACTAAACTAAATCTAATCCTAAACCTAAACTAAATAAAATAAACTAAACTAAAGACAAACCTAAACCTAAACGAAAAAATAAAACCTAACAATAAGCCAAAAATAAAAACCCAAATCCTAGACCTAAAAAATAAAATGCAAACCTAAAAAATAAAATCAAAATAAAATTGACCTAAAAATAAACCTAAACCTAAATAATAAATTAAAATAAAAACCTAAACTAAAATAAATAAACCTAAAATAAATAAACTAAATAAATAAAAATAAAAAATAAACTTAAATAAAAATAAAAAATAAAATAAACTCAAATAAATAAAATATAAACTAAATTAACTTCAACCTACTAGTTTACTTAATTTAAAAATATAAACCCTAAATCCTAAACCCTAAACCCTAAACCCAAAATCCATAAACCCTAAACCCTAAACCGTTAAAGCCTAAACCCTGAGCCTTAAAACTTTAAACACTAAACCCCAAACCCTAAACCCTAAACCCTAAACACAAACCCAACCTCCAAACTAAATCTAAACTAAACACTAACCCACCCCTAAACTAAACTAACCTAAACTTAGAATTGAACCTTGGAGGAATATCACTGTCAAATAGGGTCAGTCTAGATTTGTCGGTGGATCTAAAGGAAGAAGTGATAATTATCACAGTGGTGGTGGGGGTCTGGAGGTGTTGGTGGATATGGAGGTGGTGGTTGGAGCAATTGTGGTTATGAAGGAAAGTGGAGCGACGAAGGTTACAACCATGGTGGTGGCAGTGGGAGAGATTAGGGATATGATGACGGATCCCACTACTCGAGAGGCGGGGGTGGTTCTGATGGGAACTAGAGAAATTGAAGAATGGCCAATCCAATCTACTGCTTATGGAACAATGTCTTTATAATAGAGATGGTCCTACTTATCTAGGTTTTCTGATTTCTCTATGAGCTCATTTTTGATCTATGTCATCACTTGTGTCTCAGAAAAATTTGGTGCTACTTGGTTGATGAAATCAAAAAGAAGAAATGTTAATATGAATTTGTTCTTTCTGCCAAAAAAAACCTTAAAACCTAAACTAGAACTTAAACCC
Organism: Cymbidium sinense; assembly: GCA_021442155.1. Classification (NCBI taxonomy): domain Eukaryota; kingdom Viridiplantae; phylum Streptophyta; class Magnoliopsida; order Asparagales; family Orchidaceae; genus Cymbidium; species Cymbidium sinense. Next base: position 96,222,554 of record CM038225.1, read on the forward strand.
CAAACCTAAAACCTAAACCCTAAACCTAAACACTAAACCCTAAACCCTAAACCCTAAAAACTCTAAACTCTAAACCTAAACCTCCCTAAAACCCTAAACCCTAAACCCTAAACCACTACTTAAATCTCAAAACCTAAAAATCTAAACACTAAAAATAAACTCTAAACCTTAAACCCCAAACCTAAACTAAACCCTAAACCTAAAACCCAAAAAATTTAAGCCCTAAACTAACCCTAAACTATAAACCTTGAATAAAGATGTCAATAGGAGTAGATCTAAAGAATGACATAATCCTTTCATAGTTATGGTAGCTAAATAAAATGCCTTCAAGAGACTTTCCCTTGATTATTAGAGATTTGAATACCCTAAACCCTAACCCTAGATCATATTATAATACCATATAATATAATGTAGCATCATATATTTGAGCATGTAGTGATGTGTTTTTGGATGTTATAAGAACTTTTGAAATGTTTTAGTATGTTATGGTATTGTGCCCTATAGTTTATATTAATATAAATCATAAAAATATTAATTTAGTAAATTAGATAATAAAATTTGTTAAATTTGAAGTGGGAATTAGGTTGTAACACCAAAGGTGTGCTACACCACTTGTACTCTAATAAGTAAGATTTTATGTTCAAAATAAAAATTATATGTTGTAGCATAGTATAACATCATATATCATAATATATTATTCGACACATTTAAAATTCTTTTAGTATTTTATAATCATGCAGTCGAGCCTACACTAGAATTATTTATAAAAATGTTGATTTAGACTTTAAAATGGTAGAATTTGGCCAAATTCTTAATAAGTAGAGCATGGCATCATAATATATTATTTCAATTTAAAATAGGTAAGTGATACAACTAAAATATATTGATTTTTATTATTTAGACTATTTTAATGATTCTATTATCTTAAGCATTCCTTGTGATGTGATATACAATATAATAAAATATATTATGTTATAGTGTATTATAATATAGGATGCCAAAACATAGTGTAGCATCATGCATTATAGCATACTATTGTGTATTACTATTTATTGTTTAGCATATTTTAGTTTGTTATAGTATGAGATAGTAGAGTTTGTATTGGTATATTTCATAAAAATTCTGATTTATACGCTAAGATGATGGGATTTGGCCAAATTTAAGGTAAGATTTAGGGAACATCATTGGGGGTGTGCTATGGTGTGTCATTTAATCAAAAGAATGGAGTTTTGCATCCAAAATAAATGTTCATTTTAAAACCAAATTTTATTTTTTTTGCTTAAAGTGATTCACTTTAATGTGTAATGTATGATAAAATATTATATGAAAGCATACTAAAATATAATCTACATAACAATATAACTTCACATATATATGAATGTGGCGGTGTGTTAGTAAATGTTATTGTACATTTTAGTATGTTTTACTTTTGTTATAATACATTGGGTCAAAACTCACAAAAATGTTAATTTGAAGGTTGAGATGAAAGAATTTGGCTAAATCAATAGCACACACCAAGAAGCAACACCTAAATAACGCAATTTTGTACCATTTCTATTAAAAAATAACAATTTTACATACAAAATGAACATTATTCATATTTTAAGAAAATTTTTTTATTTGTTTCTTTTAAGTGATTCTAATGAGGTGTAATGTAAGATAATATATTATATTTTATCAAATTATAATATTTCATCATATATTATAATATAATATAGTGTGTTAATTCACACTATAATATGTTCAGCATGATATTGTATAGTTAGTTTGAGCTTGCATCATTACAAATTATAAAATGTTGATTACAATGTTAAGATGATGCAATTTGAATGAATACATTATTAGGCTTTTGGTTAAAGTATTAAAGGTGTGCATAAGAAGAAAGATTTGATGACATTCCATATCAAGGACATGGAGGGCGATTCTCTAGGTGATAACACATGCATTGGACATGACATGTGAGGGGTCTAAGTCAAGGGCATATAAGAAGAAAATTTGTTGGGGATAAGGTTTGAATTTGATTTTATTATATGATTTATGGAAAGAAGATTTGCTAGGGATAAGAATCTATAATCTGACTAGGATTAAGATCAAATCAACTTTAATTAATTTTGTTTTAATTGATGTGGAGGCATATATGCTAAAGATATGGGCGCGAGTTGCTAGGGATCGAGTATATGAACCATCCACTGGGGAAGTAGGTTCAGGCTATCCGCTGGGGATTGGGATTTGAGTTTGATTTCATAGATTTATTTGGGGATGTTTCTGCTGGGAATAAGAGTTTGGTTGGATTTCTTTGATTTAGACTCTATTAGGGGAGTTAGTTTAATATGGCTCCAATGGAGAAGTTGGTTTTTGAATTTGATTTGTTTGCTTGACTTGTTTATATATGATTTGGGGCTCCACTAGGGAAAATCAGATTGGGTTTAATTTAATGAGTTAACATATGGACCTATGGTCATGATGGACCGAGAAGGGCTATATCAACTTTGACTTACCTCATGTTTACAAATCCAAAGAGATAGTCTATGAGGTAGCTAACCTAACAGTGCCTTTTTGGTGTGCAATGCTAGGAAGAAGGCGTAGTAGACTTACATCTTCCAAATCAATAAATATCTGTTGGGGTAACCTGTTGAATGCATAACAAATTGATCCTAACCTGTATTTTAATGACTTATGTCAACTCAAAAAAGTAGTCAGGATTAATTTTATCTTAATTTCATGTGATTTGATATGGCTTGTTTGGTTTAGTTTGATTTCAAATTGAGGGCATATTTGCTAGGGATGTGAGCTCGATCAAATTTGATAGATTTAATTTATGGACCATGTCATTGTGCGATGGACCCACCAAGAAGGGGCTATATTAAACTTGTCATATCTTAGATTTACAAATCAAAGGGATAGTCTACTATGGGGTAGAGCTAGCCAACCTAAGGGGTTCCTTTCGGTGTGCAACAGCTATGGTAGGAAGATGCTGTGGAAGAATTACATCTTCTAAAGCAAGAAAAAATTGCTGGGGTTGACCTATTGGTAGCACAACAAATTGAACCCAACTTAGGGGTGACTACTGAGTGAATGCCATTGGGGACTTATATCAACTCAAGAGTAGTCGATGATTCCTATAGCAAGTTGTATTAACACTGCCCTAAATATAGTATGCTTGCTTAGGAAAAGGTATTCCTAGGGGTGTCCTCCTAATCCACAAGTGAATATATATTTTATTTATATGTTTTCATGGACCCTATTGGTGTGTGAGGGACCACACTAAGAAAGGGCTATGTCAGCCTTGACCTATCTTAGATTTGCTAGACCAATAGAAGAATCTGCACATCCATAGGATGGATTCTCCAACCATAGGGGTGGTTACTAGGAAAGGGGAACTGTCCAATCCGATAGTAACCCAGGTAGTGTCTAAATGGGGTCACAAATGATGTGATCCAAATATAGTGCCCACAGGGGAGGTGCTACTAGGGGCATTATCCTGAGTAATAAAAAAGAAAGCCTATAGGTGTACGGTGGCCAACATAAGGAGAAAGTGTAGGAGACTTACATCCATGAGTGGTGTATGACATAATTGAGAACCAACCAACCTAGGTGCACAATGATGCAATGATCAATATGGAAAGAAAGCATGTAGGCTTACAACTTTTCAAGTGAAACTGATTAGTAGGATAGTTTGTCATCAGTGGGATAGATGCTATGTGACCTAGAGTGAATACTAATCAAGGTGCCCTAAGGAAGGACTAGACCCAAACTTAAAGTAGTAAGGAGGGAAGGAGCTACTAGGGGACTTATCTTAAACCTCAAATATACTCAACCCAGTTAGTGGACGAAGGCTAATCCAAGAAAAAAGCATAGGAAACTCACATCCTCTTAAATGAAGCCAACATAAGGTAGCTTACCGACCACGTAATAAAGACTACCAAACTAATAAGGTGCTCGTCAGTGTGCAGTGGTCAAGTACGGAAGGAAAGTGTAGTAGACTTACATCCTCTAAAGCAAGAAGATGACTGGGTGACACACTAGCAGGGTGTCATATCAGCCCGACCTAGAGCAGCTATTGAGTGAGTGTCGTTGGGGGCATTATCTAAACTCAGAGCAGCCCTGGATAAAAGATATGTGTTTATTTTATATGTTTGTGTGTAGTTTATGTTTGTATTATGTCGGTGAAGGATAGGATGCCACTTGGGTTCTTTACAGCTACCCTAAACACATCATGGCAGATTCACAAACAAGAATACTTTCAACATGGAAGAGATTGAATTCAAAATGGAATTTTCATTAATGATAATTATTTAAAACATGATTTATAATATTTCTTTAAGTAGAGCCTATTGATCGAAAGCATTGAACACTCTCCCTTATGATTAATAAGCTGATAAGATCCTCCTTGGTAGGCCTTCTCTATTGTAAAAGGGCCTTCCCAAGTGGGTTCAAACTTGCCTACCATCTTACGATGGGCAATAATCAGTCTCCTTAGAACTAAAATAAGATCTCCTACTTGAAAAACTCTAGGATGAACCAACTTGTTGTGAGCTTGAATTATTTTAGCTTTGTAAAACTTGAGGTTTCGACATGCCTACAGGCATCTCTCTTCCAAACCTTTAACTCTTCTAACCGCAACTTGGCATTCTACTCTATTGTGATCTTGCTACGCACAGCTATCCTAAGTGATGGGAGTTTGACTTCTAATGGTAGAACAACTTCAGACACATACACTAAAGAGAAAGGAGTAGGCGTTGGAGTTCTAGATGTGGTGCGGTAGACCCACAAGGCCTTAACTAACTAGTCATGAAACTATCGCTTGTTATTGTCAGTGTCTTCTTCATTATTTAAATGAGAGTTTTGTTGAAGGCTTATGCTAAGGCATTTTCCCTTGGGTAGTTGATGGTAGATCATCTCCAATCTATGTTGTGTCTCCAGGCAAAGTTGTTGATCTCCGTGGTCATAAATGAAATAACATTATCAGATATAATTCATCGAGGCACTCTAAACTTATATACGATATGGTTCCTAAAAGACTAGATCACATGCTTAGCTGTGACCACTCTAAGCAGAATCACCTTTGCCAATTTGGAAAAGTAGAGTAGCTATGATGAACTGATGACCTTTAAAAGAAGAAGGAACAATCGGACCGACTATGATGGTACCTCAACACTCGAATGGCCATGAGGCCAATGTAGGATGTAAAATGTTGGGTGGTTGGTGTAGGACCACACCGTGTATTTGACATTGGTGGCATCGCCTAGACGTATCCATGCAATCTTTGATCATTGATGGCCAGTAGTAGTATCCTAGTCTCTTGATCTTAGATTTCATCTTCAGACCGGATTGGTTAGCTCCACATAATCCTGAGTGTACCTCAGTCATGATTTTATGAGGTTCATGCTTGTCTAAATAACATAATCACATATGATCGAAAGACCGTCGGTATAAGACACTATCCACAAGAGCATAGAAAAGTGCTCTCTACTTCAACTGATAAGCTTGGGACTTTTCTTGAGGTAGTTTGCCTTTATTTAGGTAATCCATGAATAGTTGCCTCCAATCTAACTCCTCATCCTTCTTGGAAATGGCAACCTCCCTTTCAGGAGAGTACTTTTTGATGAGTTTAATATCAGTAAGGGATAAGACTTGTCTATTTTGGACCTTTATTAATATGAACTCATCTCATATACCAACTTGGCAAGCTTGGCTAAAGCATATGCTATGACATTCTCTCCTTGAGGAATCTTATAACTGATAACCTCTTGGATTTGGGCTAACAACCCCATGGTGTACTTGTGGTAGTGATGGAGCTTAGGCTTTATAACCTTATAAGCCCCAATTATTTGATTGATAACTAGCTGAGAATCCCCGAAGATGTTCATGTTATGGATGCTTGGAGTAATAGTTAACTCTAGACTGACAATCAGAGCCTCATATTCGACTTCATTATTGGTACAAGGATTGGATAGATGATATGAAAATTTGATCACATCACGGTTCGGAGTTAAGAGAACTATTCCTACCTTTGCCTTTCTTAGAATAATAGATTATGGTTCATCTCCTCTTTGAGAGGAAGCTGCACCATCAAAGTACATATCCTAGCGGTGAATAAATTCATGACTTATTCATTGGAGAGATCATCACTAAGTAGAGAGTTAGTAGGAGGAAGTGGTGTCTTTCTAAGATATCCTAACTCTTATCCTTTCACATATGGAGGGGTATGAAGGCAATGTTAAACTATTAGAGGATCATGAACTGTCATGCTAACCATCTGAATAGCATTGGCCATGTTATGAGATACTATAGTGGATTGATCGTAGAGATTAAATTCACCTTATAAGGAAGCATGTAGTGCGACAGCTTTTGGGATGCAAAGATTAAAGCTAGGCAATGTTTCTAAATGGGTGGATAATTAGCCTCAACAATGATTAGATGATGACTGAGGTAGTATAGTGCATTTTTCTTCTCTCCTTCATTGGCTTGGGCAAACAAAGCACCAAAGGAGTCATCTAATGTAGTAGTGTAAAGTATGAGTGGCTTGGCCAAGATAAGGGCTGCTAGAATGAGCGGCGTCATCAGGTAATGCTTGATGTCTTCAAAGGCATGCTCACAATTATCATCCCACTTGAACTTGGAATCCTTTTTGACAAGTGCTGAGAATGGAAAACATCTTCCTAATAGGTTGGATATAAAGCATCTTAGATACACCAATCACCCTTGGAATGATCTGAGTTGAGTTAATCTTTTAGAGAGTGGCATTTCTAATATCTCTTTGATCTTCTCTAGATCAATTTCAATTCCCTAGTGTTGGACAACAAACCCAAGGAATTTCCCTGAAGCTACTCTGAATGCACACTTTAGGGGGTTCATTTTGAGGTCAAATTATCTTAACTATTTAAAAACTACTCTCAAGTCCAAGAGATGGTCTTCTTTTTCTTTACTTTTGACCATGAGATCATTGATATATCACTCATTGATGATGAATGAGTTCATCAAAAGATTGAGTGATACTAGTATGTAAGCATTTTTAAGTCTAAAAGGCATGACCTTATAGCAATAGATTTTGATCGGGGTTCTAAAAGTAATGTTTCTTTTATCTTCAAGGGTTATATCTAGATGAGCAATCCATGAAAGAGAAGACTGCATGAGATGAGGCAATGACCACTATCCACTCCAGGATTGGTAGTGGAAATTCATCTTTTGAACATGCCTTATTTAAATCCCTAAAATTGATGCATATGTGAATTTGGCCATTCTTTTTCATAATTGAGACAATATTGGCTAACCAGGTAGGGTATTTTTCTTCTCGGATGAACTAGCATCGATCAGTTTCTTGACTTCATAAATGACCTATTATTCTATGTCTAATCTCATGTATCTACGAGCTTGCTTGATAGGGATAGCAGTAGGCTCTTTTGCTAGTTTATGGATTGCTACATTAGGAGCCAATCTAGGCATCTCTTCATAACTCCATGCAAAATAGTCCTTAAACTCTATGAATAGCTTAACTAAGTCATTAGTTTTAATTTCATTCAACAATTGATGTATGTGGTGATCTTCTTAGTTCTAAGTTGATTTCCTTGAGCTTATTAATGGTTGACTTGATCTCTTCTTCGAACTCTGGCAGTGCATCTTTGACTTCAAAATTATCTGAATCATCTAAAGTTTCTAAGCACAGCTCCTCATATGAGTTAATATGATTTGGAAAGAACCTATCAGATTCTAAAAGATTGGTGATGACTAAACAATAATCATCATCATCGACTAGACCCACTACACCAAATCCTAGTATCAATCATGATTGAGAGCTTTCGCATTTATTCTTTCTTATTCTTTCGAAGTAGTCTGACCAATGATTTGACCAAGTGTGTGGGATTAACCCTTTCTTTGCTAAATTATGAACACAAGGCAAGTACCAATCAAAAGGTAATTCTATTAAATCTTTATATGAGTCATCTGCAAGTTCTACATCAACTTCTTGACTTGAGGATGATGCTCCCAAAGAACCTCTAGTCTTCACACTGTGGATGACTTAGGGGTTTCTTAACTACCAAACCCTCTTTTTGAGAGGAAAGTGGGGTTAGAGCTAAGGTTCCCAAGATGCCTAACTTTTACATATAGACTTGAATAAACTTATTCTTTTGCAGGTCTTCTTCACTATCTCAGCTCAAGTTCACCTCAAGGAAGATCTTGAGAGGTGTGCTAACAATAATAATCATCTTATGAACTAGATTCTAAGTCATATGGATAGCAGTTGTACTCTAGTAGCTGGGATATATCTTCTATTGGATGACAATTGGAGGTTTTCCACCCTTGGGGTTCTGACGGCCTCTTCCTCTGCGTGGTGGAGGTCAGGTAGTCCTACCTATATGTTCGAATGGAGTAATGAACTATGGGTGGAATATAATGTCGAGCTCCACTTCCTCCTCCAAGTCTATTTCTACTCCATTTTATTTTCTTTTTCATTTTCTCTTTTCTTTTCTTTTTTTTCTCTTTCTCTTTCTCTTTCTTTTATTTTTAAACTTTAGCTAAGTTTGTGAGAATAGACTTGTTGATTTTGAGGGAGGTAGTAAGCCGCATCCTCATATATGCTGACCTCGTGAACTATGACTTGAGATCTCCTTTGACATAGTAGATGATCCCACCTCTCACAAACTTCATACAGCGATGTAGAGTGGATGGAACTATATTATTCTCATGTATCCATGGTCTCCCAAGCAAAGCTTTGAAAGATGTATCCGAGTCTATAGTGTGAAACTTGGCTTCGATCTTCCAATCATCTATCTCCAAGGGCAACACTATAGAGCCTAAGGTTGTTGACCTCACTTTTGGAGTACGAATTCAATCTTCCCATATTAGACTTAGGAGTCTTCTATACTAAGACTTCTAGTCATAAGACACTTCTAATAATTAGGTAAACACTTAAACTAAGCTAAGACTTAGAAGGGTTAACCATAAGATTAGGTTATGCCTTGGGGATTAGGATAATCCACCCCTACAACCCAAATCCAATCCATGTTCACCTTCTCAAACCAAACCAAGTTCAATTCAAACATCAAATTCAAATCCAAATCCAAACCCAAATTCCAAAACCAAATGATTGAAGCCCATGATCAAATCCAAACTTGTAACCCTTCCTAATCCATATGACCTATCCCATGGACTTACCTAACTCTTAATCTAAATCAATCCAAAATTAATTGAATTTCTCATAATCAATTTATATCTTCAATCATCTTCTAAATATAAATCAAATCTACATTCAAATGATCAAAACTAAATGAAACTAAATCAAATTAAATCAAAACCCTTCAGCCATATCTACTATCCATGGACTTAGCCAACTCTTAATCCAAATCAAGTCAAACTCAATTGATTTTCTTGCAATCAATCATATTTTCAATCATCTTCACAAATTTAAATGAAATATACATTTAAATCATCAAAACTAAATCAAAATCAAAATCCAAACTTAAGCCACATGACTCAACTCCATGGACTTAGCCAAATTCCTTCATTCCAAAACCCAAATTCAATTGATTTTCTCATGAATCAATCATACCTTCAATCATATTTATATATAAATGAAATCTACAATCATCAAGCCAAACCAAAATCAACCCAAATCAAACCCAACTTAACCCTTTTGACTTGAAATGTTCAAATGAACCAAAACCCATTTGAACTAAGCCAATTACAATCGAATTTATATTTCAATCCAAATCCATATATAAACTCAACTAAATCAAACTCAGCCAAAAATCAAACCATCTAAACCCAATTAGTCCACTTGACCCAAAGTGGTCAATTGACTTATTTGAGCTAAGTTTTAATCTTACCCAAATTGGATTGAACCAAGCGCATCACAACCTTCCAACATGATCACCTAGGTTGATCAATTAAATTGGGTTAACCAAAATTTAATTTGGTTATTTAACCAAGTCAACCCCTTAACCCATATGAACCCAAACTAGCCAAATTATATTCTAAGCTAAATCCTTGAAATCATTCAAATCAAAATCAATATTTGAATATGACTTGACCTTCAATTGAGTAACCAAACCCAATTTCTCTTGACCCAAGTTGACCCAAATTGACCTAAAAGATTGGGTCAAATCAAAATATAAACTAAATTGATTGCAACCAATGGTTCATTCCAAATTGATTGTTGAACTTGACCAAAGCCATGATTGGACCCAATTAAACTCAATTGACCTACTTAGGCCAAATTGACCTAAATGTTCAAGTTTGCCTAAATAAAACCAAATCAAATTAAATTAAACCTACAATAATCTTCAATTGGTCAACTAAACCCAATTTGCCAATTTGGTCAAATTGGTCAACCATTTGACCCAAATTTAAATGAGCTAAAATCAAATCTAAACTAAAATTGAACCAAAACATCCCAAATGATCATATGAACTTGACCTTGGTTTGACCTAATTTGACCCAATTGGTCAACTTGACCAACTAATTTGACCTAAATTGAGTCAAATTGAGCCAAAACTCAATTGATCAACTTGAAATTTGGGCTAACCCACTTTTGGCTCATTTAAAATCTAAATCAAATCAAATGATCATTCTACCCTTAGGTCAAGGTCATCACATTAGATAAATCACCCATGTAAGTGGTCATTGCCACTTGGTACTCTCCAATGGTCCACAGACACTTGCTTGACCCAAGGGGTGGTTGGTTGGCCATGATTAGAATTGCCTCCCCATTTCCGACCTTCTTAGCCACCTCCCTTCAACCTTGCCAAGCCGACAACTCACCTCCTCACTCAGATGGTTGGGAAAGCCAAACTCGTTATCAGATGAACCACTTCACTCAAACACACAAAAAACAACAGAAACCAGATCTTGATCAAAATGCCATTCTTATGTCAAATATTTTCACTAACTTCCTTATTTCTCCATCAAACTTAAATTAACTTTGCACGCACCTTCTCTAGGCCTTGTCAAGCAAGGATGAATCATCTCCCAAGCTTCATGAGCACTGAGGTGGGATTTCAATCAAAGATGAGCTCCAAATCATCAGTTCATGGCCTTTCAAGTGAACGTCAAGGAATTAATTCAGTTGATGCTCATTAGGCTTCATATCCACTAGATGAAGCTTCCTCAATTATTTGAGCTATCGGTCTTGAGCTCTGGCGAGGTATGCTTCCAAAACTAATCCTTAGGCAAAATGGGTTGGAGATTTTGAAGAAAACTTGCATCTCATGTGATCTTATATTGGATCCCTCTCAATATGTCATGAAGGTGTGGGATCCTTTTGGAGTTGATTCAAGATGGGTAAGCTTCGGATCAAGTGAGCAATGGCGACTCATTCTCCCTCACTCAGTGACATTAGATCACGCACCATCCATTCATGATCAAAATGGATGATTGATTACCACTAAATTGATGATTTAATCTATTAATTTATGGGATTAATCATCGATCTTAGATGGATGGCGAAAAACATCATTGCCACATAGCGTGAGAGTCGATAAGTTTTTAGCCAATATGTGGTGCCATGTGAAAGCACACATGGGCACCTTAGGATTAGGCAATTAGGCTTAATTAATCATTTTTTAATGGCTAAAACATCTAAAAATCTTAAAAATCATAGAGAAATAAAAAATGATAATAAATACTCATTTTAAAGATATTTCAGGAAAGAATTAATTAAAAATGATCTTAACTAATTTTAAACAGTAATTAAAGTTTATTTTTTATTAGTTTAATTTCCTTAATTGAGCAAATTTCCAAATTTGTGGGTTAATTTAATGGGATGACCTCTACCCCCATGATTTTCATGGGATTTATTCTCACTTAATTAGGAAAATTGACTAATTAAAAAGTACTCTTTTAAGTTAATGATTAGTTAATCCCATGAATATAAATTGGTTAATTATTAATCATTGTTCAATGAAAGTATAGGAATAGGGTTGGGACCCCATTCCAGTTCATTTCACCCTTTTAAAATGAATTAATTAAGATTTAACTAATTAATTAAATCACTTAATCAAATTCATAATCACATGGACCTTAATTAATTAAATCATGGGGTAGATCTTTGGGTGTTTAATAACCTAAAGGTTTGATGAAATAATGGTTAGTCCACATGTATGGGAAAACCATAAGAGTAATTAAATAAGTTCCTCAATCTAATTAACTATTAATCATGAGCCAATTGCATTAGGCCCCTTTTATTTCCTAGGATCATTGCAAGTTTATTTTCCATGCATATCATGTTGGCTTATAATTATTTAGTTAATTACTTTAAGTGACATAGGGTAATTAATTCATCTAATTAAGGGTTCAACTAAATTAACCCATAAAATCAACTTAATTACATTTCCTTAAATTAAATCAAATCACTAATGTGGGAATGGGTTTAAAATAACAAGTGATTTCTCTTCTCCTCTTTAAATCAAATCAAATGCAACTTAATTAATAAAGAAGCTTTTCATTTTCTTTAAATAATCTTATTTGATTTATTGTCCTTAAGAACTAGTTTGGTTGAATGAATGACATGCTTATATTTGATTGTCTTCTTTCCAATCATGTTAAATTCGGTATGTCATTTGAATTCATGCATCCATCTTTTCAAAATCAAGTAAAATAAAGTGGATTTCCTTTATGTAAGCTTGCATGTGTTGATTTAATATAATATATGTGTGGTTATTATTACTATTAAATCCAAATATATTTTTCAAAAGCTTATAAATGAATAATAATATGTGTTATGATGCTACTTATAAATACATAAGAAATGCATGTGCTTATAGCTTAAGTGTATGAATGTTTAGTTCTCTTTCCTCTATTCATGTGTTGATTTATTTAAGATTGAATGGTAATGACTATATAGTCTAGACATCCCAGGAACATGAAGCTTTAGATAGCCCCAAGGAGGTCATTTGATTACCTCACTTAGCTGGTTTTATAATGGCGTGTGTCCATTTGATTTCATTCTTCTGTATTTCAACATTAGTATTAGGATAGAGTTTTAATTCAAATATATAAATGATTCAATAAAATAAATATACAATCTTTGCATGGTTTTCTTTTTCTTATTTATGTATACATCCATGTGTGTCCACGAAAAGCAAGTATATAGTTTGGACATCTCGGGAATATGAGGCTTTAGCTAGCCCCAAGGAGGTCATTTGATTACCTCACTTCCTTGGTTTAACAATGACACGTACTTGCCTATATCTTTGTACATGCATATGTATATGTGATTAATGAATGAAAATCCCATTTTACATTAAAATTGCATGCATTCCTAATTGACTAAGTGGTTGAATTAATTAGCCATATGATTTGGATCTTACTTTTTTATGTTCATTTATATGAATTTACATATGTTTGAATGAAAATGGGTATATAGTCTAGACATCCTTAGAATATGAGGCTTTAGCTAGGTCCAAGGAGGTCATTTAATTACCTCACTTCCCTGGTTTAACATTGGCACATGCCTATTTAATTTTGTTCTTATGTCATTTTTGTATAAGAATTTGGATAAAGTTTTAAATTAATATGTTTAAATAATTCAATCAAATAAAATATAAATTCTAAAGATACACATTATCATTACATGTGGAAAATATTGCATTTAATACATAATCATGGTGGAAAATTGATTTCATGTCATGATGCCTTTCATTTTGAATAGGATTATTTAAAGTGAACCTAAACTTAAGATTAATTAAATCATTTAATAAGCCATTCACTAAAGAAAACTAAATCAAATTAATATACTTTAGAAAGTCACTTAAGGTAGGGATGAAAGAGGGCAATCCTCTTTTCTTCTCTTTATACCACTTAGTTGTTAAGTTTAATCAAATGAAACAAAAGAAAACACAAATTAAAATTCTCAAATCAATTAAACTACTTCATGTAAAATCAACCTTTCATGTTAAATTGAATTCTTCTATACATAGAAAATACAACACTAATGCCTAACAAGACTTACCACACAAGCCTTAATACACACATTAGAATTAAGTCACCACTTCTAGCTATAAGTTAGGATAGTGCATGATGTGTATGTTTTCTTTCATGATGTATTATTTTAGATTGGATGTTAGGGTGTATGCTTCATAGACTGGATGATTGGCCAATATTAGCCTAATCATGTTCTCTATAGGTGATTATGCTTAAGGAATGCTTAAAAATAAATGTGAATCTCTTTTTGTAGGTTACTTAAATCCTTAAGCATAATGAAGTTAGGCAGGGCTTAGTTACCCATGTGTGTAGTCTAATATTGGGATTATATTATGTATATTTAGCTCTATTTTGTAGGTGTAGTTAGATTTACTTTTCCCACATAAGTATAATTTTACAATAGGAATTAGGATTAGTTCTATGAGGGATTAGGATGAGTAGTGGCCATAAGGCTTTATCCTGGGGTGCCCTGTGATTCCTTTGAAGCAAGCACCATCCAAATAAAAGAAGGAACCAAATAAAAAATGGAGATATGAAGAAAGAAGATCCAAATAGAATTTAATACAATTATAATTATTCTTTTATATTCTAGGTTGTATAAGGCTACCATCTTTTCTCTTTTTTTTTGGGTTGTATGGCGACCACTCCCTTTTATTCTTTTATGATAGCTTATATAATTGTTTGATGTTATGTTTACATTGTTCATTAGGATGGCATGCTTTTCAAGTTTCTTAAGTGATTGATTCTTTAATGTTTAGCTTGTATACAATTAGATTCTTAGGATAAAAATAACTTTTCTACCCAACTAATCACTCATAATTAAATTTTAAACAACTCATAACCTCATCATAAAGCCTAAGACATAAATAAGATAATTAAAATATTTAGCAACCCCATACCCGTATGGTTGTATGTTTCACATCATGCATGTATATTCTTTCTCTCTTGAACATGAAGGATCTCCTTGCATGATAAAGGAATGCTTGACCTTGAGAGCATCCCTTATGGTGGAGAACACCTTCTAGCTGATTTGGCCCATAACCTATTTCATCATGCATCTAGGCATAATAAATCCTAAAGCCTCTATCAAAATGATGTGTCTAAAATAAAATAAAATTTGAAAAGATTTTGCATGTATAGATTAAGTCATAGTCATACCACTCATGCTCTAGTCTCTTAGAGTGTGTTTTTGAACTTTAGTCTCTTTCTAATTAAATAAGTACCCTAGCTATCTTACAATTCATAAGCTCAAACTACATGGTTTTAAAATTATAGAAGGAGTTAGCTGGTAGCCACTCCAAGCAGTTATAAGTCCAGAAGTCAGACAATTTATTCTCTCTTATGGTGGTAAACCCTTATGTCTTCCTGTCGCTTAGATTTAAGTCATGCTAAAGGTCCCTAGATTTAGGATCTATGGTAGCTATTTGCTTTAGGCTATGAGCATAAATTATCACCCCTTAAGGATTCCCACAACCTTGTGTTGGTTGATTATAAGCCCTGGTAATCTAATTAAATTTCATCTCAAAATATATAAATCTCCTCAACTACAAAATTATAAAGCCCAACCATAGGATAGATTTGCATGCTCACTAGGGTTCCTAATATCATGAGAATTTCCTACTTATTTCATTTGGATTCCAAAAATAAGTCTTCTCCTTGAGCTTTTCAAATTGATTTTCCAAATACAATTAATCTTTTGACAAGCTAACCTTGAAATCTTTGGAGATGATAATTATCTACTTTAATTGACAGTATTCTTAAGAAATTTCTTTCTTAAGATGTAATTACTCTATATGAAACTTAAGAACCTGGTTTAATATAAACCCTGCTTTATTCATCCATGTAATGTAGGAGAAAAATCTCTCGTACATTCGAAGACCCATCATGCCTTAGGAGTCCTTATTACGTGATTAGGTCCATTATAGGGTGATGCCTCTATCGATAGTACATCATACCAATGTTGTACGATCACCTCAAAAAAATTATGTTCTGGTGTCACCCCACACACACACACCCCACCCCACCATACATCCAAAATAAACACCACAAAGCTCTCTCTCTCTTTGTTTGTTGAATTCTCTCAACATCATCCTTTCTTTTTGGAGTTTGGAGATGTCGATACTCAAGTAGGAAGGGGTTCTTAGAATCATAATGTTGATTGATACACCTAGGTCAGCAAAACTCGGGTAGCTTTGTATCATCGACATCCATAATGGTGGTTATCGTCATCCCTAAGAGTAAGTCTTCATTGCTGAATGTAACTCTTAAGAAGTCCTTCGAGTGGCATGCCTCCTCTTTAGTAGTGGTCAACTAAGCTAAGCATATCTCTAGATCAAGTAAGGCCTTGATTAGAGATTTCCTTATCTCTTTGGATAAGATAAGATTGTAAATGCTTAACTTAAAAAGCTTTCTAAGGTGAGCTGGACATTGTAATCAACTTTGGCTTGGTCCTACACAAGCATATCCATGGGTGGAGCATCTATGGAGGGGTTATGCTCCTTTGGAACCAATGACTTGATTACCCTTATCACGAGGTGCTACCTGGAGACTTTCCTATGTAGGTTGACTTTAGTGATTTCTTTGAATGATGAGCTTGTGGAAAGTTTTACCTTCTCATTAGGCATACCTACAACTTCTCCTTTGGGATCCTCAGAGTCAATTGACTCTAAGTCAATCTCAAGAGGTGAACCTGATTGATTTAGAGAAGGATAGTAAATAGAAAAGGATCGAAACTACTATTTATTATTTTTTTGAGTGAGAGCTTTCAATAGGAATAAAATCAAGTGCATCAGAAGTGGACAATATATAAGTAAAATTAGATTTCTTCATTAATTTCTTTTTGGGTAGAGGTACATGATCAAAATCAAGTAAAGTAACTAGAGTAATGGATTTAGTGCCCTTATTTGTAGATACAATGCTTCTATCGATAGAAGTGGAGCTAGTAGAAGAGTTGGTAGCTGCAATGGTGGAGGGAGTATTTGACTTGGATGATGGCTACACTTCTGGACTATCCTAGGCAAGTATGGTGAGCTGCTGGTGGTGGTGGGTTGTCACCCTCCCCGAGTTATCTTTTGCAACTAGCAAACCTTCCTTGGTGTTGGAGGTTTGAGCTACTTTAGGCACCTACAAAAAAAGCTTCTTGATCTTGAAATGATCTTCTTAAAGGTTCAGGATAGGGAGATATCCTAACCTTCTTTGGTCTTAAGAGGATGCAGTTCCCAAGGATTACTCTAACAGAACTAGATGGTTGTTCTAATAAGTATTTCTTAGGGATAACTATGGCTCTCAACTTGTAACTGTGATCAAGCTAGTCCTTAAAAGTTATACAATCCTCTAAGACATGGCTTAACATGCGGTGGTAAAGGAAATAACTTGGATCATCGCTCTTGCTCTCTTCCTCCAGCCTCTTAGGCTCTGGTAATTGAAAGCCAAGTTTCTTTAATAGATTCTTAAAGATTTTCCTAACTACATCCCTCTTGAATGAAAAAGGCTTATTCAATATATCAGCAAGAGTAGGTGGAAAGTAGCTACATGGCAATGGATATGAATACCACTATTGGGTAGGCTACTAAGGTGGTGGAAATGGTTATTGTGTCAGCTGTGATGGCCAGTATGATGGCTGAGGTCATGGAGGAGGAGGTGGAAAAAGAGGTTGCTAAGCTCGTAGTCTCTCATAGTAAACTCATGCTTCCCTCATCCCAACGACTCACGACTTCTTAACACCTACACTTACTTGGGCCTAGATGATTGGTTGGGAAAGGGCAATTGTTTGGCTTCCACTTGTACGCTAGCTGTCTTGTTGATTAATTTATTGAATGTTTTGATGGTAAAGTCCTTAGGCATGATGGTGACTGGGCCATGAATATTCTTGAGAAGAATCTCAATGGCATGATATTTAGATAGTGTGGTTTGCATTTCATGCTCAGGTTGCGCCACTTGAGATTGTAATCAACAAGGGACTTGTTGAGTTTCTGTTTCTCTACAATGAGGTTGCCTAAAATCACCATCTCCTAAGCTCCAGCAAACCTCTTGATGAAGAGGTGCTCCAACTCAACAAAAGTCTTCACCGAACTGTTGGGCAGTTTGATGCACCAATCAAATGCAACACATGACAGACTGCTAATGAAAAGGTGGAAGAGGAGTGCGTTGCAACCAACAATGTTACAACAGCCGGCTCTAAACTATGCAATGTGTTATCGTAGGTTCCCACTGCCATCAAAAATCTTGAAGGACGATGGTACAAAACTCTAAATAAAAAAAAAACTAAATAAAAATCTAAACCTAAGAAATAAACCTTAAAATAAAACCTATAAATAAATAAAAAATAAACCTAAACTAAAAAAAAAATCTAAACCTAAAATAAATGAATTAAAATAAACATAAACCTAAAGTAAAATAAACTAAAATAAAATAAATAAAATCTAAACCTAAACTTAAAATAAACTAAGCCTAAACCCTAAACAAAATAAAATATAAAAAAACTAAAAAAAAACGTAAACCTAAACTAAAAAAAAACTAAATTAAACTAAAATAAACCTAAACCTAAAATAAAAAAAATAAAATAAAAACTTAATAAAAATAAAAATAAAACCTAAACCTAAAATAAAATAAAAAAACTAAAATAAACATAAACTAAACTAAAAACTAAAATAAAACTAAATAAATAAATAAATTAAAATAAATAAAAATAATAAATCTAAATAAAAATAAAATAAAATGTAATTTAAATAAATGGACTCTTTGGTTATTTAAAACCAAATAAAAGGCCCCAAATCCTGGGCCCTGGGCCAAACCCTGATAATACTGACCCTTAGCAGGCCCTAAACTTGACCCTGACTACAGGCCCAGGCCCTAAAGCCCTGAGCCCCAAAACTACTGGGCCCTGACAGGCCTAAAGGCCACTGAAACCACTGACCTGGGCCAGGCCACTAGTAGCCCTAAATACAGGCCCTAAGCTACTGGGCCACTGACCATGGGCTTACCCCCTGGGCCCTATACACCACTAAAACTGAGCCAACCACAGACCTAAAAATAAATAAACCTAAATAAAATAATAATAAAAACTGACTAAACCTATATAAATTAAATAAAAGATAAATAAATAAAAACTAAAATAAAATACTAAATAAAACTAAATAAATAAATTGTAAAATAAAATAAAATAAAACTAAATAAAAGCTATAAAATAAATATAAAACCTAAATAAATAAATAATTGAAACCCTTTAAACTTAAACTAAAATAAAAAACAAATAAAATTAAACTATAAAATAAAATAAACTAAAATTAAACCTAATCCTAAAAATAAAACTAAACCTAAACTTATATAAACTAAAAATAAACATAAATAAAATCTAAACTTAAACTTAAAAAATAAATTAAAACCTAAACCTAAAATAAAATAAAATAATACTAATAAAATAAAAATAAAACTCAACTAAAAAATAAACTAAACCTAAAAAATAAACTAAAATAAAACAAAACCTAAAATAAATAAACCTAAAGTAACTAAAAAAGTTAAAAAATAAACATAAACCCTAAAACCTAATAAACCTAAACCTAAACGTAAACCATAAGAATGGGCAGAAACTTAATGTTAGGAACATCACCGTCAATGAGGCTATGTCTAGATTTGGTGGTGGAGGCAAAGGCGGAGGCACGGTTATCTCAAAGGTGGCTAGACGTGGTGGTGGATATGGCGGTGGCGGTCAGAGCAGCGGTGGTTATGGAGGCGGGAGAACCGATGGAGGTTATAGCTGTGGTGGAGGAGGAGGGAGTGATCGGGGATATGATGGTGGATCTTGCTACTCGAAGGCCAAGGTGGTTACGATTGGAGAAACTAAAAAAACCAAATCACTTAAAACTGTCTTTATAGTATCTAGTTATCTTTGGTTTTATTTTGCTCATCGTGCTCATTTTTATCTCTGTTATGTCTTAGAAAATTTGTGTGTTAGTTGATGAAATCGAAAAGATGAAAGTTGAATATGAATTTGTTCCACTAAAAAAAAAAAAACTAAACTAAACTAAACATAAACCTAACCCTAAAAACTAAAACCCTAAAATAAACCATAACCCTAAACCCTAAAACCCTAAACCCACAAACCCTAAAACCCAAACCACAAACCCAAACCAAAAAAACCCTTAAATTCTAAATAAACTAAACTAAAATAACCACACAAAAACCTAAATAAAATAAAACAAAATAAATAAAAATAAAAAAATATCAAAATCAAATAAAATAAAATAAACAAAAATAAATAAAATAAAACTAAACTTAAACTGCCACTTGAAATTTTAAAATATCTCACTAAATCTGACCCAAATCTTACCCTAAACCTGACCCCATAAACCCCCCTAAACCCTACCCCAATCCCTAAACCCTCTAAAGTAAAACCTAACATAAACTAAACTAGTTTAAACTGAACTAAAGAAATAAACTAGACTAAAATATAAAAAATCAAATTAAAATAAAATAAGCACATAAATGTCCTAAAAAGCTAAATAAAACTAAATACCTAAAATAAAATAAAAATAAATAAAAGCTAAATAAAATAAAAACCTAAAAAACAAAAAAATAAAATAAAAACTAAAACCTAAATGTAAACTAAACTAAATAAAAAATAAAATAAAAATAAATAAAATAAAAAATAAATACCTAAATACTAAAAATAAACCTAAAATAAAAAAAACCTAAAATAAATAAAATAAACAAAATAAAAATAAAACTAAAAAATAAAATAAAACTAAATAAACCTACCTAAAATATAAACTAAAATAATAATATAAAAAAACTAAACCTAATAAATAAAAAAAAATAAACTACATAAATAAAAAAAATATAAAAAAAATAACCTAAACCTAAATCTTGTACTAATAATATAAAACTATAAAATAAACCTAAACTAAAAATAAAACTAAAATAAACCTAAAATAACATGACCTAAAAATAAAATAAAACCTAAACTAAACCTAAAATAAAATAAACCTAAATAAAATATAAAATAAAACTAAAAATAAACTAAACCTATAAATACTAAATAAACTTAAATAAATATATACTACTAAAAAAATAAAAATATAAATACATAAAAAAACAAAATACTACGTTATAAAGAAATAAACTAATTAAACTAAAAACCTAAAATCTTGGTTTACTTTTTTTAAAAAAGAAAACCCTACCACCACCCTAAAACCACTGAGCCTGCAGCTAACTTCTGAAACACTGAGCCTGATCCCAGACCAACAACCTAAGCCAATGATCTTGATCCAGGCCACTGGGCAAGGCCT
Organism: Cymbidium sinense; assembly: GCA_021442155.1. Classification (NCBI taxonomy): domain Eukaryota; kingdom Viridiplantae; phylum Streptophyta; class Magnoliopsida; order Asparagales; family Orchidaceae; genus Cymbidium; species Cymbidium sinense. The sequence continues at coordinate 96,243,760 of CM038225.1, forward strand.
AAAACCTAAATCCTGAGCCTAAACCCTACCTGACCATGGGCAAAAACCTAAAACAGCCCAAGAACTGAACACTGGGCCTCACCACCCTGGGCTCTGAGCCACTGGGCTACAGGCTAAACCATCCAGGCCCTGAGCCAAACCAACTTTGGGCTTTTAATCCCCAAAACCCCAAACTAAAGATTAAAATAAATAAAGAAATAATCATAAATAATAAACTAAATAAAATAAAAAAATAATATGTATGTAAAATAAAATAAATAAATATAATAAGAATAAACCTAGGCTTTACATTTTAAAAATAAATAAAATAAAATAAAATACAATCCACCCAAGACCTCTTTTACTGAACTAAATCTAGGCAGCAACCCTAATCCCTGACTCTAAAAATCTAAAACTTAAACTGGACTAAATAAAACCTAAATAATATAAATAAAACTAAATAAAAATTAAAATAAAAAAAACTAAACAAAACCTAAACCTAAAATAAAATAAAATAAAAATTAAAATAAATAAATAAATAAAAAACCTAAACGAAAATAAAATAAAACTAAAATAAAAAACCTAAATAAAATAAAACTAAACAAAATAAAAAAATAAAATAAACCTAAAATAAAATAAAATAAAAACCTAAACATAAAATATAAACCTAAAAAAAACTTAAAACTTAAATTTAAAAAGAAAAACCTAAACCTAAAATATATAAAATAAAATAAATAAACCAAAAAATAATAAATTAAACTAAAATAAATAAAGACCTAAACTAAAATAAAATAAACCTAAACTAAATAAAATAAATAAATAAAACTAAACTAAACTAAAATAAACCTAAAATAAAATTTAAAACCTAAACCTAAAAAAAAAAAAAACCTAAACTAAACTTGAAATTTAAAAATAAAACCTACATAAAATAAAATAAAACTAAACTAAAAATAAACATAATCTAAACTAAAAAATAAACTAAAATAAAAAGCTAAACTTAAATAAATAAACTTATAAACTAAATAAAATAAAAATTAACCTAAAATAAAAAATAAAATGTTAGAGTAAAAAATAAACTAAATAAACTAAAATCCTAAACTTACCGGTTTACCTAATTTAAAGAAAAACCTAAAATAAACCCTAAACTAAACCCTAAACACAACAACCTAAAACTAAAATAAATAAAAAAATTAAACTTAAATAAAATAGAAAAATAAAATAAAATAAAACCTAAACCTAAACCCAAAATAAAATAAATAAAAAATAAAATATACTAAAAAAATAAAATAAATCTAAGAATAAAAAACCTAAATAAAATAAAAACTAAACATAAAATAAAAATAAAATAAACTTAAATTAAAATAAAAACTAAATAAAAACCTAAACCTAAAAAATAAAGCTAGAAATAAAGAAAAATTAAAATCCAAACCCTAAATTAAAAAGAAAAACTAAACCTAAAATATAAATAAAATAATCAAAATATAATAAACCTAAACCTAAACTAAAATAAACTAAACTAAAATAAATAAAACATAAACCTAAACTAAACCAAAAAAATAAATAAAATAAAAAAAATAAACCTAAACTAAAAACTAAAAATAAACCTAAATAAACCTAAACCAACTAAACCCACACTAAAAGCTAAAGTTAATCCTAAACTAAATAAAACCTAAGAATAAATAAATAAATAAAACTAAACAAAAAATAAAATGAAAACGAAATGAAAAATAAAAATAAAGTAAACATAAAATAAAATAAAATAAAAACTAAAAAAACCTAAATCTAAAAATAAATAAAAAATAAAACATAAACCTTAAACTAGAAAAAAAAATCTAAACCTAAAATAAACAAAAGAAAATAATCTTAAACCTAAACTAAATAAAGTAAACTAAATTAAAATAAAAAATAAACTTAAATAAAAATAAAATAATAAAATAAATAAAAAATAAACTAAATAAACTAAAAAAACCCTAAACCTGGGTTTACTACAATAACAACAACAATAAATAATAACAAGCCTTTATCCCAAAAGGTAACATGAATCCTTCATCTCCATTGAGTCTTATTATGTGTCAAATTCTCATTTAATTCAAGTATACTAATGTCATTTTTTATACATCTTAACCAAGTATTTTTAGGTCTACCTCTACCTTTCTTAACATAAGGAAAATCTAATTCATCTACTCTCCTAACCAGGTCATCGGACAATGACACTTTATGTCACCAAACCATACTCTCTCTAATCTTATCTACCATTGGAGCTACTCCAACTTTTTCCCGAACATACTCATTTCGCATTTTATCTCTAAGAGTAAATCTACTCATCCATCTAAGCATCCTCATCTCTGTAACACTTAGCTTTTTCTTATGCTTCTCTTTTATTGGCCAAAATTCTACACCATAAGTCATTGTAGGTCTTACCACTATCTTATAAAATTTTCCCTTAAGTTTAAGTGGAACTTTTCTATCACACAACAAGCCAGATGGATTTCTCCACTTCAACCATCCAACTTGAATTCTACTAATAATATCTTCATCTATTTCACAATCATTTTCAACAATAGAGCCTAAATATCTGAATTGTTCACTCTTCTTAATGACTTGTTCACCTAATGTCACAACACTACCAATATAACTTCTACAACTAAAATTACACTCCATATATTCAGTTTTAGATCTACTTAAATGAAAACCTTTAGACTCTAATGTTGACCTCCATAATTCAAGTTTTTCTAGACATCTCTAGTCTTATCAACAAGAAGAATGTCAACAAGAAAAAGCATACTCTAAGGTACATCTTCTTGTAAATGCCTAGTAAGAACATCCATAACTAAAGAAAATAGATAAGGACTTAAAGTTGATCCTTGATGTAATCCAACTGAAATAGGAAAATATTTTGTCAATCCCCCTTGTGTTTGGACATAAGTAACAGCTTTATTATACATATCCTTAATGACTTGAATATAACCAATATTAACTCCTTTCTATTCTAGAACTCTCCCAAGCACATCTCTTGAAACTTTATCATAAGCTTTCTCTAAATAAATAAATATCATATGTAGATCCTCCTTACTTTCTCTATACTTCTCCACCAAACCTCTTAACAAATGTATATCATCCATTGTAGATCTACCTGGCATGAAACAAAATTGATTATGAGAAAATTTTGTATCACATCGTAACCTATGCTCAATTATTCTCTCCCATAATTTATTGTATGACACATTAACTTAATTCCTCTATAATTTTCACACTCTAATGTGTCACCTTTATTCTTGAATATAGGAACCAACAAACTCTTCCTCCACTCAACTTCCATCTTTTTAGTCTTTAAATTAACATTAAAAGAATTTGTAAGCCAAGAAATTCCTTGATCTACTAAACATTTCACACTTTTATTGGAATATCATTAAGTCCTATTGTTTTCCCACATTTCATTTTCTTTAAACTTCTCTAACTTCATATTTACTAATACGACATAAAAATAAAATTCTTTATTTTTGTTTAGGGTATTAAGGTTGCTAAAATCAATCTCTTTCATCTTCATTGAAAAGTTTATCAAAATATCTCATCCACCTTTTTATCCTTTTCTAAGAAAAGAACTTTATTAATTTCATCCTTAATATACCTCACTTGAACTAGATCTTTACTTCTCCCATCTCATTGGTTGGCTAACTTGTACATACATCTTTCACCTTCTTTGGTATCTAATCTATTATATAAATCACTAAAAGCTAAATTTTTTGCATCATATATTGCTTTCTTAGAATCTCTACTGCCCACTTTATATCTTTCCCAATTCTCCAAATTTTTATATATAAACCAAGTTTTATAACAATATTTTTTATTTTTTTATCTTTTCTTGCACACTCTAACTAAACCACCAACTATTTTTTTTAAAATAAGCTTTTCTTTTTGAGTCTCCAAGCACATTTTTAGCAACTTGCTTAATTTCACTTGCTACTTTTTCCCACATAACATTAACTTCCTTATGAACATCCCAAATTCTAAGCTCTTGTAGCTTGCTCTTAAAAAATCTTTTTATTTATGTTCTTTAAGTGTTCCCATCTAATCCTAAGATAATAATTTGATTTATTTTTCCTCTTACAATCTTTCATCTTAAAATCTAAAACTAACAATCGATGTTGGGTACTTAAATGTTCACTTGGAATGACCTTACAATCTTTACAATCTAAACGATCTATTTTTCTTATCAGGAAATAATCAATCTATTTTTTACTAGATCCATTTTATAAGTAATAATATGTTAATCTCTTCTCTTAAATAAAGTATTAGCAACTACAAAATTATAAGCTAAACCAAAATCTAATAATATCCTACCTTCTTTATTAGTCACTCCAAATCCATAACCACCATGGTACTTTTAAAATCTTCTACTCACAACATGTCCATTTAAATCTACACCAACAAATACTTTCTTCAAGAGGTATCTTTTGTATTAATCCTCTAATTCATTCCAAAATTTTATTTTGAGCTTACATCCAAACCTACTTGAGGTGCATAAACACTTATAACATTGATAATTTTAGTATCAACAATAATCTTTAAAGCTATAACTCTATCTCCACATATATTAATATTTATAACATTATCCTTCAACCTTTTATCTATAATCACACCTACACCATTTCCAGTCTAACTTTGAATACCAAAGTTTAAAACCTAAATATCAATCTCATTAGCCTTATCCCCAACCCATTTTGTTTCTCGAACACATAAAATATTTATCTTTCTATGAACCATAATATCTATTAATTCCATTAATTTACCTGCAAAAGAACCTATATTCCAAGTTCCTAACCTAATTCAAGTTTCATGGACTACCTTCTTTGCCCGCATCCATCCATATTATGGGAACCCTTGTTTATTTAACCCAACACCTGGGCACCGATGCAGCGGCCCTTGCACATTTTTCACTATATTTGAGCCATATAGCGTGTCACTTCTAGGGGATGCCCTAGCATTGAGACAACAAGTTAAAGGATTCATATCATGATTATTTTGACAAATTTTAAGCTGGTTGTCAACTACCTATCGCAACCCACCACTTTTCACATCCGGACTTAGGACCGGCAAAGGTAGTATTAAAATAAAGTTAACCTAAAATAAAATAAAATAAAAACTAAATAAAAGCCTAAACCTAAAATAAAATCTAAAAATAAAAATTTAAAAAAACACTAAACCCCAAACCTAAACCCTATAATCAACCAATCCTATAACCTAAACCCAACCCAACCTAAATCCACAAATAAACTAACCCTCCCTAACCCAACTTAAACCTTCCCACCCTAAACTCACTCTCCAAATCATAACCACCTAAATCCTAAATCACTAAAGCTTTTCCTAAACTTAAACCCTAAACCCTCTAACTCCTGTTAACCTCTCTAAACCTAATTCATCTTAAAACCTAAACTAAAACTTAAACCTAAATCAAACTAATAAATGCTAAACTAAATTGTAAACCCTAAACCTAAACCCTAAACCCTGTTGTTTCATTCCTTTCTAAAATCCATAGTAATAGGATCAACCAAATCTTAAGAATTACTAATTTTCAATAACAACAACTTCCTATTAAATATCTTGGTGCTCTGCTTTTTAAAGGTCAGAAAAGATCACATCTCTTTGATGAGCTAATCCAAAAAATCTTTAATAAAATTTCTATTTGGGAATTACATTTACTCTCATTTGGTGGTAGGTCACTTTGATTAAGAGCACCCTAAACTCCATGCCTTTATATCTCATTCAAATCATTGTACACCATTACCCTTAATAAGCACCTCTTTAACAAATTCTTTTGGGGTTCTAATAATTCTTCTAAAAGAATGCATTGGACCTCTTGGTATAAAAGTTGTGGCACTCTTACTTAAGGTGGTCTTGGATATAAGCCAATCAAGGAAGCTATCACTACTTTTTCCTATAAACTTTGATGGAATTTTAGGAGCAACAATAGTCTTTGGGCTAATTTCATGGCTAAATATAATAAACACCTATCATTTGCCTATAAAGCGGGAGACTCTCTTGTCTACAAAAGACTTTGTTCCATCAAATGGGAAGCATCATTAATATCTTGGGGATTAACTCGGAACCTCTTTCTTTTGGCAAGATAAACTAGGTGGGTCAATTGATGATGATTCTACCCACTCCCTTCTATTAAAGTGAACTCTTTAAATAATATGTGGAACAATAGTAAGCTTCTTGATTATATTCCTTTTCTCTTTTAAATATGTTTACTACTATTCCTATCACTAGCAATCATGATCATCCTTTTAAGCTTAAATGGTGATTTCAACCTTAAAAAATGTTTGGATTCATATTAAAGAAGCTCATGATTTCTCCAATGTGTTTTTTCAAACTTTGGAATAACACTATTCCTATTTCTTATTCGGTTCTAACTTGGCACATTTTGAAAAACTTGATCCCTGTTGACTCCTTGATGTGGGGTGAAGGTTTTTACTTACCTTCAAAATGCTACTGCTACTTTCACATTGAGAATGTGAATCATGTTTTTGTTAATGGATCCATTGCTTCCAAACTTTGGATTTGGTATGATGATCTCTTTAACATTGTCAAATTCAATGGCTCCATAACTTTATACCAACTTCTTGAAGTTTAGTTTGAAAATACTATTAAAGGCCACATTAAAGTCATAACTTCTATCACTCTTATTTGGTTCATATGGATGGACAGAAATGATGCAAAACATCGTGAGATTCCTATGAACCACATGAGGATAATTGCTAGAATTAAAAAAAAAATTGTGACTTATTTAATGCCAATTTAATTAACTACAATCAATTCAAAGGCTGTAAATTTGTGACCAATAAACTGGGTTTTAACTTGCCGGATCAACCCAACTGTAAAGATGATAAGATTGTTTATTGGGTAAAACCTCATGCTAATATTATTAAAATTAACACTGATGGCTCTGTCTCTCAAAATTCTTCTAGCTGTGGAGGCTTTTTCAGAACCTTAATGTAAAGTCCTACGTGCTTTTGTTTACCCTGTTAATACTTGCTCTGTTTCTTTTGCTGGGCTAATGGCAGTTTACAAAGCTATTGAGATTTTCCTTCAAACATGTTGGCTCAATATTTGGATTGAGGTGGATGCCCTGTTGCTGATTGATCTTTAGACTTCCACCAAAATGGGCAATACAGAATTGTACTATCTTCTCAAGCAGACTAGAGCTCTCCTTTCTCAACTCTATTTTAAAATCACTCACGTATGGCATGAGGGTAATGCATGTGATGATTATTTTGCTAATCTGGGTGCTAGATTAGATGGCATAAAATGCTTTGATCATCTTACACTTCCTAACCATTTGTGTGGTTTGGTTAATTTGGACAATACTAGACTCCCTTACCTCAAAAATTAATCCATCCTTAGATTGTCGTTATATTACCTTAGCGCATGATTGTTGTTTCTCTGGACTTTCCGATGCATCTTCGATTCCCCTTCGGTTATTTGCTGATCTCTGTGTCATCTGCTATTGGTTTAATTACCCTAAACTTATTTGGGGTCTTACTACTTCTATTGTTTCCACTATTAATGGTCAGGATTGGAATTACTTCTTGATTTCCATCCTGATTTTTTATGTTGTGGATTACTGGCTATATGTCTTGATGGATTTCAAAGATGGCTTTCCTTTTAACCATTCTTGACTCTATGTTGCTCCACTACTTTTTACTAGATTTTCCTATGGTGGGCACAATATATGTTTTGCTATTTTAATTGTTTTGCGGATTTTTTGGGTCTTATTGTAGGCGCTTTTGGGTTGGTTTTGATTGCTTTTGCTAACCTCACCTCCAACTAAGGAGAGAAACTGCAATACCCTTGTTATTATTATTGTCTCTTTGTAGGATTGGACTTACTTAATGATTTTCTTCCAGTCTGCTTTTTCTGATGATGTTAGTTTAGCTGCAAGCCTACTCTCCTTTGTCTTGAAGGATTTCAATGATGGCTTCTTTTTGAACCCTTTCTGTGTCTATGTTGCATCACTATTTTTTATTGGCTTTTCCTATGGTGGGTGCAGTAATTGTATTATTATTTTATTTGTTGGCTATTGGAATTTTGGATCAAATGTCCAACAGGCTTCCTCTGAGGTTGTTGGCTGTTTGTTGGCTTTTATTTTTCTTTTATTTTGATGTTTGCATCCGGGCTGCATTGGATCACCACATGTTTATGGTCTATCTAAACTACTGCTATTTTTTCCATTTTGGTTCAGTTAGACTTGTCCAGATCACTATGATTATACTATTACCTACTTGGAATTTAACTTATGCACCGTCGATTCTAAAGGGTGGTTTTATGGCCAGCTTGCTGTTATTTGCTATCTTGGTTGTTGGCTGAACTGGATTATTTATGCCCGAAGTTCTTGGGGTTGTCTATCATGTCCAGCAGGTTGCTTTTGGGGTTGTTTTTTTGATTGCTTTTGCTAACCTCACCTTCCCAACCTATAAGGAGAGAAACTGCAATACCCTTGTTAATATTATTATCTCTTTGTAGGATTGGACTTACTTAATGATTTCTTTCCAGTCTGCCTTTACTGCGGATGTTGGTTTAGCTGCAAGCCTGCTCTTCTTTATTTGAAGGATTTCAATGATGGTTCTCTTTTGAACCACTTTTGTATCTATTTTGTATCTCTATTTTTCACTTGCTTATCTTATGTTGGGTGCAATCATTGTATTGCTATTTTAATTGTTGGCTATTGGATTTTTGGGTCCTTTGTCCAGTAGGCTGCCTTTGTGGTTGTTAGTTGTTTGTTGCTTATTGCTTTTATGATTATTTTTGATGTTTGCAATCGGGCTGCAGCTGATCACCTGATGTTTGAGGTCTATTTAATCTGCTACTATTTTTTCCATCTTCATTTAGTTAAAATTGTGCAGATCACTGTGATTATGCTATTGCCTACTTGGATATTACCTTATGCACTGTCTATTCTGAATGGGTGGTTTTATGGCCAGCTTGCTATTTTTTGTTGTCTTGGTTATTGGCAGAACTGGATTATCGAGTTTTATGCCCAGCAAGCTGCTTCTGGGGTTGTCTCTCTAATTGTCTTAATTTGGAGCTATTTGTGGTGGGGAGCAGATTATTACCTATGCCTTCTAGTCCACCTAATCTGCTGCTACATTCCCATCTTATCTCTATTAAACATCTGCATTTCCTGTTGTAATTTGAGTTTGGGTTATGCTGTTTTGCTATACACTTGGTTATTAATTTTTGTAATGATTATTAACAAGGAGGTTGTTAACATCTGCATTGCTTATTCTCATTGGGTTCTTCTTTTGGGCTATGTTCGGGTTGTATATCAGATGTAAGTTTCATATATGTCCCATATGTTTGGGTTGGAGTTATTTACATGCTTGTTTATTTGCCTTGCTAGATTTTAGCAGGCTTTTAAACTAGTTGTGTATTGCTTCTTTCCTCTGCTTGGCCCTTTCTGCTATTTTTCTGTGGTGGGTTTTCATGCTGGTCTAATTAAACCCTTGCCTTTGGTTAAAAATAAGGTGGATCTAGAAGTTCATTTTCATATGTGTAGGTTTCTCATGCCATGGTGACTATTGATGATATTTATTCCTGCATGGGATCCCTTACCCATTCTCTTTATTATATCCTTTTCTATTGTGTATGGTTTTGCTTAGGTCATTACTAAGGCTCAAAAGACTTTTCAATAAATGGTTGCTATCTTCCCACGTGTTTGTCTATGATGGTGTGATGATTTCCTTTTTTGGTTTGGTAGTAGCTCATGTTGTAACCCTGAAAGTTTGGATGCTCATATTTGCATCCCCCAATATGATGTGAGCTGAGCTTCCTTCACACACTTTTATAATCTTTCTTATTTATACTTTCAATTTTCATTTTGTTTGTATTACTTTAACTTCTCTAATTTCTATCTTTCTACAATTTTGCAAGTGCTCTTCTCTTATTCTCTTGCAGGTTTGCTCCCTAGTGTCATGCATTCTCTCATCCTGAAGAGCTTTGGCCCTAATCTATCCATTGGCTTATTTATGTTAATTAATTTGTATCTTTTTCTTTCCTTTACCCTTTTATTTTGCTTTGGGTTGTACTTAGATAGAGGATTTACTCTCTAGGCTGATTGTAGCTCTTTGAGTAGAAGTTGTGGAGTTTATCCCCTTTAAGGACCTTGTAACCCTCTTTTTGTGGCAATAAAATTCTCCCTATATGGGGTTTCCCAAAAAAAAAAAACCCTAAACCCTAAACCCTAAACCTAAAATCCTAAAAATCTAAAAACATAAACTTAAAGTAAATAAAACCTAAAAATAAAATAAATAAAAAAACCTAAACCTAAATAAAATAAAAATGTAAACCTAAACCTAAAAATAAAATAAAATAAAAAATTAAATTGAATTAAAATAAATTGAATAAAAACCTAAAGTAAACTAAAAATAAAATAAACCTAAGTATAAAAAAACCTAAATAAAATAAAAACTAAATGTAAAATAAAATAAAAACTAAATAAAAACCTATACCTAAAAAATAAAACTAAAAATAAAACCTAAAAATAAATAAAAAATAAAACTCAAAGCCTAAACTAAAAATAAAAACTAAACCTAAACCTAAATTAAAATAAAATAAACTAAAATAAATAAAACCTAAGCCTAAATCCAAAATAAAATCAACCTAAACCCTAAACTAATAAAATAAATTAAACTAAAATAAACCTAAACCTAAACTAAAAATAAAACTAAAATTTACCTAAAATAAAAACATAAAACCTAAACCCTAAACCATAAAAAGCTAAAAACCAAAACCTAAACTAAATAAAACCTTAAAATAAAATAAATAAATAAATAAACCTAAATAAAAATAAGAATAATAGATAAAATAAAATAAAAAAATAAATTAAAACCTAAACCTAAACTTATACCTAAAAATAAAATAAAATATAAAAAAAACTAAACTAGGATAAAATAAATAAAAACCTAAACTAAACTAAAAAATAAAAAATCTAAATAAAATAAAAGTAAGCTGAAACTAAAAATTAAATAAACTAAAAATAAATAAAAAACTAAATAAAAACATAATCTTAAAAAAAAACCAAAAATAAATAAATAAAACCTAAACCCTTAACTGAAAAAAAATCTAAACCTATAATAAAAATAAAATAAACCTAAACCTAAACTAAGATAAACTACACTAAAATAAATAAACCTAAACCTAAACCTAAACTAAATAAAATAAAATAAACTAAAAATAAACCTAAACATATACTAAAACAATACATAAAAATAAGCCTAAAATAAAAACATAAAACTTAAATTTAAAAAAAGAAAATAAAAAGCCTAAACCTAAGTCTAAAAATAAATAATAAAACCAAAACCATAAAAAATAAAATAAAAATAAAACTAAACTAAAAAGTAAACACAACCCTAAAAAATAAACTAAAATAAATAAACCTAAAATAAATAGACTAAACTAAATAAAAATAAAAATAAACCTAAATAAAAATAATAAAATAAAATAAACTAAAGTAAATAAAAAATAAACTAAATAAACCTAAACCTGAAGTTTACTAATTTAAAAAAATAAAATAAAATAAAAATAAAAAAAACATGAAACCCTAAACCCTAATCGATCCCTCCTAAGTGCTTAATCTCTGGTGATTTTGAATCCCTCTTAGTGGCGCGCCCCTGACTTGGGATTTATGTGGCTTTGGCTTCAATTTTGACCGATTGCTAAGGCTTGAATGACATCTAGCCATTTGTGTGATGTTTTATCATTGACCATGGATGCGTGAGTTCTAGTCCTTGGGTTCCACCTAAAAATATGGATGTTTTGTCTAAGGCATCCAACATTTTGCAGATTGGTGGCCCTAATGTTGCATCTTCTACTAAAGCTTTTTAAGGAAGCACTCTAGAAAGATTTCTCCCTATGTTGATTCAGTTAATCTCATTTAATGTCTTTTAGAGGTTTGTCGGCCGTAATGTGCTTTGATGTGGATGTTGAAAAGTTGGCAAACCTGAATTTTCTCTTGTCTGTAAATTTTCTTTGTGTCATCCAAATTTGGATAAGATCCACTCTTTTTTCCATAATCTCAAGCTTATGGGTGCCTTCTCGATTGGTCTTATTGACCCTCAGCATATCTTAATTTAACTTTCTAATGATCTGGATTATCCATGTGTTTCTTCACATCATTCTTATTTCCTCTTTAATTGTCAAATGCATTTGCTAAAGTGGTCACCCCTTTTTCACATTAAGGAGGAATCTCCTATTATCCCTATGTGGTTATCTCTTCCTAATATGCACATTCATTTTGTTACCCATCATGTGCTTTTTTGCTATCGAGGTTTTATATTGGTCGGCCTTGCAACTCGAATTAAGTGACCAAGATCTCACCCTTCTGGAGATCCTCATGGAATTAGAAATAACTAAAAAAAGCCCTAAGGAAGTTTGGATTAGCTTTGAAAAATGTTGGTATTCATAAAGGTTGAATTGGAGAACCTTCCAGTTGTTTGTTCCCACTGTAAAATACATGGTCATGACACAAAATGTTTTATTCATCTCCACTTAAAAAAATGAATTTCTCCTAAGGAAGATGTTGTCTCTACCCATAAGTCGATTCCTACTTATGTTCAGAAATCAGCCTCAAATCCTATGGATGGTATGAAAGCTATTATTGATGTTGTTTCCTTGGATATCAGTGTTAATCCTATTGAACATGTTTTGGCTTCTAATGTTGGTAGGATTACCGATATTCAAAATGGGAAGGATGATTTACCTCCTATTCCTTCTTTGAATTTGACTATTTCTAATGCTCAAAATAATAAATTCTCTAAGTTATTAGAAGATGATTTAATTTCCTCTAATTCTATTCCTACATCTATGCTGGCTTTGATCAATGAAAATGAAGCTTTTAATGAGGATTTAAATGATGTCGAGCATGTTGAAAACATTTTTGATCCAAATTTTACTACTTGTGCTCTAAATGGTTCTAAATCATCAAAATCTTTCATTTTTAATTTGATATTCATGTTAATCCTACTTTTCAACTAAATATGGATTTGGAAGAAGGTGAACTCCCCTCCAAACACATTGAGATTTCTTCTAAATCTATGACCAATGTTACTAAATCTTACTTGGATGATGACTCTAGGGGAAAAGAAAATGGCTTCCAATTTATCATGCTAAAACAAAAAAAATGTTAAAATTTCCTCCCAAATTGTCCAAAACATTAGATCTGCAACCTCTCATTCCTCTCTTAATTAACCTTAAACCCCCCTTTTATTTTCCTTTATGTTAATTTTCTTATTTGGAATGTTAGAGGATCCTCTCTATTCATAATCATATTAGAAATCTTTGTCTCATTCATAATATTTCTCTTCTTATTGTTCTATAGTATCTTATTCATGCTAATAAAATTAACCATGTTGCTAGAATGATCGGTTTCAATAAATTTTTCTCTAATGTCAGTAATAAGATTTGGTATTTTTGGAATAATTTTGTTGAGGTCTCTATTCTTGATGACTTTCATCAAGTTGTCAATGCTCAAATCTCTTATGGTGATTATTGTGTTTTAGGGTCTTTTGTTTATGCATCTTGTTATAGATCTGGTAGAAATCTTTTTTGGAATAATTTAAGGAATTTTGCTACCTCCCAACAAACCTTGGTTTGTTTGATGATTTCAACACCATTTTATTCTCATCTGAATGTGGTGGTTGCTCTCCAAATATTCATTCCATGGAAGATTTCTCTAATATGATCCTTGATTATATGTTGATTGATATTAGATTTAAGGGCTCTAACTATACGGCAAAACTCTAAACTTTGGCAATGGTTGGATTGAATCCTTTTTAATACTCATTGGATTACTCAATGGCCTATTACTTTTATTGATCATTTAACCAAAACCTTGTCAGATCATGCTCCTCTTCTAGTTTCTATTAAAGATAATTCTAATAGACTAAAAAAACCCTCTCCTTTTAGATTTCAAAACATGTGGATTCAACATATTGATTTTTTTAATGTTGTGGCTAATAATTGGAAATCTCCTTTACATCTTGATAATTCGATTATGGGGATGAATAGACTTTGGTTTAAACTTAAAATACATAAACAAAATTTGGGCTGGTGGAACAAGCATTCTTTTAAAAATCTTTTTGCTAATATTAAAGATATGGAAAGATTGGTTTGTGATCTTGAAGTCTTTATTATGTATGATCCTTCTAAGATTACAAACTTGACTAAGACAAAAGATAAACTTGTTAACTTCCAAAATATGGAAGAGATTTATTGGTGCCAAAAAGCTACTAGTAAACATATTGTGGATGGTGACAGGAATACTAAGTATTTCCATGATTTGGTTAATAAAAAAGAGAGCTTTAATAAACTAAATATTAAAAATGACAATGGAGATTGGATTATAGAGAATAATGATATTAAGGAATCAGTTATTAATTACTTTAGAAATATGTTCATTAAGAATTTCTCTTATGAAGCTATTTCAATCATCACACTTGATTCCTTCTATTATTACTAATGATGATAATGATTTGCTTACCATTGTGCCTAATGAAGATGAAATTTTCAAAGTTCTAATAGCATGAACATAGATTCTCGCCCGAGGGTTTCACTACTCAATTTTTTCAAAATGTTGGTTTATCATTAAAAATGATTTGATTGAGGCTATAATTGATTTTTTAATGGTAATCCTTTTCTAGATATATTTTCTAGTACTTCTATTATTCTCCATACCTAAGAAAGATAATTTAGACTATTGGAGTGATTTAGACCTATTAGTCTTGCACATTCTTCAATAAGTTGATTTCCAAAATTCTTACCAATAGATTAGTCCTTTACTTAATAGAATTATCTCTCTCAACCAAACTAGTTTTGTTAGAGGTAGATCCATTAATGATAATATTTTCCTTGCCCAAGAATTAATTCATGATCTTAATGCCAAGACTAGAGGTGGCAACAATCATTTCAAATTAGATATTACCAAAGCCTTTGAAAACTTCTCTTGGGATTTCCTTTTCCATATTCTGAATTTTTTTGGGTTTTGATAAATTTATTTTTCTTATTAAATATTATATTAATAATGCTGGTTTTTTTTATTTTGCTTAATGGGGAAGCCTTGGGTTTCTTTCCTCTTCCCATGGCTTATGACAAGGGGATCCTTTATCTCCTACTTTATTTATTATTGTTGTTGAGTACTTATCTAGAGCATCAATGATTTATTCTTAAACAATCCCAAGATGCACTAATAACTCTTGGTGGTCTTCCTATTTCCATTTTAAGTTTTATGATGATTTCATTATTTTTGCAATGCTTCTATTCATCACATCAAGCATCTCAAGTCTTTTAAATAAATTTAGTAGAGAAAGTGGTTTCTATCAATGATAACAAAAGTTATTTTATCACTTCCCCTAGTATCTCCAATAATAAAATTAATCAAATCTTGCATATCACTAATTTTAAACATCAACACTTACCTCTAAAGTACTAGGGTGTTCCACTCTTGAAAGGCCCAAAACATTCCCATCTCTTTGATGAGTTAATTAAAAAAAATTCAAATAAAATTTTTATTTGGGAATTCCATTTAATTTCCTTAGGTGGTAGGCTCACTATCCTTAAAATCACTCTCAACTTAATGCCTCTTTATTTGATTCAAACTATTATCCCCACTATGCTACACTTATCAGAATTGATCACTTGTTTAACAAATTTTTTTGGGGCTCCAATAATTCTACCAAAAGAATGCATTGGACATCTTGGCATAAATGTTGTGGTCCTTTGGGAGAAGGTGCTCTGGTTGCAAGCCTATTGAAGCTATCACTGCCTTCTCTCATAAGCTCTAGTGGAATTTTCGAAAGAATGATAACCTTTGCGCTAATTTTATAATGAAAAAATATTGCCAAGGTAAATTCCCCCTTAATTGTGCTTATAAAGTTGGTGACTCTCTACTTTGGAAAAGGCTTTGCTCCATTAAATGGGTTGCCAAATCATTAATATCTTGGGGTATTCAGTCGAGTTCTTCCTTCTTTTGACAAGACAATTGATTGGCAATGGCTCTATTGACACCCTTTATCTACCCACTCTACTACTAGCAAAAGTTAATTCTTTTGGCTTAATAACAATTGGAATGAAAGAAACTTGAGAATTATATCCCTATTTCTCTTTTGACAACTTTAGAAATATCCCCATTTCTTCTAACAAACTGACCAAATTCTTTTAAGCTTTCTTATAATGGTGACTTTGTTCTTAAAGAGGTTTGGAATTTTATTAGAGATAAACATAAACCCCTCTAATGTTTTTATTAAACTTTGGAACAATATCATTCCCATTTCTTTTAGTTTTAGCTTGGAGGATTTTGAATAACTTTATTCCTGTAGACTCTTTTCTCGACTAAAGGGTTTTACTTACCTTCAAAGTGCTATTGTTGCTTTCATATTGAAAATGTAAATCATATTTTTTTTGTCAATGGTACTATTGCTTCTAAATTATGGTTTTGGATGATGCTTTATTTAATACCAATTTTTTTAGGATTCTCTTCCTTTATATCAACTTCTTGAAGTTTGTTTCAAAAAATATAGTGAAAGGTCATATCAAAGTTTTAATTTATATTACCCTTATCTAGTTCATCTGGATGGATAGAAATGATGGTAAATATCTTGGTATTCCTATGAACCATAAAAGGATCCTAAGAACCAAAGAAAAATTCATGCTCTTTTTAATGCCAATCTTATTAGTAATATTCATTTTAGAGGTTATAAACTTGTCATTCATTCGCCTGAGTTTGACTATAAAAGTGCTAGGATTATCCATTGGATCAAACCTAAAGACAATTTGATTAAAGTGAATGATGGTTCTATTGCTTCCAATAAATATGGCTATGGTGGTATCCTTAGGGATTCTAAAGGTACTATGCTTTGTGCTTTTGCCTATCCTCTCAAAGCTTATTTTGCTTATGGCTTTACTAATAAAATATTATTTGAATAGAGGTTTCCTCAACATCCGATTGAATTGATGCTCTCTTGCTTTGACATGCTTAATTCCAATAGAAATGGGAATGTTGAATTATTTTATCTTCTTAATCATACTAAAATCTTCTTTCTCAAGTTTTAAAATTTCACATCCTTCATGAAGGTAATGCTTGTTGATGATTACTAACTTTGGTGCCAACTTAAATGTGCACTTTATTTGACAACCAAACTTTGCCTAAACTAATAAGAGGTTTGGTTAATTTAGATAATGCTAGATTGCCTTATCTCAGATTATAAATTCTTGGCTTGGTTTTTGCTATTGGTTTTTTATGATCTTTTGCTTTTGGTTCCCCCTTGTTAAACCCTCTTTGGGTTGTAGTTATCTACTTATCTTCTCTCTTTGTACTGAGCTAGGTTATGTTTTTGATCTCTTACTTTTGGATTGGCCTGGTTTTTGCTACCTTGTGGTTATTATATAAGTGTCTGGTTGTTTTTTTTTTGCTTTTTATCTATCTGGGTGTTTATTTTCCTTGGCTATTTTTATATCCTTTTTTTAGTTTGTGGCTATGGATGCTATAAGTTTTTCTTTATTGTATGGGTTTTTCATCTTTTCTGGGATGCTTGCTAACTTACGTAAGTTGGATCTACTATTGTCATGGTTGACAGGGTGGCTTTGTTGGCTGGAAATTTTTGCTATTGGGTTGGTTGGATGGCTGGCTATTTTGGCTATTTTTTCATTTACTGTTGGTGACTGTTTTGGGGGGTTGTTGGTGGTTTATCTCTGGATTGATTTTGGCATGGTGGAGATTTTTGGTTCGCTGTTATTTTCTCTATTTTGTAGACTGGGGCTTGATGGTTGGTTTTGCTGATTTTATTTTGTTTCTTTGGTTATGGTTTTGACCTCATTCTATATTAGCCTTCCTCTCTTGACCTGTAGGCTTTGGGTATTATTCTGGATTGGTTGGTTGAAGGCTATTTTGTAGTTGTTGGTTGGCCTCGGGTACTGGTGGCTTGGTTAGGTGCCTTTATTACAGTTGTTTCTATTGGTTGGCTTGTAGTCTATCTTATTGGGCTTTGTACCTTTTTATCTTTGGTTGGCTATTCTACTTACCTAGATCAGATTTTCTTTTGCCTTGGTTAGGTTTGGTGGTTGTTGTTTGCTTCTACCCTTTCCCTAATTGTCTTGAGTGATTTTGGCTTGATGACTACTATTGGTCTTTACACTTACTTGGGCCTTTTGCTGGTGTGGTGGTTGGCTAGAAGGATATGTTGGCAGGCTAGTTTGGATGGTTGTATTGGCTGGCTGGGTTGGTTAGCGGGGTGGCTATTTTAGCTAATTTTTCTTGCTTCTTTGGTGACTATTCTGGGAACCTGCTAGTGTTCTTTCTATGACCTGTATTTCTAGTTTCCTCTTGCTTTGTTTTTTCTGTCTTGGTTACAGCTGACCCCCATTTTTCTATTTGGGTGACAGCCTTGTTACCCACCCCTTTTGTAGGTAGGCTAAGTGTTTTTACTAGCTCTTTTTTGCTTTGTTGGTGGAGGATATAAGCACTTGTGTTTTTTTTTGCTCTTATTTGTCTCTAGTTTGTGTTGTTACCCCTATCATGATGCTTGCTACATTTGATTTTGTTATTCCTTTTTGGTGGCGGCTTTGGTGGTGCTCCTATATTGCTGCCATCCCTAATGGTTGGTTGATTATCTTCCTTATTGGGCTTGGTTATTCAAGTGGCTTGGTGGTTGGCATTTATGTTTATTGTTTGGAGAATTTTGTAGCCTTCCTAGATGATAGACTTTGGATGATGGGCTACATGAGGTATGCTGGCTATGATGGCCTTGATGTTTCCCACTCTTTTTTCTTTTGGTTGGTAGTGCTATATGTAATTGTAACCCTTCTCCTGAAGTTTGGATGCTTACATAGTGATGCTCCTTGAGATGATTGTAAGTGAGCCTGAGCCTTTTCTTTACTTTACTCCATTTATTTGCTCTCACTTTTTATGCTTGCTTAATTATACTCATCCTTTCAAAAGTATGTTGCATATTTCATTTATAGGTTGGAGAGTCTTGCAGGTGGATCATACTAGTATCAGGCGAACCAAATGAAGTTTGCTGATCTCATATGGATTTTCTGCTATTGATTTTTTGGTTTTTCTTTTTCTTTATTTCCAAAATTTAAATAGTTAGTGATTTATCTCTTTAGGATTTATTGTAGTTATTGAGCATTAGCTTAGAGATTTACCCCCTCTAAGGACTTTGTACTTTTTCTTTATGGCAATAAAATTTCCCTAATTTCCCTAAAAAAAGCCCTAAACCCTAAACGCTAAAACCCTAAGCCCTAAACCCTAAACCCTAAACCCTAAACCCTAAACCCTAAACCCTTAACCCTAACACCTAAAATCTACAAACCTAAACCCTAAACCCTAAACTCTAAACACTAAGTCTTGAACCCTAAACCCTAAAATCTAAAAACCTAAAAACCTAAACCTAAACTAAATAAAACCTAAAAATAAAAAAAAAAACCTAAACCTAATTAAAATAAAGAAATAAAATAAAATGAAAACCTAAATAAAAACCTAAACCTAAACATGAACATAAACCAACAAATAAAATAAAAAACTAAACAAAAATAAAATAAACAAAAACTTAACGTAAATAAAATAAAATAAATCAAAGAATAAAAACCTAAATAAAATAAAAGCTAAATGTAAAATAAAAATAAAATAAACCTAAAATAAACCAAAAATAAAATTAAAAAACTAAATAAAAACCTAAAATATATAAAAAATAAAACCTAAACCCTAAACTAACAAAAAAATATAAACCTAAAATGAAAATAAAATAAACCTAAACCTATACTAATAAATAAAACCTAAACATAAACTTAAAATAAACTACACCTAAACCTAAACCTAAACTAAATAAAATAAAATAAACTAAAAATAAACTTAAACCTAAACTAAAAAATAAAACCTAAAAATAAACCTAAAATAAAAACCTAAAACCTAAACTTAAAAAAATAAAATAAAAACTTAAACCTAAACCTAAAAATAAAATATAAAATAAAAATAAAACTCAACTAAAAAATAAACCTAAACCTAAACTGAAAAAATTAATTAAAATAAATAAACCTAAAATAAATAAACCAAACTAAATAATAATAAAAAATAAACCTTAATAAAAATAAAAAATTAAATAAACTAAAATAAATAAAAACTAAATTAAGTAAACTAACTAAGCCTAAACCTACCGATTTACTTAATTTTTTTTAAAAAAATCCTAAACCATAAACCCTAAATCCTAAACCTTAAACCCTAAACCCTAAACCCTAAAACTAACCCTAAACCTACAACACTAAACTTACAACCCTAAAACCTAAACCCTAAACCATAAACCCTAAGAAACCCTACTTAAACCTAAAACCTAATCCTAAACTCTAAACCCTAAAGCTTAAATGCTAAAACCCTAAACCCTAAACACTAAATCCTAAACCCTAAACCATACACCTTAAAGCCTAAACCTAAATCTAAACCCTAAAGCCTAAACATAACCCTAAAGTAACTAAATAAATTAAAAAATAAACCTAAACCCTAAAACCTAATAAACCTAAACCTAAAACTAAACCCTAACAATGGACAGAACCTTGACGACAGGAACATCACCGTTAACCAGGCTCAGTCTAGATCTAGTGATGGAGGAAAAAGCGGAGGCATCGGTTACCGTAGTGGTGGTGGGGAATCTAGAGGTGCTGGTGGATATGGAGGTGGTGGTCAGAGCAGTGGTGGTTATCGAGGTAGGAGGAGCCCAGAAGGTCACAGCCATGGTGATGGCGAAGGAGAGATTGAGATATGATGGTGGATCTTACTACTCATGAGGACAGGGTGGTTCTGATGGGAACTAGAGAAATAAGAACATCAATCCACCTCACTTATGGAACTATGTCTTTATAGTAGAGATGGTTCTAGTTATCTAGGGATTTTGATTTGCTCTATGCATGCTCATTTTTGATCTATGTCATCGCCTGTGTCATAGAAAACTTGGTCTATTAATTGGTTGATGAAATCAAAATGAAGAAATGTTGAATTTAAATTTGTTCTCTATTTAAAAAAAACTAAAAACCCATAACCCTAAACTAAAACTTGAACCTTAGACCTAAAACCTAAACCCTAAACCCTAAAAACCCTAAACCCTAAACCCTAAACCCTAAAACCCTAAACCCTAAAACATAAACCCTAAAACCTAAACCCTAAACCCAAAAAACTAAACCTTAAACCCTAAAAAGCTCAAAATCTAAACCTAAACTAAATAAAACCTAAAATTAAATAAATAAAAACCCTAAACAAAAATAAAATAAAAAAAATAATAAAATAAAAACCTAAACTAAAACCTTAACCTAAACCTAAAAAGAAAATAAAAAAACAAAAACTGAACTAAAATAAAATAAAAACTAAACTTAACTTAAAAATAAAAACTAAACCTAAAATTAAATAAAAAACCTAAAATAAAATAAAATAAAAACTTAATAAAAACCTAAACCAAAAAAATTAACTTAAAAATAAAAACTAAAAATAAATAAAAAATAAAATCTAAACCTTAAATTAAAAAAAAAACCTAAGCCAAAAATAAAAATAAAATAAACCTAACCTAAACTAAAATAAATAAAACCTAAACCTAAACCTAAAATATACTAAACCTAAACCTCAACCTTAAATACTAAAAAAAAACCTAAACCTAAACTAAAAAATAAAACCTAAAAATAAACCTAAAATAAAAACCTAAACCTAAAAAAATAAAATAAAAACCTAAACCTAAACCTAAACCTAAAAATAAAAAATAAAACCTAAACCTAAAAAGTAAAATGAAAATAAAACTAAACTAAAAAATATACCAAAACCTAAACCTAAACCTGAAAAATAAACTAAAATAGAAAACCTAAATTAAAATAAGAAAACCTAAAATAAATAAACTAAACTAACTAAAAAAATAAATAAACTTAAATAAAATTAATAAAAATAAAGTAAAATTAATAAACTAAATAAGCCTAAACGTAGAGTTTACATAATTTTAAAAAATAATAATAAATAAATAAATAAAACCCTAACCTTAAACCCTAAAACCTAAAACCTAAAACTAACCCATAACCTGAATCCTTGAACCCTAAACCTACAAACCAAAACCCTAAACCGTAAACTCTAAACCCTAAACCCTAAACCCTAAACCCTAAACCCTAAACCCTAAACCTAAACCTAAACCTTAAACCCTAAACCCTACATCACAAACCTTAAACCCTAAAACCTTAAAACCTAAAAACCTAAACCTAAACTTAATAAATCCTAAAAATAAAATAAATAAAAAACCTAAAGTTAAATAAATAAAATAAAGTAAAATAAAATCTAAACTAAACCTAAACTTAAACCTCAGCCTAAAAATAAAATAAAATAAAATAAAAAATAAAAAAAAAAAAAAAAATATAAAACCTAAAACTAAAAATAAAATAAACCTAAAATTAAAAAACAAAAAAATAAATAAAAACTAAATAAAATAAAAAATAAAGTAAACCTAAAATAAAAAAACTAAATAAAATCCTAAACCATAAACTAAATAAAACCTAAACTTAAAATAAGACAAAATAAAATAAACCTAAACCTAACCTAAACTAAACTAAAATAAATAAAACCTAAACCTAAATTTAAAATAAACTAAACCTAAACTCTAAACTAAATAAAATAAAAAAACTAAAAATAAACCTTAACCTAAACTAAAAAATTAAACCTAAAAATAAACCTAAAATAAAAGCCTAAAACCTAAACTTATGAGAATAAAAATAAAAACCTAAACCTAAACCAAAAAATAAAGAATAAAACCTAAACCTTAAAAATAAAATAAAATAAAAATAAACTAAAAAATATGCATAAACCAAAACCTAAACCTTAAAAATAAACTAAAGTAAAAAAGCTTAAACTAAAATAAATAAAGCTAAAAGAAATACACTAAACTAAATATAATTGAAAAATAAATCTAGATAAAAAGAAATAATAAAAAAAGGAAAATAAAAAATAAAATAAACTATAAAAAATAAAAAAAATTGAATAAAATAAATAAATCTAAAACTATTAGTTTACTTAATTTAAAAAAAAAACCCTTAAACCCTAAACTATAATCCCTAAATCTTAAACCCTAAATCCTAAAACTAAGCCTAAACCTACAACCCTAAATCATATAAAACCTAAACCTATACCCTAAACCCTAAATCCTAAACCCTAAAGCATAAACCCTAAACCCGAATCTCTAAACCCTAAACCCTAACCAAAACCTTGAAACCCAAAATTCTAAGACCCTAAACCCTAAACCATAACTCTAAACCCTAAACCCTAAAACCCTAAACCCTAAACTCTAAAACCCTAAACCTTTAACCCTAAAATCTAGGGGATCACACATGCATTGGACATGACTTATGAGGGCTCTATGTTGGGGGCATAGAAGAAGATCTGCTAGGGATAAGGTTTGAATTTGATTTGATTATATGATTTATGTTAAGAAGATATGTTGGGGATAAGAATCAATAATTCACTGAGGATTAAAATTGAATCAACTTTAATTTATTTTATTTTAATTGATGTGGAGGCATATCTACTAGAGATATGGGCTCGGGTCATTGGGGATTGGGCAAATGAACCTTTTAGTAGGGAAGCAAGTTTGGGCTATCCACTGGAGATTGGGACTTGATTTTGATTTCATAGATTTGTTTGGGGATGTATCCGCTAAGGATAAGAGTTTGGTTGGATTTCTTTAATTTAGACTCTACATGGGGAGTTGGTTTAATTTGGCTCCACTAGGGAGGTTGATTTTGAATTTGATTAGTTTAGTTGACTTGTTTATATATGATTTAGGGCTCCACTAGGAGAACAATATGATTTAACTTCACTAGGAAAAATCATATTGGGTTTAATTTAATTTGAGTTAATGTATGGACCCTGCCGGTGTGCAATGGACCCATTGAGAAGGGGCTATATTGGCCATGACCTACATCAGGTTTACAAATCCAAAAGGATAGTCTACCAGCTGTGAGGTAGAACTAGCCAACCTAAAGGGATGCCTTTTGATGTGCAATGGTTGTGTGCTAGAAAGAAGGTGTAGTAGTCTTACATCTTTCAAAGTATGGAACGACCACTAGGGTGAGCTGTTGGATACACAACAAATCAAACCTAAACTAGGGCGACTACTGAGTGAATGCCATTAGGGACTTATGTCACTCAAAAGTAGTCAGGATTAATTTTATCTTAATTTCATGTGATTTTATATGGTTTATTTGGTTTAGTTTGATTTTGAATTAAGGGCATATCCACTTGAGATATGAGCTTGGTCAAATTTGATAGGTTTAATTTATGGATCATGTTGGTGTGTGATGGACCCACTAAGAAGAGGTTATATCGGATTTGCCCTATCTCAGATTTACAAATCCAAATGGATAGTCTATTGGCTTTAGGATAAAGCTAGCCAACTTAAGGGGTTGCCTTTCGATGTGCAATGGTTGTGCTAATAAAAAGACGTAGCAGACTTACATCATCTAAAGTAGGGAATAACCATTGGGGTGACCAGTTGGTAGCATAACAAATCTAATTGGACTTAGGGGCAACTATTGAGTGAATTCTGTTGGGGATTTATATCAAGTCAAGAGTAATCAAAAGATTCCTATAAGGAGTTTTATTGACACTCCCCTATAGATAGGATACCTGCTTAGGAAATGGTACCACTAGGGTTGTCCTCTTAATCCATAAGTGAAAATATATTTTGTTTATATGTTTGCATGGACACTATTGGTGTGTGAGGGACCATACAAAAAGAGGCTATGTCGGCCTTGACCTATCTCAGATTTACTAGACCAAGGGAGAATCTACACATCCATAAGATAGATTCTCCAACCACAGGGGTGGTTACTAGAAAATAGGAACTGTCCAGTTCGATAGTAACCCAAGTAGTGTTTAAATGGAGTCACAAAGGATGTGATCCAAATATAGTATCCATAGGGAGGTGCTAAGGGAATTATCTTGAGCCCTAAAAAAGTAAGCCTATAGGTGTATGATGTACAACTCAAGGAGAAAGTGTAGCAGACTTACATTTTCTATGAGCGGTGTATCTTAAGATGGGAAAACTTGCCAACCAAAGTTGTAATCATCAGCATGAGTGGTGTATCCATCAACATAGTGAGAACCAACCAACCTAAGGTCAAGGTGCAACAATCAACCGGAAAGAAAGCATGTAGGCTTACAACTTTCCAAGAAATTGATCATCAAGATAGTCATCAATGTTATCGACCTAGAGCAACTACAAGCAAGGAGCTAAGAAGATTAGACCAACTTGAAGTAGTCGAGGGAAGGAGCTGCTAGGGATTTATCCTAAATCTCAAATATACTTGACCTAGTCAGTGCATGAAGGCTAATCTAAGAAGAAAGCGTAGCAGATTCACATCCTCTTAAACAAAGCCAACATGAGGTAGCTTACCAACCACGTAGTAAGGCCTACCAAACTAATAAGGTGCTCATTACTGTGCAGTGGCTAAAGAAGAAAAGTGTAGCAAACTTACATCCTCCAAAGCAAGAAGACTAGTAGGGCGACACTCTAGCAGGGTAGCACGTCAGCCCGACCTAGAACAACTACTAAGTGAGTACTACTAGGGGCATTTACTCAACTTAGAGTAGCCTGAGATAAAAGATATGTGTTTATTTTATATGTTTGTGTGTAATTTCTATTTGTTTATTTTATAAGTACTGAAGGCTTTTGCTAGGCCCTTACCCTTGAGTAGTTGATTATAGAATATATCCAATCTATGCTATTTCTCCTGGAAAAATTGTTGATCTCGGTGCTCTTGAATGTAGTACCATTATCAGATATAATTTGTCGAGAAACTCCAAACCTATATATAATATGGTTTTTGAAAAATAGGAGCACATGCTGAGTTATGACCTCTCTGAGCGAAATCACCTTTGCCCATTTGGAAAAGTAGTCAGTAGGTGTTAAGATGAACTGATGACCCCTAGAAGACAAATGATCAATCAGACCCACTATGTCGGTACCCCAACACTCGAATGACCTTGAAGCTAATGTAGGATGTAGAATGTTGGGAGGTTGGTGTAGGACCACATTGTGTATTTGACATTGGTGGCATCACCTAGCCATATCTATGCAATCTTTGATCATCAATGACCAGTATTATCCTAGTCTCTTGATCATGGCTTTCATCTTCATACCAGATTAGTTGGCTCCACATAATCATGAGTGTACCTTGGTCATGATCTTATGAGCTTTGTACTTATCTAAACAACGTAATGATGATGATTGAAAGACCACTGGTATAAGACACCATCCATAAGAACATAAGAAAGTGCTCTCTACTTCATCTGATGGGCTTGGGAATTCTCTTGAGGTGGTTTTCCTTCATTTAGGTAATCCATGAATGGTTGCCTCCAATGTAACTCATCGTCCTTCTTGATAATGGCAACCTCCGCTTCAAGAGAGTACTTTTTGATGAGTTCAATATTAATAATGGATAAGACTTATCTATTTTGGACCTTTATTAATATGGACTCCTTGGCAAACTTGGCTAAAGCATATGCTATGGTGTTCTCTCCTTGAGTAATCATATAAATGGTAACCTCTAGGATTTGGGCCAACAACTCCATGGTGTACTTATGATAGTGATGGAGCTTAAACTTTATAACCTTATAGGACCTAGCGATTTGGTTAATAACTGACTGAGAATCCCCGAAGATATTGATGTTCTAGTTGCTTAGAGTAATGGCTAACTCCAGACTGGCAATCAAAGCCTCATATTTAGCTTCATTATTGGTGCAAGGATTTTACATATGTTATAAGAATCTCATTACATCATGGTCTGGAGTAAAGAGAACTATTTCTACTTCTACTTTTCTTGGAATAGTAAATTATGATTCTTCTCCTCTTTGAGAGGAAGCCACACCATCAAAGTACATCTCCAGCAGTGAATGTTAGTATCCCCTATGTTCATGACTTGTTCATCAGGGAGATCATCACTAAGAGAAGAGTCAACAAGAAGTCAGTGTGCTACTAAGAAATCTACTAACACTTATTATAATTTGAAACTATGAGAGGATTCTGGACCATCGTGCCAACCGTCCGGATAGCATCGATAGTGTCATGAGATATTGTAGTGGATTGATCCTAGAGATTAAGTTCACCTTATGAGGAAACACTTAGTGTTGTAGCTTTTAGGATGCGAAGATTAGATATAGGCAATGCTTCTCAATGGTTGGATAATTAGCCTCAGCAGAGATTAGATGATGACTGATGTAATAGAGTGCTTTTTTCCTTCCCTTCATCATTGGCATGAGCCAACAAAGCACCAATGGAGCTGTCTAACACAGTAGTGTAAAGTATGAGTGGCTTGCATGGGATAGGGGCTATTAGAACTGGTAGTCATCGGGTAATGCTTGATGTCTTGAAGGCATGCTCACTTATCATCCCACTTGAACTTGGCATCCTTTTTGACAAGTTCTTTGAATGGCTGACATCTTCCTAATAAGTTGGATATAAATCATCTTAGATACTCCAATCACCCTTGGAATGATCTAAGTTGAGTTAAACTTTTAGGGGGTAGCATTTCTAATGTTGCCTTGATCTTCTCCTGATCGATTTTGATTCCCTGGTGTTGGACAACAAACCTAAGAAATTTCCTTGAAGCTACTCTGAATACACACTTCAGGGGGTTCATTTTGACGTTAAAATGTCTTAACTGTTCAAAAATTACTCTCAAGTCAAAGAGATGCTCTTCTTTATCTCTACTTTTAACCACGAGATCATCAATAGCACTCAACTAGATGATGAATGAGTTCATCGATGATCTGAGTCATAGCTCGCTGGTATGTAGCACTGACATTTTAAAGGCTGAAAGGCATGACCTTATAGAAATAGATTATGATCGAGGGTTATAAAAGTAGTGTTTCTTTCATCTTCAGGGGCCATATTTATTTGGTTATATCCATATGAGCCATCCATAAAAGAGAAGACTGCATGAGATGAGACAATGTCCACCATCAACTCTGGGATTGATAGTGGTAATTCATCTTTTGGACATGCCTTATTTAAATCCTTAAAATCAAAGCATATGTGAATTTGACCATTCTTTTTCTTAACTAGGATGATGTTGGCTAACCTGGTAGGGCATTTTTCTTCGGATGAAGCCAGCATTGATCAATTTTTTGGCTTCATAAATGACATGTTATTCTATGTCTAATCATATGCGTCTAGGTGCTTTCTTGATAGAGTTAGTAGTAGGCTCTATTACTAGTTTTTGGACCATTATGTCATGAGAAAATCTAGGTATCTCTTCATAAAATCATGCAAAGAAGTCCTTAAACTCAATCAATAGCCTAACTAAGTCATTGGTTTTAATTTCATTCAACAAACGACTGATGTATGTTGAGCGTGGATCTTTTTATGTTTCTATGTTGATTTCCTTGAGCTCGTCGATGGTTGACTTGATCTCTTCTTTGAACTCTGGCAGTGCATCTTTGACTTCAAAATCATCTAGATCATCTGAAGTTTCTAAGCACAGCTCCTCATATGAGTTAATGTGATTTGAAAAAAACCTATCAATTCCAAATGATTGGTGATGATAGCGGTAATCATCATCATCGACTAGACCTTGTCAGAATCTAGTTGGTCTTGATTGAGAGCTTTTGCATTTGTTCTTCTATTCTTTTGAAGTATTGACTTGTGCTTTGACCAAGTATGTGGGATTAACCCTTTCTTTGCTAAATTATGAACACAAGTACCAATCAAAAGGTAATTCTATTAAATCTTTATATGAATCATCCTCATGTTTTACATCAACTTCTTGACTTGAGGATGATGCTCCTAGAAAAACCTCTGAGTCTTCACACCTGTGGATGACTTAGGGGCTTCCTTAACTACCAAACTCTTAGCTTTTTGAGAGGAAAGTGGGGTTAGAGCTAAGGTTCCCAACTAATGCCTAACTATTTCACATATAGACTTGGATACACTTATGCTTTGCTTTGAGCCAGTCTTCATCGTTATCTGGCTCAAGTGTCACCTCAAGGGAATCTACTGAGAAGAGCTGGTGTGCTAACCATATAAGACTCATCCTATGAACTAGATTCTAAGTCTATAAGGATAGCGGTGTACTCTTGGTAGCGACATATCTTCTATTGGGTGGCCAATAAGGTGGTTTTCCACCCACAGGGACTGCCCACGGAATCTTCTCTTAGTGGAGGTCGGTCATCTACCCATATGTTTGAATGAAGCAATGGTGTGGGTGGAATCTAATGTCGAGCTCCACTTCCTCCTCAAGTCTATTTGCTCCCTTTTATCTTCTTTTTCATTTTCTCTTTTCTTTTTTCTTTTTTTCTCTTTTTTTTTTATTTTTATTTTTTAAACTTTGGCCAAGTTCAGAATAGACTTGTTGATTTTGAGGAGTAGTAAATTGCATCCTCATATATCGACCTCATGTATAAATGACTTCTCCTTTGACAATAGACAATCCCACCTCTCAAACTTTACACTGATGTAGAGGATGGAACTATGTTGTTCTCATGTATCCATGTTTCCATGCAAGCATTGAAAGATGTATCTTAGTCTATAATGTGAAACTTGGCTTCGATCTTCTAATCATCTATCTCCAAGGACAACTATGAGCCTAATGCATGTTGACCTCACTTTTGGAGTGTGGATTCAATCTTCCCATCTTAGAATTAGGAGTCTTTTAGGCACTAAGACTTCCCTAGTCATAAGACACTTATAACAATTTGGTAAAAATTTAACCTAAGCCTAAAGACTTAGAAATGTTAACCATATGATTAGGTTATGCCATGATTAGGATAATCCACCTACCTACAATCAAATCCATGTTCACCTTCTCAAACCAAACTCAAGTTCAATTCAAATCAAATTCAAATCCAAATCCAAATCCAAACCCAAATTCCAAAACAAATGATTGAAGCCCATGATTAAATACAAACTTGATACCCTTCCTAAGCCATGTGACCTATCCCATGGACTTAGCCAAATCTTAATCCAAATCAATCCAAAATCAATTGATTTTCTCATAATAAATTTATATCTTCAATCATCTACCTAAATATAAATGAAATCTACATTCAAATGATCTAATCTAAATCAAATTAAATCAAAACCCTTCCTAAGCCATATGACCTATCCCATGGACTTAGCAAATCTTAATCCAAATTAAGTCAAACTCAATTTATTTTCTCACAAATCAATCATATTTTCAATCATATTCAAAAATTTAAGTTAAATATACATTTAAATCATTAAAACTAAATCAAATTAAATTAAAATCCAAACTAAGCCATCACCCAACTCCATGGACTTAGCCAATTCCTTCATTCAAATTCAATTGATTTTCTCATGAATCAATCATACCTTCAATCATATTCACAAATATAAATGAAATCTACAATCAAGCCAAAAAAAAATTAACCCAAGTTAAACCCCAACTTAACCTTTTGACTTGAAATGTTCAAATGAACCAAAACCCATTTGAACACCCAATTATGCAATTGAATCTATATATAAATCCCAAATCCATATATATAAACACTAAATCAAACTCAACACAAAATCAAGCCAACTAAACCCAATTGGTCAACTTGACCCAAAGTGGCCAATTTGACCTATTTGAGCCAAGTCCTAATCCTACCCAAATTGGATTGAACCAACCCCATCAAAACCTCTCATCATGATTGTTGATCACCCTAGGTTGATCAATTGTTACAAATTGGGTCAAACTAAGTCAACTTGGTCATTTGACCAAGTCAACCCCTTAACCCAAATAACCCAAACTAGCCAAAATTATAACTTAAGTCAAATCTCTTGAAACCAATGATTCATACCAAATCAAAGTCAATATTTGAATATGACTTGACCTTCAATTGAGTAAAACCAAACCTAATTGGCCCTCTTGACCCAAGTTGACCCAAATTGACCTAAAGACCAAATTGGGTCAAATTAAAATAAACCAAATTGATTTAAATGGCTCAAGTTCATTTCCAAATTGATTGTTAAACTTGACCAAAGCCATAATGGGACCCAATTGAACCCAATTGACATAGCATAAATTGACCTAAAGTTCAAGTTGACCTAAATCAAAACCAAATCTAAATTAGAAAAAGCCTAAAATCATCTTCAATTGGTCAACTAAACCCACCAACACCCAATCCAATTTGGCCAATTTGGTCAAATTGGTCAACTTTCCATTTGACCCAAATGAATTCAAATGAGCCAAAATCAAATCTAAGCCAAACTAAACCTAACCAATTGAATTAAAACATCCCAAATTATCATATGAACTTGACCTTGGTTTGACCCAATTTGACCAATTGGTCAACTTGACTAACCTAATTTGACCTAAATGAGTTAAATTGAGCCAAACTAACCAAATCAACTCAATTGACTTGGAATTTGAGTTAACCCACTTTCGGCTCATTTCAAATCTGCCCAAATCAAATACAATGCCAAATGATCATTCTACCCTTAGGTTAAAGGCATCACATGAGATAAATCACCCATGTAAGTGGTCATTTCCATTCCTTGGCCACTTGGTACTCTCCCAATGGTCCACTAGGCAGACCTTCTTGACCAAGGGGTGGTTGGGTCAATGACCCATGGGAGGTGAAATCACCTCACCCTCCCTGGTGGAGCATTTAAAACCCATAAGACACCCATGATTCCTCCTTGGCAGCCACCTCCACCCTTCAACCAGCCAAGTGAGCCAACTCGCCTCCTCCCTGCCACCCATGAATCCCTGAGATTGCTGGACAGCCACTAGAAGCCAAACCCCATCCCACCATCCAATCAAGATGAATGGGGGTATACACCCCCTCATTTCCACTCAAACGCACACAAAAATGATTACTCAGAGCCCTAACTACCCAAGACGAGCTGCTAGAGCCATTCTCTAAGCTCTTAAGCTTATTCCTCGATTGGAAAATGCCATTCCCATCCATCCTAAAATAGGACACTCCCATTTTTGATCTAACGTTCCTATTTCTCCATCAAACTCAAATTAACTTAGCACACACCCTCTAGGCCTCGTTGACCAAGAACAAATCATTTCCCAAGCTTCTCGAGCATTGAAGGTGGGACTTCAATTAAAGCTAAGCTCCAATTATCGGTTTATGGCCTTCCAAGTGAATGTCGATGAATTCATCCAATTGCTGCTCAACAGGGATTCATCTCCATTAGATGAAGCTTCCTCAATCGTTGCCGGTCTTGAGCTCTGGTGAGGTATGCTTCAAAAATCAATCCTTAGGCAAAAATGGGTTGGTGCTTTTGGAAGAAAACTTGCATCTCGTGTGATCTTGACATTGGATCTCCTCTGATCAATGTCGTGAAGGTGTGAGATCCTTTTAGAGTTGATCCAAGCTCAGGTAAGCTTAGATCAAGTGAGCAATGGCAAACAACTCCATTCTCCCTCACTCATGTGACATTAGATCACGCACCATCTATTCCACGTGTTCAAAATGGACAATCGTGATTACATCGCTAGACTGATCTGATTTAATCCAATTAAGTGTTGGGATTAATCGTAGCCCACCAATCTTAGATCGAACGGTGGACAAGAAAGCGCGTCCACTGCCGCCACATAGGCACTAAGTTGGATAAGTTTTAAGTAGCCAATCCCATGCACGTGAAAAGCATGTC
Organism: Cymbidium sinense; assembly: GCA_021442155.1. Classification (NCBI taxonomy): domain Eukaryota; kingdom Viridiplantae; phylum Streptophyta; class Magnoliopsida; order Asparagales; family Orchidaceae; genus Cymbidium; species Cymbidium sinense. Next base: position 96,276,411 of record CM038225.1, read on the forward strand.
GCGTTAGTGCTTACGTGGCAGATTAGGTTAAGTAATCATTTTAATGGAAACTTCTAAAATCATAAAAAACATAGAAATAAAAAAAATGCAAATAAAAAAACTCATTTTAAAGGTATTTGAGAGGAGAATGAATTAAAAATGATCTTAATTTTGAATAGTAATGAAGATTTAATTAAAGTTTAATTACAAAATTTATTAGCTTAATTACTCCTTAATTACTTGAGCAATTAATCCCAAATTTTATGGGTTAATTTAATGGGATGACCTCTACCTCCCATGCTTTCCTTGGGATTTATTGCTCACTTAATTAGGAAAATTGACTAATTAAATCTTAACTACTCTTTTAAGTTAATTAATGATTAATTAATCCCATTAATAGTAACAAATTGGTTAATTAAGTTTGTTAATCATTGTTTAATAGTAAGTGAACTAAGGATTAGGGTTAGGACCTCTTTCCCTACGTTCATTTCACCCATTTTTAAAATGAAATTAATTAAGACCTAACTAATTAATTAAGTCACTTAATCAAACTGAAATTAGAATCACAATCAAACCTTAATTAATTAAATCATGGGGTAGATCTTTAGGTGTTTAATAACCTAAATGAGTTTTATGAAATTATGGTTATTCCATGTGTGGGAAAACCATAAGAATAATTAATTAAGTCCCTTAATCTAATTAACTATTAATCATGAGCTAACCGTATTAGGTCACTTTTAGTTCATAGGATCATTGCAAGTTTATTTTCCATGCATATCATGTTGGCTCATAATTATTTAGTTAATTACTTTAAGGTGACATAGGTAAGTGTAATTAATTCATCTAATTAAGGGTTCAACGTAATTAACTCATAAAATCTACTTAATTACTTTTCCTTGAATTAAATCAAATCACTAATGTGGGAATGGGTTTAAAATAGTAAGTGATGATTTCTCTCTCCTCTTTAAATCAAATCAAATCCAAAACTTAATTAATCTAGAAGCTTTGGTTTGCTTTAAATAATCTTATTTGATTTGATTGTCCTTAAGAACTAGTTTGGTTAAATGAATCACATGCTTATATTTGATTGTCCTTTTTCAAATCAAGTTAAATTTGGTATGTCATTTGAATCCATGCATCCATCTTTTCAAAATCAAGTAAAATAAAATGAATTTTTATTATGTAAGTTTGCATGTGTTCACTTAATTTAATATATGCATGGCTAATAAATGAATAATAATATGTGTTATGATGCTAGTTATAAATACATAAGAAAAGCATGTGCTTATAGCTTAAGTGTATGAATGTTTGGTTCTCTTTCCTCTATTCATGTGTTGATTTATATAAGATTGAATGGTAATGGGTATATAGTCTGGACATCATGTGAACACGAGGCTTTAGCTAGCCCCAAGGAGGTCATTTATTTACCTCACTTTCCTAGTTTGTTTGGTTGATGAAACATAAAAGAAGAAATGTGGAATATGAATTTGTTCTCTATTTAAAAAAAAACCAGAAACCCTCAACCCTAAACAAAAACCTGAACCCTAACTTACAACACCAAACCCTAAACCCCAATCCATAAATCCTATACCCTAAACCATACACCCTAAAAACCTAAAAAACTAAACCTAAACTAAATAAAATCTAAAAATAAAATAAATAAAATAAAACAAATAAAAAATAAAACTAAACAAAAATAAAATAAAATAAAAATAAAACTAAAATAAAATAAAATAAATAAACTAAACTAAACTAAAAAATAAAGAAAATAAAATAAAATAAAATAAAATAAAATAAAAACTAAATAAACACTTAAACCTAAAATAAAATTGAAAATAAATAAAAATAAAATAAACCTAAACTAAAAAAAAACCTAACCTAAAATAAACAAAATAAACTAAACTAAACTAAAAAAAATAAAACCTAAGCCAAAACTAAATAAATAAAATTAAAACCCTAAACAAAAAGATAAAATAAATAAATTAAATAATTCTAAAACCTAAACAAAAAATAAACCTAAAACCTAAAATAATGACCAAAAACCTCAACTAAGAAATAAACCTAAACTAAAATAAAAATAAAACCTAAACTTAAACCTAAATTAAAATAAAACCAAAACCTAAATAAAATAAAAATAAAATAAAAAAAAACATAAACCTAAACCTAAACCAAAATAAACTAAAATAAATAACTTAACTAGATAAATAAACCTAAAAATAAAATAAACTAAACTAAAATAAAAGATAATAACTTAAAATAAAAATTAAAATAAAACTAAAATAAAATAAAAGATGGAAATAAATGAAACCCGGTTTACTCAGTTTTCTAAAAAACTTAAAATCAAAGGCCACAAACCCAAACCCACAAACCACACAAACCCTAGGAAATACAAACCCTAAAGAACTGAGCCATAAAATGCTAAAACACTAAAATCTAAACCACAAACCACTGAGCCAGGCCTGAGCCTACATCCTTACTGAGAGCCAGCAGAGCCTTATGTGCTAATCTAAATGACCCTGGGCCTTATCTAATCTAGGCCCTGAGCCAAGGCTAGGCCCACCATAACCTATCTGGGTTACACTGAGCCACTAAATACCCAGGCCAAAGCTATCTCTATGGGCCACTAAAGTCTGACCCAACCTAGGCCCTGGGCCTGACCACAGATCCAGGCCCTGGGCCTACCTAAAACCACAACCAACAAATAACCAAAATAAAATAAAAAACCTATAAATAAAATAAAATAAATAAACTGACTAAAAGACTGACCTAAAATAAAATAAATAATAAATAAATAAATAACCTAAACTAAACTAAAAATAAAATAAACCTATGGATATAAACCTAAATAAAATATAAACTAAACATTAATTAAAAATAAAATAAAATAAACCTAAACCTAAACTAAAATAAACTAAACTAAAATAAATAAAACCTAAACCTAAACCTAAACTAAAAATAAAACCTATAAGGAAACCTAAAATAAAATCCTAAAACTTAAACCCAAAAAGTTAAATTAAAAATTAAAAATAAAACCTAAACTTAAAAAAAAAAAAACCAAAAAATAAACTTAAACCAAAAGCTAATCCTAATAAATAAATTATAATAAAAAAACCTAAATAAAAATAAAAATAAAATAAACTAAATAAATAAAAAATAAACTAAATAAACTAAATAAACTAAACCTATTACGTTTACTTAATTTTTTTTAAAAAATAATAAACCCTAAATCTAAACCACTAAACCTATAACCTAAACCAACACTAAACCTAAAACCACAAACTTTAAACCCTAAACCACAAGCCACAATCATTGCTTAAACCCCAAACCCTAAACCTAAACATAAAGTAACTAAATATATTAAAAAGTAAACCTAAACCTTAAAACCTAAGTTACCTAAACCTAAACCCTAAGAATGGGTAGAACCTTGATGGTAGGAACATCATCGTCAGGCAGGCTTAGTCTAGATCTGACGGCGGGGGTGAAGGCAGAGGAGGTGATTATCGCAGTGGTGGTGGGGGATATATAGGTGCTTAATTGAAATAAATAAATAAAAATAAATATAAAATATAAAAAACCCTAAACCCTAAAATCTAAACTCTAAACCCTAAACCCTAAACCCTAAACCTTAAAACCTTAAACCCTAAACCTAAAACCCTAAACCCAAAAACCTTATACTTAAACCCTAAACCCTAAACACTAAACCTTAAACTATAAACCCTAAAATCAATCCTGATCCACTGACCACAAACCCTAACCTAAAAGAGCCCTAAACCCTGATCACTGACCAGGCCCTAAAACCCCAAGGCCGACTGGGCTAAAACCCTATACACAGGGCCCCAAACCCTGAGGCTGGGGCCCTAAACCCTAAAGGCATGGGCCCTAAACCTAAACTCTATGCCTGGGCCCTGGGCCCTAAAGCCTAAACCCACCCCAAACCCAAAACCCAGGCCCCAAGACCTAAAACTAAAACCTAAACATGGATTAAGTGGAGCTTAAAAATAAAATAAAAGATGTTAAACCTAAACAAATAAGATAAGATAAACTAAAGATAAAATAAATAAAACCTAAACTAAACCAAAGAAAATAAAATAGGCTGTGATAAAACTTAAATAAAATAAAACATAAATTAAAATAAAACTTAAAATAAAATAAAATACTATAAATGACCAAACCTAAAATTAACCTAAAATAAATAAAAAAATAAACCTAAACCCTAAATTAAAAAAAAACTAGGCCTAAAATGAAATAAAATAAACTGACCTAAAATAAAATAACTAAAATAAATAAAACCCTAAACTTAAAGATAAACTAAACCAAGGCCAATTATATAAAATATAATAAAACTAAAATAAAACCTAAAACTAATTAAAGAAAATATAAAGTATGCATAAAATTAAACCCTAAAACTAAACATAAAAAAATAAAATAAAACATAAACTTGATAAAATAAGTTACAACCTAAAAAATTAAAAGGTTGAATTAAAGATAAACATAAATGTAAAACTAAACTTAAAAATAAACTAGATAAAGCCTAGGCACAAATCCACTAAAAACCTAAACCCTCCACTGAGGCAAGCTGGGTCGAGCCTAGGCCACCAGGCTCTGAGCCCAAAGGCCACACCCTAATCCCTAGGCCAAACCTGGGCCCTAGGCCCACAAGGCCCTGGGCCTAAACCCTAAATCTTAGAAATAAAGAAAAGATAAAAGATAAAGCCAGGCCAAACCCTACTACGGGCCCAACCTACTGTGCCCTAAAGAGGCTAAGGCTTAAACCTAAAACTAAATAAAACCACTAAACCCTGTAGGCCCTGGGCCCTAAATCATGAGTACTAAACTGGACCACAAAATTACTGAGCCCTAAGTCATGAGATTACAGGCCTACAGGAGAGGAAAGCCTAAACTTAAACTAAATAAAGTGAAAAGAAAACCTAAAAATAAAAAAAAGAAAAGAAAATATAAACTAGATCCTAAACTTAAACCTAAAAGAAAATAAAATAAAAAAAATAAAACTGGACCAAATAAAATAAATAAAAATAAAAACTAAAAAAATAAAAACCTAAATAAAAGTAAACTTAAAATAAAAATAAAATAAAATAAAGTAAAATAATATAAAATTGAATAAAATCTAAACTAAATAATTAACCTAAAATAAATAAAATAAAACTTAAATACTAAAAAAAATCTAAACTAAATCTAAACTAAGATAAAATAAACTAAAATAAATAAAAAAAATAAATAAACTAAACCTCTTGGTTTACATAATTTAAAAAAATTATTTTTTTTTTTAAAAACCCTAAACCCTAAAACCACAAACCCACAAAGTCTAAACCCTGAGCTTACTAAACCCTGACCCTAAACCCACTCTACCCTAGGCCTAAACCCTAAACTATAAAACCTTCAATGTTAAACCCCAAACCCTAAACCTTAAACCTTAAGCTCTAAAACCTACAACCCTAAACCCTAAATCCTAAACCCTTAACCTTAAACCTTAAACCCTAAATACTTAAAAACCTAAACATAAATTAAATAAAACCTAAAAATAAAATAAATAAAAAACATTAAACCTAAATAAAATAAATTAAATTAAATTAAAATCAAGACCTAAATCGAAACATAAACTTAAAAAAAATAAAATAATATAAAAATAAAACTAAACTCAAATAAAATAAATAAAATAAAACTAAAAAAATAAAATAAACCTAAAATAAAAAAAAAAACATAAATAAAATAAAACTAAACATAAAATAAAAATAAAATAAAATCTAAAATAAAATAAAATAAAACTAAATAAAATGAAAACCTAAAAAAAATCGAAAATAAATAAAAATTAAAACCTAAACCCTAAAAAAAAAAAAACTAGAACCTAAAATAAATCTAAACCTAAACTAAGATAAATATAACTAAAATAAATAAAACCTAAACCTAAACCAAAAATAAAATAAAACTAAACCCTAAACTAAATAAAATAAAATAAAATAAAATAACCATACTAAACATAAAACAAAATAAACCTAAAATGAAACCTAAAACTTAACCTAAAATAATAAAATAAAAATCTAAACATAAAAATAAAAAATAAAACCTAAATTAAAAAAAAAATAAAAAAATAAACTAAAATAAAAAATAAACATAAACCTAAATCTAAACTAAAAAATAAATTAAAATAAAAAATCGAAACTAAAATAAATAAACTGAACTAAATAAAATTAAAAAATAAACTTAAATAGAAAATAAAAAATATATAAATAAAATAGATAAAAAAATAAATTAAATAAACCTAAACCTACAAGTTTAATTAATTTAAGGAAAAAACCCTAATCACACTCAGGCCTTAAACTTGACCTGGTGAAGGCCACAGGCTAAACAAAGCCCTAGGCCCTACTGCATCCTAAATCCTAAACCTTGGCCCTGGCAGAATCCTGACCCTGGGCCCTAAAATCACTGGGCCCTAAAGATCTAAACACTTGAGCAGGCCTAGGCCACTGACAGGCCTGGGCGGAGCCACACTCTGGAGTCCTAAGGCCTGAGGCACTGATCTGAGCCACTGGGCCCTGGGCCTGACCTGGGCCCCAGGCCTGGGACCTGGGCCCCAAATCCAGATCCTGGGCCAGGCTGGGCCAGGCTTGGGCTTGGAGTCTGGCTAGCTAAATAAACCTATAAAACTTCAACCAAAATAAGATAAAAATAAAATAAAATAAAACCTAAACTAAGGCTTAAACCTAAACCTAAAGAAAATAAAATATACTAATAAAAATAAACTAAAATCAAATGAATAAAAACCTAAACTAAACTAAAAAATAAAATAAACTTAAGAATAAAAAACATATATAATATAAAAACTAAATGTAAAATAAAAATAAAATAAACTTAAAAGAAACCTAAAATAAAATAAAATAAACTAATTAAAAAAAAAAAAAAAAATAAACTTAAAAATAAAATAACTAAAACTTAAACCTTAAACTAAAAAAAAATGCTAAATCTAAAATAAAAATAAAATAAACTAAACCTAAATAAAATAAACTAAACTAAAATATATAAAAGCTAAAGCTAAACCTATAGTATACTAAACCTAAACCTAAACCTAAACTAAATAAAATAAAATAAATAAAAAATAAACCTAAACTTAAACTAAAAATAAAACCTAAAATTAACCTAAAATAAAACCTAAATCAAACATAAAAGTAAAATAAAACCTAAACCTAAACCTAAAAATAAAATGAAACTTTAACATAAAATATAAAATTAAAACTCAACTAAAAATAAAGCTAAACTTAAAGCCTAAAGCCTAAACCTAAAAGAAACTAAGATAAAAAAACATAAAAAAAAATAAAAAAAAACTAAACTAAATAAAAAATAAAATAAACATAAATAAATATAAAATAAAATCACTAAGATAAATAAAAATAAACTAAATAAACTAAATAAACCTAAACCTGATTTGTAATTTAAAAAAAACCCTTGACAGCGAACCTAACCCTAAAATACACCTAAACTCTAAACCACAAACCCTAAAATTTAAACCATAAACTAAAACTTAAAACCTAAACTTAAACTAAATAAAACCATATATATATATATATATATATATATATATATATATATATATATATATATAAACCTAAACCTAAATAAAATAAAATAAATAAAATAAAATATAAACCGAAACTAAAACTTAAACCTAAAAACCAAATAAAATTAACTAACAAAATTTAAACTAAAATAAAATAAATAAAAACCTAAACTAAGCTAAAAAATAAAATAAACCTAAGAATAAAAAACCTAAATAAAATAAAAACTGAAAAAAAGGCCGATTTGAACTATTTCTTATGGAAATGTGTCTTTATAGTAGAGACAATTCTATTTATCTAGGGTTTTTAATTTGCTCTATGAGTGCTAATTTTTTATCTATGTCATCGCTTGTGTGTTAAAAAACTTAGTCTGTTACTTGGTTGAAGAAATCAAAAAGAAGAAATATTGAATTTGAATTTTCTCTATGCTAAAAAAAACCAAAAACCCTAAACCCTAAACTAAAACCGATCCTACTAAAACCTATAAATAAATATAAGAAATAATCTAAATAAACCTAAACCTATTTTACTTAATTATTTAAAAAAAACTTAAACCTTTAAACTCTAAACACTAAATCCTAAATCCTAAACCTAAACCTAAACTAACTTCTAAACTCCTAAACTTTCACCTACAACCCTAAACCTATAAACCTTAAAACCATAAGTTCTAAACTTAAACCTAAAACTAAAACCCTAAACCCTAACCTTAACCTAAAATTCTAAACTCTAAACTTAAACTAAGTTTTAAACTTTGAACCCTAACCCTCTAAATCTAAATTTAAACCTTAAAACTTAAACCCTTGTTAAACCTAAACCTAAACTCCTAAACCTTTCTAACCCTAAACCCTAAGCTAACCCTAAACCCTAAACCCTAAACCTTAAACTCTAAACCCTAAACACTAAAAACCCTAAACCCTAAAGCCTAAATGCTAAACCCCAAACCCTAAACCCTAACCCTAACCATAAACTTAAGCCTTAAACCCTAAATCCTAAATATCTAAACCCTAACAACCTAAACCCTAAACCTTAAACCCTAAAAAATAAAAAATTAAACCTAAACTTAGTATATCCTAAAAATAAATAAATAATCTAAACTTAAACTTCAAAAGAAAATAAAATAAAAAAGCTAAATTAAAATAAATAAAAACCTAAAGTAAACTAAAAAATAACATAAACCTAAGAATAAAAAATCTAAATAAAATAAAAACTCAAAATAAAATAAAAATAAAATAAACCTAAAATAAAAGAATAAAAACTAAATAAAAATCTAAACCTAAAATATAAAGCTAAAAATGAAAAATTAAATATGAATAGAAAGTAAAACTTAAACCGTAAACTATAGAAAAACATAAACCTAAAATAAGAAGAAAATAAACAAAATAAAATAAACCTAAAGTAAAATAAGATAAACTAAATTAAATAAAACTTAAACCTAAACCTAAAATAAACTAAAGCTTAACCTAAACTAAACTAAATAAAATAAAATAATCTAAAAAACATAAACTTAAACTAAAAAATAAAACCCAAAATAAAAACTTAAAACCTAAACCATAAAAACTAAAATAAAAGCCTAAACCTAAACCTAAAAAAAAATAAAACCTAAACCTAAAATATAAAATAAAAATAAAACTCATCTAAAAAATAAACCTAAACCTAAACCAAAACTTAAAAAATAAACTAAAATAAAAAACCTAAACTAAATAGATACACCTAAAATAAATAAGCTAAACTAAATGAATATTAAAAAGAAACCTAAATAAAAATAAAAATTAAAGTAAACTAAAATAAATAGAAAATAAACTAAATAATGCAAAACTTACTTATTTACTTAATTAAACACAACCTTAAACCCTAAATCCTAAACCCTAAACCCTAAACCCTAAATCGTAAACCCTAAAAAACCCTAAACTCTAAACCCTAACCATAAACCCTAAGAGCATAAACCTTAAAACTCTAAACTCTAAACCCTAGATCCTAACCTTAAACCCTAAACCCTAAACCCCAAACTCTAAACTAAAACCTAATGTATCTAAATAAATTATAAAATAAACCTAAACCTAAGCCTAAACCCTAAGAATGAGAAGAACCTTGATGGCAAAAACATCACCGTCAACCAGGCTCAATCTAGATCTTATGGTGGAGATGAAGGCAGAGGCTGTGGTTATCGTAGTGGTGGTGAGGGATATAGAGCTGGTGGATATGGCGATGGTGGTTGGAGCAGTTGTGATTATAGAGGCGGGTGGAGCGACAGAGATTACAGCTGTGGTGGTGGAGGAGGGAGAGATCAGGGATATGATGGTGGATCCTGCTACTTGAGAGGCTGAGGTGGTTCTAACGGGAATAAGAGAAATAGAAGAATGATCGATTTGGGATATGATGGTGGATTTGTTGCTTATGGAGATGTGTCCTTATAGTAGAGACAATTCTAATTATCTAAGATTTTTGATTTGCTCTATGCGTCCTCATTTTTTATCTATGTTCCCACTGTGTCTTAGAAAATTTGGTGTGTTGCTTGGATGACGAAATCAAAAAGAAGAAATGTTGAATCTGAATTTGTTCTCTGTTAAAAAAAATAAAAAAATAAAAAATAAAAACCCTAACTCCTAAACTAAAACCTAAGCTCTAAACCTAAAACCTAAACCCTAAACCCTAAACCCTTAAACTCTAAACCCTAAACCCTAAAACTGAAACACTAACCTAAACCTTAAACCCCAAACCCTGAACCCTAAACCCTAAACTAACCCTAAACCCTTAACCCTAGAAAGCTAAAATCCTAAACCTAAACTAAATAAAACTTAAAAATAAAATTAATAAATAAACCTAAAAAAAAATAAATAAATAAAATATAAACTAAAATGCTAAACTAAAAAAAAAAACTCAAACCTAAAATATATAAATAAAATCAAACCTAAACCTAAACTAAAATAAATTAAACTAAATTAAATAAAACCTAAACCTAAACCTAAAATAAACTAAACCTAAACCTAAACCTAAACTAAATAAAATTAAATAAACTAAAAATAAAACTAAACCTAAACTAACAAGTAAAACATAAAAATATACCTAAAATAAATACTTAAAACCTAAACCTAAAAAAATAAAATAGAAACCTAAACCTAAACCTAAAAATAAAAAATAAAACCTAAACCTAAAAAAATAAAATAAAAATAAAACTAAACTAAAAAATAAACTAAAATAAGAAACCTAATCTAAAATAAATAAAAATAAAATAAATAAACTAAACTAATTAAAAATAAAAATAAACCTAAATCAGATTAAAAAAAATAAGATAAACTAAAGTAAATATAAAAAATAAACTAAATAAACCAAAACCTACTAATTTACATAATTTAAAAAAATAATTAACAAACCCTAACCCTAAACCCTAAACTCCAAAAAAAACCCAAAACCATAAACCTTATACCCTAAATCCTAAACCTAAACCTTCAACCCTAAACCCTAAAACTAACCCTAAACCCTAAAGTTACAACCCTAGACCCTAAACCTTAAAAAGCTCTTAACCTTAAACTCTAAACTCTAAACCCTAAGCATTAAACCCTAAACTCTAAAGTAACCCTAAATAGTAAACCTTAAACCCTAAACCCTGAACCATAAACTCTAAACTTACCCTAAGCCCTAAAACCTAATAAACCAAAATGTAAACCTAAATCATAAGAATGAGCAGAACCTTGATGGTAGGAACATCACCGTCAACCGCTCGAGATAGGCAAGTGGAGGTGTGGGGATAGTAGTGGGGGATCTAGAGGTGGATATGGAAGGTTAGAGTAATGGTGGTTATTGAGAGGAGTGACAAGGTTACACCATGGTGGGAGGGAGAGATCGAGAATATGTTGGTGGAACCCACTACTCGAGAGGCCGGAGGTTCTAATGGGAACTAAAGAAACTGAAGAACGGTTGATCCGAGCTGCTGCCTTTGTAACATTATCTTTATAGTAGAGATGGTTCTAGTTATCTAGGGTTTTTGTTTTGCTCTATGCGTGCTCATTTTTTATCTATGTCATCACATGTGTCTCAAAAAACTTGGTGTGTTACTTGGTTGATGAAATCAAAAGAAAAATGTTGAATGCAAATTTGTTCTCTATTAAAAAAAACTAAACTTAAACCTAAAAATAAACCTAAAATAAAAACCTGAAAAAATAAAATATGAACCTAAACGTAAACCTAAATATAAAAAATAAAACCTAAGCCTAAAAAATAAAATACAAATAAAACTAAACAAAAAATAAACCTTAACCTAAACCTAAACCTATAAAATAAACTAAAATAAAAACCTAAACTAAAATAAATAAACCTAAAATAAATAAACTAAACTAAATAAAAAATAAAAATAAACCTAAATAAAAATAAAATATAAAATAAACAAAAATAAATAAAAAATAAACTAAAAAATCTTAAACCTTCTAGTTTACTTAATTTAAAAAAATAAAAAAATAAAAAATAACCCTAACCCTAAACCATAAAACTAACCCTAAACCCTAAACCCTAAAGCCAAAATCCCTAAACCTTAAACCCTAAAACTAAACCTTAAACCCTAACCCTAAAGCCTAAAACTTACAACCCTAAACCCTAAACACTAAACCCCAAATCGTAAACCCTAAACCTAAAACCTAAAAACCTAAACCTAAACTAAATGAAACCTAAAAATAAAATGAATAAAAAAACATAAACCAAAATAAAATAAAATAAAAACATAAACTAAAACCTAAACCTAAACCACACATAAAAGAAAATAAAATAATTAATAAAAACTAAACTAAGATAAAATATAAAAATCTAAACTAAACTGAAAAAATAAAAATCCTAAATAAAATAAAGATTAAATAAAAAATAAAAATAAAAAAATATAAACTAAATAAAAACCTAAACCTAAAAAAAAAACCTAAACAAAAACCTTAAATAAATATAACCTAAGCCTAAACCTAAAATAAACTAAACCTGAACCTAAACCTAAACCTAAACTAAATAATATAAAATAAACTAAAAGTAAACCTAAACTTAAACTAAAAAATAAAACCAAAAAATAAGCCTAATTAAAACCTAAATAAAATAAAATAAAATAAAAACCTAAACCTAATCCTAAACTAAAAAATAAAACCTAAACCTAAACATAAAAATAAAAATAAAAATAAAACTAAATTAAAAAATAAACCTAAACATAAACCTAAAATTAAAAATTAAATTAAAATAAAGTAACTTAAAATAAATAAACTAAACTAAATAAACATAAAAATAATGTTAAATAAAAAAAAAGAAATAAACTAAAAAATATAAGAAATAAAACCCTAAACCCTAAATCCTAAAACTAATCCTAAGCCCTAAACTCTAAACCCTAAACACTAAACTAACCCTAAACCCTAAACCTTAAACCCTAAACCCTAAAACCTAAACACTAAACCCTATCCATAACCCTAAATCCTAAACTCTAAACTAACCCTAGACCCTAAAACCTAATAAACCTAAACCTGAACTTAAACCTTAAGAATGGGCAGAACCTTGATGATAAATATCACCATCAAACCCCTAGATTTGGTGGTGGAGGCAAAGGCGACGCCAATCGTAGTGGCGATGGGGTATCTAGAGGTGCTGGTGGATATGGAGGTGGTGGTCAAACTAGTGGTGATTATGGAGGCGAGAAAGTGATAGAGGTTACAACCATCATGGTGGCGGTGGGAGAGATTGGGGATATAATGGTGGATTCCGCTACTCGAGAGGTCAGGGTGGTTTTGATGGGAATTGGAAAAATTGATGAACGGTCAATCTAATCTGTTGCATATGGAACTGTGTCTTTATAATATAGATGGTTCTTGTTATTTGCTCTATGTGTGCTCATTTTTATCTATGTCATCGCTGTCTCTTACGAAACTTGCTGTGTTACTTGGTTGAGAAATCGAAAAGAAGAAATGTTGAATCTGAATTTGTTCTTTATTAAAGAAAAAACCAAAAACCCTAAACCCTATACTAAAACTTGAACCCTAAACCTAAACCCTAAACCCTAAATCCTAAACACTAAACACTAAAAATTAAAAAATAAATAAATAAATCCTAAACCATAAACCCTAAACCTTAAACCCTAAACCCTAAACCCTAAACCCTAAAACACTAAACCCTACAGCCGAAACCCTAAAACCCTAAACCATAAACCCTAAACCCTAAACCTTAAATGCTAAAATTCTAAAAACCTAAATATAAACTAAATAAAATCTAAAAATAAAATAAATAAAAAAACCTAAACCTAAATAAAATAAAATAAAAGAAAACCTTAAACTAAAAACTAAGCATAAACATAAAAATAGAATAAAATAAAAATAAAAGTAAACTAAAATAAAATAAATAAAAACCTAATCTAAACTAAAAAAATATAATAAACCTAAGAATAAAAAACTTCAATAAAATAAAAACTAAACATAAAATAAAGCTAAAATAAACCTAAAATAAAATAAAATAAAAACTAAATAAAAACTTAAACCTAAAAATAAACCTAAAATAAACCTAAAATAAATAAAAATAAAACCTAAACCCTAAGCTAAAAAAAACTAAACCTAAAATAAAAATAAAATAAACCTAAACCTAAACTAAAATAAACTAAACTAAAATAAATAAAACCTAAACTTAAACTTAAAGTAAACTAAACCTAAACCAAAACCTAAACCCTAAATAAAATTAAATAAACTAAAAATAGACCTAAACATAAACTAAAAAATAAAACTTAAAATAAAAAATATAAAAATGATATGTAAACCTAAATCTAAAAATAAAAAATAAAACCTAAACAATAAGAAATAAAATAAAAATAAAACTCAACTAAAAGATAAACCTAAACCAAGATCTAAACCTAAAAATAAACTTAAATAAACATTCTGAACTAAAAATAAATTAAGCTAAAATAAAAAACTAAACTAAATAAAAAAATAAACCTAAATAAAAATAAAAAATAAAATAAACTAAAATAAGAAATTAAATAAACTAAAATAAATAAAAACTAAACTAAATAAACCTAAACCTACTAGTTTACTTAAATTTTTTATTTTTTATTTTAAAAAATCCTTAAACCCTAAATAATAAAACTAATCCTAATCCCTAAACTCTTAACCTACAACACTAAACCTAAAATCCTAAACCTTAAACCCTAAACTAACCCTAAACCCTAAACCCTAAATGTTAAACCATAAACCCTAAACTATCCCTAAACTTAAAACCTAAGCCCAAAACCCTAACCCCTAAACCCTAAATCCTAAAGCCTAAAAGCATAAACCCTAAAACCCTAAACCCTAAACTAAACTAGCTAATTTTATAAAGGTGATCTTAAAGAAGCAAAGAGATTGTGAAATACAAAGTTGATGCTCTGCTCATGTTGGACCTATTGAAATGGTTCATAACTTTCTCAACATCCTAACTAAGATTAATCTCAAATTATCTGGTTGAGCTAATTAAAAAAGGCAATAATGTGGGATCTTTAGAGGCTACTCTCCTCGCTAAGCTAGGGTAGATGATGGCTCCGTGTTTAGTCCTAAGGAGCTTGACTTCACTGAAGATGATCTCATCAAGAAGTTTTTGACAGGCCTTTCAATGATCCCTTCTTTCTCATTGGCCCTCTCTTATCCCACCCTTGCTGCAGTGCCCCACATGTTCATCCACGCTTACAAGAATGTCCTCATCAATCCAATTACACATACCTAAAACCAAGAAGGTTAAGGATTATTTGAAGGATCCTAGTAATTTTAACCCTACTGATGCTTCTACTCCTAAACTCTAGAGTGAAAGAGAAGAAGGAAGAGCCTAAATCATGATGATAAAATTGTTTGACTAAGTTTTGTTGGCCTTCTATAAAATCAAATTTTATTATCCCTAGGAGTTAAATAATTTTGTGAAATACTATTTTTTTGTGAATTTTTGAATTGCATTTTATTTTATCTTATTTTATTAGTTGTTAGAGAGTAATGTCTTGTTTGACTTGGTAATTTCTAGTTTGTTATGGAATAATTTGAGTTTTAAAAAAAAAATCTTAAACTAAAATAAACCCTAAACCCTAAACCCCAAACCCTAAACCTAAATAAATCTAACTAAATAAATTAAAAAATAAACCTAAACCCTAAAACCTAACCTAGATTGAACATGATGAACCAAAGCAGTGATGGGGTGAGGCAGGTGGTTATCACAAGTGGTGGTGGGGATCAGAGGTAATGGTGGATATGGAGTGGTGTCAAGCAAAGGGCGGTTCCAGGTGGTGGTGGAGAGAGAGATTTGGGGATATGATGGGATCCTACTGAGAGGCCGTGGTTGTTATGCAAACTGAGAAATCAAGAACATCAATCCAATCTACTACTTGTAGAACTGTCTTTACAGAAGAGACCATCCTAGTTATCTAGGGTTTTTGATTTGCTCTATGCATCCTCATTTTTTTATCCATGTCGTCGCTTCTGTCTTAGAAAACTTGGTGTGTTACTTTAGTGATGAAATCAAAAAGAAGAAATGTTGAATCTGAATTTGTTCTTTGTTAAAAAACCAAAACCCTAAACTAAAACAAACCCTAGACCTAAACCTAAACATTAAAGAAACCTAAACCTAAAAAACCTAAACCTAAACCCTAAACCCTAAACCCTAAACCTAAACCCTAAACTAAACCCCAACACTAAAACCTAAACAAACTAAAACCTAAACTAAAACCTAAAACTCTAAACTAAACCTCAACACTAAACCTAAACCTTAAACCAAAAACCAAAACCTAAACCCTAACCTAAACTATTAACCCTAACCTAAACCCTAAACCCCAAAACCATAAACCTAAACCCTAAGCTCAAAACTAAACCCTAAACCATAAACCCAAAACCCTAAAAGCTAAAACCTATAATAAACTAAAACAAAACATAAAAAAAAAAAAATAAACTACCTAAACTAAAAAAACTTAAACCTAAAATAAAAATAAAATAAACCTAAACCTAAACAAAAATAAACTAAACTAAAATAAATAAAACCTAAACCTAAAATAAACTAAACCTAAACCTAAACTTAAACCCCAAATAAAATTGAATAAACTAAAAATAAAATTTTAAAAAAAATAAAAAAACTAAAAAATAAACCTAAAATAAAACCTAAAACCTAAACCTAAAATAAAATAAAATAAATCTAAACCTAAAATTAAAAAATAAAACCTAAACCTAAAAAATAAAACTCAGCTTAAAAATAAACATAAACCTAAACCTAAACCTAAAAAAATAAACTAAAATAAAAAACCTAAACTAAAATAAATAAACCTAAATAAATAAAAACTAAATAAAAAATAAAAAAAATAAACCTAAATAAATATTAAAAAATAAAATAAATAAATAAACTACTAAACCTAAACCCAAATAAAATAAACCTAAACCTAAATAAACCAAACTCTAAAACCTAAAACACTAATCCCTAAATTCTAAACTAACCTAATCTAAACCCTAAAAAAAAACTTAAACCCTAAAACTAAACCCTAAACCCTAAACTAACCTAAACCCAAAGACCTAAACTCTAAACCTAAATCTTCAAACCTAAACTCTAAAACACTAAATTTAAACCCTAAACCCTAAACCCTAAATAACCTAAACCCTAAACCCTAAACCCCACACCCTAAAACCCTAATCCCTAAAACCCTAAACCCTAAATCCTAAACCCTAAATCCTAAACCTTAAACCCTAACCTTAAACCCCGAACTCTAAACAAAAACCCTAAAATATAATAAATTTAGACCTTAAGAATGGGCAGAACTTTGACCACAGGAACATCACCATGGTGGTGGTGGTTATAAATATCCGAGGTAAATATCAGGTGGTGGTTAGCAAATCAAATAATGAGCAATAGAGGTTATAGCCATGGTGGTGGCAAAGGGAGAGATCGAGGATATGATGGTGGATCACGCCACTCAAGAGTCGAGGTGGTTTTGAAACTAAAATAAAATCGAACTAAACTTCTACAATAGATGATTCTAATCCTATAAATTTCATTTTTATCCATGTCATCGCTTGTCTTCAAAACTTGGTGTGTTATTTGGTAAAAGAATATTGAATATTTGTTCTCTATTAAAAAAACCAAAAACCCTAAACCCTAAAACCAAACTAACACTAAAAACCCTAACCCTAAACCTAATCCTAACCCTAAAACCCCTAAACCCTAAACCCAAAACTCTAAACCCTAAACCATAAAACCTAAACCCTAAACCCTAAACCCTAAACCCTAAACCCTAAACAGTAAACCTCAAACCCTAAACCTTAAACTCTAAACCCTAAACTAACGCTAAACCCTAAACCCTAAATCCTAAAAACTTAAAACCTAAACCTAAACTAATTAAAGCCTAAAAATAAAATAAATAAAAATATAAACCAAAATAAAATAAATATATAAATAAAATTAAAACCTAAATTAAAACTGAAACCCAAAAAGAAAAAAGAAAAAAAAGCTAAACTAAAATAAAATAAATCAAAACCTAAATTGAACTACAAAATAAAAAACTAAACCTAAAATAAAATTAAAATAAACCTAAAATAAAATAAAATAATATTCCAAACCTAAAAAATAAATAAAAATTAAAACCTAAACCTTAGGAAAAAAACTTAAACCTAAAAAAACTTAAACCTAACTAAAATAAACTAAATTAAAATAAATAAAACGTAAACCTAAACCAAAAATAAACTAAACCTAAACATAAACCTAAACCCTAAATAAAATAAAATAAACTAAAAATAAACTTAAACCTAAGCTAAAATAAAACCAAAAATTAAACCTAATATAAAAACCTAAATCCTAAACCCAAACTTAAAAATAAAAAATAAAACCAAAACCTCAAAAATATAGTAAAAATAAAGCTAAACTAAAAGATAAACCTAAACCTAATAAATAAACTAAAATAAAAAACCTAAACTAAGATAAATAAACCTAAAATAAAAAAAATAGAATAACCAAAAATAAAAATAAACCTAAATAAAAATAAAAAATATATAAACTATAAAAAAATAAAAAATAAACTAAATAAACCAAAACCCACTAGTTTACATAATTTTAAAAAATAAATAAATGAACAAAACCCTAACCCTAAACCCTAAAACTAACTCTAAACCTTAAACCCTAAACACTAAACCTACAACCCTAAACCCTAAACCCTAAACCCTAAACCTTAAACCCTAAAAACCTAAACCCTAAACCCTAAACTGAAAACCTTAAAGCATAAACCCTAAAATGTACAATCATAAACCATAAACCCTAGACACCAAACCCTAAACCCTAAACCCTAAACCCTAATTCCTAATCCCTGAAAACCTAAAATTTTAAACCTAAACTAAATAGAACCTAAAAATAAAATAAATTAAAAACCCTAAACCTAAATAAAATTAAATAAAAACCTAAACTAAAACCTAAGCTTAAAGGTAAAAATAAAATATAATAAAAATTAAAAACTAAAATAAAATAAAATAAATAATAGCCTAAACTAAACTAAAAAAAATAAATAAACCTAAAATAAAATAAAATAAAAACTAAATAAAAACCTAAACCTAAAAGATAAGTAAAAAATAAAACTTATACCTTAAACTAAAAAAAACATAAACTTAAAATAAATAAATAAAAATAAACCTAAACCTAAACAAAAATAAATTAAACTAAAATAAACAATACATAAACCTAAACCTAAAATAACCTAAACCAAAAGACTAAACTAAATAGATATAAATAAAGTAAAAAAAACCTCAACTTGAACTAAATAAAAACTTAAAAATAAACTTAAAATAAAAACCTAAAATCTAAACATAAAAAACTAAAATAAAAACTTAAACCTAAACCTAAAAATAAAAAATAAAACCTAAACCTAAAAAAAAATAAAATAAACCTAAACCTAAACTAAAAGATAAACTAAAATAAAAAAATAAACTAAATTAAATAAATAAATCTAAACTTAAAATTTAAAAAAAAAACCCTAAACCCTAAACCCTAAACACTAAACCCTAAACCCTAAAACTAACCCTAAATCCAAAAAACCTATTTTTTACCATTCTTCTTGTTATTCTAGATGATATTTTGCTTAGTGATAATTCTCATTTAATGGAGAAAGATTTATCTTATTGTCAAATGGGATCTTCTCCTAAATCTATTGTTAATAATGATGAGAAAATTTTTTCTGATGATCAATCCATGGAGAATGAGACTGATTTTCAAACTATTTTTGTGAAAAGGAAAAAATAGTTTAAAAATTATCCTCCTAAAGTTTCTAGATCTACTCGATCTTATTCATCTTCTTTACCTAATAACAATTAATTTTAACTTTCTTATTTGGAATGTGAGGGGCATTGGTACTCTTGCTGTTAGAAATAGAATTAGGAATCTTTGTAAAATTTATAATGTTGGTTTCTTAGTTATTCTTGAACCACTTATTTTTTTCTTCTAAAATAATGCATGTGGCCAGGATGATTGGTTTTAGCAATTTTATTTCAATAGCAATAATAACATTTGGATATTTTGGAATAATTCTTTTTCTACTAATGTTATTAATGATTTTCATCAAGTTATTAATGTGGATATTTCATTTGGTTATTATCATGCTTTTGGCTCTTTTGTTTATGATACTTGTAACAAGTTAGGGAGGAGAATTCCTTGGGATCAATTATTGAATTTTGCTTCTGTTGTTAATAATTCTTGGATTATTGGTGGGGATTTCAATATGGTCCTTTTTTGAATGAAAGGAAGGGGGTTCTTTGCCAAATTTACATTCAATGGAAGATTTTGAAAATATGATTTTGGATTGTAATCTTTATGATGTTGGTTTCATTTGTTCTCAATTTACTTGGAATAATCATAGATTGTGGCAACAGTTTGATCATGCATTATTTAATAATTATTGGTTAAATTGTTAGCCTTTAACTTCAATGGAGCATCTTACTAGAACTCTCTCGGATCATGCACCTCCTTTGGTTTCTATTAAGGATGTTGTTCATAATAATAATGTCATTAAAAATTTTATTTTCAAAATATGTGGTTACAAGATAAAAGTTTTCTTGATGTTATTATAATTAGTGTGCTCCTCTTCCTCCTGATGATTCTGTATTTGGTATGATGAGATTTGGCTTAAGCTTAAAAGGCTTAAGCATAATATCACTTTGTGGAATAGAAACTACTTTAAAAATCTTTTTGATAATATCAAAAATATGGAACAAAAGGTGAAAGATTTGGAAGAACTTGTTATTATTGATTGTTCTTTTCATTCTAATCTTGCTAAAGCTAAAGATAATCTCATTCAGTTTCAAGATTTGGAGGAGACTTATTGGAGACAAAAAGCTGCCTCTAAGCATCTTTCTAAGGGGGAAAGAAACACTAAATATTTTTACGCTTTGGTAATGAAAAGGAGAGTTCTTAGTTACATTTATAAAATCGAGAACTTTGATGGTTCTTGGCTTACCAAAAAAGAAGACATATTTTCTTCTACTCTTAATTATTTTAAAGATCTTTTAAATAAAAATTGTCAATTTGAGCATTTATCTAATCCCTCTATCATCCCTTCTATTATGTCTACTGATGATAATGAGTGCTTGGTTGCTCTCCTTCTTATCAAGAAATTTATAATATTTTTAATGGTATGAATGTTGATTCTATTGTAGGGCTAGATGGTTACACTTCTTTATTCTTTCAAAAAGCATTGGTTTATTATTAAAATTGATCTTGTTGATGCTGTCAAGGATTTTTTTAAGGAAATTCTATTCCTAAATATTTTACTAGAACTTCTATTATTCTTATTCCTAAGAAAGATAATCCTGACTTTTGGAATGACTTTAGACCTATTAGTCTTTGTAATTTTTTCAATAAATTGATTTCTAAAATTTTGATTAATGGGCTTAGTAAGTTTCTTCCTAAGATTATCTCTCCTAATCAAACTAGCTTTGTGAAAGGTAGAACTATTTTTGATAACATCTTGCTTGCTCAAGAATTAATTCATGATTTGAATGTTAAAACTATAGGTGGAAACTTACCTTTTAAGCTTGACATCATTGAAGCTTATGGTAACATTTCTTGAGATTTTCTTAATATCATTCTTACATTATTTGGTTTTTCTAATCATTTTCTTTCTTTGGTTAACAATATAATTAGAAATGTTTGGTTTTCATTAGTTATCAATGGTGAAAATTTTGGTTTGTTTAATTCCTCTCAAGGTATAAGATAAGGTGACCCTCTTGATCGCTTTTTAATATTGTGGTTAAATATTTGTCTCATTGGCTTAATCCTTTTTTTATAAGAATTCTAATATGTATTTAAGAAATTTTGGTGGTTTGGCTATCTCTCACTTAAGCTTTGCTGATGATTTCATAATTTTTTGTAATTGCTCGTTACATTATGTTAAAAAGCTTAAGGATTTTTTAAATAAATTTGAAAATGAAAGTGTCCTTTTGATTAGTACTCATAAAAGTTGTTTAATACTTCTACTTCTATTTCTATTTATAGAATTAATAAAATAAAGGACATCACTAGTTTTTCTCATCAAAATCGACCTATTAAATATTTAGGCTCCCCTTTATATTGTGGCCATAAGAGATCCCATCTCTTTGATGAGGTAATTCATAATATTCAAAATAAAATTTCTACCATTGAATTTCATTTTTTATCTTTTGGTGGTAGATTAATTGTTATTAAAAGTATTCTTTATTCTCTTCATTTTTACTTGTTGCTTAATATTGTTCCTACTTCCCATGTTCTTATCATAATTGAAAGACTTTTTAATAAGTTTTTTTGAGCTCTAGGAATTCGGCCAAAAGGCTTCATTGGATTTCTTGGTCTAATATGTGTGGTACTATTTATGAAGGTGGTATTGGGTGCAGATCTTTAATGGATTCCGCCAATGTTTTTTCATATAAACTTTGGTGGAATTTTTGGAAAAATGAAAGTCTTTGGGCTAAATTCATGTAATTTAAATATTGCAAAGGTAAGCATCCTTTTAATTTGCAATTATAAACATGGTGACTATATTGTTTGGAAATGGCTCTATGATATTAAATGGAAAGCAGAATGTCCATTTTATGGGGTATTAATAATGAATCTTCTTTCTTTAGGCGAGATATCTGGATGAGGGATTTTTCCATTAATTCTCTGCTTAATACTCACTCTACTTCTTGTTTGAAAGTTAGTCATTTTATTTATAATGGTGAATGGAATTTCTCTCTTTTAAATGATTTGATTCTTAATTTCATTAGTAATAACATCATTAATATTCCTATTAAAGGTAATTTTTTGGATCAAATTCTTTTCAAAATTTCTAGTAATGGAGAATTTTCTTTTAAAGATACTATTGACCTCATTTTTGGAAGAGGTCATTTTAGCAATGAGAAGATCTCAAGTTCAAATAGGGATTTCCTAATTCAATATCCAAGTCATTAAGCTTAGTAACTTAGGAAATGCATTTTGAGCTAAATCCAATCTACTTGGTTTGATGCAAAACCAAGTAAAATATACAACATAAATTAAATCAAGTAAATCAATGAAAATAAAATGGAGTTCAAAGTCAAACCTAAAGTCAACACTAGTCAAACTAAGATTGACTTAAGTGGGCCCACTTGGTCAAAAAGTCAACCCACTAAAATTTGACCAAATTAAATCATCAAAAATATTTCAAATGATCAAATAAACATGTTCGATCACAATGATAAAGAAATTTGAGTCCATTGAGGCATAGATTAGGTAAGTTAAATTCCTTAAATCAAAATAACCTAAATAAGCTACATTGAACTCAAACCCAAGGAAAAGTCAAATCACTTTCAACCAATGCATATGGGATGGAGACTAATCCTCTTAAACCTTTATAATGAAGGAATTAAGTGCTAATTAACCTCCCTAACTAAGCCACTTAAGAACTAAATGACAAAACCAAAAATGAATTAAAAAAATTCACCAAGGGAAGGTAAAATCCATTTTCCCTTCCCTATCTCCCCACCTCTTCAGCCTAGACACTTGTAAGGCAGAGAGACAGATCCTAGCAAGCTTCCAGGCTCTCTTCATGCCCCCTAGCGATGAAGGATTAGCCAAAAAATAGCTTTAAAGCTCTCGACCATATAGCAAAAACACAGATACACTCACCCCAAGGAGAATGAAGTTCCCTTCACCTTCATACATCCAAACCAAAGCCAAACAAAAGCTCTTCCCCCTTCCAAGTGTTCTTAACCATTGAAAACCACCAAAGCCAAAATTTTCAACCCAAGGGTTGGTCTAGGGAACAATCTGCAAGGAATTAATTCCTTTGGCAAGAAAGTTCAATTCAAGATTCTGAAGCTTTAGGATCAATTCCAAAGCCAATCATCCAACGAATTGAGGTATGCCATTAACGAGCTTGAGTTTTTCCTTAAATAATTTAGTTTTGATCATTTTCAAACAAAATGTGATCTTCAATAAGATCAAACCATATATGATCATATGATATCCTTCAACGATCATGTAGCAATTGAAATCACATGATTTAATGCTCTAGATCATTCACAATTAGAAAAACACTATGAACGGCTCTCAACTCCCACAGGAAATGAAGGAGATGTGTTCTCCATCATTTGATCCATGTATTTGGATCAGACGGTCCGGATCTAGGTGGACCGGATGATTTAAGCTCTTTAGAATGCGGGATCAATTCAAACCATCTCATCTTCGATCAGATAATCTATAATCATCTCGTGTAACTGCGGGGGCTGACGCAGCGTGACGTGGGCTCCGCATGAACCAACCGTGTGTGCCACATGGCAGGACGTGCCATGCGTAACATGAGGACCGCATGGGCCTCTTCACTTAAAATTGTTAAATACTATTATTTAATGGTTTAAAATTATTTAAAAAATTAATAAAAAATTATAAAATGTATAGAAAAATATATATAAATAAAAAATACAAATTATAGCTCTATGGATTCATCTTGATGAGAGGAATCCATAGGAATTAAAATCCTTAATTTTTATTCAATATTTTTCCTTAATTTAAGTTAATTGAAAATATTAAACCTATTACTTTCAAATTAATTTGAAACTTTGGGGAAAATAAAATAAGAATATAACACACCTTAGATAAATTTTTGGGGATTTAATTCTTTGAATTCAAAGGAAATTGAAATTTCATATGCTTAACCTTTAAATTAATCAAATTAATTAATCCTTAATGAAACAATTATAGAATTTTAATCTAACAATCTTAAATCACCCTAATGAACTTCAGTGAACATTAAAACATCACTTAAACTCAATTAAACCTAAAAATTTTTAAATTGACCTAATTAGCTAATTAAATAATTCAATTAAATAACCTAAATTTAATTAAATAATAATAAATCAATGAGTTAACCAAAAATTATGAATAAATCCTCATTGGAAAGATATTTCAATGAGGAATTTATAAAAAATAAAACCCTTAATTGAATCTCATTGAATTAGGCCTAATTTAAGTTTTAATGAAATAAATAAATCCTTAATTACTCCCTAATTGTAAATCTAATCAAGATGAAACTTTGAACATTTTAAATTGGCATGTAACCCCACTTACCAAAAAATTTTCAATCCCAATTGATCTCAAGATTAGAAGTTGTTAATTTTCTAAATCCTTAAGTCAATGTTAATCAAATATTAGGTTAAGGAAATTAATTAATCTATTAAATTATGTGGTAATTCAAACTAATTTCTATCTAACATTGGAAAACTATTAAGAAACTTCTCTAAATATCCTAAGTTAATTGAAGTGATCAAACTCAATCTTAAGTTAATGAAGTAAAACCTCAGGTTAACAAAATTATTAATTAACTTAAACTTAAACTTTGAATCAATGAAATTTAATGAAATACTCATCTTTAATGAATTTAAGAATGGATCTATAACTTAGGTCAACTAAATCAAATCAAAAAATTAACTTAAGTACTTTAAGTTAAGCCTAATCCATGAACAAACTTAAGGTACTAATTCATATTAATGAACTTAAACTTTAAGCTTACAAATCCATGATTTAATACACTTAAATTAAATTGATTGAAATCAAACTTTAATCAAAACTCTTTAAATTAACATGAAGAAAATCAAACGAAACCCATATAGCTTAATTCAAAATGAAACAAATCAAACAAATTAAATCAAACAAAACAATTCAAACAAATGAAATAACTCAAATCAAATCTAAAATTCCAAAGGAGAAGAGACATAAAACCAATCCAAACATAAACAACATCGAAAGGATTAACTAAGAAACTTAAGGATCTTAGTTAGAATTTTGGAAACTTCATTAGGAATTAGGATGTTGAATGGAAAGAGCTCCATCCAAAAAATGGAATCATTCCATTATTCATTCTTGATAACCTATACAACTTTAACAAAATAAAATGGAATAAAAATGAAATTAGATCTTTAAATTATTTGAATTGAAACTGCCCCAAGGTAAAAAATTAAACAAAATCAAATGTTGAATTGAAACTTGAACTTAAAGGATCCAAATATACCACACAAACTCTTACACACACTAGATCATTTAGGTCACGGACTCTAGATCTAGGTTAGATCATTTTCTAATTTTCTTTAATCTTCAGGTTGTACTTCACATGTCTGTGGTGTATTGCTTTAGACTGATGCCTAGCTTTTTGTTCATTAGACTGGATGTTAGCGTCTTTCTAGATTTAAAACTATTTTTGTAGGGGTTATGTTAAAGGGATCTACAATAAATAAATCATAAAATTGTTGTTTTTGCAGCTGAAAATCCATTAACAAAGTGCAAAGGATAGGTGGGCCTGGCAAGAAACTAATGCTAAGCTCGTATGTTTGTGAAATATAAATTGCTTTGTGTGTTGTGTGTATTTCTAACATATGTTTTGCAGGGTTTAGGATTTCTTTTAAATTTTAAATGTAAATTTGAGCTTAGAATTAGGTTGGGATCTATGGGGTCTTGGATTTGCAGGAGCTAACCCAACCAAGAGATGGTGTAATGGCCCTATGTGGAGCCCGATGGATGTCCCTGAAGAAGGAGACTTTGCTGGAAAGAAGACCTATAGATCTAAACTTGTAGTTCTAGGATGGGTTGTATAAGGGCAAAACTTGGCTGCTTATTTTTCTTTCTTTCGGGATGTACAGAGGTACCTTGTCACATCGACCTTTTTCTTATATAATTTAATTTGGCTTGATTTATTTTCAGTGTGCAATAGAAATAACATGCTTTTTCTAGGTTTCTTTCTATGCTATGTTTGTGCTGTGATGTATGCTTGGATGTAGACTCATAGGATAAACTAAATTTTCTACCCAACTAAATCAATAAAAACATAAAAATAAATACAACTCATAATCATATGAAAGCCTAGGCATTAAAGTAAGATAAAATATGTAGCAACCACTTAGCTAGATGTTTTAACATCATGCATAAATCATATTGTTCCATCTTTGTCAGAGAACCTGGGCTTGACTTTTAAGAGCCTATGATGGAAGAACACCTTCTTCTATTCTGATTTGTCCCATAACTTTTTTATAATTACATGCATTAGGCATAAATTGCATTCCTATAACCTAAATGAATCTTGAGTCAAAATTCATAAAACCTGGAAAATATGCATTAGTTAGATGCATCCTCATGCCCTACATGATCTTAGGGATTACGGGGTGAGTCTAGTTTCATAGATTTCTTTTCTAAAAATGCAACAACCCAACCATCTTGCTTTCATGTGACTTGACTTCATAAATTTATAATACGCTTAGGTGGTGTTAGTTGGTAGCCTTTTCCAGGAAAGTTGTAAGTCCAGAAGAGTTAGGAATAGGCTAGTTCCCTCAGGTGAGGAGAAAGGCCAATGATTTTAAGGATAGAACAAGTTTGAGCATCTAACATGTGTCAGATGAACTTGTAGACTAGGTTTTGAAGCATCCTTTTAGGAATAAGTCTTCAAACCGGCATTTCAAGTCTTGTGTTGCTAGAATCTAAGTCTTAGATTTCTAAGAAAATGACAACTAAAAATCTAAAATTAAATCCCAAATTTGAAGCCCAATCATATGATAGTTGAAATGTCTACTGGGTATCCCAATATCAATAGGCATTTCATGCTCTTTCACATTTGACTCTTGAAAATGACTCTCTCCAATTTGGACCTCTACCCTATTAAATTTCCAAAATTAATCCTTGAAAGCTACCTTAGTAGTTTTTAGAATTAACCATATATTTCTTTAATCGAGAGTATTCTTAGGAAGAGACCCTTCCTAAGATGTAATTAACTATAGAGTTTTCCTTTATAGGGAACCATGATCCCAGGATAAAATAAACCTTATTCTACCTTTCCATGTTGTTCAGGGGAAAATACTCTGGTACATGAAAGACCCATTAGCTGAGGTGTCTTTTATTGAAATGATCGAATCCATTACATGCGAGCATGTTTATTTTTGAGATAATATGTTTATTCCTTAATGCCATATTTGGTTATCTAAATAAAATATTCATAAACTCTATGTGGTGTCATTTCTTTTCTCTATTCTAGAGAAAACACCAACATAATTTCTGGCGACTCCATTGAGGATTGGTTCCTCTCTCCATCTTTAAAAATAAAGGGTTATTTCTATATATCAGTAGTGTACTAGTGCCACTCACCTGTCAAGACTTCCTTTCTCTTTGTTGGATACCTCTCCATTTCATTCTTTGTTGAGCCTATCCAACATCTTGAATAGAGGTTCTAGAACTCTTCATTTGTCATAGTTAAATGATTGGGTCCTAGAACCAAATCCTGAAATAAAATGAGAGAAATAAATGAAAACCAAGTAATTTTTGTTAAGACCTAAATCTGGTCAAGATGGATTTTAAACCATTCCAATATAAAAAAGAAATGTTAAATTTAAAAAAGTATGAGAGGTACTTCAAAATTTGAAAAGCAAATCTCCAAAAAAATAAGGTCTCAAAGTTAAACTTATCCTTGATCTTACTTTGGTTTTGTATTAGAGCTAAGAGAATCAAGACAAGGTCCTTGAATGGATACCCTTTATTTTACTACATTCAAATATGGAAAACACCTAAGGATGTAGATTGAAATGAAGGTGTTCCTTCAAATCTTGAGAAAATTCAAATTAAAAGGAGTCATAGTTATGCCTATTCCCCTTTACCACCATGATTGAAGTTTGAATTGCATTTTTAAAAAAAGGATAAACACGAAAATCATCCCAAAAAGATAATGCCTTATTGACCTTAGGCAAAGGTTGATTAAGGAACTAAATGTGAATCTTCTATTCTTATAGAAGAAAATTTTAAATAAATGCAAATCGACTTTAACCTATATTCATCTCCACAAGTCCACTAGAATATTGGAAAGGTTGTTGCCACACAATTCTAAGGAGTGACTTGGAGGTAACCCTCTTTTAGACCTTTTCAAAACCTTAAATTCTTAAATCTTAGGAGAGATTCAAAATAGGAAGATGAAATGACATAACAAAAAAAATGAAAGGATTCACTCTTACTCCTAATCAATCGAAGGAAAGAGAGGGTAGCGAAAGAGAATTCTAATTCTCCTGATAAAGTTGAAATGAATAAAATTTAAACTAATAAATTTAAATCAAATTCCTTAATGAGAGTTTCTTCTCATTAAATGAAATGAAATTTCGTGAGTGGCTTTAATTAAATATAAAAGATAAATCATGAAGAAAAAATAAATGAAGAGTTTAATCCTTTTTATTAAATCATGACCTTAGGATTGGGTCCTAAGGGTGATATTTCTATCTCTCAGAGTAAAAATATGAAACTTTTATCTCTGGTTAGTTGATAGATAAATCACTTAAAATATTGTCATTCCAAATGAATGAAGAAAGCATTAGTTTTCTCTATTTAGAGACTAAGCCATTATATGATTTCAATACAAAGTGAACCTAAGGAGAATCCTTTGCAATGTCTTAAGACCTAATTGACATTATCTTAATGTCAAGTATGGTGGTCAAATATTCCATTGCAAGCTGAGATTACCTTTAATCTTATATGTGCTATAATAGAATGCAATCAAACTTGACTTTCTAATAGCACAACATCTACCCTAGAGGGTCCTCTTTTAAATGATGATCCTTTAAATGAATAGATCATGAGGTCTATTGATCTATTGAGGATAGAGTTAGACCTACCTTCTCTTCATATCAAAAGGGAAATTCCTGAAATCAAATTCAAAATGGTAGAGTTATACCACCTCAAATGACATTGAAAAGAAATGGCAAATAAGTCATCTTCAAAATGTGATGTCTTGCCCATCTTAGAGAAGTTGTTTGCAAAATCAAGCATCATAATGCTCTGTTAAAAACAATATGAAATATGAAATAAAATAAAAATAAAAAAAGAAATGAAAGTAAAGAAAGGCATTACATAATCATGAAATTTTCCTTACTTAACTATAAGCAACATTCTGATATGGCATTCCACTATGAAAAGGTTCTAGGGTTATCTTCTATGATGAAGATAGACTACAAAAAACTTATTGACATTTTTGTTGATGTAGAAAATTCAAAAGAAGAAAATCTCCAAACCACTTGTTGATCCGGGTGCATCAGTCAACATTATTTATAAACATGAAAGTGAATTTATATAGGCTCAATTCTTATCAAGCTTTGATAAGATGGTGCCATATAAATTCAATCAAATAAAGAAAGTAATTTTTAGCTTCATGAAAATTCAATCTTGAAAACTCAACCTTGAAAATGAACTTAATTTCAATCAATTGTTGATTGAAGAAAAAAATTCAAACATGAAAAAGAGCAACATAGGAATTCATGAAACATCTTTAAATGCTCTTGGATGGTCTTATCCATCCCAAATAAGGAAAAAGAAAGGAATCAAATGGAAAGTAAAAGAATAAACATATTAATTATTGAAAGATGTTCATATTCATCCTAAAGTGTTGAGTCTTTAGGAATATCATTCAGCTACTCCTAAATGACCTCACTACATATTTGATTCCATTAGAAAATTATTATTTTAGAAGTGTAACGTTTTTTAGGAAGTCATTATGCCAATCTTAAATGATTCACTCCACTAAATAATTTTGAATTTAGAAGTGTAACATCTTTATAAAGTCATTTTTACCAATTTTAAATGGCTTTACTAGATTTATTGTTCCATGAAAAGATGAAAAAGAAATAGAAATGTTGGATCATATTATATGATCAATCAAGCAAAAACTTGAATCATATCTAAAATGTTAATCAATATAATGTTGTATGTAGATTTAATTTGAACGTGGGGCTTCTTACTTAACAAATTTGGTAAATTAAGTAGAGGCCAAATGTGTTTGATATGTGTTTTAAAATGAGACTCTCACTTAACAAATTTGATATGTTATGTAAGAGCCAAATATGATATGATTTGTGCTTGAAAATGAGATGCTCACTTAACAAATTTGGAATGTTAAGTGAAAGCCAAATGTGATATGATTTGTGTTTTGAAAATAAGACTCCCACTTAGCAAATTTGGTATGTTAAGTGGAAGTCAAGTGTATTTAACTTGTGTTTGAAAATGAGACTCTCACTTAACAAATTTGGTATGTTAAGTAAGAGCCAATTGTGATTATGATTTGTTTTTTGAAAATGAGACTCTCACTTAACAAATTTGGTATGTTAAGTGGAAGTCAAGTATATTTATGATTTTTTTTTGTGAAAGAGGGGAAGTCTATTTAACAAATTTTGATATGTTAAATAGAGTTCAATATTTTTTTTGTAAATTTTGGAAATGGGACTCTCATTTGACAAATTTGGGTATGTGAAATGAAGTCCAAATGTATTTTGATTTTTGAGAATTTAGAAAAGAGGAACCTTATTTGACAAGTGTGAGTGTGTAAAATAGAATTCAACTTGTTTGATTTTCCAAAATAAAGGGGAATTCTCATTTTGAAAAAGTTGTGTACATCAAATGGATTTCAAAATGTGTCTTGATTTAGTGTGTGGATTTCTTTCTTTTGAAATGGAAACTTCAACTTTAGCATATGTGTAATATGTTAAGTGGACTTTCAATTTTATGCTATGGTTTTATTTGAAAATAGAATCTTCATTCAACAAATTTGAGCATGTTGAATGGAGATAATCATTTTCAAAAGCATGCTTTTGAAAAAGGGAAACTCCAACTTTAGCATATGTGAAATTTGTTAAGTGGAGTTTCAATTTTATGCTATGATTTTATTTGAAAATAGAATCTTCATTTAACAAATTTGAGCATGTTGAATGGAGATAGTCATTTTCAAAAGTGTGCTTTTTTAAAAAAATGATTTTGATCTTGATTTTGAAAAGAACCTCTATGTAACAATCATGGGGATTGCTATGAGGTTTGGTTATATGAGTTTTGTGCTTTTGAAAATTTTGTGCAAGATTATTTGTTTTGTGAGTTTGAAAAGTGCTTTTGGAAAGTGGCATTTTGAAAAGAGTTTATTTTCTTAAACATTAAGATGAACCTTGCCTCACCAAGCTAGTGGTAAGGCAGCTCTAAATTTTTGTCATCTCCTTTCATGAGTTAATTTTATTTATTTATTTACCTATTGGGGGAAATCCAATAGGGGTTTCAAGACCTACAAGGAATGAGGTGCTAAAACCTAGAGGAGGTTGGCTAGCTTTGCTTAGGAATGAAGTAAGCTAAGTGCCAATGGAAAGAAAGATAATAGAAGACTTATATGAAATATAAGTCCACTATTGATGCTTGGAGACAACAATTGTATACTAGAGATGGAGAGAGAAACCATCCCAGCAGAGTCGCTAGAAAAATCTATGGTATTTATTTTTAATTCTATGTGTGTGTGTGTGTGTATGGGTGGGATACC
The DNA here is from genome assembly GCA_021442155.1 of Cymbidium sinense. Taxonomy (NCBI): domain Eukaryota; kingdom Viridiplantae; phylum Streptophyta; class Magnoliopsida; order Asparagales; family Orchidaceae; genus Cymbidium; species Cymbidium sinense. Next base: position 96,308,730 of record CM038225.1, read on the forward strand.
ACATAATGAGGGTGTACTTATTGAGGTGATCGTATGACATCAAGGAATAGTGCACTATCTTGAAAGATAAAAATAACTACCATGATGGACCCAATCATCTAATAAAGACTCTAAGGCATGATGGGTCTTCAATATACGAGATTTTTCCCTACTTTACATGGATGAATAAAGCAAAGTTTATTTAAACTAGGTTCTAAAGTTTTATAGGGTAAGCCCTCATAGTTAATTACATCCTAAGGAAGGTGAGTTCCTTAGGAATACTGATTAAAGTAAGAAATTATTCTCCAAAGAATTCAAAGATAAGACTATCAATAAATGGTTATATTTGGAAAATCAAGTGGGTTAGATCAAAAGGAGAGACTTGTTATCAGAAGCCAAAAGAAAATGAGTAGGGATGCTCATGATACTAGGAGACCTAGTGAGCATTCCAATATCCTATGGTTGGGCTTTATATGTTTGAAATTGAAGGAAATTATTTATTTGAGTTGAAATTTATTAGAAAGCTAGGACTTATAATCCTGATACAAGATTGTGGAAATACAGAGGTGAGGATTTATGCTTATAGAGGGTAAATAGTAATTTCATATCCTAAATCTAAGGATCTTTGGCAGGGCCAAAGCATCCTAAATCTAAGGAGAAAAGTGGGTATACTTTACCTCCACAAGAGAGTAAATCCGACTTGGACTTATAACTGCTTGGAGTGGCGGCTAGCTAACTCCTCCTACATTTTAAAACCATGTGGTCAAGTCATATGTTTTGCAAGATGGTTAGGATGTTATTATTTACTAAAGTCCTTAAACCCACTCCCTAAGAGACTAGAGCATGAGTGCTATGAATAATGACTTAGTCTGACACAAATTTTATCAATTTTTATTTAATTTTGGACTATTTATTTTGACATAGGCCATAGAATTTTATATGCCTAAATGCATGATGAAATAAGGTTATTGGCTAAATTAGAGAGAAAGAGGTGTTTTCCACCATAAGGGAGACCCTTAAAGGTCAAGTATTCCCTATCGTGCAAGGATGGAAACCCTCTCTTAGAAAGAATGAAACAAGATGATATGCATGATATTAAACATACAACATTTAGCTAAGAGGTTTTTACATCTCTTAATTATCTCAATTTAATACCTAGGCTTTAAATGAGGTTATGAGTTATTTTAGAAAATTTAGTTATGAGTCGTGATTGGGGTAAAAATTTTATTTTTCCCTAAGATCATAAGAAGATATAGACCATAAATTAAGTCAACATATATGAAAAAGTGAAGAAAATACATGCCATTTCTATTACACAATTGTAAACAAAGCATCAATCAATTTATAAACTCAATGTGAAAGAATAACAGGTCGATATGATCGGGTACCACCATACAATCTGAAAAGAGAAATGGATAGTCGAGCTCTACCCTTATACATCCCAGTAATATAGAAGAATAATTACAATTACAAATGAATAAATGTTATGGGGGGTCTTCATATCTTCATATCTCCTCTATTTCTTCATTTGGATTTGCTTGGTTCAAAGGCATCACGGGGCCTCCCAAGCCAAAGCCTTCTAGCCTCCACTCATCCTAATCCCCTCATAACACTTAACCAAATTTCTAATACACAATTACATTAAAAATAAGAAAAGTAAATCTAACTACACCTACAAATTAAGTGTTAGCTAAACACACCAAAGCGTTATATGTATAATTTAGACTTAGCATCCTACATGGGTAACCAAGTCCACTATCCTAGTATAGATTATGCTTAGGGTTATGTAACTTGCAAGAGAGCATTTTATATTTATTTTAAGCACCCTTAAGCATAATCTCTTATAAAAAAATATAATTAGGCTAATCAAACATCCGTCTGAGCATACACCCTAACATCTAGTCTACAATAGTATATCATAAAATCAAACATACATCAAACCATGCACCTAACATAAAGCTAGAAGTGGTGACTTAATCTAATGTGTGTATTAAGGCTCGTGTGGTATGTTCTAACTAGGCTTTAGAGTTGTCATTCTCTAAGTATGGGAAATTTAATTATAAAGGGTTTTTAATTTAAATGGTTTAATTGATTTGTAAATTTTACTTAATGTTTTCTATTATTTCATTTGTCTTATACTAAACAACTAAGAGTTATAAAGGGAAGAAAAGAGAGGATCACTCTCTTTCATACCTACCTTAAGTCACATCTATAATAAATTAATTAATCAATTCTCTTTAATGAATGGCTTATTACATATTTTAATTAGTCCTAGGTTTATGTTCACTTTAAATAATCCCATTCAATAAGAAAGGCATCTTAAGATTAATTAGAATTAATTATTATCACATAACACATGTTTGTTCATTTCTTTCCATCATATATAACATGCATATGATTAAGTCCTAAACATAACTATACATGCAATTTATATCTTAGCACACTTAAATGATGAAAGTAAGCAAGTGTACTTGGAATTAATGTCTCATTTGGTTGAATTATTTGTCATATTAATTTAAAGCTCTATCTAAATTCTTATACAAAAGCATAAGAAAAGAACTCTAAATCATATGACTAAACAACTCAACCACTTGAACAAAATATGAATGCATGCCTTTTTAATAGAAAGAAGAAGGGGTTTTCATTCTTTAGCTAAATACACATCAAATGTATGAAAGTTTTAAGCAAGTATGTCGCCATTCTTCTGCACTAGGAGTGATGGTAGGAACCTCCTTGGGGCTACTTAAAGTCGTGTGTCCTCAGAATGTCTAGACTAATATACTTGCTATTTTTAAATACATATGGATGTATAAACAACTATAAGAATAAAAAACACCATGCAAAAGTAGAGTTTAATTTATTTAGTCTATTTGTGTAAATGAATTATGCTCTATCTAAATTTTAATGTCAAGTGCATAAGAATGAAATCAAATAGGTATGTCACCATTATTCTACACTAGGGGAAGTGAGGTAGGAACCTCCTTGGGGCTACTTAAAGCCGTGCATCCCCGGAATGTCCAGACTAATATACCCATTAACATTCAAACTTATGCAAGTCAACATATGAATGTAAGAAAGAGACTTCATTAAGCTTATATTTACAAGAATCTCCTATGTATGTGTAATATATATATATATATATATATATATATATATATATATATATATATATATATATATATCATATTCATTTATAAGCTTTTTTAAATTACATTTGAGATTTAATAGTGTTAATAGCCACATATTTTTTAATTAAGCCAACACATGCAAATTGACATAAAGGAAATCATCTTCATTTAATTAATTTGAAAGAAATGAATGCATGACTACAAGTGGCATAAAATATTTTAACATGATTGGAAAGAAATAAAACAACACAAATCGATTTCATTCAATCCAACTAATTCTAAGGACAATCACATTAAACAAGCTTATGTAAAATAAACCAAAGTTTCTTAAAACTATTTTTGATTTCATGTTTGATTTGATTTAAAAAATGTGAAAGAAGTTTCCTAATCTTAATCCCATTCCCCATATGTATGTGTTAAATTGATTTAATTAAAAGCAATTAGGTTGATTTTATGGCTTAATTAGGTTGAGGTATGGATTAAATCAGTTAATTAAACCCTTACTTATATCACCTTAAGTTAATTAACTAATTAATGATGAGACAACATGATATGAAACCACATGAAAAGTAAATTAGCAATGCTCCTAAGAAATGAAAGGGGCTAATGCAATTGGCTCACAATTAATAATTAATTAAGCTTAAGGGATATAATTAATCACTTTTATGATTTTTCTCACACATGTAAGCTAATCATAATTTCATTAAATTTATTTAGGCTATTAAACATCTAAAGAACTACCCAATATTGATTAATCAATGTTAGGAATGAATTGGAGTTTAAATTAATTTAATTAATCCCTTAATTAGTTAATTAAATCCTTTGATTATATTTTAATTAGGATAATGAAATTAACTTAAGGAAAGATATCAAGAAAGATGCCTCAATCTCAATCCTAAGTCATTTCAAACAATTAGGCAAATAATTAAATTCCCTTTTATTTTTAATTGATTAATTGGCTAATTAATTAATTAAACTTTACTTAATTTGAAACAAATGAAGAGGATTAATAAAATGGTCATAAAGAATAAACCTAAATCATTTCCTAAGACTTTTCAATGTTAATAGATGGATAATAAGCTTAATTAATTAATCCACTATTCATTTACTTAATTATCATTAATTAAGGTAAGATAGTAATTAAGGCTTAATCAATCAATTTTCTAATTAACTATCCAATAAATTCTAATAAAAATAAGGGAGGGAGAGGTCATTTCTGTAAACATCTATAGAAAGTTTGAAATTAAATGGATAATTAATCAGAGTGTAATTAGGCTAATTAAAATTTTAATTAAACCTTAATTAAGCAAGAATTACTGTTCAAAATTAATTAATATTAATTTTCATGGATTGTTCTTTGAAATACCTTTAAAATGAGCCCTATTTATATTTTTTGGATTTTTCTAAGATTAGTTATAAATTTTAGAAATTTTAGAAATTAAACTAAATTAACTTCTTAACTTCATCGGTGCCATGTGGCTACTGACGTGACGTGCTAATACGACACGCTTTCCACATGGTGCAACGAGATAGGCCATTTAAGTTGTCAAATCAGGATGCTAACTCGGATTGAGATGGACACGCTTTCTTGTGGACAATCTATTCAAAGATTAGATGATCATGATTAAATCCCATGATTAAAGAGAGTTAAATCAAGGGTTTCAACATGATTTGATCATGGCCGTCTAATCCAATCACACGAAATGGATGACCCATGATCCATCTTCATACGAGCAACGAACAATAGAGCCCATCCTCCATGGATCGCTCTGTCCAAGCTTAGATCCACTCCAAACACAATCCACTCCTTCGTGTAAAGGATCCACAAGGATCCAATGGCTAGGATGGGCTCAAATGCAAGTTCACTTCGAAATGGACCAGCATATTTTTATTTAAGGATCAATTTTGAGAAATTACCTCAATGGAGCTTATGATCAGCGATTCCAATGATCGAGGTAGTTTCATTTGGTAGAAATGAAGCCCTGTTGGGCCACACGAGCTTTGATTTAAGGTGGTTTGCTCTATGGACCAAGGCCCTCCCTTTGAGCATTCTCTTGATCAAAGTATGGCTTCCGGTGGCTTTGGAACTCAAGGGATGATTTGCTTGGCTTCGATTAGGTGTGGTGAAGGTGTGTGCAAGTTTAATTGAAGTTTGGTTAAGGGATGGATGGGTTTGAATCAAGGGAGGTCTCCCTTATTTTAGTTTCACACATAGAGAAGAATGGCTGATCGAGGGAGGTTTGAAAATGCTCTGAGGGATTTTTTTTTCTCACTTGGGGGCTTAAAGAGTGCAAATGGTGATGAATCCCACTCGAATTAAGGGAGTACACCCCTCAATTGTGTGTGATGCACAGATGGGATCCTCCCTAAATTTTTATCAATTCATCATCATTGAGGCATCAGAGGGTCACTATCAGCTCCATGTGGCATGTTATGGTTGGAGAAAGTTATGGTAGGGATCTCAAGGCAAGATTTGGCATGATTGGATTGGCTTGGTCCTTTGGTGCTCAATTTGGCTTGAGATGGGAGGAGGTGAACTTCCCTTAGTCCATGGTTGATCCTAGCTATTCTAGGGTGGGATAGGAAGATTAGGCACACCCCATTTGGCACTTGGATGGCTGCCCAAGTGATGGGAGAGTGGACTTTGCTTCTTATGGAAAGAATCCAATGTGGGGAGGTTTGTCCAATGGCTAATTCCCTTGTGTGGGGTCCACTTAGATTTGGGCTAGTTTGGGAGTGATCTAGGACTGGTTTGGGTCAAGTTTGGCCAACTCCTATGGTCCCATGGGTTGGTTTGGTTCATTTGGTCAAATGGGCTCATATGGGTTCATGTCGGGTTAGGTTGACCAATTGGTCAAATTGGGTCAAACCAAGGATTGGGTTAGGTTTAAATGATTATATGAAGAGTTTTGGTTCAAGTGGTTTAGATTAATTTGGCTTAGCTTTATTTTTGGCTCATTTGGATTCAAATAGATCAAATGGGCTAAGTTCACCAATTTGATAATTTGACCAAATTGGGTTGGGATAGGTGTTGGTTCATGTTCAATTGGTTGATTGAAAATAATTGTAGGCTTTGGTTTGGTTTGATTTGGGTTTAATTTGGATTTTGGCCTATTTGACCTTTTAGATCAATTTGGGCTAGGTTGGGTCAAGTTGACCAATTGGTCAAATTAGGCTTAATCATGGCTTTGGTCAAGTTCAATAAATGATTTGGAATGAGCTTGAGTCATTGGTTGTAATCAATTTAGATCAAATCATGATTTAACTCATTTTGGCCTTTTAGGCGAATTTGGGTCAACCTAGGTCAAATAATCAATTGGACATGGTTTGTCTCAAATGAGGGTTTGATCATGTTCAATCATTGATTATGAATTAGTTTGAATCAATGGTTTCAATTAATTTGGTATATGGTGGGTTTTGGGTAGTTTAGGTTTCATTTGGGCTAAAGGTTGACTTGGTCAAAGGACCAAGTTGACTTGGTTTGACCCAATTCAAGGTAGTTGATCACCAAAAGATGATTGTTGATCATGATATGAGGTTTGGATGGGCTTGGTTCAATTCAATTTGGGTTGGATTAGAACTTGACTCAAAAGGGTCTTTTAGGTGATTTTGGGTCAAGTGAACCTAAATGGGTCAATTGGTTTGGTTTTGGCTTGATTTAAGTTTAGTTGAACTCAAATATGAGCCTAGGATGAAAATATAAATCCAATTGCAATTGGTTTGGAGTCAAATGAATTTTGGTTCATTTGATAATTTCAAGTCAAAAGGGGTCAACATGGGCTTGACTTGAGTTGACTTGGATTTGGTTTGATAATTAGTTTATGTTTATATTTGGGTAAGTGATTGAAGGAATGATTGATTCATGAAGAAATCCATGGGTTTGGGTTGATTTGGATATCATTTAGCCAAGTTCAAGAAATTGGCTAAAAAGGCTAAAATTGGAAATTTGATTTGATTTGGGTTTGGTTTTGTCCATTTTGATTTATATTTTATTTATATTTGTGAATATAAATGATGATATAAATGGGTTATGAGAAAATCACTTGAGTTTGGAGTGATTTGGAAGCAAATTTGACCAAGTTTAAGGATGTAAGTCAAAAGGGCTTAAGTAGGGAATTGATTTGGTTTGATTTATTTTTGGTCATTAGAGGTAGGTTTCATTTATATTTGTGGATATAAATGAAGGAAATCAATTGAATTTGGTTGAGTTGAAACCATATAACTTACAAAGGTCTTGATTATTTGATTTAGTTTGATTTGGTTTGTCATTTGAATTTGGATTTCATTTATATTTGTGAATATAAATTAAATAATGATTGATTTATAAAGAAATCCATCAAGTTTGATTTGGTTTAAAGGGGTTTTTTGGCTAAGCATATGAGGGTGGTTCATGGAAGGGATTTTGGAATTTGAATTTGATTTTGGGTTCTAGTCATTTGATTTGAAATTTGATTTATGATTGAATAGATATTTGAGAAAATAAATTAAATTGGGGTTGAGTTGAATTTAGTTAAGGCTAAGTCCATAAGATAAAATCAAAGGGCTTAGAAAGGTTTTTTCTAGTTTGAATTTGATTGTGGGTTTCAATCATTTAATTTGGAATTTATTTATGATTTGCATTTGAATTGGTAGTTTGGTTTGAAGAAGGAAGCATAGATAGGGTCTAAGGATATAGAGTAGTAAAGTTTTTTTAAATTCCTAAGACATGATCTATTCTCGTGGCTAATCCTCTAAGTCTCGCCTTAGTTAAGTGTTCACCTAATCACTAGAAGTGTCTTAAGACTAAAGAACTCTTGGTGTCTATAAGAGTCCTAGATCTATGATGAGGAAGTTGAGAACTCACTCCAAAAGTGAGGTCAATAGGGTTTTTTAGGGTTTAGGGTTTAGGATTTAGGGTTTAGGGTTTAGGGTTTAGGGTTTAGGGTTTAGGAGTAAGGGTTTTTATTATTTTTCTAAAATTAAGTAAACCGATAGGTTTAGGTTTATTTAGTTTATTTAGATTATTTTTTATTTATTTCAGTTTATTTAATTTTTTTATTTTTTATTTAGGTTTATTTTTTATTTTTATTTAGTTTTGTTTATTTATTTTAGTTTAGGTTTTTTATTTTAGTTTATTTTTTAGGTTTAGGTTTAGGTTTATTTATTTTTTAGTTTAGTTTTTTTTTATTTATTTTTTAGGTTTAGGTTTTATTTTATTTTTTGGTTTAGGTTTAGGTTTTATTTTATTTTTTTTTAGGTTTAGTATGTTTTATTTTAGGTTTATTTTAGGTTTTTATTTTTTTAGGTTTAGTATGAATTAAGTGTGTTAATTACCCTTACCTACACCACCTTAACATAGTTAACCAAATAATTATGAGCCAATGATGACATAAAACCACAAGAATTTAAATCATGCACCTAAGAAGAAAAGGGCCAAATGTATTTGGCTCATGATTAATGATTAATTAAAAGGGGTTTAAGTTAAGAAATTTCATAACCCTCTCTATGAATTGGATTTTGATTTCTTAATTGTACTCTTGAACACCTAAGCATCTATCGAAGATAGATTAGTTAAGCTCTGAAAATTTTTAGAATTTTATGAAATTAATTATGGGGACAATTAGTGAATTAACCCTTTAATTAAGGTTGGGTTAAGGAAGGAAGGGGGTTTAAGGAATATCTTAAAGAAAGTATCCCAAAATTATTCCCTAAACCTCATATTCAGTTAATCAAAACTTAATTGACTCAATCAAAGAGTTAAACCACTAATTATACCCATAATTAAGCTTAATTACATTAAGGAGTGATTAAGGAATGAACCAACAATTCCTCTAATTAAACAACTAATAAATCTAAAGAAAATTAGGGGAGACAAGAGTCATTCCACTAATTTTGCACGGGATTAATCAATGGAGTAATTAGAGGGTAATTAGCAAAATAATATTCCCAATAAAACCCAAATCTAGAGAAAAGCACTATTCCAAATCCATTGAAATCATTTTTAGAATATTCTATGTTCAATTATTTATCCAATACAATTTATTTCATATTTTTTTATTTTTCTAGGCTTATATATGAATTTAGAAAGTTTTGATGATTAATTAGGTGATTTAATAGCCTAATTAAATATTTAATCGATGCCATTGCGTGGCATGCTTTCCATGTGGCGTGACTAGATTTGATATTAAAGTTATCACATTGTAGCACCACATCAATGACAGTGCTACACGCTTTCTCCTCACTTGTCCAATCAAGGATAAAATGACTGAGATTAAACCTGCGGTTCTAAATGATAAATGTGTGGGATTTATGTGTCTTAATCATGACCATCCATCCAAAATGCGAGGATGGATGGCCTATGATCCTTCCCTATATTTCCTTGCAGAAGAGGACATCCGTCCATCTTTTAGGGGATGATCTGAGCTCAATTGAGCTCGGATTGATCCGAAAACTTACCCACACCATCAAAACATAATGGAAAACATATCTAATGGCTAGAATCTCATGGGATTAAACTTCACTTCATAAAGGACCAGCCTATATTGAAATTATGCTTGATTTAATGGCTAATCTCACCGAAGGTGATCACCAGTGCTCGATTCCCTTGGAGAAGCATCATCGAATGGAGATGAAGCTTTGTTGAGAGTTTGAGGTCTTGAGAATGGGTGGATCCTCCTATGGGCCAACTCCTCCTTGACTTGAGCTCAGTTTTGATCAAGGTAGCACCTCCCTTGCCTTGGAGCTTGGGAAAAGGCTTGGGTGAGTTTGATTGAGCTCCCACGATGGTGCAAAAAGGATTTGATTGATATTGAGTGTAGGCTAAGTTTGATTTTGAGTGGAGCTCCTCTATTTCCAAGCTATGAAAATGAAAATGGAAAATGGGAATTGCTTGAGAGAGCTTGGGAGGCTGGGAAATGACTTCGCTTCCTCTTGCTCAATCAATTAAGGACTGATGGAATGAATTTGGGGAGTATATCTCCCCTTGAGCAATTGGATGGGAGCTTCCCTTCCATTTTGATCCAATTGACCACCTTGAGTGGGTTTGTTAGGTGAGGTGTCCTTGCAATCGGTTTGGCTAGAGTGGAGTAGTGGAGCTTGCATGTGCTTAAATCAAGTGGAGGAGGGATTCCATGTGCTTAATTTCATGCAAGTGGTCAGTTTTAGCCTTAGGCTAGGTTGGGTGCACCACACCCCTAGTGTTCACTTGATCCACTAAGAGGGTGCCAGGTTGTTATGAAGAGGATTTGACCAAATTCCAAGTAGATTTGACCAAAATTTACCCTTTGACCTAAGGGATGGTCATTTGGCTTGGATTTCAATTTGAATATGTTTGATATGTTTGAAAAATAGGTTAGACCAAGTTTCATTGAATTTGGAGTTGGTTTGATATGATTTGGCTCATGTTGACCCATTTAGGTCAAAATGGGTCAACTTTGGTCAAGTTGACCAATTGGTCAAATTGGGTCAAACCAAGGGTTGGGTCAAGTTCATCTGACCATTTGAAATATTTTGGTGGCTCTGGTTTGATTCAATTTGGTTTATATTTGGTTTTGGTGGATCTGGTTCAATTTGATCCAAGCCACACATAAAAGCTTCAATCATTTAAGAAACTATGAAAAGCATGCCGTCATAATGCACTATGTAAACATAACATAAAATAATTATATAAACTATCATAAAAGAATAAAAGGCTGGTGTATTTGGGTACTGTCGTATAACCCAAAGAGAGAAAAGATGGGTAGCCGAGCTCTAACCTTATACAACCTCAAATATGAAAGAATAATTATAATTATATTAAATGCTATGGGGATCTTCTTTCTTCATATCTCCATTTTTGAGTTGGTTTTTCTTTGATTTGGATGGTGCTTGCTTCAAAGGCATCATAGGACAGCCCAGGACAAATCCTTTTGGCCACTGCTCATCCTAATCCCCATAGCACTAATCCTAATTCCTATTACAAAAATTACATTTATGTGGGAAAAGTAAATCTATCTACACCTACAAAATAGAGGTTAACTAAATACATATAATCCCAAGCAATTGTATTTATAATTTGGACTTAGCACCTACACATGGGAAGCCCGTGTCTAACTTGGATTATGCTTAAGGATTTGGGAAACTTGCAAAAAGAGCATTCACATTTATTTTTATGCATCCCTTAAGCATAATCCTCTATAGAAAACATGATTTGCTAATATTGGCCTATCATCCAGTCTACAGCATAACATCAATCTAAAATAATACAAAACAAAATATACATCACATCATACATTCTAACTTAGAGCTAGAAGTGGTGACTTAATTCTAATGTGTGTTTTAAGGCATGTGTGGTAAGACTTGTTAGGCATGAGTGTTGTATTTTCTAAGTGCATAAGGATTCAATTTAAATGAAAGGTTGATTTCACTTGAAGTAGTTTAATTGAGTTGAGGATTTTAATTTGTGTTTTTTTTTTTTCATTTCATTTTATTACACTTAGCAACTAAGTGTTATAAAAAGAGAAAAATAGGATTTCACTCTTTCATCCCTATCTTAAGTCACTTTCTAAAGTATATTAATTTGATTTAGTTCTCTTTAGTGAATGACTTATTAAATGATTTAATTAATCCCATGTTTAGGCTCACTTTAACCAATCCTATTCAAAATAAAAGGCATCTTAAGATTAATTTAATTGAATTAGTACCACTTGACATATATTAAATCATTCCTTTCCATCACATGTAACATGCATATGATTTAATCCTAAGTGTGTCTATACATGCAAGATATTTTAGCATACTTAAATGATGAATATGTTTAGAATTTATATTTTATTTGATTGAATTATTTAAACATATTAATTCAAAACTTTATCCAAATTCTTATACAAAAAGTACATAAGAATGAAATTAAATAGGCATGTGCTGTTGTTAAACCAAGAAAGTGAGGTAATCAAATGACTTCCTTGGAGCTAGCTAAAGCCTCCTATTCTCAGAATGTCTAGACTATATACCCATTTGCATTAAAACATATGTAAATTTGTAGACATGAACATAGGAAGTAAGCTCTAAATCATTTGGCTAATTAATTCAACCACTTAGTCAAATATGAATGCATGCAATTTTAATGTAAAATGGGATTTTCACACTAATCACATATACATATACATGTACAAAGATATAAGAAAGTATGTGTCATTGTTAAACCAAGGAAATGAGGTAATCAAATGACCTCCTTGGGGCTAACTAAAGCCTTGTATTCTCAGGATGTCCATATTATATACTTGCTTTTATTGGACACACATGGATGTATACATAAATGAGGGAAAAGAAAACCATGCAAAAATTGTATATATATTTCTTGATTGAATTAATATATATGAATTAAAGCTTTATCCAAATTCTAATGTTGAAATACATAATAATGAAATAAAATGGGTACGTGTCATTGTTAAACTAGGGAAGTGAGGTAATCAAATGACCTCCTTGGAGCTAGCTAATTCCTCGTATTCCTAGAATGTCCAGACTATATACCCATTACCATTCAATTTTATATAAATCAACACATGAATAGAAGAATGAGAACTCAACATTCATATACTTAAGCTATAAGCACATACATTTCTTATGTATTTATAACTAGCATTATAACACATATTATTATTCATTTATAAGCTTTTGAAAAATACATTTGGATTTAATAATGATAATAGCCATATATATATTAAATTAAATCAACACATGCAAGCTTACATAAAGGAAATCCATTTTATTTTACTTGATTTTGAAAAGATGGATGCATGAATTCAAATGACATACCAAATTTAACATGATTGGAAAGAGGACAATCAAATATAAGCTTGTGATTCATTCAACCAAACTAGTTCTTAAGGATAATCGAATCAAATAAGAATATTTAAAGCAAACCAAAGCTTCTTTATTAATTAAGTTTTGGATTTATTTTGATTTAAAGAGGAGAAGAGAAATCATCACTTGCTATTTTAAACCCATTCCCATATTAGTGATTTGATTTAATTTAAGGAAATGTAACTAAGTTGAATTTATGGGTTAATTAAGTTAAACTCTTAATTACATGAATTAATTACCCTTGCCTATGTCACCTTAAAGTAATTAACTAAATAATTATGAGCCAACATGATATGCATGGAAAATAAACTTGTAATGATCCTAGGAAATAAAAGGGGCCTAATGTAATTGGCTCATGATTAATAGTTAATTAGATTAAGGGACTTAATTAATTACCCTTATGGTTTTGCCATACATTTGGACTAACCATAATTTCTCCTTTAGGTTACTAAACACCTAAAGATATATCCCATGATTTAATTAATTAAGGTCTGGTGTGATTATAATTTCAATTTGATTAAGTGATTTAATTAATCAGTTAAATCTTAATTATTTCATTTTAAAAAGGGTGAAATAAACTTACTATTAAGGTCCCAACCCTATTCCTTAGTTCACTTACTATTGAACAATGATTAATAAACTTAATTAACTAATTTATTATCATTCATGGATTAATTAATTATTAATTAACTTTAAAAAGTAATTAAGGTTTAATTAGTAAATTTTCCCAATTAAGTGAATAATAAATCCCAAGAAAATCATGGGAGGTAGAGGTCATCCCTTTAAATTAACCCACAAAATTTGAGATTAATTTCTCAAGTAATTAAGGAGTAATTAAGCTAATTAATTTTTTAATTAAACCTTATCTAAACATTAATTATTATTCAAAATTAGCTAAGATCATTTTAAATTAATTCTCCTCTAAATTACCTTTAAAATGAGTATTTATTTGCATTTTTTTATCTATGATTTTTTATTATTTTTAGAAGTTTTAACCATAATAATGATTAATTTAACCTAATCCTGTTGGTGCCACATGGTGTGCTGATGCGACGTGCTTTCCACATGGCGTCACAAGATTGGCTTCTTAAAACTTATGAACTCGGCACTACATACATGGATGTGCTTTCGTCACCATCAAGATCGAACGTCTATGATTAATCCCACAGCTTAGTAGGATTATATCAGATCAATCTAGTAGATGTAATCATGACTGTCCATTTTGATCATGTGGAATAGACGGTGTGTGATCTAACATCACATTAGTGAGAGAGAATAGATTCTGTTCACCTTTGCTCACTTGATCCGAGCTTACTCGAGCTCAGATCAACTCCAAAGGGATCCCACACCTTCATGACATTGGTCGGAGGGGATCTAAGCAACAAGATCACACATGATGCAAGTTTTCTTCAAAAAGCTTTAACCCATTTTTGCTTAAGTATTAGTTTTGGAAACATACCTCATTGGAGCTCAAGATCGGTGGCTCGAACAATTGAGGAAGCTTCATCTAGTGGAGATGAAGCCATATTGAGCATTACTTGGATCAATTCCTTGACATTCACTCGAAGTCCATGAACCAAAGATTTGGATCTCAGCTTTGATCAAAGTCCCACCTCCGGTGCTTAGGAAGCTTAGGAGATGATTTGTTCTTGCTCGACAAGGCCTAGGGAAGGTGCATTCAAAGTTAATTTGAATTTGATGGAGAAATGGGGAATTTAGGTCAGAAATGGGTGTGTCCTATTTTGGGATGGACGGGAATGGCATTTTTTGATTGAGGAATGAGCTTGGGAGCTTATGAAATGGCTTTAGCAGCTCATCTTGAGTATCTAGGGCTATGAGGAATGATTTTTGTGTGTGTTTGAGTGGAAACGAGTGGGTCAGATGGTTGGATCGAGTTTGGCTTTTATTGTCCGTCCAACTATCTCAAGGAATCATGGGTGGAAGGTAAGAGGTGAGTTAGCTCGGCTTGGTTAGTTAAAGGTATGGAGGTGGCTGCCCAAGAGGAATCATTGGCATCCTTTGGGTTTCAAATGCTCCAATAGGGAGGGTAAGGTGATTTCACCTCCGATGGGTCAGGTTGGGTAGTGTTCTAGGTGCTTAGGTGGACCATTAGGAGAGTACCAAGTGGCCAAGAAATAAAATAGACCACTTACATGGGTAATTTATCTCATGTGATGCCCTTTAACTAAGGGCAGAATGATCATTTGGCATTGGATTTGATTTAGGTATTTGAAATGAGCCGGTTAGCCCAAATTTCAAGTTAATTGTTGTTGATTTGGTTAGGTTTGACTCAATTTGACTAATTTAGGTCAAATTGGGCTAGGTTGGGTCAAGTTGACCAATTGGTCAAATTGGGTCAAACTAAGGGTTGGGTCAAGTTCATATGATCATTTGGGATGTTTTGGTTCAATTGGTTTGGTATATTTTGGGTTAAATTTGATTTTGGCTCATTTGAATTCATTTAGGTCAAATGGGTTAAGTTGACCCATTTGACCAAATTGGCCAAATTAGCTTCGATTGGGTGTTGGTTTGGGTTTAGTTGACCAATTGAAGATGACTGTAGACTTTGGTTTCAATTAAATTGGATTTGGTTTTGATTTAGGCCAACTTGAACCTTTAGGTAAATTTGGGCTAAGTAGGTCAATTGGGTTCAATTGAGCCCAACATGGCTTTGGTCAAGTTCAACAATCAATTTGGAATGAACTTGAGCCATTGGTTGAAATCAATTTGGTTTATATTTTGATTCAACCCAATTCAAGCTTTTAGGTCAATTTGGGTCAACTTTGGTCAAGAAGGCCAATTGGGTTTGTCGACTATTGAAGGTCAAGTAATATTCAAATATTGATTTTGATTTGGTATGAATCATTGGTTTCAAGGGATTTGGCTTAGGTTGTAATTTGGCTAGTTTAAGTTCATATGGGTTAAGGGGTTGACTTAGTCAAATGACCTTGACTTGGTTTGACCTAATTTTGTGATTAATTCAATCTAGGTGATCAACAATCATGATGGGAGGTTATGATGGGAGGTTATGATGGGATTGGTTCAATTAAATTTGGGTAGGATTAGAACTTGGCTCAAATAGGTCAAATTGGTCACTTTGGGTTGTTGGTGTTCTCTTTGGAAAATGAAAAGAAATGACACCACATAGAGTATATGAAAATTTTATTTAGATGACCAAATATGACATTAAGGAATAAACATATTATCTCAAAATATAAACATATTCTCCTATAATGGATTCGATCATTTCAATAAAAGACTCCTAAGGCTAATGGGTCTTTTTATGTAGAGTATTTTCCAACTACATGGAAAAGTAGAGCATGATTTATTTTATCTTGGGATCATGGTTTCCTATAAAGGCAAGCCTCTATAGTTAATTACATCTTAAGAAGGATCTCTTCCAAAGAATACTATCAACTAAAGAAAGAAGTGGTTATTCCTAAAGACTACTAAGGTAGCTTTGAAAGGATTGACTTTTTTGAAATTCAATAGGGAGAGGTCCAAATTGGAGAGAGTTATTTTCAAGAATCAAATGGGAAAAAGTAGAAAATGTCTATTGATACTGGGATACCCAGTAAACATTTCAACTATCCTATGATTGGGCTTCAAATTTGGGATTTAATATTAGATTTCAAGTTATCAATTTCTTAGAAATCAAGGGCTTAGATTCTAGCAGCACAAGATTGTAGAAATGCCTCCTCCTTCAGGGACATCCATCTGGCTCCATAGGGGACCACCACACCATTTCTTAGTTGGGTCTACTCCTACTAATCCTAGACCCCATAGATTCTAACCTAATTCTAAGATCAAATTTACATTTAAAATTAAAATAGGAAATACATACAGCACATAAAGCAGTTTATATTTCACAAACATACGAGCTTAGCATTAGTTGCTTGCCAAGCCCACCTATCCTATGGACTATGTTAAGGGATTTTCAGCACCTACAAGCAAAAAATAATTTTATGATTTATTTATTACAACGATCCCTTTAACACAGTCCCTTGCAAAAAAAATAGTGTTAATTCTAAAAGAATGCCTTAACTTTGTGTGACAAACAAGCCTAGGAATCTAAGAAATACACACACACATGTGAAGCACACATAGAAGATTAAAGAAAATCAAAATGATCTAACCTAGATCTAGAGTCCATGACCTAAATGATCTAGTGTGTGTAAAAATAGGGGTTTTGTGTGGTAAGGCTTTGCTAAGCTCCTTTAAGTTCAAGTTTAAGTTTGAAGTTTGAATTTATTTAATTTTTACCATTGGTTGGTTTCATTTCAAATGGTTTAGTGATTTAATTCCCATTTTTATGTTCATTTTATTTGGTTAAAGTTGTATAGGTTTTCAAGAATGAAGAATGGAATGATTCTATTTTTGGATGGAGCTCTTTCCATTCAACATCCTAATTCCTAATGAAGTTTCCAAAAAGTCTAAGTAAGATCCTTAAGTATCTTAATTAATCTTTTGGATTGGTTTTGATTTGGTTCATTTAATTTATAGAATTTAGATTAAAGTTTGATTTCATTCAATTGAACTTAAGTTATTAAATCATGGATTTGTAGGAGCTTAAGGTTTAAATAAATTAGTACTTTAGGTTTGTTCATGGATTATGCTTAGCCTAAAGCACTTGAGTTAATTATTTGATCTCACATTTTAACCAAGTTTTAGATTCATTCATTAAATTCATTAGGGATGAGTGGTTTCATTAAATTTTATTTATTCAAAGTTTAATGTCTAAGTAAGTTAATAGTTTTTTTAACCTAAGGTTTTATTTCATTATCCTAAGATTGAATGTTTTTTTCTTTGATTGACTTAAGATATTTAGATAAGTTTCTAAATAATTTTCTAATGTTGATTGAGATTGGTTTGAATTACCATTTTATTTAATGGATTAATTAATTCTCTTAACCTAAAATTTGATTAAAATTGACCTAAGGATTTAGAAATTTAAAAACTCTTAATCTAGAGATCAATTGAACATGAAATATTTCTGGCAAATAGGGTTGTATGCTAATTTTATATCCTAAAGTTTCAGCTTGATTAGAGATGTAATTAGGGTGTAACTAAAGTTTTAATTATTTCATTAAAACTTAAATTTAATTTATTGAGATTCATTAAGGGTTTATTTTTTTTTTTACTTATTCTTCACTGAATTACCTTTTAATGAGGGTTTATTCATAATTTTGGCTAACTAGTTGATTTATTATGATTTAATTAAGTTTAGGTTATTTAATTGAATTATTTAATTCATTTAATTATCTAATTAAGTCAATTTAGGGATTATTAGGTTTAAATAGGTTTAATTAAGTTTAATTAGTATTTTGATGCTCATTAATGTTTATTATGATGATTTAAGATTGTTTGATTAATGTTTTCTAATTATTTGATTAACGATTAATTAATTTAATTAAAAGGTTAAGCATATGAAATTACAATTTTCCTTGAATTCAAAAAAATGCAAAATTAACCCAAGGTGTATTTTATGCTTAATTTCATTTACCCAAAGTTTCAAATTAATTGGATTATTAATTTGAGAGTAATTAGGGTTTAATGTTTTTCATTTAAACCTAAATTAAGGGAAAAATACCCAATAAAAATTGGGGCTTTTATTTTCTATGGATTCTTCTCATAAAGATGAATCGATAAAGCTTTTATTTATAATTTTTATTCATATTTGATTTTATATAATATTTAGAAGTTTTTTACATTTTTTTAATTAATTAAAACTGTTATTTAACTGATTTTAACTGTCTTTTAAGTGGCGGTCCCACTCGGAATCGGCGTGCTATGTGGTACGCACTTATGTGGTGTGTCCCGCCATGTGGCACACACAAGTTGGTCTGCGTAGCATCCACGTGGCACCGCATTACTAAAGTTCAAAATGCGAGATCTCCTATGGGTCCAGATCGATCCCGTGGTTCCTAAAGGGTGAAAATCGATCTGGTCTGCCTAGATCTAGGCTGTCCGATCCAAATACATGATCTGATGATAGAGAGATCATCTCCTTCGATTCTTGTAGAGCTGAGGATCGCTGATAGTATTTTGCTAATTGTGATCGATCTAGAGCATGAAATCAACTGATTTCAATTGCTACACAATCATGGATGAATATGCTATGTTTCTATATGGTTTGATCATATTGTAGATTACATTTCCTATTAAACCTACCACAGTCAAATTTTCTAAGGAAAAGCTTGAGGTCAACAAAGGCATACCTCGATTCGTTGGACGATTGGCCTTGCAATTGATCCTAAAGCTTCGAATGCTTGAACCAAACTTGCTTGCCAAAGGAATTAAGTTAATTCCTTATGGATTTCTCCTTAGGGCAACCCTTGATAGCTCTTTTTTTGCTCTGATGGTTTATAGTGGTTAAGGACTCTTGGGGGGAAGGGGAAATTTTGATTAGGTTCAGTTTTGATGTGTGAAGGTGTGTGTGTGTGTGTGTGTGTGTTCAATTTTCCTTGGGGAAGTCTCTCCTCTTATTTTCCTATATTGCCGAGAGCCTTAAATCTTTTTCCTATCTTTTCCTTGGTTAGTTTTGGTGATGGAGGACCTTGAAAGCTAGCTAGTGCTCTCCTTTTCCATCCCATAGTTGTCCTATGTGAAGGGGTGGGAAGAAGGGAGAAGGAATTTGACTTCTCCAATTCGTTTGCTTGCATTGGTTTTCCTCATTTGGATATTATTTAATAATGTAAGAGAAACTTAAATGGCTTAATTAGGGATTTAAAACTTTATTAGAAGGGTTTAAGGAAGTGTCACCCCCATCACATGTGATTTGGTTGGAAGTGGTTTGGCATTTCCTTATTTCTTTTGTCTTGCTTAACTAACTTATCCCAAATTGAGTTAAGTGAATTAAACATAATTTTTATGGGTCAAAAGACCCATTTGACCCAACTACACCCAATAGGGAGTTGGGTTATGTCCCATCACCATCCCCATATGATGTAGGACAATCAATTTAGATTTATTTTGATTTTTCTTAGATTTGAGTTCAATGTGGCTTATTTAGGTTATTTTGATTTAAGGAATTTAATTTACCTAATCAAGGCCTCCATGGACTCAAATTTCTATGTCATTATGATCACATATTCATTTGATAATTTGAAATATTTTTGGTGATTTAGTTTAGTCAACTTTTATTGGGTTAACTTTTTAACTAAGTGGGCCCACTTAAGTCAGTTCTAGGTTGACTATAGTTGACTTTAGATTTGATTTTGAATTTTCATTTTATTTATATTGATTCACATGATTTAATTTATGTTGGATATTTGACTTGATTTTACATCAAACAAAGTAGATGGATTTAGCACAAAATGCATTTCTTAAGTCATTAAGCATTGTGACTTTAATAGTGAATTAGAAATCCCAATTTGAACTTGATATCATTTCATTGCTAAAATGTCTCTTCAAAAATGAGGTCAACAAATGGACCCCTAATATGTGTAGTGGATTAGTCAGAATACACTGCACATATTAGTGTTGACCATATTGATCAACATACAAGTATAAACTCGGGGTTTCAATTCATGATTTTGATTTTTTGACTTAGAATTTTGTTTTAATTTTGATTCTCAAAGATAGGTACATGTATACCTATCTTTTCTTTGGAGTGTGATTCATTCCTAGAAACTTAACTTTCATTAAGTTCTAGGATGAAGAGGAATGCTATTAGGAGTAGTCCCAAAGAATGGTCTAACCCTAATGTAATCACTATGCTCAAGGAAGATGCCTTCGTGGGACTTACTCTTACTTGAGAATAGTGGTGATCCATGTGTTTAGCTAATAAGATGGGCCATTAAGGGCATGATCCATCTAGTTAGCGAAGAGAGGAGAGGGTCTTTAAAGACATGATCCAATCCTCAAAAGTTATGCCAGGGACCAGAGTCTTGAAATGCTTGATCCTAATCCGTAATACTTTGACTACTAAACAGGGGTCACATGGACTTAATCCTATTTAAGTAGTCTAAAGAAATGGGGCCTTCAATGGCTTGATTCCATTCCTTAATTCTTCAGATAGGAAGCCAACTGTGGACTTACTCTTAGGTAGGATGCCGAATGAGGGACTTATTCCTAGATGATTAGAAAGAATGCCGATTGGGACTTATATCTTTTTGGCTATTAAAAAGGGGTCATAAAGACTTGGTCCAATCTAACTCACCTGTGTAACATGAAAGGGGCCTTGATGGCTTAATCCAATCATGTACACAAAGGTAGGATGTCGACTGGGCACTTACTCTTAGATGATTAGAATGATGATGACTGGGAACTTATATCTTTGTTGCTATTAGAAAGGGGTCATAAAGACTTGATCCAATCTAACTTGCTCGTGTAACATAAAAGAGCCTTGATGGCATAATCCACTCATGTACACAAAGGTAGGATGCCAACTGGGGACTTCCTCTTAGATGATTTGAAAGAATGTCAACTAGGGACTAATATCTTTGGCTATTAGAAAGGGGTCATAAAGACTTGATCCAATCTAACTTGCTTGTGTAACATGAAAGGGGCCTTGATGGCTTGATCCAATCATGTACACAAAAGTAAGATGCCGACTGAGGACTTACTACTAGATGATTAGAAAGAATGCCAACTGGGGACTTATATCTTTTGGCTATTAGAAAGGGGTCATAAAGACTTGATCCAATCTAACTCTCTTATGTAACATGAAAGGGGCCTTGATGGCTTAATCTAATCATGTACACAAAGGTAGGATGCCAACTAGGGACTTACTCCTAGATGATTATAAAGAATGCCGACTGGGGACTTATATCTTTTTGACTATTAGAAAGGGGTCATAAAGACTTGATCCAATCTAACTCGCCTGTGTAACATGAAAGGACCCTTGATAGCTTGATTGAATCATGTACACAAAAGTAGGAATGGTGCCACCAAGGGCTTGCTCCAAACCTATGGGAATGGTGCACGATGACTTACTCCAAACCTCAAAGGGTATGAGAAAGGTGCCATAGAGGGCTTACTCCAATCTCAAGTCATGCATTGGAAAGGTTCCACAAAGGGCTTGATCCTATCCTACATGTGATATGGCTGAGGAAAAGGAGTTAAAATAACTTAATTTCTAATCCTCAAAAGTTTTGACTAATAAGAAAATTCTAATGAACTCAATCCTTACTTAATTAGTCTAACATGAAGGGTGATAAAAAGTTCATTTTCAAATACATTTGTGAATGAGTTTACAACATTCCAAATAAATGATACAAATTGAAGCAAAAGGAATAAAGAGAAATAAGCTTTTATCTTATTGATCTTTATTTGGCAACAAGTTACAAGTTGCACATAATATTTCTTTAGGTAACATCCATTGAAAGTTGGTATTGGACATTCACCATCATAGGTAATAAGTTAAAGAACCTCCTTCATAAGCTTTTTCCACTACAAATGGTCATTCCCATGTTGGCTCGAATTTGTTGTCAATTCTTCGATGAGCTAGGATTGGTAATCTAAGAACCAAGACCAAGTCTCCTACTTAAAAAGTTCTAGGATGAACCAATCTATCATGTTCCTGAACCATACGTGATTGGTACAATTCAAGGTCTTGTTGAGCTTTCAATCATTTTCCTTCAAGATTATCTAGTTCTTCCAAGCAAATCTTATGATTTTAATCTACCATAACATTATTATTAATAGCTATTCTTAATGAAGGAAGTTGCACTTCTAATGGAAGAACTGCTTAGTTCCAAAAAATTAAAGCATATGGTGAAGACTAAGTTGGTGTCCTATATGTGGTCTATAGGTCCATAAGACTTTAACCAACTTTTCATGCCATTGGTGCTTATTTTCATCATCTTTTCAATTCTTCCAATGTTTTATTAAATGCCTCAGCCAATCCATTCACCCTAGGGTAATTGATGGTCGAGTATCTCCAATCAAATTTATGTTTAGCTGCAAAGTGATTTATTTTCGTGGATCTAAAGGATGAACCATTATTGGATATGATTCATGAGGAATGCCAAATCGATATAATGATATTTTCAAAAAAAAATTTCAACACATGATATGCTTTAACTTATTTCAGTGTTATCGCTTCTGCCCATTTGGAAAATAATCTGTTGTAGCTAAAATAAAATGATGACCTTTTGATGAAGGAGGATCAATAAGTCCTATGATGTCGGTACCCCAACTCTCATAAGGCCAAGAGGCAACTGTAGGGTGTAGTACATTGAGTGGTTGATGTAATACCACACCATGTACTTGGCACTGATGATAATGAAGTGCAACCTCCATGTAGTCATTTAGTATTGATGGCCAATAATACCCAAGTCTCTTGATTTTTAATTTCATTTTGGGCTGATTGGTGTGCTCCACACAATCCAGAGTGTATCTTAGTCACAACCTTATGGGCTTCTTTGTTTTAAACAATGGAGCCACATTTGATCGAATGACCTATGATATAAAGCATTATTGATTAATGCATACGATAAAGCACGTTTCTTTACTTTATTTGCTAATGAATTTTTTTAGGAAGCCTCCCCTTACTTAAATAGTCAATAAATGATTTCCTCCAATCACAGTCTATTTTTCCTTTAGTAAGAGTGGCTATCCTTTGTATTTTTTTTCTTGCCTATTAATGTAGCTTAATCTATAAGAGATAAAACATGTTGATTTTAAACTTCTGTAGAAATTGATTCTTTTTCTAGGGATATGATTTCTTTGGCTAATTTAACCAAAGCATATGCTATTGAATTCTCTTGGTGAGATATTCTACACAACATTACAAATGGAATCTTTTCAAGTAATTTCATTATGTATTCAAGATAATTGAAGAGCTTTGGATGAAAAACCTTATGGATTTTTATAACTAGCTAGGAATCCCCAAAAAAATTTTATATTTTAATTTCCATAAGGATTTCCAACTCTAAACCAATAATAAAAGCTTCATATTCAGCTTCATTATTTGTACAAGGCTCAGCAAAATGATATGAATATCTCATCATTCTTTTTTCTAGGGTTGTAAAGATTAACCCAATTCCTGCCTTCCCTGGGATAGATGAGTTTGATTCCTTATGTTTAATTGATGATGAAGCACCATAAAATATAATTCTATGATCTATTCATTTAGGAGATCATCATTTAAAGGAGACCCTTCAAGTATAGGGTGTGCTGCTAGAAATATGCCACTATTTATCCTTTTATAGCACGAAGAGGAATATAAGTGATATCAAATTGTAATAAAATCATTGGACGGGTCATGAGATATTGCAAAGGATTCACCCTTGAAATCAGGTTGACCTTATGAAAAAGCATATAATGCCTCAATTTCTGAGCAGCAAAAACTAGGGCTAAGAAATGTTTCTTAATAGGAGGATAATTATTTTCCATTGAGATAAGCCTATGAGTTAGATAAGCCTAATGAAGCCCTAAGAAATTCATCCATAGGAACAGTATAAAGAGTTAATGGATTTCCAGAATCAAGGAAGCCAAAATAAAAGGATTCATTAAATATTATTTTAGGTTTTCAAAGAAACCTTGGCATTTTTCACCCCAAATAAATTTGGAATCTTTCTTCAATAATGTTGTAAAGGGTTTACACCTTCCAGATAAATTTGATATAAATCTTATTAAGTATGCAAGCCTTCCATAGAATGATCTCGAAGACTTCTAGGTGTAATTTCTATAATAGCTTTATATTTTTCTATGTCAATTTCTATCCCACATGCACACTATGAACCCTAAGAATTTCCAAGTCACTCAAACACTTTAGAGGATTCATCTTTAAGTTATAGTGACACAATCACTGAAAAATGACCCATAAATCATAAAAATGATCTTTTTTTGCTTTTAATGACTAAATCATCGATATAACATTTAACTTTATTGTGAATCAAGTCATCGAATATTCTAGTCATAGCTCTTTGATAAGTAGCTCCAGCATTTTTGAGACCAAATGGCATGATCATGTAATAGAAAATCTCTATTGGAGTTCTGAACGTTGTATGCTTTCATCTTCTGGGAACATCTTAATTTGATTATAACCAGATGATCCATCCATAAATGAAAAGATCTCATGCAATGAGGCTATTTCAACCATGAGTTCATAAGCAAAGGGAACTCATCTTTGGGACAAGCCTTATTTAGGTCTCTAGTCAACGCAGATGCGTACTTGACCATTTTTGTTCTTTACTAGAACTATGCTGGCTACCCAATTAGTGTATTATTCTTCTCATATAATGTTATCTTCAATTAGTTTCTTTATTTCAATGATCACTTGTAGTTCTACTTTTAGTCACATCCACATAGAAGCGCTTTATTGAAATAGCATCAGATTTAATTCCTAGTTTATGTGCAGCCACATCTTGGGATAAACCTAGCATTTCATCATAACTCTAGGCAAAGTAATCCTTACACTCAAAGAGTAAAGTGATTAACTCTTCAAAATCTTCTAGACCCAGCAAAGAGCTAATAAAAGTAAATTTTGGGTTCTCAAGAGTTCCTAGGTTAACCTTCTTTAATTCATCTATAATAGATTTTATCTCTTCCTCATATTCAGGAGGTGCATTCTGAAGTGAATCATCTTTGGATTCCTCCATTTTAATGAATGAGTCTTTGAAGAGTAGAAGAGACTAAAGAGTTAATCTATTTGACGATTACTTATCATTAAACAATGCCCTATATCATCAAATGATTCAAAGACCAAACCAAATGCTAGCTTTGAGTGGAAATTTCTATGTTTTTTGATTCCATAAGCTCTCCATGCATTTATCTTTAGGCCAAACATTTATGATAAAACCATGTTTCACATAATTCTTTACACAAGTTGAATACTAGTCAAAAGGAAGTTCTATTATTTCATCAAAAGATTATTCTTCAAGCTTTATATCTCCTTTTGAGCTTGAAGGATCAGGTACAAAATAAAATTTTGCTGACCTCCTCACTTCTCTTGATAAGTTAGGGGCTACTTTGACCTTTAATTGAGATATTTTATTTTGATTTAGAGGAGTCAAAGTTAAAGTGTCCACATATTTTTTTTTAATTTTTCATATGTGGATAGCCCAGACACTTCATCTAATGTTTTGATTTCTTCCTCATCGAATTCTGACATCTCAAACTTTATTGAAGCATTTCTATGATGGATTCTTCATCTAGGGATTCCAAATTAATATGAATTATTGAGGTTCTTTTCTTTACTCCTTTTCTCTTCTTTTATCTTTATTGATTATTGTACTTTGCTTCAACAATGATGGATTTCATAATCAAATTAGGTTTCTGGCATGTAAAATAGCATCTTCATAGAGCTCAATCACATGAATAGTGAATGGTTGTATCTCCTTTATGACATATTCTTCCATCCCTTATTTAATACACTGGAGTGAAGATAACCATTATAATGGATCCAGGTAAATTTAGTTTAGGTTTTATTTATTTTAAGTTTATTTTTTTTTTATTTTATGTTTAAATTTATTTTATTTAGGTTTTATCTATATTTTATTATTTAGTTTAGCCAAGATTTTATATTTTATTTTATTTTATTTTTAATTTTATTTATATGGATTAACTTTTAGGTTTTATTTTATTTTATTTGATTTTATCTTATTTGTTTTAGTTTTATTTATTTTATTATTAGATTTTCTTTAGGTCATAATTTTAGGATTTGGGTTTGATTATTTTTTTTTATTAGAGCTCATTTTCTTTTTTTCAGGGTTATTTTCTTAGTGTCATTAGGTTCATTTAGTTTAGGGCTCAGTTATGATGGTTTTATATTTTTGGCTCTCGATCATTTTATGGCTCAGTCTTAGAGGAGTCTGGGGAGATTTAGGGTTTAGATGTAGTTTAGATAGTCATTTATTATAAGTATCATCATTTGATGGTGGATAATGGCTCATGGTGGGTGGAGAGGGTTTCTAGTTAGGTAGAGGTAGAACCAGATAGGGATAAGTTTAATAGAAAACCCAAATGTTTATTCTTTATTTATAGTTTATAAGATAGTTAATAGATTTAATTTAGTATGTATTAATTATCTTTTATTTAGGTATGTTATTTTAATATTGGGTTATTTATTAGTTTTAGGTTATTTTATTTATAGGCAGGATTTTTATTGGTCTTATAAGAGGTATCATTATTTATCTTATTAGTAGAGTAATATTTAGGTAGGTTTTTGTAGATATAGAGGAAGTTTATTTTATTTAGTAGGTATGTTAGTTTATTTATCTTATTAGATTTATGTTTAGTTATTATTTAATTTTTATTATGGTAGGTTCATGGTTAGGAGGTTTAGTTTTTGGATGGAGTTTATGTTGGTTATTTAGTTTGGCTAGGGTTTCTTAGCTTTCATTCATGAGGCATGGAGTTTAAGATCTAGGATAGTTTAGGATCAGGTTTAAGATAAAGTGGCTTAAGGGTTTAGGATTACATTTAGTTAGGCTTAGTTTGGGTTTTTTATTTTAATTTATTTATTTATAATTAAGCAAACCCATATTTAGGTTTTTTTGTTTATTTTAGTTTATTTAGTTTATTTGTTTATTCTTGTTTATTTTATTTTTTATTTTTTTATCAATAGTATTTTATTTATTTATTTTATTTTAGTTTATGTTTTCTTTATTTTAGTTTATTTTATGTTTAGGTTTAGGTTTATTTTAGTTTAGTTTTATTTTTATTATTTTAGGTTTGGGTTTTATTTTATTTTAGGTTTAAATTTAGGTTTTATTTTATTTTTTTTTAGGTTTAGGTTTTAGGTTTTATTAGGTTATTTTTGGTTGGTTTTAGCTCAGTTTTATTTATTTTAGTTTTGTTTATTTTAGTTTAGGTTTAAGTTTATTTATTTTAGGTTTAGTTTTTTTTTAATTTAGGGTTTAGGTTTTTATTTATAGGTTTATTTTTTTTTAGGTTTAAGTTTTATTTTAGTTTTATTTATTTAATTTATTTATATTATTTTTATTTTAGTTTAGTTTTTAATTTATTTAGGTTTTTTATTTTTTTAGTTTTGTTTAGGTTTTTATTTCTTTTATTTTATTTTAGTTTTTATTTTTTAATTTTATTTTCTTTTTAGGTTTAGTTTAATTTTAGGTTTAATTTGTAGTTTATTTTATTTTTTGGATTAGGTTTTTATTATTTTATTTTTAGGTTTTATTTTGTTTGGGTTTAGCTTTTTAACTTTTTAGGGTTTAGGGTTTAGGGTAATTTGAGGTTTTACGATTTAGGGTTTTGGGTTTACAGTTTTAGGGGTTAGGGTTTAGGGTTTAGGGTTTAGGTTTTAGGCTCAATGTTCAGGTTTTAGTTCAGGGTTTTGTGTTTATGGTTATTTTTAATAGAGAAAAAATTCAGATTCAATATTTCTTCTGTTCAATTTGATCAACCAAGTAACACATCAAGTTTTCTAATTCCCAAGTGACGACATAGATAAAAAATAAGTATGTATAGAACAAATCAAAAACCCTAGATAACTAAAACTAACTATGCTATAAAGACAGCTCAGTGGGATTGCACTATTCATCTTTCTAGCCCCATAACCACTCACCTCGTAATGGGATCCATCATCATATCTCTGATTTCTCTCTACCACCACCATGGATGTTACCTCCATCGCTCCTCTAGCCTCCATAACCACCACTGCTCCGACCACCACCTTTATATCCACCAGCACCACCAGATCTCCCACCACCACTATGCTAATCATCGCCTCTACCATTACTTCCATCGTCAAATCAAGATTGAGCTTTGTTGATGGTTATGTTCCTGTTGTCAAGGTTCTACCCATTCTAAGGGTACAGGTTTATTAGGTTTTAGGGTTTTAGTTTATTTGTTAATTTATTTAGTTACTTTAGGTTTAGGTTCAGGGTTTGGGATTTAAGGTTAAGGTTTAGGGTTTAGGGTTTAGGGTTTAGGATTTAGGGTTTAAAGTTTTAGGGTTTATGCTATTATGGTTTAGGTTTTAGCGATAGGGTTTCTTTAGATTTTATTTAAGATTTAGGTTTGGGGTTTTAAGTTTTTATTTTAGAGTTTTTTTAGTGTTTACAGGGTTTGTGGTTTGAGGTAGTTTAGTTTAGGGTTAAGCTTTGCCTAGGGTTTTAGGGTCAGTGGCTCAGGGTTTAGTTTTAAGGATTTGTGGTTTGGTGGTTTTTAGTATTGGGTTAGATTGTGGTTAGAGTTTGGGTAGGGTTAGTAGGGTCAGGCCTAGGGTTTATGGTTTAGTTTTAGGATTTAGGGCCAGGGCTATGTGGGTTTTTTTAAAAAAAATATGAAAACCAAGTAGTTTAGTTTATTTATTTTATTTTATTTATTATTTAGTTTATTTATTTATTTTTTTTATTTTATATTTTATTTTATTTAATTTAGTTTATTTATTTTAGGTTTATTTATCTAGTTTGGTTTTTATTTAGTTTATTTTTTTTAGTTTAGTTTAGGTTTTATGTTTATTTTTAATTTTAGTTTTATTTTATTTTATTTTTTTTTAATTTAGTTTATTTTTATTTTAGGTTTTTAAGTTTTTTATTTTATATTTAGGTTTATGTTTTTTTTTATTTTAGGTTTACTTTATTTTAATTTTTATTAAGTTTTAGATTTATTTTAGTTTATTTATTTTATTTTATTTTATGGTTTAGGTTTATTCTTTTTAAGTTTAGTTTTATTTATTTTATTTTAATTTATTATAGTTAGGTTTTATTTTATTTTAGGTTTATTTTTTTATTTATTTTAGTTAAATTTTTAGTTTTTATTTATTTTATTATTTATTTTTTTATTTATTTTATTTAGGTTTAGATTTTATTTTATTTAGATTTTTATTTAGGTTTATCTTTAGTTTAATTTAGGTTTATTTATTTTATTTTAGTTTAGTTTTTATTTTATTATTTTAGGTTAATGTTTAGGTTTAGTTTTAGTTTAGGTTTTATTTTATTTAGTTAAGTTTTTTTATGTATTTTATTTTTGGGTTTTATTTAGTCAGAGTTTGGTATCAAGGATGGGTAGTGGGTTGGGTAGTGATTAGCCCAGTTTGTTTAGGTGGGTTATAGGGTCAGATGGTCCTAGGGTCATTATCCAAGCTCAGTAGGACCATCATATTTATCTTTAGTAGCCCATTTTATGCTCAGTCAGGTATTTATTTTATTTAGTATTTCCTTTATATTTATTTTGCCCATTGCTTTAGGTCTTAGTTTTATTTTATTTTAGATTAAGCTCACGCATTTTATCTTATTTTAGGTATTAGGTTTATTATTTTTTAGTAGTTAGGTATTTATTATTATCTTTTAGATTTTATTTTATTTTATCACGTTTAGGTTGGTAGGTTAGGGTAGGTTTTAGTTTAGGTTTTTATTTTATTATATTTTATTTAGGTTAAGTTATTTAGTTATTTTATTTTTAGGTTTTATTTAGTCTATGATTATTTTTTTTAGGTTTTTAGGGTTTAATGCTTAGGGTTTTAGGGTTTAGGGTTTAGGTTTTAAAGTTTAGGGCTTAGGGTTTAGGGTTTAGCATCAGGTTTTGGTTTGTTGTGGTTTAGGTTTTTTTTAAGGCTTTTTTTAAAATTTTAAATTTTTTATTTTATATTTTTAATTAAGAAACCCATAGTTTTATTTAGTTTATTTTTTTTTATTTTATTTTATTATTTTATTTTACTTAGGTTGATTTTATTTATTTAGTTTAATTTATTTATTTTAGGTTTATTTATTTACATTTAGGTTTTATTTATTTTTTTTTAAGTTTAGTTTAGTTTATTTTTTTGTTTAGTTTTGTTTATTATATTTTTTTTAGTTTATTTTTATTTTATATTTAGGTTTAGTTTTATTTTATTTTAGGTTGGTTTTAGGTTTTATTTTAGGATTATTTTTAGGTTTATTTTATTAGTTGTTTTATTTTATTTAAAGTTTTAATTTAGTTTTAGGTTTAGTTTCTTTTAGGTTTAGGTTTCAATTTTATTTATTTTAGTTTAGTTTATTTTAGTTTAGGTTTAGGTTCAACTTAATTTTATTTTAGGTTTATGTTTTCTTTTTAATTTAGGGTTTAAGTTTTATTTTTTATTTATCTTTAGGTTTTATTTTTACGTTTATTTTTTAGGTTTAGGTTTTTATTTAGTTTTTATTTTAGGTTTATTCTATTTTTTTCATTTACTTTTTATTTAATTGAGGTTTTTTTAATTTTTTTTAGTTTATCTTAGGTTTTGATTTATTTTATTTTAGTTTAGTTTTTATTTTTTATTTTATTTTTAGATTTTAGTTTAGGTTAAAGTTTTAGTTTATGGTTTTATTTTATGTATTTTTTCTTAATTTATTTTGGTTTAGTTTTCCTTTATTTTTATTTTAGATTTTATTTTATTTATGTTTGTGGTTTTTAGGTTTTAAGATCAAGGATTAGGGTTTAGGCTAGGGTAGTGTTTGGGGTTGGGTTTAAAGTTTAGGGTCAGGTTTTGGGTTTAGGTTTAAGGGTTTATGGTTTTTTAGTTTAAAGTTATTAATTTAGGTTTAGGGTTTATGGTTAGTTTTGGCCTAGTTTAGACTAAGGTTTTATTTATTTTATTTTTTTATAGGGTTTAGTTTTTTAAGTTTAGGTTTAGGGTTGGTTTTAGTTTAGATTTAGGGTTTTTATTTTAATGAACAAATTTATAATATTTTTATTTTTTGATTTCATCAACCAAGTAACACACCAAGTTTTCTAAGACACAAGCGATGACATGGATAAAAAGTGAGCACATATAAAGCAAATCAAAAACTCTAGCTATCTAGAATCATCTCTATTGTAAAGACAGTCATATTAAATCTTATTCTTAATTTCTCTAGTTCCCATCAGTTTATAGGATCCACCATCATTTATTTTCCTCCATAACCATGGTTATTTTACTCCCACCTCCATTTTACCACCATCTCCATATATTTTATTTTTTTAGATCTATTGAGTTTAGTGATGTTTTCAAGTTTATTCTTGGTTTATTTAGGTTTATATTTATTAAGTTTTAGGGTTTAGGTTTTATTTTTAATCTATTTAGTTATTTATTTAGGGATTGGGGTAGGGTTTAGGGTTTAGGGTTAGGGTTTAGGGTTTAGGTTTATTTAGGGTTTGCTTGGTTTAGGGTTTAGGTTAGGGTTTAGTTAGTGGGTTTATGGTTTAGAGTTGTAGGTTTCGTGTTGTAAATTTAGGGTTAGTTTTAAGGTTTAAGGTTTAGGGTTTATGGTTTACAATTTAGGATAATGTTTATTTAATTTATTTTTTATTTATTTTAATTTATTTTATTTTTTATTTTATTATTATTTTTTTTATTTAGTTTAGTTTATTTATTTAAGTTTATTTATTTAGTTTAGTTTTTTTTATTTTAATTTATTTTAGATTTAGGTTTTTAGAGTTTTATTTTTTTATTTTAGAAGTTTAGGTTTTTAGTTTAGTTTTTATTTTATAGGTTTATTTTATTATTAAGGCCAGTAGTTTAGGTTTAGGTTTAGTTTTTTTATTTATTTAGGTTAGTTTTATTTAGGTTTAGGTTTTTTAGTTTATTTTAGGTTTAGTTTTTAGGATTTTGGGTTTATTTTATAGTTTTAAGTTTATTTAGTTTTATTTTATTTTTTTTTATTTTATTTTATTTTTATTTATTTATATTTAGGTTTATTTTATTTCTTTATCTTTTATTTATTTTATCTTAGGTTTTATTTATTTTAGTTGGTTTTATTTTAATTTAATTTAGTTTAGTTTAGGCTTAGGTTTATTTTTAGTGATTTTTTATTTTTATTTTATTTTTTATTTTTGGTTTTTGGGTTGTGTTTTAGTTTGATTTAGATTTAGGATTTTAGGGTTTAGTTTTGGCTTTGTGGGTTTAGGTTTAGGGTTTAGGTTGTGGTTTAGGGTTTAGGGTTTTAGGTTTGGGTTTAGTTTAGGTTTTGGGTTTTGATTTAACATTTTAGGGTTTTATTTGTGGTAGGGTTTGATTTAGGTTTAGGGTTTATTTTATTTTATTTTTTTATTTATTATTTATTTTTTTTTATTTTTTTAGGTTTAGTTTTAGGGTTTAGGTTTAGGGTTCAGGTTGTAGTTTAGGGTTTAAGGTTTATGGTTTTCTTTTAATAAAGATCAAATTCAAATTCAAGATTTCTTCTTTTGATTTCGTCAACCAAGTAACACACCATGTTTTCTAAGATATAAGTGACAACATTGATAAAAGTTATGCACACATAGAGCAAATAAAAAACCCTAGATAACTAGAATAGTGTCTACTATAAAGACACAATTCCATAAGCAAAGATAGAATCGCCATTCTTCTCGTCTCCCATCAAACCACCCCAACTCGAGGTAGGGATCCACCATCATATCTTGGATCTCTCCCTGCACCACCATCACTGTTGTAACCTCCATCGCTCCTCCCACCTTCATAACCACCACTGCTCTGGCCACCACCACTGCGATAACCGTCGCCTCTACCTTCAACTCCATCATTAGATCTAGACTAAACCTAGTTGACGGTGATGTTCCTGCCACCAAGGTTCTGCCCATTCTTAGAGTTTAGGTTTAGGTTTCGGTTTATTAGGTTTCAAGGTTTATGTTTATCTTTTAGTTTATTTAATTACTTTAGGTTTAGGTTTCATGTTTCAGGTTATGGTTTAGGGTTTAGGGTTAGGGCTTAGTGTTTAGAATTTAGTATTTAGGGTTTAGGGTTTAGGGTTTGGGTTTATGCTGAGGTTTAGGGTAGGTGGGTTTAGGGTTTAGTCAGGGTTTAGGATTTAGGTTGGGGTATGATTTAGTGGCTCAGTTTAGTTTTAATTTACAGTGTATTAGGTTTCAGTGTTATTAGGGTTTATAGGGTAGGGTTTATTTTATAAACCCAGAGGATAGTTTATTTAGTATTTAATATTTTTATTTATTTATTTTTTATTTTATTTAGGTTTATTTTTTAGTTTAGTTTAGTTGAGTTTATTTTAGTTTATTTTTTGTGGTAGGTTTACATTTTTAGCTTTAATTTTAGGTTTATTTTATCTTTTAGGTTTAGGTTTAGGTTTTATAGGCCTGTTTTTTAGGTTATTTTTACCTTTAGGTTTAGCTCATTTTTTATTTTATTTATCTACAGGTAGTTAGGTTTTTTTTATTTTAGTTAGTATATGTTTATTTATTTTAGTTTAGTTTATTTTGGTTTAGGTTTAGGTTTATTTTATTTGTTTTATTTTAGGTTTTTTTGGTTTAGGGTTAGGCTTTATTTTGTTTTATTTTAATTTTATTTTAGGTTTAGGTTTTTTTATTTAGTTTTATTTTATTTTAGGTTTTATTTAGGTTTATTTTTATTTTATTTAGTTTTAGTTTAGGTTTATTTATTTTATTTTAGTTATTTTATTTTATTTTTTATTTTTAATTTTAAGTTTATGTTTAGGTTTTAGTTTATGTTTATGTTTAGGTTTTTTAGGTTTTAGGTTTTAGGGTTTTAGGGGTTAGGGTTTAGGTTTATGGTAGTTTAGTTTATTAGGGTTTTAGGGTTATTATGATTTTCTTTTTTGTTAGAGGAATTTTATTACCAAAGAAAAGGATACTTAGGGGATAAATCAAAGACTATTACTTAAAGAGCTAGAAAGACCTAAACAGAAAACTAATTAATACAAAAGAAAACAAAAAGCAAAAGAAAAACTAAGAAAAGAACAAAGAAGGAAAACTCGAAAGCAGTCAAGATACCATCCAAAGAGACCAAGAGCAAACGGCGGAACCGCAAAGAAAACTAAAGTGGAGATAAACACAATTAAAAGAAAATAAATAGAGATAAAGATGAAGGAAAGAAAAGCAAAAGAAAAGGCTCAAGCTCCGTCACAAACATTAGAAGGGGCAACAAACTCAGCAAGAAGAGGTTACAATCATAAAAAAAACTACCAACCAACAGAAAAGATTAAACATCCTAGCCACCATAGCCAACAAACCTCAGAAAGGCACCCGAGCACACACCAATAATTGATCTAGAACTAGCCACCAAAAAAGGAAGAACAATTGAGCCACCCAAAGGCAACATCAGAAAAAATTGAGCCAACAAAAAAAAGCATTCCAAGCCAGCATGACCATCCAACCACCCAAAAGTAGTTGGAGTAAGAAATAAAGTCATCAACCAACCAAAGAGGAAATACCAAAATAAAAGGATATAATGTCCTTAATGGGGATAAATCTCAAAGACTATTACTCAAAGAGCTACAGAAAGACCTAAAGAGAAAAATCCGCTAACTAATATAAAAGAAAACAAAAAGCAAAGAAAACTAAGAAAAGGAACAACACCTGGCAAGATACCACCTTAAGAGACCTAAGAGCAAACGAAGGGAACCTACAAGAAAAAACTAAAGCTGAGATAAGAACAATTAAAAGAAAATAAATAGAGATAAAGAGGAAGGAAAGAAAAGCAAAAGAAAAGGCTCAAGCTCAATCACAACATTAGAAGGGGCAACAAAACTTTGTGAGTAGCCAAAATCCAAA
The DNA here is from genome assembly GCA_021442155.1 of Cymbidium sinense. Classification (NCBI taxonomy): domain Eukaryota; kingdom Viridiplantae; phylum Streptophyta; class Magnoliopsida; order Asparagales; family Orchidaceae; genus Cymbidium; species Cymbidium sinense. The sequence goes on from CM038225.1 coordinate 96,344,027, forward strand.
AGGAGGGTTCTACAAAAGCTACCAACCAAGTAAAAGATTAAAGATCCTAGCCATCATAACCAACAAACCTCACAAAGGCACCCGAGCATACACCAATAACTAGAAAATATCTAGAACTAGTCACCAAAGAAGGAAGAACAACAATAGAGCCACCGTGGGAAGGCAACTTAGTTGAGCCACATTCCAATCTAGCATGACCATCCAACAACCCAAAAGTAGTTGGAGTAAGAAATAAAGTCACCAACCAACCAAAGTGGAAATACCAAAAGAAAAGGATACAACATTTTAATGGGGATAAATCTCAAAGACTATTACTCAAAGAGCTATAGAAAGACCTAAAGAGAAAAATCCCCTAACTTATTCAAAAGAAAACATAAAGCAAAAGAAGAACTAAGAAAAGAATAGCAACAACACAAAATCCCTGAGCAGGTCAGCATACCACCTAAAGAGACCCAAGAGCAAATGAAGGGAACCTGCAAAAAATAAAAATAAAGTGAAGATAAGCACAATTAAAAGAAAATAAATAGAGATAAAGAGGAAGGAAAGAAAAAGCAAAAGAAAAGGCTCAGGCTCAATCATAAACATTAGAAGGGGCAACAAAACTTTGCGAGCAGCCAAAATCTGAAAGGAGGGTTAGAGTCAAAAAAGCTACCAACCAACAAAAGAGATTAAACATCCTAGCCATCATAGCCAACAAACCTCACAAAGGCACCCGAGCACACACCAATAACTAGCAAAGATCTAGAACTAGCCACCAAAAAAGGAAGAACAACAAGAATCACCAGCCAAAGGGGGCAACATCAGAAAAAATTTAGCTAACAAAAAAACATTCCAAGCTAGCATGATCATCCAACCAACAAGCTCATCAACTCCAGCTAGACCACAACAGCCACCAACCAAAATAAGTTATAACAGAACCACCAAAGCCATAAAGGAAAGTAGCAGCCACACCCAAAACCAAACCAGCCCAACTAGCTAAAAGGAAATAGAAGGAAGAGAAGCACAACAAACATCACATCTAGAGAAGGCACACAAAACCAGGAAGCTCAAGGAGACCGACCACAAAGCCACCAAAGAAAGCCAACCAACCATCCAAAAGCCAAAAAAACCCACAAAAGATAACACAATAAAGGTTGGAACAAGAATCGACAACAACCTGACAACCAAAACAACAAAAGCTAGCATTCCAACTTGTAAAATATAAGAATAAAATAAGAATAGAAAGCCCCTAAGAAAGAATAGGAGCCAATAGTAACTGAACAAATCAAAACCACCAGAAGCTCCTAAATAGAAGCCCCAAGAAAACCACCAATAGAAAAGAAAGATTAGAAAACTAAGAAAATCTAACATAAGAAAAATCAAATTTCTCTAAATTAAACAACCCTCTTAATTGCTTACGAATATTCACATTGGTAAACAAAGTAAAATCAAAGAGATTACACCCTGAACCAGCTAAGAAATCTGCACAAGCATTACTTACTCTTAAAATATGATTAATTTTAAAAGAAAGTTTTGAGATAATAGGTTTAATTTTTCTAATTAAATAAAAAAGCTCACCATTACCCTTATGGTTAGAATTGATCATAACAACAACCATCTCAGCATCAAATTCCAACCAAATAGTATGAAAATTTCCATCCAAACAAAGCTTAAGAGCATGATAAACAGTCATCAATTCAGCAAAAATAACAAAATTAGTAGAGAGGAGTGGAAAAAGCCAAGATAATATTCCCAAGATTATTTATAAAAATACCACCACAACCTGACTTATTCTTTGCAATAGAGCCATCAGTATTAATTTTAATACAATAATTAAGAGGCTTAATCCAATGAATAATTTTGTAATCTGGAGAAGAGTCACAATAAGGAAAACCAATACCGACAAAAAACTTACAACCTTTAAAATTAGTACCACTAAGAAGAGCAACCTTTTGTAAAAAAAAAATCATATCTTTAGTCCTACCAATAATCCTCTTATGATTCATAGGCACATTGCGATGCTTAGCATCATTTATGCAAGCCAAATAAACCAATTCAAAGGAACAACCACCACAATTTTGATATGCCCTTTAACAATATTAAGAAAATAAGAGTCAAGAAGTTGCATTAAAGTTAAATTACCATTAAAATAAATTTAAATAAATCCTCATACCAACCCCAAACTGTAGAGGCAATGGCACTATTAATAAAAACATGACTTACATTCTCAATATGAAAGCAACACATGCATTTAGAGGTTAGATAAAATCCTTTGTCCAAAAGTAAAGAATCAATAATAATATAATCCCTTAAAATTCTCCACACAAGAATAGAATAAGAAGTATGAATAATAGTATTCCAAATTTTAAAGAAAACATGAGAAGAGGATTTTTTTTAACTCTAATATAGTGCTAATTATCTTTAGAAGATAAATTCTCCATTACTAGAAATTTTGAAAAGAATTTGATCTATAAAATAACCATCAATAGGAATATTGATGATGTTATTACTAATAAAATCAAGAATGAAATCATTTAAAAGAGAGAAATTTCATTCACCATTATAAATAAAATGACTAGCTATCAAAGAAGAAGTAGATTGAGTATTAAGCAAAGAATCAATGGAAAAATCCCCCATTTAGTTATCTTGCCAAAAGAAAGAAGATCCATTACTAATACCCCAAAAAATGAGAGGTTTCACATTCCATTTAATATCACAGAGCCATTTCCAAACAATTGAGTCACCATGTTTATGATTGCAAATTAAAGGATGCTTGCCTTTGCAATATTTAAATTTCATGAATTTTGCCCAAAGACTTTCATTTTTTTCGAAAATTGCACCAAAGTTTTTAAGAAAAAACATTGGTGTAATCCATCATAGATATGCACCCAATACCACCTTCATAAATAGTACCACACATATTAGACCAAGAAGTCTAATGAAGCCTTTTGGCCGAATTCTTAGTGCCCCAAATAAACTAATTAAAAAGTCTTTCAATCCTAATAAAAACATGAGAAGTAGGAACAATATTAATCAACAAGTAAAAAGGAAGAGAGTAATGAATACTTTTAATAATAATTAATCTACCAGCAAAAGATAAAAAATTAAATTCAAACGTAGAAATTTTATTTTGAATATTATGAATTACCTCAGCAAAGAGGTGGGATATCTTATGGCCATAATATAAAGGGGAGCCTAAATATTTAATTGGAAGATTTGGATGTGAAAAACTAGTGATATCTTTTATTTTATTAATTTTATAAACAAAAATAGATGTAGAAGTGATTAAAAAACTTTTATGAGAACTAATCAAAAGGCCACTTTCTTTTTCAAATTTATTTAAAAAATCCTTAAGCTTTTTAACATAATGTAATGAGCCATTACAAAAAATTATGAAATCATCAACAAAACTTAAGTGAGAGATAGCCAAACCACCAAGATTCTTGAAATACATTCTAGAATTCTTCTAAAAAAAGATTAAGCTAATGAGACAAATATTCAAATGCAATAATTAATAGTGATGGAGAAAGACGGCCACCTTGTCTTATACCTTGAGAGGAATTAAGGAAACCAAAGTTTTCAGCATTGATAATTAATGAAAACCAAACATTTCTAATTATATTGTTAACCAAAGAAACAAAATTTTTACAAAAACCAAATTAAGTAAGAATGCTATTAAGAAAATCCCAAGAAATGTTATCATAAGCTTTGGTGATGTCAAGCTTAAAAGGTAAATTTCCACCTCTAATTTTAACATTCAAATCATCAATCAATTCTTGAGTAAGCATGTTATCCGAAATAGTTCTACCTTTCTCAAAGCCAGTTTGATTAGGAGAGATAATCTAAGGAAGAAAATTACTAAGCCTATTAGTCAAAATTTTAGAAATCAATTTATTAAAAAAGTGCAAAGACTAATAGGTCTAAAGTCATTCCAAAAGTTAGGATTATCTTTCTTAGGAATAAGAATAATAGAAGTGCTAGTAAAATATTTAGCAATAGAATTCCCTTGAAGAAAATCCTTAACTACATTAACAAGATCAATTTTAAAAATAAACCAAGCTTTTTGATAGAATAAAGTAGTGTAACCATCCTTGCAAATGTAATCATCATTCATACCATTAAGAGTATTAAAAATTTCCTCATCAGAAGGAGGAGCAACCAAGCCTTAGTAGACATAATAGAAGAGATCATAGAGGGATTGGATAAGTGCTCAAGTTGATAATTTTTACTTAAAAGATCTTTAAAATAATTAAGAGTAGAAGAAAATATATCTTCTTTTTTAGTAAGCAAAGAACCATCAAAGTTCTTGATTTTATGAATGTGACCAAGAACTATTCTTTTCATTACCAAAGTATAAAAATATTTAGTGTTTCTTTCCCCCCTTAGAAAAATATTTAGAGGTAGTTTTTTTTTGTCTCCAATAAGTCTCCTCCATATCCTGAAACTTAATGGGATTATATTTTGCTTCAACAAGATTAGAATAGAAAGAAGACTTAGTAATAACAAGTTCTTCCAAATATTTCACCTTTTGTTCCATATTCTTGATATTATCAAATAGATTTTAAAATAGCTCCAATTTGATATTATGCTTAAGCCTTTTAAGCTTAAGCCAAAATCTCATCATACTAAATGTAGAATCACCTGGAGAAAGAGGAGCACACCAATTATAAGCAATAACATTAAGAAAACCTTTATCTTGTAACCACATATTTTGAAAACAAAAAAATTTAATGACATTATTATTATGAATAGCATCCTTAATAGAAATCAAAAGAGGAGTATGATCTAAGAGAGTTCTACTAAGATGCTCCACTGAAGTTAAAGGCCAATAGTTTAACAAATAATTATCAAATAAAGCATGATCCAACCGTTGCCATAATCTATGATTATTCCAAGTAAATTAAGAACCAATGAAACCAACATCATGAAGATTACTATCCAAAATCATATTTACAAAATCTTCCATTGAATGTAAATTTGGCAAAGAACCCCCTTTCCTTTCATTCAAAGAAAGGATCATATTGAAATCCCAACCAATAATCAAAGAATCATTAACAACATAAGAAAAATTAGAAAATTGATCTAAAGGAATTATCCTCTTTAACTTGTTACAAGCATAAACAAAAGAGCCAAAAGCATGATAATCACCAAATGAAATATCCACATTAATAACTTGATGAAAATCATTAATAACATTAATAGAAATAGAATTATTACAAAATAACCAAATCTTATTATTACTATTGAAATAAAAATCAATCATCCTGGACATATGCATTATTTTAGAAGAAAAAAATAAGAGATTCAAGAATAACCAAGAAACCAACATTATAAATTCTATAAAGATTCCTAATTCTATTTCTAACAACAAGAGTACCAATGCCCATCGCATTTCAAATAAGAAAGTTAAACATTAATTTTTATTAGGCAAAGAAGATGAAGAAGATCGAGTGGATCTAGAAACTTTAGAAGGATAATTTTTAAACTATCTTTTCCTTTTCACTAAAATAGTTTGAAAATTGGTCTCATTCTCCATGGATTCATCATCAGAAAAAAATATTTTCATCACTATTAACAATAGATTTAGGAGAAGATCCCATTTGACAAGAATAAAAATCCTCTTTCTCCATTAAACGAGAATTGTCACTAAGCAAAATATGATCTGGAATAATAGTTAAAGAAGGGCCAGAAATATATTTATTAACCAAACAAACACTTGGCTGCACATTATCAACAAGCTCCATACCATCATTCTTGCCCAAATTCAAAGAAGATAAAACAAGATTTTCTTTTAAAGAATTTTTAGGCAAAATAATAGAAACATTTTCTATAAGATTTTTAGCAACTTAATCACAAATCTCCTTAGAATTAGAAACTAAAATAGGAAAATCATTTGCTTACAAATTTTTAGGAATAATAGAAATAATAGCAGCGAAAACCGATTACTCTACAAAATAGTTTTAGAAGCATTTTTAATAAGCTTATCAGTACCACTTACATTACAAATAGCATTAGAAACATTAGGAACAACATTATAAAAATCAACAATTTCATTCACAACACCATTATCCTATTCATTTAAATAGAAATTTTTTTATCACTTTTTAAATCTCCAATTTTTCCAACAACCTTAAGATCTTTAACCACTTTCTTTTGAAGATGTTGATGAGTAACACAACATTCAAATACATCATGGACATGAGTTTTGCAATGATTGAAGAAAATAGTGAAGTTTGCAAACTTGACCTGCTGGAAATATCCATATTTCTTAGATCCAATCCACACCTCCTTAGGAAATTTCTTCGTTATAATAATTTCAATAAGGATCCAAGCAACCAACGGCCTAGATTTGGCTATGGTTGCTTGATCAATTTACAAGAGTCTCCCAAAAATAGAACCCACAACATGCAAGAATTGATAATTAACAAAGTGAACCCGAAGATTAGGTGAAGATAACCAAACCGGCGCTATAGAAGATTCCTCTTTAATGTCAAAAAAATGGAGTCCATTTAAAAATATGCATTTGATAATTTTTAACATAATAAAATTGCTGAGCAAAGATATGACTATAATCAAGGTCATTAGACAATTTAATTAGCACATGTCTACCATCCAACAAACCAATAAAAAGAACACCGAAAAGATACAAGTCATGAAAGAAAAATTGAATTTCCTCCATACAAGGATGTTGAAAAGAAAATTTTCCAATCAAAGTATACGCATAAGGCTCAGCTAGTTTTCAGTATCCAAGTTAGAGCACATAATAGCTGGAACACCTTTGAAGGTCATATGAACCAGGTTTAAAGAAAGACCAAAAGAAGTTGAAGAATCGTTACTAGATAAGGCATCTTTGAAGGATTTAGAGGCAAAAGGTTTAGCTATACCCAAAGAATCAGAAGCCTAAGCTGGAGCAGTTAGAGCATTTGGTTATTCCAAAGTATTCACAAAACCTGATGCCTTGTCAAATGGCGCCACTTAAAAATCAAACAAGGATCGCCAAAGGCCAAAGATCCAAAGCCGAACTAGAAGAAATTCTGGAAAACTAGCCCATAAACACTGAGAAAGAGAACGAAAAGGAAAGGGATTCAAGAATATTCGAGGGGAAGGGATGTGGTTGTTTTGGTTTTTTATTAGGTTTAGGGTTTAGGTTTTAGTTATTGGTTTTGTTTTAGTTAGTTTTTAGGTTTAGGGTTTAGTTTTAGGTTTTATTAATTTTGTTTTATGATTTAGGTTTCATTAATTATTTATTATTTATTTTTATTAGATTATTATTATTATTAGTTTTTTAAGGAGGGGTGGGGGGTTTGGGGTGGTGGGGTTTATTTGTTTTAGTATTGGTTTAATTATTTTTTTTATTAGTTTATAGGGTTTTAGATTTTTTATTAGTTTATTTATTTTAGTTTTATTAGTTATGTTTTGTTTATTTAGTTTTTATTAGTTCTTATTTTTTTTTTTTAGTAATTATTATTTTTTTAGTTTTTAGGGTTTAGCCTTTAGTTTAGTCTAGTATTTTTATTAGTTTAATTTTAGTTTTTTAGTCAGGATCTTGTAGGGTCAGGGTCAGTGGTCAGTTTTAGGTAGGATCTAGTGTAGGGTTTAGATCTTTTAAACCATGCAAAACAACACACATGTTATTTATTTTATTTTATATCTTTATTTAGGGTTATTTATTTTATTAGTTTAGTAGGTTTTTTTATTATTTATTTAGGTCCAGTAGGTTTAGGTTTATGTTTATTTTAGTTTAGTTTTTTTTATTTTATTTTCTTTGGTTTTATTTTTTAATCATTAGTAGTTTAGGTTTATTTATGGTATGTTTTCACTTATTTTTAGTATATGTTTAAGTTTTATTTTAGTATCTTTTAGTTTTCTTTTTAGTTTAGGTTTAGGTTTATTTTAGTTTATTTTATCTTTTTAGTTTTAGGTTTAGTTTTTTATTTAGGTTTAGGTTTATGTTTAGTATTTCATTTTATTTTAGTTTAGGTTTATATTTTATTTTGTTTGTTTAGGTTTACTTTTTTTTTTAGATTAGGGTTTAGGCTTATTTTAAATATTTTTAGGTTTTATTTTTAGGATTATTTTTTATGTTTAGTTTTCTATTTAGTTTAATTTAATTTAATTTTATGTTTATTTAATTTTAATTTTATTTTTAGGTTTGATTTTATCTAGGTTTTTTTATTTTTAAGTTTATTTTATTTTTTAGTCTAGTTTAGATTTTTATTTATTTTATTATATTTTAGTTTTTATTTTTTATTTTATTTTATTTTTATGTTTAAGTTTAGGTTTTTATTTTATTTTATTTTATTTTATTTTATTTTATTTCGATTTGAGTTTTTTATTTATTTTATTTTTAGATTTAATTTAGTTTAGTAGGTTTTATTTAGTTTTAGTCCTTTGAGTTTTAAGGGCTTAGGTTTAAGGTCAGGTTTGGGGTTTAGGGTTTGGGTAATAGGCAGGGTAGGCTCAGGGCCCAGGACTGGGGTTTAGGGTTTGGGTTGTATGTTTAGGTCCAGTTTGGGCTCAGGGTTTGGGGGGTCCAGGGTTTTAGTGTTCAGTGGCCTAGTGTTTTAGGTTTAGGGTAAGATCAGTGATAGGTCAGATTATGGTTTTGGAGGGCCTAGGGCCAGTTTATGGCTTAGGGTCATGGTTAGGGTTTATTTTATTATTTTCTTTTAAAAATTTAAATTAAGTAAATTGTAGCATCTATTTATTTAGTTTATTTTGATTTATTTTAGTTTATTTTAATTTTAATTTTCATTTTAGGTTTTTTTTATTTTTAGTTTTAGTTTATCATTTTAAGTTTATTTATTTTAGTTAGTTTTTTTATCTTAGTTTATTTTAGGTTTAGGTTAGTTTAGTTATTTTAGTTTAGTTTATATTTATTTTATAGCTTAGGTTTTATTTTATTTTAGGTTTAATTTTTAATTTATTTTTAGGTTTAGGTTTGTAGGTTTATTTTAGGTTTATTTTTTTATTTTAGGTAGTTTATCTTTAGTTTATTTTGTTTTATGTAGTTTAGTTTTTAGTTTAGTAGGTTTTAAGTTAGTTTAATTTATTTTAGTTTAGGTTTAGATTTTATTTTATTTTTATTTTATTTATTTTAGGTTTAGTTTTAGTTTAGGTTTAGGTTTTATTTATTTATTTTAGGATATATTTTAAGTAGGTTTATTTATTTTAATTTTATTATATCTTAATTTTAATTTTTTTACATTTAGTTTTATTTTATTTAGGTTTTTTTTATTCCAGGTTTATTTTATTTTTAGTTTAGTTTAGGTTTTATATTTTATTTTATTTTATTTATTTTCTCTTTATTTTATTTAGTTTTAGGCCATAGTTTAGTTTAATTATTTTATTTTTTATCTATTTAGGTTTATGGTTTTATTTATTTCATTTTAGGTTTTATTTAGTTTAGTGGTTTTAGGTTTTAGAGCCTGTGAGCTCACTTTAGGTAGTGGGTGGTAAGATTATAGCCACTCTTTAGGGTTTAGTATACCAGGTTTGTGGTTTAGGTCCAATGCCATTTTAGGGCTTGGGTTTAAGGGTCTGGGGCCTAGGGTGCTCAGGTAAGGCTCAGAGTTTATAATATGGTTTAGAGCTCAGTGAATCAGGGCTAGCTCTGAGGTTTAAGAGTGGTACTCATGATTTAGGGAGCCCAGGGTCAGGGAGTTAGATTTAGGTCAGTTTTGGCCTGAGGGCCTGAGTTTAGGATTTAGTGTTTAGTTAAGGATCAGGGTAGGGTTTTATTTTAAAAAAGCAAAATCAGCCTAGTTTATTTATTTATTTAGTTTTATATTTTTAGTTTATTTTATATTTACCATTTTAGTAGTTTATTTATTTATTTTATTTTAGTTTATTTTTAGGTAGTTTTAGGTTTATGTTTACTTTTAGTTTAGTATTTTAATTTTATTTTTTTTTGGCCTAGCCTTGCTGCCTTGGCTCAGCTCTCTTACATCATCTTTATCTAGGTCATCAGGATTATTTCTTAATTCTTCGCCCCATTTTAGTTTATTTATTTTAATTTAATTTCTTTAGTTTAAGTTTAGGTTTACTTTATTTTGTTTAATTTTGGTTTAGATTTTTTTTTTAAAAAAAATTTATGCTTTAGGTTTTTTTTTTTATTTATTTTTAGATTTTACTTTAAGATTTTTTTTAGGTTTAGATATTTATTTGTTTTATTTTAGTTTAGTTTTTTTATTTTATTTTGGGTTTGGGTTTAGGTTCTTATTTTGTTTTATTATTTTATTTTATTTAGGTTTTGGTTTTTTTATTCATTTTATTTTTAGGTTTTATTTAGCTTAGGTTTAGGTTTTTATATTTTTAAGGATTCGGGGTTAGGGGTTTAGGGTTAGTTTTAGGGTTTAAGGTTAGGGTTTTTTATTTATGTATTTTATTTGAAATTTTTTTAAAATTAAGTAAACTCGTAGGTTTAGTTTTATGTAGTTTATTTTTTATTTATTAGAGTTTAATTTATTTTTTATTTTTATTTAGATTTATTTTTATTTTTATTTATTTTACTTTATTTATTTTGGGTTTATTTATTTTAATTTTGGTTTTTTATTTTAATTTTTTTTCAAATTTATTTTTTAGTTGTTTTATTTTTAGTTTATTTTTTAGGTACAAGTTTTATTTTATATGTTTAGGTTGAAGTTTAGGTTTTTAATTTATTTTATTATGTTTTAGTTTTAGGTTTTTATTTTAGGCTTATTTTTAGGTTTTATTTTTTTTTTTAGGTTTAGGTTTATTTTTAGTTTATTTTATTTTATTTAGTTTAGGCTTAGGTTTAGGTTTAGTTTTTTTTAGGTTTAGTTTTTTTGAGGTTTAGGTTTTGTATATTTTAGTTTAGTGTTTAGGTTTTATTTCTTATTTATTTTTAGGTCTTATTTTTAGGTTTATTATTTAGGTTTAGGTTTTTATTTAGTTTCTATTTTATTTTATTATATTTTATTATTATTTTAGGTTTAGCTTTTATTTTATTTAGGTTATTTATTTTTTTAAGTTAGTTTAGGATTTTATTTATTTTGTTTTAGTTTAAATTTTAGTTTTTATTTAATTTTTCTTTTAAGTTTGGTTTTAGGTTTATGTTTAGGTTAATGTTTTGGTTATGTTTTTATTTTTATTTTTTTATTTTTTTAATTAATTTTAGTTTTGGTTTTTTAATTAATTTTATTTTTAGGATTTATTTAGTTGAGGTTTAGGTTTTTATCTTTTTAGGGTTTAAAGTTTAAGGTTTAGGGTTACTTTGGGTTCTATGGGTTTAGTGTTTAAGGTTTGTGGATTAGGGTTGCTATAGTTTAGGGTTTTTTTTTGCTAAGGGTTTATTTTGATTTAGGATTTAGGTTTTAGGATTTAGGGTTTAGGGTTTAGGGTTTATGATTTTAAAGTTTAGGGTTTAGGGTTTAGGGTTTAGGGTTTAGGGTTTAGATTTTAGTTTAGGGTTTAGGGTTTTTGGGGGTTTTTTTAACAGAGAATAAATTCAGATTCAACATTTCTTCTCTTCAATTTCATCAACCAAGTAACACACCAAGTTTTCTGATACACAAGCTACAACATAGATAAAAAATGAGCACACATAAAGCAAATTAAAAATCCTAAATAACTAAAATTGTCTCTACTATAACGTCATAGTTCCATAAGTAGTAGATTGGATCAGCCGTTCTTCAATTTCTCTAGTTCCCATAGAACCAACCTGGCCTCTCGAGTAGTGGGATCCACCATCATATCTTTGATCTCTCCCTCCGTGACCACCACAGTTGTAACCTCCATCACTCCTCCCGCCTCCATAACCACCACTGCTCCAACCACCACCTCCATATCCACCAACACCTCTAGATCCCCCACCACCACTATGATAACTGCGACCTTCACCTTTGCCTCCACCACTAGATCTAGACTGAGCCTGGTTGACGGTTGTGCCCATCCTTAGGGTTTAGGTTTGGGTTTAGGTTTATTATGTTTTAGGGTTTAGGTTTATTTTTAATTTATTTAGGTACTTTAAGTTTAAGTTTAGGGTGGTGGTTTAAGGTTTAAGATTTAGGGTTATAGTTTTTGGGTTTATACTTTTAGGGTTTAGGATTTAGGGTTCAGGTTTTAGTTTAGGGTTTAGGGTTTAGGGTTTTTGGTTTTTTTTAATAATGAAAAAAATTCAGATTTAGCATTTCTTCTTTTCAATTTCATCAACCAAGTAACAAACCAGGGAAGTGAGGTAATCAAATGACCTCCTTGGGGCTAGCTAAACCCTTATGTTCTCGGGATATCTAGACTATATACACATTACCATTCAACCTTATATAAATCAATACATGAATAAAAGAAAGAGAACTCAACATTCATTCACTTAAGCTATAAGCACATGAATTTCTTATGTAGCATCATATAAGATATTATTATTAATTTATAAGCTTTTGAAAAATAGATTTAGATTTAATAGTTATAAATTAAATTAAATCAACACATGCAAGCTGACATAAAGGTAAACCATTTTGTTTAACTTAATTTTGAAAAGATGGATGCATGAATTCAAATGACATACCAAATTTAACATGATTGGATAGAGGACAATCAAATATAAGCATGTGATTTATTCAACCAAACTAGTTCTTAATGATAATCAAATCAAATAAGATTACTTAAAGCAAACCAAAGATTCTTAATTAATTAAGTTTTGGATTTGATTTGATTTAAAGAGGAGAAGAGAAATCATCACTTACTATTTTAAACCCATTCCCACATTAGTGATTTGATTTAATTTAAGAAAATGTAATTAAGTTGATTTTATGGGTTAATGAAGTTGAACCATTAATTAGATGAATTAATTACTCTTACCAATGTAACCTTGAAGTAATTAACTAAATAATTATGATCCAACAAGATATGCATGGAAAATTAACTTGCAATGATCCTAGGAAATAAAAGGGGCCCAATCCAATTAGCTCATGATTAATATTTAATTAGATTAAAGGACTTAATTAATTACTCTTATGGTTCTTCGACACATGTGGACTAACCATAATTTCATTAAACTCCTTTAGGTTATTAAACATCTAAAGATCTACCCCATGATTTAATTAATTAATGTATGATGTGATTATGATTAAAATTTAATTAAGTGATTTAATTAATTAGTTAAATCTTATTTTGAAAAAAAAGGTGAAATGAACTAAGGGAAAGGGGTCCCAACCGTATTCCTTAGTTCACTTACTATTGAACAATGATTAATAAACTTAATGAACCAATTTGTTACTATTCATGGGATTAATTAACTATTAATTAACTTAAAAGAGTAGTTAAGGTTTAGTTTGTCAATTTTCTTAATTAAGTGAGCAATTAATCCCAAGAAAATCATGGGAGTTAGAGGTCATCCTATTAAATTAACCCACAAAATTTAGGATTAATTGGTTAAGTAATTAAAAAGTAATTAAGCTAATTAATTTTACAATTGAATCTTAATTACAGTTCAAAATTAGTTATGATCATTTTTAATTAATTCTCATCTAAAATACTTTTAAAATGAGTATTTTTTGCATTTTTTTATTTCTTTATAATTTTCATGATTTTTAGAAGTTTCAGTCATCAAAAATAATTAATTAAGCCTAATTAAAGGCTAATCCTATTGGCATAATGACACTTTTCATGTGGCACCGTAGATTGGTTTAAAATTTATCGACTTCGACTACGCGTGGTGATAGACGTGCTTTCTCGCCATCTGATCTAAGATTGGACGGCTATGATTAATCCCATAGCTTAATAGGATTAAATCATATCGATCTAGTGGATCTAATAACGACCATCCATTCCGAACATGTGGAATGGGCTGCTTGATCTAACATCATGCGAGTGAGGGAGAATGAAGTCTGTCCACCATTATTAGGTTTTGGGGGTTAGGTTTATTTTTTAAATTATTTAGTTACTTCAGGTTTAGGTTTCGAGTTTAGATTTTAGGGTTTAGGGTTTAGAGTTTAGGGATAATGGTTTAGTGGTGTGGTTTAGGGTTGGTGGGTTAGGGTAGGGTTTAGTTTAGGGTTTATGGTTTAGTGGTTTTCAGTTTAGGGTTTAGGGTTGTAGGTTTAGGGTTTAGCATTTAGATTTATTTTTTTGGTAAATGCAAACCGACATAGGTTTATTTAGTTTATTTTTATATTTATTTTAGTTACTTTTAATTTTAGTTTAGTTTATTTATTTTGGTTTATTTATTTTAGTTTATGTTTTATCTTGTTTAATTTTTTAGGTTTAGGTTTAGTTTATTTTAGAGTTTTATTTTTTTATTTTATATAGTTTTAGGTTTTATTTTTTATTTTAGGTTTATGTTTTATTATTTTAGGTTAGGTTTTATTTTTACATTTTATTTTAGTTTCAATTTATTTTATATCATTTAGTAGTTTAGGTTTAGGTTTTATTTATTTTAGTTTAGTTTATTTTAGGTTTATTTTAGTTTAGTCAGTTTATTTTATTTTGCTTATTTTATTTTATAGGTTTAAGTTTTTTTTTAGTTTAGGGTTTAGGGTTTTATATTTTATTTATTTTAGGTTTATTTTTTAGGTTTAAGTTTTATTTAGTTTTAATTTTTTATATTTAAGTTTATTTTTTATTTTATTTAGTTTTTTTATTTAAGTTTTTATTCTTAGGTTTATTTTATTTTTTAGTTTAGTTTAGGATTTTAATTATTTTATTCTAGTTTATTTTTAATTTTAATTTAATTTTATTTTAAAGTTTAAGTTTAGGTTTTAGTTTATATTTTTATTTTATTATAATTTTGTTTGGTTTAATTTATGTTTTCTTATTTATTTTATTTTTAGGTTTTATTTAGTTTAGGTTTAACTTTTTAGCTTTTTAGGATTTAGGGCTTATGGTTTAGTGTTAGTTTAGGGTTTAAGGTTTTGGGTTTGGGTTTATGGTTTAGGGTTTAAGGGTTTTTTTTATTTAGGTTTAGGGTTTAGGGTTTAGGGTTTGGGTTTTAGGTTTAGGGTTCAGGTTTTAGTTTAGGGTTTAATGTTTTTGGTTTTTTTTTAGCAAAAAAAAATTAATAATCATCATTTCTTCTATTCGATTTCATCAACCAAGTAACACACTAATTTTTCTAAGACACAAGCGATGACATTGATAAAAAAAGAGCACCCATAAAGAAAATCAAAAACCATAGATAACTGTAACCTTCTCAACTATAAAGACAGTTCCATAAGATCGGTCGGTCATTCTTGATTTCTCGGTTCCCATCGAACCACGGACCACTTTCAGTGGCGGGATCCACCATCATATACCAGATCTCTCCCTCCGACATCTCCATGATTGTAACCTCCATCACTCTTCCTGCCTACATAACCACTTCTTGCTCGACCACCACCTCCATATCACTAGCACAGATCCCTACCAATCAATAGCCCAGCCTCCACCTTAAATTTAGGCGAGCATGATTGGCCGGTGTTGTTCTCATCAAGGTTCATTCTTAAGGTTTAGGTTTAGGTTTAGGCTGATTAGCTTTTGGGTTTAGGTTTATTTTTTAATTTTTTTTACTTTAGGTTTAAGTTTAGGGTTTGGGGTTTAGGGTGGTGGTTTAGGGTTTTTGAGTTTATGCTTTTAGGGTTTAGGATTTAAGGTTTAGTGTTAGAGTTTAGGGTTTAAGGTTCTTAGTGTTTAGGGTTTAGGGTTTAGGGTATAGGATTTAGAGTTTAAGATTTTATTTTTTTTTAATTAAGTAAATCGGTAGGCTTAGGTTTAATTAGTTTATTTTTTTACTTTATTTTATTTTTTATTTTTATTTAGGTTTATTTTATTATTATTACTTTTTTCTTTTATTTATTTTAGGTTTATTTATTTTAGCTTAGGCTTTTTATTTTAGTTTTTGTTTGTTTATGTTTTGGATTATGTTTAATTTTTAGTTTTGTTTTATTTTTATATTATTTTTTAGGTTTAGGTTTTATTTTTTATTTTTAGGTTTAGATTTTGATTTTAATTTAATTTTTTTAGGTTTAGGTTTTAGGTTTTTATTTTAGGTTTATTTTTAGGTTTTATTGTTTAGTTTATTATTAGGTTTATTTTTAGTTTATTTTATTTTATTTAGTTCAAGTTTAGGTTTATGTTTAGTTTCTTTTAGGTTTAAGTTTTATTAATTTTAGTTTATTTTATTTTAGTTTAATTTTGGTTTATTTTATTTTGTTTATTTTATTTTTTTTTGGTTTATTTTTTTCATTTAGGGTTTAGGTTTTATTTTTTATTTATTTTTAGGTTTATTTTTTGGTTTAGGTTTTTATTTAGTTTGTATTTTATTTTATTTTAGGTTTATTTTATTTTTATTTTATGTTTTATTTTATTTAGGTTTTTTATTTTTTAGTTTGATTTAAGGTTTTATTCAGTTTATTTTAGTTTATTTTAATTAGTTTATTTTATTTTATTTTTAGGTTTAGGTTTTTATTTTATTTTTTTAGTTTAATTAGGTTTAGGTTATTTTATATATTTTACTTTTTGGTTTTATTTAGTTTAGATTTAGGTTTTTAGGGTTTTGGGTTTTGGGTTTAGGGTTTTAAGTTTAGGGTTTAGGGTTTTAGGGTTTTGGGTTTAGGGTTCAGGGTTTAGGGTTTTTATTTTTTTATTTTTCTAAATTAAGTAAATCGATATGTTCAACTTTTTTTAATTTATTTTGTTTATTTTTTATTTATTATTTATTTTAATTTTTTTATTTTTATTTATGATTATTTTTTTAGTTGATTTATTTTAGGTTTATTTATTTTAGTTCAGGTATTTTATTATACTTTATTTTTTATCTTTAGATTTAATTTTTAGTTGAGTTTTATTTTTAATTTTACTTTTTTTAGGATTAGGTTATATTTTTTATTTTTAGGTTTAGGTTTAAGTTTTTATTTTATTTTTTATGTTTAGGTTTTAGGTTCTTATTTTTGGTTTATTTTTAGGTTTTACTTTTTAGTTTAGGTTTAGATTTAGTTTTAGTTTATTTTATTTTAATTAGTTTATGTTTAGGTTTAGGCTTAGTTTATTTTAGGTTTTATTTATTTTAGTTTTATTTATTTTAGTTTTAGTTTAGGTTTCTTTTTATTTTAGGTTTAGGTTTTTTTTAGTTGCTAGTTTAGGTTTTATTTTTAGGTTTAAGTTTTCATTTAGGTTTTATTTTATTTTATTTTAGGTTTCTTTTAGGTTTATTTTATTTTTATTTTTTGTCTAGTTTTTATGTTATTTAGATTTTTTATTCTTAGGTTTATTTTTTTTGTTTAGTTTGGATTTTTTTTTTTATTTTAGTTTATTTTATTTTATTTTTATGTTTAAATTTAGGTTTTACTTTAGTTTTTTTTTTTATTTTACATAGGTTTAGGTTTATTTATTAATTTTATTTTTAGGTTTTATTTAGTTTAGGTTTATGTTTTTAGGATTTTAGGATTTAGTGTTTAGGGTTTAGGGTTTAGGGTTTAAGGTTTAGGGTTTAGGGTTGTTGGTTTTAGGGGTTTAGGATTAGGGTTAGTTTAGGGTTTAGGGTTTAGTGTTTAGGGTTTAGGTTTAGGGTTTAGGGTTTAGTGTTTTAGGGTTTAGGGTTTAAGGTTTAGAGTTTAGCGTTTATGGTTTAGGATTATAGGTTTAAGGGTTTAGGGTTTAGGGTTTAGGGTTTAGTGTTTAGGGTTTTAGAATTTAGGGTTTTAGGGTTTTGGGTTTAGGGTTAGAGTTTAGGGTAAAAGTTTAGGGTTTAGGATTTTTTAGGGTTAAGGGTTTAGGGTTTAGGGTTGTAGGTTTGGGTTTAAGGTTTAGGATTTAGGGTTTATGGTTTTTTATTTATTTTTTAAATTAAATAAACTTGTAGGTTTAGGTATATTTAGTTTATTTAGTTTATTTTTTTTTATTTTAGTTTATGTTTTTATTTTTATTTAGGTTTATTTTTTATTTTTATTTAATTTAGTATCTTTATTTTAGGTTTATTTATTTTAGTTTAGTTTTTTATTTTAGTTTATTTTTTAGGTTTAGGTTTATGTTCATTTTTTAATTGTGTTTTACTTTTATTTTAATTTTACGCTATAAGTTTTATTTTTTATTTTTTGGTTTGGGTTTAGGTTTTTATTATATTTTTTAGGTTTAGGTTTTAAGTTTTTATTTTAGCTTTATTTTTAGGTTTTGTTTTTAATTTAAGCTTAGGGTTATTTTTAGTTTATTTTATTTTATTTAATATACGTTTAGGTTTAGGTTAAATTTATTTTACATTTTGGTTTAAGTTTTATTTAAGTTAGTTTAGTTTATTTTAGTTTAGGTTTAAGTTTATTTTAATTTGTTTATTTTATCTTAATTTAGGTTTAGGTTTATTTTAGTTTAGGGTTTTGGTTTTAGTTTTCATTTATTATTTAGTTTTATTTTTAGGTTTATGTTTTAGGTTTAAGTTTTTATTTAGTTTTATTTTATTTTATTTTATTTTAGGCTTATTTTATTTTTATTTAGTTATTTTATTTTAGTTATTTTATTGTTAGGTTTATTTTATTTTTTAGTTTAGTTTAGGTTTTTATCTATTTTATTTTAGTTTATTTTATTTTATTTTTAGCTTTAAGTTTAACTTTTAGTTTAGGATTTTTATTTTATATTATTATTTTTATTTTATTTAGGATTAGGTTTTCTTATATATAATGTATTTTTAGGTTTTATTTAGTTTAGGTTTAGGTTTTTAGGTTTTTATGATTTAGGGTTTAGGGTTTTAAGGTTTTAGGGTTTTAGGGTTTAGGTTTTTAGGATTTAGGGTTTAGGGTTTAGGGTTAGGGTTTAGGGTTTAGGGTTTGGGTTTAGTATTTAGTTTTAGGGTTTATGATTTTTAGGGTTTAGGGTTTAGGGTTTAGGGTTAGCACAAGGTTTAGGGCTTTTTTTATTAAATTATGTAAACGGGTAGGGTTAGGTTTATTTAGTTTACTTAGTTTATTTTAATTTATTTTAGTTAATTTTATTTTTTATTTATGTTTTTTATTCATAGGTTTATTTCATTATTTTATTTAGGATAAGTTTTTATTTATTTATTCTTAGTTTATTTTAATTTTTTATTTTATTTTATTTTTAGGTTTAGGTTTAGGTTATTATTTTATTTTCTTTTCTTTTATTTAGGTTTAGGTTTTTTTAAGGTTTTATTTAGTTTAGGTATAGGTTTTTAGGTTTTTATGGATTAGGATTTAGGATTTAAGGTTGTAGGTTTTAGGGTTTAGGGTTTGGGGTTTAGGAGGGTTTTAGTTTAGGGTTTTCGAGTTTAGGATTTTAGGGTTTAGGGTTTAAGGTTTAGGGTTTAGGATTTATGGTTTTAGGGTTTAGGGTTTAGGGTTTGGGGTTTATGGTTTATGGTTTAGGGTTATAGGTTTTAAGGTTTAGGGTTTAAGGTTTAAAATTTAGGGTTTTAAGGTTTAGGGTTTTAGTGTTTAGGGTTTAGGGTTTAGGGTTAGGGTTTAGTGTTTAGGGTTTAAGGTTTAGTGTTTAGGCTTTAAGGTTTAGGGATTTTAGAGTTTAGGGTTTAAGGTTTAGGGTTTTTAAGGGTTTAAGGTTTAGGATTGTAGGTTTAGGGTTTAGGGTTTAGGGTTTAGGTATTAGGGTTTAGGTTTTAGTGTTTAGGTTTAGGGTTTAGGGTTTTTTTTTCAAATTAAGTAAAATGGTAGGTTTAGACTTATTTAGTTTATTTATTTATTTTTATTTATTTTACATTTTTAATTTAGTTTATTTTTTATTTAGTTTAGTTTATTTATTTTAGGTTTATTTATTTTAGTTCAAGTTTTTTATTTTAGTTTATTTTTTAGGTTTAGGTTTAAATTTATGTTTATTTTTTGGATAAGTTTTATTTTTTTATTTTATTTTTAAAGTTTAGTTTTTATTTTTTATTTCTAGGTTTATGTTTTAGGTTTTTATTTTAGGTTTATTTTTAGGTTTTGTTTTATAGTTTAGGCTTAGGTTTTTTTTTTAGTTTATTTTATTTTATCTAGGTTTTTACTCTTAGCTTTATTTTATTTTTTCAGGGTTTAGGGTGTAGGGTTATTTATTTAGGTTTTTTATTCTTAAGTTTAGTTTATGTTTTATTTTATTTTTTAGTATTTTTTATTTTTAGATTTTTAGGGTTTAGGGATTAGGGTTTTAGGTTTAAGTTTTTAGGGTTAAGGGTTTAGGGTTAAGGTTTAGGGTTTAGGGTTTAGGGTTTAAGGTTTAGTGCTTAGGCATTAGGGTTAGGTTTTTAGGGTTTATGGTTTAAGGTTTAGGGTTAAAGGTTTAGGGTAAGCATAAGGTTTAGGGCTTTTTTTAAAAAATTATGTAAAGTGGTAGGTTTATATTTATTTAGTTATTTAGTTCATTTTATTTATTTATTTTGGTTTTATTTTATTTAGGTTTTTTATTTTAGGCTTATGTAAATTTTTCATTTAGGTAAGGTTTTAATTTTTTATTTTAGTTTATTTTAATTTTGTTATTTTATTTTATTTTATTTTTAGGTTTAGGTTTAGGTTTTATTTTATTTTATATTTTCTTTAGGTTTAGGTTTTTTTATTTATTTTATTTTAGGTTTAATTTAGTTTAGGTTTAGGTTTTTAGGGTTTTAGGGTTTAGGGTTTGGGTTGTAGGTTTAGGGTTTAGGGTTTGGATTTATTTAGGTTTAGGTTTAGGGGTTTAGTTTAGTTTTAGGTTTAAGGTTTTAGGTATAGGTTTAGTTAAGTTTAGTTTAGGTTTTAAGGTTTAGGTTTAGGGTTTAGGGTTTAGGTTTAGGTTTAGGGTTTAGGTTTTAGGTTTAAGTTTAGGGTTTAGGTTTAGGTTTGAGGTTTAGGTTTTAAGTTTAGGTTTTGGGTTAGGGTTTAGGTTTAGTTTAGTTTAGTTGTTTTAGGTTTTAGGTTTAGGATTTAGGGTTTGGGGTTTTAGGTTTTAGACTTATGGTTTAGGGTTTAGGGTTTATAGGTTTAAGGTTTAGGGTTTAATGTTTAAGATTTAGGATTTATGTTTTAAAATTTAGTTAGGTTTAGGTTTATTTATTTTTTATTTTAGTTCTTTATTTTTATTTATTTAACATTTATTTATTTATTTTTTAGGTTTATGTTAAGTTTAGGTTTATTTTTTAGTTGAGTTTATATTTTTATTTTATTTTTTTAGGTTTAGGTTTTAGATTTTTATTTTTGGTTTATTTTTAGGTTAAATATTTTAGTTTAGGATTATGTCTATTTTTAGTTTATTTTATTTTATTTAGGTTTTTTATTCTTAGGTTTATTTATTAGTTTAGATTATTTATTTTATTTTTAATTTTATTATGGTTTAAGTGTAGGTTTTTATTTTATTTTATTTTTTGTTTTATTTAGGTTTATGTTTTTAAATTATTTTATTTTTAGATTTTATTTAGTTTAGGTTTAGGTTTTTAGGTTGTTAGGGTTTAGGGTTATGGTTTAGGGTTTAGGGTTTAGAGTTTAGATTTTTATGGTTTAGCATTTAGGGCTAGGGTTTAGGGTTTAGGGTTTAGTGTTTATGCTTTTGAGGGTTTAGGGTTAGGTTTGGGTTTTAGGGTTAGGGTTAGGGTTAGGGTTTAGGTTTAGTTTAGGGTTTAGGTTAGGGTTTTAGTTTAGTTTAGGGTTTAGTTTAGGTTTTAGGGTTGTTGTTTAAGGTTAGTTGTAGGGTTTAGTTAATTTTAGGGTTTAAGGTTTAGGGTTTAGTATTTAGTGTTTAGGGTTTAGGGTTTTTTTTAAAAAATGTAAACTAGTAGATTTAGGCTTATTCAGTTTATTTTTTATTTTTATTTAGGTTTATTTTTTATTTAGTTTATTTATTTATTTTATATTTTTTTTTAGTTTAGGTTTTTTTTTGTTTAGGTTTAGGTTTTAAGTTTTTATTTTAAGTTTGTTTTGGTTTTATTTTTTAGTTTAGGTTTAGGATAATTTTTAGATAATTTTATTTTATTTAGTTTAGGGTTTAGGTTATTTCTTTAGTTTAGGTTTAGGTTTTATTTATTTTAATTTAAGTATAGGTTTATTTTATTTTTTTATTTTATTTTTATTTTATGTTTAGTTTTTTTAAGTTTAGGTTTTAGTTTTATTTTTCTTTGTAATTTTAGGTTTATTTTTTAAGTTTAGATTTTTATGTAGTTTGTATTTTATTTTATTTTGGATAATTTTATTCTTATTTTACTTTTAATTTTTATTTTATTTAGCTTTTTTATTCTTTGGTTTATTTTATTTTTTAATTTAGTTTAAGTTTTTATTTTTTATTTTAGTTTATTTTATTTTATTTTATTTTTAGGTTTAGGTTTTAGTTTGGGATTTTATTTATTTTTATTTTTATTTTATTTTATTTAGGTTTAGGTATTTAATTATTTTGTTATTAGGTTTTTTAGGTTTTTAGGGTATATGGTTTAGGGTTTAGGGTTTTAGGGTTTAGAGTTTTAGGGTTTAGGGTTAGGGTTTAGAGTTTATAGTTGGGTTCTTGTTTAGGCTTTAGGTTTAAGTTTTAGGGTTTAGGGTTTAGGATTTATGGATTAGGATTAGCTTATGGTTTAGTGTTAGTTTATGGTTTAGAGTTTACTCTTTAGGGTTAAGGGTTTTTAGTTTTTAGGCATTAGAGTTTAGGGTTAGTTTAAGGTTTAGGGTTTAGGGTTTTAGCATTTAGGGTTTATGGTTTTATCATTTAGGATTTAGGGTTTAAGGTTTTAGCATTTAGGATTTAGGGTTTAAGGTTTAGGGTTTATTAGTTAGTTTATAGTTTAGGTTTTAGTTAGTTTATTAGTTTATTAGTTTAGTTTTAGTTTTATTTTAGTTTAGTTATTAGTTATTGTTTAGTTTAGTTTAGTTTAGGGTTTAGGTTTATTAGTTTATTAGTTAGTTTATTTTATTTATTTATTAGTTTAGTTATTATTAGTTTATTAGTTTAGTTTAGGTTAGTTTACTTAGTTTTAGTTTATTTTGGTTTAGGGTTTAGGTTTAGGGTTAGTTTTAGTTTAGTCTTAGTTTTTAGGGTTTATGGTTTTAGGGTTTAGGGTTTAGGGTTTAGATTTAGGTTTAGTTAGTTTAGTTTAGTTTAGCTAGTTTTATTAACTTATTTCAATTTTTAGTTTAGTTCTTAATTTAGGGGTTATTAGGTTTTAGTTTAGTTTTATTAGTTTAGGGTTTAGTTTTTTATTAGTTTTATTTAGTTATTTTATTTTATTATTAGTTTAGGGTTTAGGTTTAGTTTAGGTTTATTGTTTAGTTTAATTTAGTTTATTATGGTTTAGGGTTTGATTTAGTTTAGTTAGTTTAGTTTATTTATTTATTTAGTTAGTTTAGTTTTTTAGTTTAGGGATTTTTGGGTTTATTATAGTTAGGTAATTTTAGTTTACTTTTAGTTTTTATTTTAGTATTAGTTTTAGTTAGCTTAATTTTGTTATTAGTTTAGTTTAGGTTTTAGTTAGTTTATTAGGTTTAGCTTTAGGTTTAGGTTTTAGTTTAATTTAGTAGTAATTAGGTTTAGGTTTAGTTTTAGTTATTAGGGTTTAGGTTTTAGGTTTATTTTTTTAGTTTTAGTTATTAATTTAGTTAGTTTAGTTTAGGTTATTAGGTTTTAGTTTAGTTTAGTTTAGTTTAGTTTAGGTTTAAGGTTTAGGTTTAGGTTATTAATTAGTTTTAATTTAGTTAGTTTAGTTTTATTAGGTTTAGTTTAGGTTTATTTAGGTTTAGGTTTAGGTTTTGTTAGATTAGGTTTTGGTTTTTTTTAATTAGTTATTAGTTATTTATTAGTTTATTTAGAGTTTTAGTTTATTAGTTAGCTAGTTTTTGTTTAGTTAGAGTTAGTTAGTTATTAATTTAGTTATTAATTAGTTTACTTTTAGTTAGATTAGTTTTAGGGTTTGGGTTTAGTTTTATGTTTAAGGTTTAGATTTAGGTTTAGGTTATTAGTTTTAGTTTAGTTATTAGTTAGTTAGTTTAGTTATTAGTTTTGTTATTAGTTTTATTTGTTTATTAGGTTTAGTTTAGTTATTAGTTTAGTTTTAGTTTTGGTTTAGGCTTTAGGTTAGTTAGTTTAGTTTTTTAATTTATTTTTATTAGTTATTAACTAGTTTTAGTTTTATTAGTTATTAATTAGGTTTATTATTTAATTAGTTTTAGTTTAGGTTAGTTTATTAGTTTAGTCTAGTTAGGTTTTAGTTATTAGGATTTGGGGTTTAGGGTTTTAGTTATTAGTTATGTAGTTATTTAGTTTTAGTTAGTTATTTAGTTTAGTTTAGGTTTAGTTTTATATTTTTAGTTAGTTTTAGTTAGGTTTATGGTTTAGTAGTAGTTTTATTAATTAGTTTTTAGTCATTAGTTTTTTATTTAGTTATTAGGTTTTATTTTATTTAGTTAGCTTAGGTTTAGGGTTTAGGTGTAGTTTAGTTTATTAGGTTTAGGTTTAGTTTTAATTTATTAGTTTGTTTAGTTTATTTTAGTTTAGTTTATTAGGTTTAGGTTTATGTTTTTAGTTTAGTTATTAATTTTGGTTTTTAATTTAGAGTTTATGATTTAATGTTAAGGTTTAGGTTTAGGTTTTAGGTTATTAGGTTTAGGGGTTTAAGTTTAGTTTAATTTTGTTAGTTTATTAGTTTTTATTTAATTTAGTAGTTAGTTTAGTTTATTAGTTTAGTTAGTTTATTAGTTAGTTTAGTTTATTTTTAGTTTCATTAGTTTATTAGTTTATTTATTATTAGTTTTGTTTAGTTAGTATTATTAGCTTAATTAGGTTTAGGGTTTAGGGGTTTAGGGGTTTAGGGTTTAGGGTTTTAATTTAGTTTGATTAGGTTTAGTTTAGTTTAGTTTAGTTTAGTTTAATTAGTTTAATTAGTTTATTAGTTTAGTTTAGTTATTACTTTATTAATAGTTTTACTTAGTTTAGTTAGTTTAGTTTTAGTTATTAGTTTAATTAGTTTAGTTTTGTTAGTTTATTAGTTAGTTTAAGTAGTTTAATTAGTGATTAGTTAGTTTTAGTTTAGTTAGTTTAGGTTTAGTTAGTTTATTAGTTTTAGTTTTAGTTAGTTAATTATATTTTAGTTAGTTTAGTTTTAGTTTAGTTTTTATTTTTTATTAGTTTAGTTTATTTAGTTTAGCTAGTTTAGCTTTTGTTATTTTATTAGTTAATTTTTGGTTTTTAGTTTATTTGTTCATTAGTTAGGTTTAGTTTAGTTGTTTATTTTAGTTTAGTTATTAGGTTTAGTTTATTTTTTAGTTAGTTTAGTTATAAGTTAGTTTAGTTTAGTTAATTAGGTTTTGGTTTATGGTTTAGATTTAGGTTTAGTTTAGTTTATTAGTTTTTATTATTTTTATTGGTTTAGGGTTTTGGTTTAGGTTTTAGGTTTATGGTTTAGGGTTTAGGTTTAGGTTTTATTTTTTGTTTAGTTTAGTTAGTTTGGTTTAGTTTTATTAGTTATTTTATTATTTTAGTTTAGTTTAGTTAGGATTTAGTTTAGTTATTTATTAGTTTAGTTATTAGTTTAGTTAATTATTTATTTTAGTTTATTTAATTAGTTAGTTTAGTTATTATTAATTTATTAGTTTTATTAGTTATTTTATAGGTTTATGGTTTAGGTTTAGGTTTATTTAGTTTGAGTTTTGTTTAGTTTATTAATTTATTTTAGTTTATTAGTAGTTTTAGTTTGTTTAATTTATTTTTAGGTTTATTAGTTTAGTTTTTTTGTTTAGGTTTAGTTTTAGGTTTATGTTTGTTTTAGTTTAATTTAGTTATTAGTTTTTTTAGTTATTATTAGTTTAGGTTTTAGGGTTTAGGGTTTAGGTTTAGGTTTTAGTTTTTAGTTTAATTGGTAGTTAGTTTTAGTTTAGGTTAGTTTAGTTTAGGTTTAGGTTAGAATTAGGGTTTAGGTTTATTAGTTAGTTTAGTTTAGTTAGTTTAAAGTTTATTAATTAGTTAGATAATTTTAGTTAGTTTAGGTTTAGGTTTAGGTTTAAGTTTAGTTTTTAACTTTAAGTTTAGTTTAAATTAGTTTACTAGAGTTGTTTTAGTTTGTTTAGGTTTAGGATTTGTTTAGTTTGTTTTGTTTAGTTTTAGTTTAGATTAGTTTTTAGGTTTTGGTTTAGAGTTTAGGTTTAGGTTTAGTTTAGGGTTTAGTTTTTTTTTAGTTTAGTTTATTAGGTTTAGTTATTATTCATTTAATATTAAGTTAGTTTATTTAGGGTTTAGGTTTAGTTTAGTGTTTAGGGATTGAATTAGTTTAGTTTTTAGTTTTATAAGGTTATTAAGTTTAGTTTATTAGGTTTACAGGTTTAAGGTTTAGTTAGTTTCTTTAATTAATTTAGTTAGTTTAGGTTTGTTAGGTTTAGTTAAGTTTTAGTTTAGTTCAAGTTTAGGGTTTAGCGTTTAGGGTTTAGTTTAGTTTATTTTATTTTATTTTAGGATTAGGTTTTAGGGTTTGTTTCATTTTATTTATATGTTTTTTTAGGTTTATTTTAGGTTTAGGTTTAGGTTTTTTTATTTATTTAGATTTTTTTTATTCTTGATTTATTTAGTTTTAAGTTTAGTTTAGGTTTTATTTATTTTATAGTGTATTTTATTTTTATTTTATTTTATTTTAGGTTTTAGTTTAGGTTTATTTTTAATAATTTTTATTTTATTTAGGTTTAGGTTTATTTATTTATTTTATTTTTAGGTTTTATTTAGTTTAGGTTTAGGTTTTTAGGTTTTTAGGGTTTAGGGTTTAGGGTTTTGGGTTTAGTATTAGGGTTTTTAGTTTAGGGTTTTAGGGTTTAGGATTTAGGATTAGTGTTTAGGGTTTAGGTTGTGTTTAGGCTTTAAGGTTTAGGTATTTGTGTGTTTAGGGTCTAGGGTTTGGTTCATAGTTTAGGTTTGAGTTTAAGGTTTAGTTTGATAATTTAGAAAAAACTTTAGGTTTAAATTTGATGTTTAGAATTAGTTTAAGGTTCATTTAGGGTTTAGGGTTTGAGCTTTAAGGTTTAGGGTTTAAGGTTAGTTTTGGGTTTAAGATTTAAGGTTTTAAGGTTTATAGTTTAGAGTTACTTGTTAGTTAGTTAGGGTTTAGGAGAAATTTAGTTTTGGGTTTAGGGAAAGTTTAGAGTTTTGATTTAGGTTAGTAGTTTTGGTTTAGTTTAGGTTAGGTTAGTTAGGTTTAATATAAGTTTACAATTAGGGTTTATAGTTGGGGTTTAGTGTTAGTTTGGGATTGGTTTATTTTGAGGTTACAGGTTTAGAATTTAGGGTTTTAAAGTTTTTTAAAATATTTAAAATAAGTAAAATATCTAGTTAATTTATTTTACTTATTTTAGTTTATTTTACTTCTATTTGATTAGTATTTTATTTAGTTTAGTTTATTTATTTTGTTTATTTATTTTAGTTTGGGATAGCAGGTTTATGTTTATTTTTAGTTTAGTTTTATTTTATTTTATTTTTTATTTTTAAGTTTAGGTTTTATTTAGGTTTAAGTTTAAGTTTATAGATTTTATAAGTTTAGGTTTAGGTTTAATTACTTATTTTATTTCATTTAGTTTAGGGTTTTAGCTTTAGTTTATAGGTTTTAGAAATAGTTTATTTTAGTTTAGGTTTAGGTTTATTTTATTTTAATTTAGGTTTAGAAGTTTAGTGTTTAGGTTTTGATTTATTTTAGATTTTAAGGTTTATTTTGGGTTTAGGATTTAATTTTATTTAATTTTATTTTAGGTTTATTTTAGATTTTACATTTAGTTTTAGGTTTATTTTATTTTATTTAGTTTAGTTTAGGTTTTATTTATTTTATTATAGCAATTTTAAAGTTTAGGTTTAGGTTTAGGTTTATGTTTTAGTTTAGGTTTTATTTTATTTAAGGTTTAGGAAAAAATTTAGTAGGATTAGCAATTTTAAAGTTTAAGGTTTAGTGATTAAGGTTTGGGATTTATGGTTTAGGGTTTAAGGTTGTTAGTTTTAGGGTTTAGGGTATTGTGTTTTATGGTATTTGGTTTAAGGTTTAAGGTTTAGGGTTTAGGGTTGTAGGTTTAGGGTTGGGGTTTAAAAAGGGTTTAGGGTTAGGGTTTTATTATTTTTCTTATTTAGGTAGGTTTAGTTTATTTAGTATATTTTAGGTTTATTTTAGTTTATTTTAGTATAAGTATATTTTTTATTTTTTTAACTTTAAATTTAGTTTAGTTTCTTTATTTTAAGTTTATTAATTTTAGTTTAGGTTTTTTATTTTAGTTTATTTTTTACGTTTAGGTTTAGATTTAGGGTTTATGTCTAGGTTTAAGTTTTATTTATTTTAGTTTAGTTTATTTTAGTTTTAGTTTAGGTTTATTTTATTTTGATTTTAGGTTTAGGAGGGTTTAGGATTATTTATTTAAAAATATATTTTAGGTTTAGGTTTTAGTTAGTTTTATCTTATCGATTTTAGGTTAATTTTAATTTTATTAGTTAAAGTTTTATTTATTTTAGTTTAGTTTAGATTTTATTTACTTTTCAGGTTTAGGTTTGTGTTTAGGTTTAGGTTTTATTAGTTTAGAAAGTTTAAGTTTTTTAATTTATTTTATTTTTACGTTTTATTTAGTTCAGGTTTAGCTTTATAGCTTTTTAGGGTTTAGGGTTTCAAGTTAGTTGAGGGTTTAGGGTTTAGGGTTTAGGCTTTATGGTTCAGGGTTTAGGGTTTAGGATTTAGGATTTAGGATTTAGGGTTT
The DNA here is from genome assembly GCA_021442155.1 of Cymbidium sinense. Lineage (NCBI taxonomy): Eukaryota > Viridiplantae > Streptophyta > Magnoliopsida > Asparagales > Orchidaceae > Cymbidium > Cymbidium sinense. The sequence continues at coordinate 96,372,592 of CM038225.1, forward strand.
AGGGTTTAGGGTTTACGGTTTATTTTTTTTTGGAAACCTTGTAGGGGTATTTTATTGCCACAAAAGAGGGTTAAGGTCCTTGATAAGCTCAGGTATTGCTCAAAATACAATCAAGCAAGTAAATCCTATCTAAGTACATCAAAAAAAGAATGCATTAGTCAAAGATACAATTAGATTAACATAAAAGCCAAGGAAGATTAGCAATGATCTGGGGCGTGAGAATGCATGACACTATGGAGCAAATCAAGAGGACAAGAAAACACAAAAAAAATAAGCGGTAGAAATTAGGGTTAAGGTAATATTGAAAAATGAAATGCGAAAATAGCATATCGAGAATGATAGTAAGAATTGTGATAGAGAAGCTCAGTAATACACCAAGTTGGGGCGGTCATATCGCATCAAACTCATCGAGGAAGGGTTACATCACAAGAGCTACTACTAAACCAAGGGTGAAATCATCCAAACCATCATTAAATAATGAGAAGATAACATCAGTTATTGAAAGTCTTATGGGCTTTGTACACAAATATAAACAAAACTATATATATATAGAGGAAGCAAGGGTAGAAAGATAAGGGATCCCATGAGGAAAATTATCATCAATATAGTCAGACATGGGATACTTATACATATGAGGCCAAAACCATCCACAGCTAGAGGTAATTAAAATCCTACTAAGCAATGAATCTTTCGGGCGGGGAGTATGCGACTGAAAGTAAAGTCGAAAATGAGCCCAATCATAATAATGAATGCAAATGTAAACAAACCCCTTATTAATATCCATATCAGTAGTTGGAAAAAAGTATTTGTAAAGGAAGGCAGGATAACCCAATACCAAAAATAGCACCAAATAAAGATAGTCAACTGACTCCGGAGTAGCATCTTTGGACAAAAAATCGATAATCGGATCAACAAACAACCAAGGCGACAAGGCGACAAGCGGCACGTCCATAGTACCACCCATTCAAAATAGACATTGCATTCCAAGGAGATAGCAGCACAAGCCTAATTGAACCCAGATGGGAATAGAAATAACATCAGTTAATGTAGATCACAACTACGAAGAAATGAACAGCAGACCAGACACAAACAACATGGGAAATCAGAAAGCCAACCCCAACAACAAAATAGCTAGTGCAACATTGGAACCCACCAGAAGATAAATCAAAATGGGGATTCAAATTAGAATCCTCATTAGAATCTAGAAAAAAAAGACAGCAGATAACCAAGACAAAAATGAGCCAAGACAGCAACAGCCAAGACTGCCACATCCAAGAAAGCAAGATGGCCATAGAGCCTCTCAATCAGAGAAGACTTTGCAATATTTAGTAACCAAGTAGATAGAGCATAGAAACATGGATCGAAAAAGTAGTAGCCCAGACACTAATGACCAAAAAAAATTAGAATAGCAAAGTCAGAAACAGCTCACTGAACATAGGACCCTAAAGTCCTACAACCAATAAAGATAGAGCTAACATTGGAATCCTGAGAAACAAGGATAGAAAATAACCAAGACAATAAATAGCCAAGACAACAAAAATCAGCTAGCTGGCCAGAGAACCACCCATTCAGAATAAACAGTGCAATAGATACACGTTTAACTCAAAGAAGATGGAGAAAAGAGCAACAGATAAACTAGTCCATAGAATTCAGATGATAAGCATATAATAAACCAATAAGGAGATTCAAATCAAAAGCCACCAAGCAGTCAACAACTTCAATTGAGGCTTGCCGAACAAAATAAACCAAAACCCCGAAGATGTAGAGTATTTATCCGTTACAACAACCCGGAGTAATTAACAACAAGCTGGTCAAAAGTCCACCCATTTAGTGTAAATAGAGCATATGTAAAGATCCAAATAATCAGATGGATAATCACAGTGTTCAGTACCATTTGAATAGAGCCAAGGGGGATAAAAGAAGGAATGAAACAACTTTTGTCTTCATTGAGAAAAAGACCACTTTCGTTGCCAAATTTATTTAAAAGATTCTTAATAGTTTTAATGTAAGGAATTGAGGCATTGCAAAAGATTATAAAGTTATCAGCAAAACTAAGATGAGTGATAGGAAGACCACCTTGAGTTATAAAACATCCTAGGATTATTGTAAAAGATCATTAGGCTCCTTGATAGATATTAAATAGCAATAATAAAAAAAAGAGGGGATAGGGATCCTTATCTCAAACCATACTTTGAAGGGAAAAAAACCTAGGGATTCATCATTCATGATAACAGAGAACCAAGCATTTGTAATGCAATTTTTGATGAGGTGGATAAAATAACTAGAAAACCCAAGCAAATGAAGAATTTGAAAGAGGAAATCCCAAGAGAGGTTGTCAAAAGCTTTAGTGATATCTAGTTTAAAAAGGATGTTACCACCTCTGATAGGGACATCAATGTCATGAATTAGCTCTTGTCCTAGAAGTATGTTATTAGATATTGCTCTGCCTTTAATGAAGTTAGTTTGGTTGGGGGAAATAATTTTAGGCAGCAGCAGACTAATTCTATTAGCAATTAATTTAGCAATGTGTTTATGAAAGAAGGTGCAAAGGCTGATAGGTCTAAAATCACCCCAAGATTCAAGATTATTAATTTTGGGAATGAGAACAATGGAAGTGCTAGAAAAATATCTAAGTAAAGGGTTACCCTAAAAAAATCAGCAACCGCATCAACAAGATCAGTCTTAATAATAGGCCAACAATGTTGAAAGAATTGGGTCATGTAGCCTTTAGGGCCAGCAACAGAATCAATGTTCATGCTATTGAGAATACTACCAATCTCAGCTTCCGTAGGATGCAAACTAAGTGGTTTTCATCATTAGAGATCATAGAGGAGATCAAATGTGTGTTGGAGATGGCTTCTAAGGTAGGGTTATTATTTAATAAATTTTGAAAATGATGTATTATAGAATCTTTAATATCATTATTATTAGTAATCTGGCTTTCGTTATCATTTTTGATTTCTTTAATAGAGTTTAAGGCTTTCTTTTTTTAAAAAGAGCATGAAAATACCTTGTGTTTCTGTCACCATCAGCAATATGTTCGCTAGTAGCCTTTTGGCGCCAGTAGGTTTCCTCCATATTCTGATAATTAATCATGTTATCTTTAGCTGCATTCAATTCATCAAGCTTATTAGAGTCAATCAAAATGGCATCTTCAAGAGAGCAAACAAGTTGTTCCATATTTTGAGATTTGCAAAAGATTTTAAAATGATGCTTGTTCCACTAATTTAGATTTTATTTAAGCCTTTTTAGCTTAAGCCAAAGGCGAATCATGCCTTTAATGGAATTATCAGGATAAATAGTGGCCCACCAATTAATGGAAACAACATTAATGAAATCACTATGTTGGATCCACATATTTTGGAATCTAAAAGGAGTAGGGGAGGATAGTCTAGTGGAGGGATTTTGATAGATCAAAAGTGGAGCATGGTCAAATAAAGTTCTGCTTAAATGTTCAACTGAAGTAAGAGGCCATTGATTGATCCAAAGGGAATTAAAGAGGGTCCTATCAAGTCACTGCCAAAGTCTAGAATTATGCCACGTGTAGTCAGAACCCGAAAAACCAATATCAATCAGTTATCAAGAATCATATTAGAAAAGTCTTCCATGGAATGAATGTTAGGGAGCAACCTCCCCTTCTTTGAGAGAGAGAATAGTGTTGAAATCACCACCAACCAACCAAGGTTTGTTGTGAGAGGAGGCAAAGGTTCTTAAGTTATCCTAAAGGATTCTCTATTCAGAAGCATAAATAAAGGAACCAAGAGCAGAAAATTCACCCAATGAAATTTGAACATTAACCAATTGATGAAGGTCATCAAGGATAGAGATGTTGACTAGATTATTCCAAAAACACCAAATTTTATTACTAATATTATAAAAGGAGTTTTGAAAGCCAAGCATTCTAGCAACCTGAGTGATCTTAGAAGAGTGAATGAATGGTTCAATAACAACAAGTAAGGCTATGTTATGAGTGCGGCAAAGGCTTCTAATACGGTTGCGGACACTGAGAGTCCCAATACCCTGAACATTCCAAATAAAAAAATTTATCATAATAAGTTGAAGAAAAAGAGAAGAGATAACTAAAAAAATGAAAAACAAGAAGAAGAGAAACATGAAACAATTATTTATGGGAAGTTAGAGAAGATTGAGTAGTTCTAGTGGAGCTATTAGTGAACATTCTAGCTTTAAGGAATTTTTTTTAATAACAGTTTGAAAAGGCCTATCTATGTCCAAAGTATCTCCATCTGAAAGAGAGTGATTTGTGATATTCAGAATAGGACCAGTATCTATCAAAGCATTCCTAATGGTGATTTCCCCTTCTTCGGTATCAAAGTTAGGTTGAGAAATAGGGTTAGCATGTGTATCACTCTGTAGGGTAATAGAAGGAGAGGTTGTGGCACCATTAATAGCACAAAATTCATTTTCATTTCCATGAGTACTATTCAGATTTTGATCCGTCACCAAATTATCAAAATTTTTCAGAACAATTCCATAATTAGTTTTGAGATTTTGATCCAACTTGAGGTTCCCATTCAAATCACCATTATGATTCATATGAGTCAAGGAATTATCTTGAGATGCCAAGTTATTACAAGTAGAAGCAATGTTAGGTAAGTTATCATTAGTTTCCTCACAAACCTCAATATCATTATTTTTATCAAGCTCATTGTTCTCCAATAGGAAAATCAGGTAATAAAGGAGGGGTAGGAGGGTGAGTTCCATTTTGAGTAACTTTAGGCACATAAGAAAACTTATTATTTTTTTCATTTATTAGAGAGGAATTAGGATCAGACAATTTTTTCTTTTTAAAATTAGGGTGTAACATAAAGCATTCAGAGTGATCATAACCATGGATCTTACAATGTGTGCAAAAAATAGAGAAATTTTCAAATTCCACTTTTTTGATTATACCCAAATTTTTCTGAACCGATCCAAACTTCTTTAGGGACTTTTGGTAATATCAATCTCAACCAAAAATGAGCAACTGGCCATGATCTCATGTGGATTGATCTATTTGAAGGGGCCTACCAAAGAGAAGTAAATAGACTTGATGGGTAACATAATGTATCCTCATGTAGGGAAAAGCTAGACATAAAGGAACAATTGGGGATTCCTCTTTGACATCAAATAGAGGAGACCATTTCAAAAGCCTCATTTAACAATTGTACACAAAGTAAGAGCGAAGAGCAAAGATTCTTGAGTAGTCTAAATCATTAGATAGCTGAATAAGGATATGTCTAGGATCAATCAATCCGATAGTAAATACAAAGAGCTTTAGGCTATGGATCGGATGCTTTCAAGATTGAAGCAATGAAAATTTACCAACTAATGAAAATTCAAAAGGCTTCGCCAGCTTTTCCACATCAAGATCCGAGCACATTACAGCTGGCATTCCATGAAAAGAAGTTGAGATTAAATTGAATGAAGCATTAGAGCAAGTGTTCTTACCAGATAAAGCATCCTTGAAGGACTTAACAGTAGGCGCAGTAATGGCTGGAGTCAGAATTATATTACCTTGAAAATCAAAATCCTTAGCCGACGCCTCCATGTTTGAAGAGCTCGGTTGCACGGAAAGCGGCGCTTCCACCATTGTAAGATCAAGGAAAACTCATATAAGCGACCAACCGAGAGCAAAAACTAGAAGGAATGATCAGGAATGGTTGAAACATAGCCAAGCCGCAAGGAAAAGGAAAAGGAACACAGAATCACCAGAGAGCACCGCGGCTGAGGGCAGGGGAGTGTGTTGAGTTTCAGGTTTAGGGTTTAGTGTTTATCGGGTTTATGGTTTAGGGTTTAGGTTTTAGGGTCTAGGGTTTAGGGTTTTTGCAATTTAGGGTTTAGGGTTGAGGGTTTAGGTTTTAGGCCTAGGGTTTAGGTTTTAGTTTAGGGTTTAGGGTTTTTGGTTTTTTTTAAAAGAGAATAAATTCAAATTCAACATTTCTTCTTTTCGGTTTCATCAACTAAGAAACATTCCAAGTTTTCTAAGACACAAGCGGTGACATAGATAAAAAATGTGCACGTAGATAGAAAATCAAAAATCCTAGATAACTAGAACTGTCTCTATAAAGACACAGTTCCATAAGTATTAGATCAGATCGACCATTCTTCAATTTTCCTATTTCCCATCAAAACCACCAGGGCCTCTCGAGTAGAGGGATCCACCATCATATCTGATCTCTCCATCCACACCACCATGGATGTAACCTTTATCGCTCCTCCCGCCTCCATAACTACCAATGCTCTGACCACCACTTCCATATTCACCTACACTTCCAGATCCTCCACCACCACTATGATAAATGCTGCCTCCGCCATCGCCTCCACTACCATATCTAGACTGAGCATGGTAGACGGTGATGTTCCTACCATCAAGGTTCTGCCCATTCTTAAGGTTTAGGTTTCAATTTAGGTTAATCAAGTTTTATGGTTTAGGTTTATTTTTTATTTTAATTAGTTACTTTATGTTTAGGTTTAGGGTTTGGGATTTAGGGTTTAGGGATTAGGGTTAGATTTAGGGTTTTGAAACCCCATAGAAATTTTACCATAAAAAAGAGTGGGTTATAGGTTAGGTTTTAGTTAGGTTAGGTTAGGGTTAGGTTAGGGTTAGGTTAGGTTAGTTAGTTAGTTAAGGTTAGGGTTAGGGTTAGGTTAGTTAGTTAGGGTTAGGTAGGGCTAGGTTAGGTTAGGGTTAGGTTAGGTTAGGTTAGGTTAGGGTTAGTTAGGTTAGGGTTAGGGTTAGGGTTAGGTTTTATTAGTTTATTAGTTAGTTAGGTCAGTTAAGTTAGTTAGGAGTTAGGTTAGGATTAGTTAGTTAGTTAGTTAGGTTAGTTTTATTTTTATTTATTATTAGTTAGGATTTTAGTTAGTTAGTTATTTAGTTAGTTAGGTTTAGGTTAGTTATTAGATTAGGTTTAGTTTATAGGGTTAGTTATTAGTTAGTTATTAGGTTAGGTTTAGGTTAGGTTAGTTATTTTTTGGGTTTTTTAGTTAGTTAGTTAGTTTTTTAGGTTAGTTAGGGTTAGTTTATTTAGTTTAGTTTAGGTTTAGGTTAGGGTTTAGGTTTTATAGTTTAGGTTTAAACTTTAAACTTTAGTTTTTTAGGTTTAGAGTTTTATTTTTAGTTTATATAGTCTTTTAGGTTTATTTAATTTATTTTTTATTAATATTAGTTTATTTTATTTTCAATTTTTATTTTTGTTTATTTTTTTATTTTTATTTAGTTTGGTTTATTTATTTTAGGTTTATTTATTTTAGTTTAGGTATATTTATTTTTGTTTATTTTTTAGGTTTAGGTTTAGGTTTATGTTTACATTTTAGTTTAGTGTTATTTTTAATTAATATTTTAGGTTTAGGTTTTAGTTTTTATTTATAGGTTTAGTTTAGGTTTTTATTTTATTATTTTAGGTTTAGGTTTTAGGTTTTTATTTTAAGTTTATTTTTTTATTTTTTAGTTTAGGCTTAAGATTATTTTTATTTTATTTTATTTTATTTAGTTTAGGGTTTAGGTTTAGGTTTCATTTATTTTAGTTTTTTTTTATTTTATTTTAGGTTTAGGTTTATTTAATTTTATTTATTTTAGGTTTAGGTTTTTATTTTTAGTTTAGGGTTTAGGTTTTATTTTATATTTATTTTAGGTTTAATTTTTAGGTTTATTTTTTTTTTGGTTTAGGTTTTATTTAGTTTTTATTTATTTTAATTTAGGTTTATTTTATTTTTTTTCATTTAGTTTTATTTTATATAGGTTTTAAATTTTTAATTTAATTTAATTTTAGTTTTAGGTTTTTATTTATTTTACTTTATTTTAGTTTTATTTTTATTTTTATTTTATTTTTAAGTTTAGGTTCAAGTTTTGGTTTTAGTTTTAGTTATTATTTTATTATTTTATTTTATTTAGGTTTAAGTTTTTTATTTATTTTAGTTTTAGGTTTTATTGAGTTTGGGTTTAGGTTTTTAGGTTTTAAGGTTTAGGGTTTAGGCTTTAGGGTTTAGGGTTTAGGGTTTGGGGTTTGTGGTTTATGTTTTAGGGTTGTAGGATTTAGGGTTTTGGGTTGGTTTAGGGTTTTTTAGGGTTTAGTGTTTATGGTTTAGGGTTTAGGTTTTAGGGTTTAGGGTTCAGGGTTTAGGGTTTTATGGTTTAGGTTTTAGGGTTTCGATTTGAGGTTTAGGGTTTAGGGTTTTTAGGGTTTAGTTTAGGATGAGGGTTTAAGTTTTAGGTCTATGGTTCAGGTTTTAGTTTAGGATTTAGGGTTTTAGTTTTTTTTTAGTAGAGAACAAATTCGTATTCAACATTTTATCTTTTGATTTCTTCAACCAAGTAACACACCAAGTTTTCTAAGACACAAGCGATGACATAGATAGAATAATGAGCAAGCATAGAGAAAATCAAAAATTGTAGATTACTAGAGTTGTCTCTACTGTAAAGACACAGTTCCATAAGTAGCAGATCTGATCAGTCGTTCCTTAGTTTATCCCGTTCCCATTAGAAGCACCCCAGCCTCTCGAGCAGAGGGATCCACAATCATATTCTCGATCTCTCCCTCCACCACCACCATGGTTGTAACCTCCATCGCTCCTCCCATGCTCCATAAACACCTCTGCTATGAACATCACCTCGGTATCCACCAGCACCTCCAGATCCCCCACCACCACTGCGATAACTACCGCCTTCGCCTTCGCCTTCGCCTCCACTACAAGATCTAGATTGAGCCTTGTTGACGGTGATGTTCCTGTCATCAAGGTTCTACCCATTATTAGGGTTTAGGTTTAGGTTTATTTCTTAATTTATTTAGTTACTTTAAGTTTTGGTTTAGGGTTTAAAGGTTTAGTATTTTGGGTTTAGGGTTAAAGTTTAGGGTTTAGAATTTAGGGTTTACAGTTTAGGGTGTAGGGTTAGGGTTTAGGGTATAGGGTATAGGGTTTAGGCTTTAACATTTAGGATTTAGGATATTTTAGGGTTTAGGTTATTAGTGCTTAGGGTTTAAGGTGTTAATTGCATTTAGGGTTTAGTGTTTTAGTAGTTAGGGTTTAGTGTTTAGTGTTTTTAAAAAAAAATTAAGTAAACAAATAGTTTAGGTTTACTTAGTTTATTTTTTATTTATATTAGTTTATATTATTTTTAATTTTTATTTATGTTTATTTTTAATTTTTATTTAGATTTTTTATTTATTTTAATTTAGTATTTTTTATTTTAGTTTATTTTTTAGGTTTAGGTTTATGTTTACTTTTTAGTTTAGCCTTATTTTTATTTTATATTTTAGGTTTAGATTTTAGTTTATATTTTTAGGTTTTGGTTTAGGTTTTTATTTTATTTTTTTAGTTGTAGGTTTTAGGTTCTATTTTAAGTTTATTTCTTTTTTATTTTTTTAGTTTAAGATTAGGTTTACTCTTAGTTTATTTTATTTTATTTTGTGCTTAGTTTTTTTTAGGTTTTATTTTTTTTAGTTTAGTTTATCTTATTTTAGGTTTAGGTTTAGTTTATTTTAGGTTTAGTTTTTTTTTTTAGTTTAGTGTTTAGGTTATTATTTATTTATTTTTGGTTTTATTTTTAAGTTTATTTTTTTGGTTTAAATTTTTATTTTTATTTATTTTACGTTTATTTTATTTTATTTTACATTTTATTTTTATTTTATTTAGGTTTTTAGTTTTTAGGTTTATTTTATTTTTTAGTTTAGGTTAGGTTTTTATTTAGTTTATTTTATTTTAGCTTTTATTTTTTGTTTTATTTTATTTTTATTTTATTTTATTTTTAATTTTAGTTTCAATTTAAGTTTTTATTTTATTTTATTTTATTTATTTATTTTATTTATAGGTTTTATTTAGTTTAGGTTTAGGTTATTAGCTTTTTAAGGTTTAGGGTTTAAGGTTTATGATTTAGGGTTTAGTGTTTGGGGTTTAGGGTTTAGAGTTTAGGGTTGTAGGTTTTAAGGTTTGGGGTTTAGGGTTTAGGGTTTAGGTTTAGAGTTTAGGGTTGTAGGTTTATGGTTTAGGGTTTTTTTATTTGATTTGATTTTTTTTATATTTTCAAAATTAAGTAAACTGTTAGGTTTAGGTTTATTTAGTTTAGTTTAGTTTATTTGTTTTAGGTTTCTTTATTTTAGTTTATTTTTTTAGGTTTAAGTTTTAGGTTTTTATTTTAGGTTTATTTTTAAGTATTATTTTTTAGTTTAGGTTTAGGTTCATTTTTAGTTAATTTTATTTAGTTTTGGGTTTAGGTTTAGTTTATTTTAGGTTTAGGTTTAGGTTTTATTTATTTTAATTTAGTTTATTGTAGTTTAGGTTTAGGTTTATTTCATTTTGTTTATTTTAGGTTTAGGTTCTTCTTTCTTAGTTTAAGGGTTAAGTGTTATTTTTTATTTATTTTTAAGTTTTATATTTAGGTTTAGATTTTTATTTAGTTTTTTTTGTTTTATTTTAGGTTTATTTTATTTTAATTTTTCATTAGTTTTTACTTTATTTAGGTTTTTTAATTTTAGGTTCATTTTATTTTATAGTTTAGTTTAAGTGCTCATTTATTTTATTTTAGTTTAGTTTTTATTTTATATTTTAAATAATATGTAGGTTTAGTTTAAGTTTTAGTTTAGGTTTTTATTTAATTTTATTTTTTTATTTTATTTAGATTTAGGTTTTTTTTATTTCTAATATTTTTACTTTTTATTTAGTTTAGGTTTAGGTTTTTAGGCATTTATGATTTAGGGTTTAGGGTTTAGGTTTCAGGATTTATGGTTTTGGGGTTTACGATTTTATGGTTTATGGTTTAAGGTTTACTTTTTCAGCTTTAAGGTTTAGTGTTTTGAGGGTTTAGTGTTTAAAGTTTAGGGTTTAAGGTTTATGGTCAGTTTAGGGTTTAGATTTTAGGCTTTAGGGTTTAGGGTTTATGTTTTATAGTTTAGGGTTTAAGGTTTAGGATTTTAGGGTTTAAGGTTTATGGTTTAGGGATTTTTAAAAAAGAAAATTAAGTAAACCGATAGGTTTAGGTTTATTTAGTTTATTTTTTATTTATTTTAGTTTTTTATTTAAGTTTATTTTCTTTATTTAATTTTATTTATTTAATTTAAGTCTATTTATTTTAGTTTATTTCTTAGGTTTATGTTTAGGTTTATTTTTATTTTTTAGTTTAGTTTTATTTTTATTTTATTTTTTAGGTTTAGGTTTATGTTTTTTTTATTTTAATTTTTTACATTTAGGTTTAGGTTTTTATTTTAGGTTTATGTTTAGGTTATATTTTTATTTTAGGTTTAGCTTTATTTTTAGTTTATTTAATTTTATTTAGTTTAGGGTTTAGGTTTAGTTTATTTTAGGTTTAGGTATAGGCTTTATATATTTTAGTTTAGTTTATTTTACTTTAAGTTTAGGTTTATTTTATTTTGTTTATTTTAGGTTTAGTTTTTTTTTTAGTTTAGGGTTTATGTTTAGGTTTTGTTTTTTATTTAGCTTTTATTTATGTTATTTTAGGTATATTTTATTTTCATTTTACATTTAATTTTTATTTTATTTAGGTTTTTTATTTTTAGGTTTATTTTATTTCTTAGTTTAGTTTAAGTTTCTATTTTATTTTATTTTATTTTAGTTTTTATTTTTTATTTTATTTTTTTAAGTTTAGGGTTTTTTTTATTTTATTTTATTTAGGTTTAGGTTTTTTATTTATTTTATTTTTATGTTTTATTTCTTTTAAGTTTATGGTTTTAGGATTTTAGGGTTAAGGGTTTAGGGTTGAGGGTTTAGCATTTAGGGTTTAGGGTTTGGGGTTTAGAGTTTAGGGTTTAGGTTTGTTGGTTTAGGGTTAAGGTTTAGGATAGTTTTAGATTTTAGGTTTAAGTTTAGAGTTTACCAGGTTTAGGTTTAGGGTTTAGGGTTTAGGTTTAAGGTTTAAGTTTAGTTTAAGTTTTAGGATTCAGGTTTAAGGTTAAGTTTAAGTTTAGGGTTTATAGTTTTAGGTTTAGGTTTTAGGTTTAGGTTTAAGTTTTAAGGTTTAGATTTTAGGGTTTAAAGGTTTAGTTTAGGTTTAGTATTTAGGTTAGGTTTAGGTTTTAAACTTTAGTTTTAAGGTTCTTATTTATAGTTTAGTTAGATTTAAGGTTAGTTTAGGGTTTAGAACTTGTTTAGGATTATAGTTTAGGTTAGGTTAGGTTTAGTGTTTAGGGTTTAGGGTTTATTTAGTTTAGAGTTTAGGTTTGATTAGTTTAAGTTTAAGGTTTATGTTTAGTTTAATTTAGAGGGTTAGGGTTGTAGGTTTAGGGTTTAGGGTTTATGGTTAGTTTTAGAGTTTAAGGTTTAGGGTTTAGGGTTTAAGATTTAAGGTTTAGGGTTTAAGGTTTAAGGTTTAGGGATTTTTAGTTTAGATATATTTTTATTTTAGTTTTTAGGTTTAGGTTTTATTTTTTATTTTTAGGTTTTGTTTTTTGTTTTAAGTTTTTACTTTTGGTTTATTTTGAGGTTTTATTTTTCAATTTAGGTTTAGGTTCATTTTTAGTTTATTATAGTTTATTTAGTTTAAAGCTTAGGTCTAGTTTATTTTTGGTTTAGGGTTTAGGGTTTATGGTTGTAGGTTCAGTGTTGTAGGTTTAGGGTTTATGGCTTCTTCTATGGTTTAAGGTTTAGGGTTTTTTTATAAAAAAAAATAAGTAAACTGGTAGGCTTAGGTTTCTTTAGTTTATATTTAATTTATATTAGTTTATTTCATTTTTAATTTTTATTTATGTTTATTTTTATTTTATTTATTTTAGTTTATTTATTTTAGGTTTATTTATTTTAGATTAGGTTTTATATTTTAGTTTATTTTTTAGGTTTAAGTTTAGGTTTATGTATACTTTCTAGTTTAGTTTTATTTTTAAATTCTATTTTAGGTTTAGGTTTTAGTTTTTATTTTTAAGTTTAGTTTAGGTTTTTATTTTATTATTTTAGATTTAGGTTTTAGGTTTTTATTTTAGGTTTGTTTTTATTTTATTTTTTAGTTTAGGTTTAAGTTTATTTTTAGATTATTTTACTATATTTAGTTTAGGGTTTAGATTCAAGTTTTATTTATTTTACTTTGTTTATTTCAGGTTTAGGTTTTTTTAGCTTAAGGTTTAGATTTTATTTTTTATTTGTTTTAGGTTTTATTTTTTGGTTAATTTTTAAGGTTTAAGTTTATATTAAGTTTTTACTTGGTTTTATTTCAAGTTTACTTTATTTTTATTTTTTGTTTAATTTTTTATTTAGGTTTTTTATTTTTTAGGTTTATTTTATTTTTTTAGTTTAGTTTAGGTTTTTATTTATTTTATTTTATTTTAGTTTTTATTATTATTTTATTTATAGGTTTAGGTTTAGGTTTTAGTTTAGGTTTTTATTTCATTTTTTATTTTCTTTAAGTTTAGATTTTTTTATTTATTTTATCTTTAGGTTTTATTTTCTTTAGGTTTAGGATTTTAGGTTTTTAGGGTTTAGGGTTAAGGGTTTAGGGTTTAATGCTTAGGGTTTAGGGTTTGGGGTTTATGGTTTAGGGTTTAGGGTTTAGGGTTAGGGTTAGGGTTATAGTTTAGGGTTTAAGGTTTAGGGTTAGTTTAGGGATTTAGGATTTAGGGATTAGATTTATGTTTAGGTTTAGGGTTTAGGATATAAGGTTTATGGTTTAGAATTTAGGGTTTAGAGTTTAAGGTTAGGGGTTAGGGTTTTGGATTTTTTAGGGTTTAATTGTGATTTAGGTTTTAGGGTTGTAGGTTTAGTGTTGTAGGTTTAGGGTTTAGGTTTATTTTATTTTCTTTATTTTATTTTTATTTTAGGTTAAGTTTTTAATTTTTGTTTAGGGTTTGGGTTTTATTATTTATTTATATTTAGGTTTTATTTTAAGGTTTAGTTTTTTAGGTTTAGGTTCTTATTTTATTTTTTTATTTTTATTTTATTTTTCTTTTAAGTTTAGTTTTTATTTTATTTTGGTTTTTATTCTTAGGTTTATTTTATTTTTTTAGTTTAGTTTCATTTTTTTTATTTTCTTTTTGTGTATTTTTTTTAATTTAATTTATTTTATTTTTAGCTTTAGGTTTAGATTTTAGTTTAGGTTTTTATTTTCTTTAGGTTTGAGTATTTTTATTTATTTTATTTTTAGGTTTTACTTAGTTTAGGTTTAGGTTATTAGGTTTTTAGGGTTTAGGGTTTAGGATTTTTGGTTTAGGGTTTAGGGTTTAGTGTTTAGGCCTTAGGGTTTAGGGTTCTTAGGGATTAGAGTTAGTTTAGGGTTTAGGGGTTTTCCTTTTAAATTAAGAAAATCGGTAGATTTAGGTTTATTTATTTATTTATTTTAGTTTATTTTATTTTTTATTTTTAATTAGTTTTATTTTTTATTTTTATTTAATCTAGTTTTTTTTATTTTAGTTTAGGTTTTTTATTTTAGTTTATTTTTTAGGTTTAGGTTTAGGTTTACGTTTAATTTTATTTTATTTTTTAGGTTTAGGTTTTATTTTTTATTTTTTTGTTGAGGTTTAGGTCTTTATTTTATTTTTGGGTTTATTTTTTTAGTTTAGGTTAAGGTTTATTTTATTATATTTAGTTTAGGTTTAAGTGTAGGTTTAGGTTTTATTTATTTTAGTTTAGTTTATTTTATTTTTATTTTATACTTAGGTTTTTTTTTAGTTTAGAGTTTAGGTTTTTTTTTTTTATTTATTTTTATGTTTAGTTTTTAGGTTTATGTTTTTATTTAGTTTTTAATTACTTTTATTTTTGGTTTTTTTAACTTTATTTTATTTTTATTTTACATTTAGTTTTTATTTTATATTATTTTTTATTCTTTGGTTTATTTTATTTTTTTAGCTTATTTAGGTTATTATTTATTTTATTCTAGTTTATTTTTATTTATTTATTTTATTTTATTTTTAGGCTTAAGTTTAAGTTTTAGTTTAATGTTTTATTTATTTTTTTAATATTTTTATTTTATTTTTATTTAGGTTTTTTTAATTTATTTTATTTTTTGGTTTTATTTAGTTTAGGTTAGGTTTTAGGGTTTAGGGTTTAAGGTTAGCTTAAGGTTTAGGCTTTAGGATTTAGGATTTTTAGGGTTTAGGGTTTAGGGTTAGCTTAAGGTTTAAGGTCTAGGGTTTTAGGGTTTAGGGTTTAGGGTTTAGGGTTTATGGTTAGGGTTAGAGTTTTGGGTTTAGGTTTTAGAGTTTTTTAGGGTTTAGGGTTTAGTGTTGTAGGTATAGGGTTGATGGTTTAGGGTTTAGGGTTTATTTTTTAAATTAAGCAAACTGTTAGGTTTATGTTTGTTTAGTTTAATTTTTATTTATTTTAGTTTATTTTTTAAAGTTTTATTTAGATTAGTTTATTTATTTTAGCTTTATTTATTTTAGTTTAGGTTTTTTATTTTATTTTATTTTTTGGTTTAGGTTAAAGTTTATGTATATTTTTTTAGTTTAGTTTTATTTTTATTTTATTTTTTTGGTTTAGGTTTTCTTCTATTTTTAGATTTAGGCTTAGGTTTTTATTTTATTTTTTTAGGTTTAGGTTTTAGGTTTTTATTTTAGCTTTATTATTAGGTTTTATTTTTTAATTTAGGATTTGGTTTATTTTTATTTTATTTTATTTTATTTAGTTTAGGGTTTAGGTTTAGTTTATTTTAGGTATATGTTTAGGTTGATTTTATTTTTTTTTTAGTTTTGGGTTTATGTTTTATTTTTTCTTTATTTTTAGGTTTTATCATTAGGTTTAGTTTTAGGTTTAAGTTTTCATTTAGTTTATTTTATTTTATTTTTATTTTACATTTAGTTTTTATTTTATTTAGGTTTTTTATTTTTAGGTCTATTTTATTTTTTAGTTTAGTTTAGGTTTTTATTTATTTTAGTTTAGTTTTTATTTCTTTTATTTCTTTTATTTTTGTGTTTAGGTTTAGTTTTTTACGTTTTAATTTAATTTAATATATTTTATTTTATTTAGGTTTAGGTTTTTTATTTATTTTATTTTTAGGTTGTATATAGTTTAGGTTTAGGTTTTTAGGTTTTTAGGTTTTTAGGGACTAGGGCTCAGGGTTTAGTGTTTAGGGTTTAGGGTTTATCGTTTGGGGTTTAGGGTTGTAGGTTTTATTGTTTAGTGTTTAGAGTTTTTTTTAATTTAATAAATCGGTAGGTTTAGGTTTATTTACTTTACTTTTTATTTATTTTAGTTTATTTCATTTTTTTAGTTTTATTTAATATAGTTTATTTATTTTAGGTTTATTTATTTTATTTTAAGTTTATTTTAGTTTCTTTTTTTTGTTTAGTTTTAGGTTTATGTTTATTTTTTAGTTTAGTTGTATTTTATTTTATTTTTTAGGTTTAAGCTTTATTTTTTATTTTTAGGTTTAGGTTTAGGTTTTTATTTTATTTTTGTAGGTTAGGTTTTAGGTTTTTATTTTGGGTTTAATTTTTTAGTTTAGGTTTAGGTTTATTTTTAGTTTATTTTAATTTATTTTTCAGGGTTTAGGTTTTATTTTTTTTAGCTTTAGGTTTAGGTTTTATTTATTTTAGTTTAGTTTTTTTAATAGAGAACAAATTCAAATTCAACAGTTCTTCTTTTTAATTTCATCAACCAAGTATCACACCAAGTTTTTTAAGAGACAAGCGACAACATAAATAAAAATGAAACACATGAGCAAATCAAAACCCAGATAGCAAGAACTCTCTTCTAAGATAAATTCCTATCTGGGTCGGATTTGTTCTTTAGTTTCTCAAGTTCTCATCAGAACCACTCCGTCCTCCACCACCAGATCTGGACTGAGCCTAGTTGACGGTGAAGGTTATGCCCATTCTTAGGGATTAGGTTTAAGTTTAAGTTAATTTGGTTTTAGGGTTTTGATTTTAATTAATTTATGTAGTTATTTTAGGTTTAGGTTTAAGGTTTGGGGTTTAGTGTTTATGGTTTAAGGTTTAGGGTTTATGGTTTAGAGTTTAGGGTTTAAGGTTTTAGGGTTTATTCTTTTAGGGTTTAGGGTTAGGGTTTATTCTTAATTTTTTTTAGTTCAATTTAGGTTTTTATTTATATTATTTTAGTTTATTTTTATTAATTTATTTTATTTTATTTTTATGTTTGGGTTTAGGTTTTACTTAAGGTATTTATTTTATTTTATTTTTCTATTTTGTTTAGGTTTAGGTTTTTTTATATAATTTATTTTTTGGTTTTATTTAGTTTAGATTTAGCTTTTTTAGGTTTTTAAGGTTTTTGGTTTAGGGTTTTAGGGTTTAGGGTTTTAGGGTTTAGAATTTAGGGTTAGGGTTTAGGATTTACGATTTAGGGTTTAGGGTTTAGTGTTTAGGCTTTAGGGTTTAGTGTTTTTAGTGTTTAGGGTTTAGGGTGAGCTTTAGGGTTTATATTTTTTTTAAAATTATGTAAATCATTAGGTTTAAGTTTATTTAGTTTATCTTTTATTTATTTCAACTTATTTTATTTTTTATTTTTAATTATGTTTATTTTTTTATTTAGTTTAGTTTATTTATTTTAGGTTTATTTATTTTAGTTTAGGTTTTTTTTATTTTTGTTTATTTTTTAGGTTTATGTTTCTATTTAGGTTTATTTTTTAGTTGACTTTTACTTTTATTTTATTTTTTAGGTTTAAGTTTTATTTTTTATTTTTTGTTTAGGTTTATGTTTTAGGTTTTTATTTTAGGTTCACTTTTAGGTTTTATTTTTTAATTTAGGTTTAGGTTTATTTTTAGTTTATGTTATTTTATTTAGTTTAGGTTTAGCTTTAGGTTTAGGCTTTGTTTATTTTAGTTTAGGTTTAGTTTAATTAATTTTTATTATTTTATTTTTATTTTAGGTTTAGGCTTTTTTTAGTTTAGGATTCAGGTTTTATTTTTTATTTATTTTTAATTTTTATTTGTAGGTTTATTTTTTAGGTTTATGTTTTTGTTTAGTTTTCTTTTATGTTTATTTTAGGTTTATTTTATTTTTATTTTACATTTAGTTTATATTTTATATTATTTTTTATCCTTAGGTTTATTTTATCTTTTTAGTTTAAGCTAGGTTATTATTTATTTTATCTTAGTTTATTTTATTTTAGTTTTAGGTTTAGGTTTAGGTTTTAGTTTAGGTTTTTATTTTATTTTATTTAGGTTTATGTTTTTTTATTTATTTGATTTTTATTTATTATTTTTTAGTTTATGTTTAGATTTTTAGTTTTTAGGGTTTAGGGTTGAGGTTTCCAAGTTTAGGCTTTTAGGGTTTAGGATTCAGGGTTAGTTTAGGGTTTAAGGTTTAGGGTTTAAGGTTTAGGTTTGGTTTTAGCTTAAGGTTTATAGTTAAACTTAGGGTTTAGGTTTAGGGTTTAGGGTTTAGGGTTTAGTGTTTAGGTTTAAGTTTTTTTTAGGTTTAGTTTATGGGTTTAGGTTTAGGGTTTAGGGTTTTTTAGCATTTAGGGTTTATGGTTGTAGGTTTAAGGTTGTAGGTGTAGAGTTTTTGATTTCTGGTTAGGGTTTAGGGTTTATGATTTAGGATTTAGGATTTTGGATTTAGGGTTTGGGGTTTATGATTATTTTTAATTAAGTAAATAGGTAGGTTTAGGTTTATTTAGTTTATCTTTTATTTATTTTAGTTTATTTTATTTTTTAATTTTATTTAATTTAGTTTATTTATTTTAGGTTTATTTATTTTAGTTTATGTTTTTTATTTTCATTTTTTTTTGGCTTAGGTTTAGTTTTAGGTTTATTTTTTAGTTTATTTTATTCTCTTTTATTTTTTAAGTTTTGGTTTATGGTTTTTATTTATTTTTAGGTTTAGGTTTTAGGTTTAGGTTTTATTTTTCTTTAGTTTACTTTATTTTAGTTTGGGCTTATGTTTATTTTATTTTGTTTAATTTATTTTTAGGTTATTTTTTTGTTTAGGGTTTAGGCATACTTTTTATTTATTTTTAAGTTTATTTTTTAGGTTTAAGTTTTTAATTTGTTTTTTTATTTTAGATTTTTATTTTATATAGGTTTTTTATTTTTAAGTTTTTTTATTTTTTAGTTTAGTTTAGGTTTTTATTTATTTTGTTTTAGTTTAGTTTTATTTTTATATTTTTTTATTTTAGATTTAGGTTTAGGTTTAGGTTTAGGTTTAAGTTTAGGTTTAAGTTTGGGTTTTAGTTTATGTTTTTATTTTATTTTTTATTTTATTTTTTTTAGGTTTAGGTTTTTATATTTATTTTATTTTAAAGTTTTATTTAGTTTAAGTTTAGGTTTTAGGTTTTTAAGGTTTAGGGTTTGTGGTTAGGGTTATAGGTTTTAGAATTTAGGGTTGTAGGTTTAGGGTTTAGTGTTTAGCGTTTACGGTTAGTTTAAGGTTTTGGATTTTGGGTTTTGGGTTTTAGGGTTTAGGGTTTAGGGTTTATGGTTTAGGGTATGGGGTTTAGGGCTCAGAGTTTTGGGTTGTAGGTTTTATTGCTTAGGGTTTAGGATTTATGGTTTATGGTTTAGGGTTTTAAGGTTTAGGGTTTAAGGTTCAGAGCTATATAGTTTAGGGTTTAGAGCTTAGGGCTTATGGTTTTAGGGTTTAGGGTTTTAAGTTTAGGGTTTAGAGTTTGTTTTAGGCTTCAGGGATTTGGGTTAGGTTTTTTTTAAAATAAGTAAACTAGTATGTTTAAGTTAATTTAGTTTATTTAATTATCTATTTTAGTTTATTATATTTTATATTTTCATTTAAACTTATTTTTTATTTTTATTTAATTTATTTTATTTTACGTCTTTTATTTTAGTTTTAGGTTTATTTTTTAGTTTAGTTTTATTTTTATATTATTTTTAAGGTTTAAGTTTTATTTTTTTAGGTTTAGGTTTAGGTTTTTATTTTATTTTTTTAGTTTAGGTTTTAGGTTTTTTTTAGGTTTATGTTTAGGTTTTACTTTTTAGTTTAGGTTTAGATTTATTTTTATTTTATTTTAAGTTTAGGTTTAGATTTTATTTATTTAGTTTTTATTTTATTTTATTTTATTTTTAAGTTTATTTTATTTTTTAGTTTAGTTTAAGTTTTTATTTAATTTATTTTAGTTTATTTTTATTAGATTATTTTCTTTTATTTTTAGGTTTAAGTTTAGATTTTAGTCTAGATTTTTATTTTATTTTATTTTGGTTTAGGTTTTTTTATTTATACTATTTATAAGTTTTATTTAGTTTAGGTTAAAGTTTTTAGATATTTAGGGTTTAGGGTTTAGGGTTTAGGGTTTAGGATTTTAGGATTTAGGTTTTAGGGTTTAGGGTTTAGTGTTTAGGATTTAGGGTTTACGATTTAAGGTTTATGGTTAGCTTGGGGTTTATGGTTAGATTACAGTTTACGGTTTACTATTTAGGGTTTAGACTTTAATGTTTAAGGTTTTTAGGGTTTAAGATTAGTTAATGGTTTACAGTTTAGGGTTTAGGGTTTAGGGTTTAGGGTTTAGGATTTAATGTTTAGGGTTAGCATTAGGGTTTAGGGTTTAGGTTTCTAAAATATATGTCATCATATTTGGCCCCATGGCATAAAAATCCAAACACGAATAAAAGAAAGCCATCATTTTCAGGTCAACCATATTGTTAACTAGATCAGGGAAACAGCAGAAAAGGTCAGGCAAAGGTAAGAAGCAATAAAAGATCAGATGTAATACCTGCTAAAAACTAGCCAGGAAAATATAAAAGCACAGTATTAAATCCATCCCAAATGTATATGATAATAATAAATAGATAGTCTTGGTAAATAACCCACTATACAACCCAGGGATATTTCCCAGAAAAGGAAGTCCAATGAATGTAAGTAATGCAGATGTTAACAACCTCCTTATTGTAGAAGTTAGAAACCAGCAAGTGTAAAAGAAGACAACATACCCCCAGCTCAAAATACCATAGGAATTGCAGAAATCTATTAGAGAAGAGATGGGAATACAGTAGCAGATTAGAAGAAACAGGTAAAGTAGAAACAAAATGAGTTCAAAAGATAATCAAAAGAAAAATCCTTTCAGATAAAGATGATCAGGCTAGCAGCTAAACCCACATCCTCAGTAAAGGCAAACTGATAAGCCATTAAGTAAGTCCAAACCTGCAATGAAATAATAAAATTGAATAGAAAATTGCAATTTCTCTCCTGACAGGTTAGGTATATGAGGTTAGCCAAAACTATCATCAAAATAACTCCAAAAGCTACCCTGTTGAACATGGTAAGCAACCCCAGTAGCAGCTTGCTAGACATAAGACTCAATGAACCAGATCAGCCAACAACCAAGAAAGAAAATAATAGAAAGTTGGCCATAAAACCACCCATTCAAATTAGACAATGCATAAGTTAAATCCCAGATATAATGGCCAAGACTAGCTGAACGAGGATGGAAAAATAGCAAGAGTGAAGTGCCCGATGCAGCAAAGACAAACAAGTAATAAAATCGAAAGGCAAGAGATAGCCAACAACAACATAGACAACCAGCTGAACAAAGGACCCAAAATTTCAAAGGCCAATAGTGGAAACAAAAATACAATTATTACACCCACCAGAAAAAAACTCCATTAAAGTGCAGATATGTAAAATAGAAACAAAAAGGGTTCAAAGGAAAATGAACATAAATATCCTTCCGGGATGATCATGCTTGCCTAAGCCCACATCCTCAGTAAAGACAAACTAAAAAGCCAATAAGTAATTCCAATCCTACAATGAGATAAAAAAAATAAATGGGAAATTGTAGTTTCTCTCATGGCAAGAAGGGTATATGAGGTTAGCCAAAGCAAGCAAGAAACAACTCCAAAAGCACCAACATGATGGACAACCCAAGATGTCGACATAAGATTCAATGATCCATCAGCCAACAACCAAGATAGAAAATAATAGCAAGTTGGCCATAAAACCACCCATTTAAAATAGATAATGCATAAGATAAATCCCAGATATATAGGGAATTGGTCTGGCCAATGCTAGGTGTAACAAGATGTAAAAAACAACAGTAGTTTAGAAAGACCACAAACATGTAAGGATCTGTGAAAGCCCTACAATTAACAAGAAAATCAAGCAGAAAAGCAAAAGTCGCCATGAAGTCAACAACCTCAATAGAGGCCTGCAGGACAAAAAGCCCAAAAATCCAACAACCAACAGTTAAAACATGAACACAGATAATGCACCCTACATAAGATAAACCAGTAAATAGCAATGGTACAACATAGTTTATTAAGTGGTTCAAAGAAAAAACATCTTTGATATCCATCAAGACACATAATATGGGGCTAGTAGCTAATCCCATAGCATCAGTAATATTGGAATTCAAGAAATAATTCCAATTCTGCATAGAAGAAGTTATAATAGCAAGGATATTGCAAGATCTCTCCTTACAAGTTGTGGAGGTAAGGTTATGGAGCATAGGAGAGGCTACAACCATAATAAGGGAAAGAATATCAGATAAATTAGGGTCAGCCATAAAGTTATATAGAAGTATAGTAGTTAGACATTGAGACAAGGGTCCCAGAATATAATTCCAAAAAAAGGAAAGAAATCTATCCATGTTGATAAAAAAATACAGCAGAAAATAGAGCATTAAGTAATACATCTCCCTCCAACAAACAGGAAACATTTTACCAGTAACAGTATGACCCCGAATAAGGTTGGAATAATTAAACCAACAGTTGATGCCAAACAGGAAACATCTTACTAGTACAGTAATACCCCACACAAGGTTAGGATAATTAAACCAACAGCAGATGCCACATAGCTCAGCAAAGGACCAGCAAGGAGTAATAGGATGATGCATCAGCAAATTCCAAAGGAACAACAACACATTAACAGTAAAAATAGTAAAAGCATAAGCTCCCAATTAAAGTTATGGCAATTAAACCAACATCACATGCCAAAGAGATCAGCAAATAAGCAGCAAGGGATATCAGGATGATGCATCAGCAAATACCAAAGAAACAACAACACTAAATAGAAAATGATCATGCAGTTAAACATGTATTGAACCAGGTCAATCCAATAGGTTAGATTAATTTTTGAGATAAGGGAGCCCAGTATTGTCTAGATTAACCAAGCCATGCAAATGTTCAGGTAGTGTTAGTTGATAAAAAAAATTTATTCCATCCAATCTAGCACCCAGATTGGCCAAGTAATCAGCACGTGCAGTACCCTCACGCCATACATTAGTGATTTTAAAATCGAGTTGGGTAAGGAGAGCTCTAGTTTGCTTGAGAAGATAGTTTAATTATTGCCCATTTTGGTGGAAGTCAAAAGATCAATCAAGAAGGGCATCCACCTCAATCTAAATATTGAGCCAACCTTTTTGAAGGCAAATCTCAAGAGCTTTGTACACAGCCATGAGCTCAGCAAAGGGAACAGAGCAAGATTTAAGGGGGTAAGCAAAAGCACATAGGACTTTACTATTAAGGTTTCTAAAAATGCCACCACAGCCTAAACCTTCTATGAGAGACATAGCCATCAGTGTTAATTTTAATAGTATTAGCATGAGGTTTTACCCAATAGACAATCTTGTCATCTTTACAGTGTGGTTGATCTAATAAGTTAAAACCCAATTTATTGGCCATAAATTTACAACCTTTGAATTGATTGTAGTTAATGAGATTGGCATTGAACAAGTCACAAATTTTGTTCTTAATTCTAGCAATTATCCTCATTTGGTTCATAGGGATCCCATGATGTTTTGCATCATTTTGGTTCATCCAAATGAAACAAATAAGAGTGATAGTAGTTATGACTTTAATGTGGCCTTTAATAGTGTTGTCAAAATAAACTTCAAGAAGCTGGTATAAAGTTAAGGAGCCATTGTAAATGATAATGTTAAAGAGGTCATCATACCAAATCCAAAGTTTAGAAGCAATGGCCCCATTAACAAAAACATGATTCACATTCTCAATGTGAAAGAAGCATTGGCATTTTGAAGGTAATTGAAAACCTTTAGCCCATAACAAGGAGTCAACGGGGATGAAGTTTTTCAAAATATGCCAAGTAAGAATAGAATAAGAAGTAGGGATAGTGTTATTCCATAGTTTTAAAAACACATTGGAAAAATCATGAGCTTCTTTAATGTGAATCCAAACATTTTAAAGTTGAAATCACCATTATGTGAAAGCTTAAAAGGATCCGATCTTGATTGCTAGGAATGATAGGAATAGTAGTAAGCTTGTTAAAAGAAAGGAAGGAATATAATCAATATGCTTACTATTATTCCACATATTATTCTACCTTTAACGAAGCCAGTTTGGTTAGGGGAAATAATTTTAGGCAGCAGCAGACTAATCCTATTAGCAATTAATTTAGTAATAAGTTTATGAAAGAAGGTGCAAAGACTGATAGGTCTAACATCGCCCCAAGAGTTAGGATTATTAGTTTGGGAATGAGAATAATGGAAGTGCTAGAAAAATATCTAGGTAAAGGATTGCCATCAAGAAAATCAACAACAACATCAACAAGGTCAGACTTAATAATAGGCCTACAATGCTGAAAGAATTGAGTCATGTAGCCATTAGGGCCAGCAACAGAATCAATGTTCATGCTAATGAGAATACTACCAATCTCACCTTTCATAGGATGCAAAGTGAGCAAGTGGTTGTCATCATTAGTAACCGTTGAGGGGATCAAGTGTGTGTTGGAGAGGGCTTCTAAGGAAGGGTTGTTGTTTAATAAGTTTTAAAATGTTGTGTATGAGAATCTTTAATTTCATTAATATCAGTGATCCAGCTACCATTAACATTTTTTATTTTTTTAATAGAGTTTAAGGCTTTCCTTTTTTTTGAAAAGAGCATGGAAATAGCTTGTATTCTATCACCATCAACAATATGTTTGCTAGCGACCTTTTTTTGCCAGTAGGTTTCCTCCATGTTCTGATAATTAATCAAGTTATCTTTAGCTGCATTCAAATCATCAAGCTTATTAGAGTCAGTTAACATAACATCTTCAAGGGAGCAAACTAATTGTTCCATATTATTGAGATTGGCAAAATGATTTTTAAAATGATGCTTGTTCCACCAATTTAGGTTTTGTTTAAGTCTTTTAAGCTTAAGCCAAAGTCGAATCATGCTTTTAACAGAATTGTCCAGATGAATAGGGGCCATCCAATTAATGGAAACAACATTAATCAAATCACAATGTTGGATCCACATATTTTGGAATCTAAAAGAGGTAGGGGAGGATATTATACTGAGGGAGTTTTGACAAAATTAAAAGTGGAGCATGGTCAGACAAAGTTCTGCTCAAATTCTTAATAGAAGTGAGGGGCCATTGATTGATCCAAAGGGAATTAAAGAGGGTCCTATCAAGCTGCAACCAGAGTCTAGAGTTATGCCACATATAGTCAAAGCCTGAAAAACCAATATCAATCAGATTGCAATCAAGAATCATATTAGAAAAGTCTTCCATAGAGTGGATGTTAGGAGAGCAACCTCCCCTTCTTTCCAAGGAAGCAATAATAGTTTAGAAATCACCCCCAACAACCAGGGTTTATTGACAGAGGAGGCAAAGGTTCTTAAGTTATCCCAAAGGATGTTCCTACCAGCTCTATTACAAGATGCATAGATAAAGGAACTAAGAGAAAAAAATTCACCCAATGAGATTTGAACATTAACAAATTGTTAGAGATCATCGAGGATAGAGATGTTGATTAAATTATTCTAAAAGGACCAAATTTTATTACTAATATTATAAAAGAAATTTTGAAAGCCCGTTTCTAGCAATAAGGGTAATCTTAGAAGATTGTATGAATGGTTCAATAACAACAAGTAAGGCTATGTTATGAGTACAATAAAGGCTTCTAATATGGTTGCGGATAATGAGAGTCCCAATACGCCAAACATTCCAAATAAGAAAATTGATCATAATAAATTAGAAGGAAATAAAAAGGGATAACTGAAAAAATAAAAAGCAAGGAGAAGAGAAAACATGAAATAATTATTTATGGGAAGTTAGAGAAGATCTAGTGGTTCTAGTGGAGTTATTAGTGAACATTCTAGCTTTAAAGAATTTTTTTAATAACAATTTGAAAAGGTCTATCTATGTCCAAAGTATCTCCATTCGAAAGAGAGTGGTTTGTGATATTCAGAGTAGGACCAATATCTATCAAAGCATTCCTAATGGTGATTTCCCCTTCTTCAGTGTCAGAATTGGGTTGAGAAATTGGGTTAGCATGTGTATCACTCTGAAGGGTAATAGAAGGAGAGGTTGTGACACCATTAATAGCATAAATTTTATGTTCATTTTTAGGATTACTTTTTAGATTTTGGTCCATCAACAAAGTATCAACATTTTTTAGAACAATTCCAAAATTAGCTTTGAGATTTTGATCCAACTTAAAATTCCCATTCAAATCACCATTAGGGTTCATATGAATCAAGGTATTGTCTTGAGAGGCCAAATTATTACAATTAGAAACAATGTTAAGTTATCATTAGCATCCTCACAAACCTCATAAGTATTATTTTTACCAAGCTCAGATGGCTCTCTAATAGGAAAATCTGTAGATAATAAAAGAGTGGGGGTAGGAGGGTGAGTTCCATTTTGAGTGACTTTATGCACATAAGTAAATTTATTGCTTTTTTCATTTTTAAAAGAGGGATTAGGATCTGACAATTTATTCTTTTTAAGATGAGGATGCAAAATAAAGCATTCAGAGTGATCATGACCATGGATCTTACAATGTATGCAAAAAATAGGGAAATTTTCAAACTCCACTTTTTGATTATACCCAAATTTCTCAGAGCTGATCCAAACTTTTTAGAATACTTTTTTGGTAATATCAATCTCAACCAAAATATGAGCAACTGATGGTCATGATCTCGGTGGCCTGATCAATTTGAAGGGACCGACCAAAGAGAGCCCCAACCGCAAAGAGAACTTGATGAGTAATGTAATGTATTCTCATATTTGGAAAAGCTAGCCATAAAGGAACAATTGGGGATTCCTCTTTGACATCAAAAAGAGGAGACCATTTCAAAAGTCTAATTTGACAATTATGCACAAAATAGGAGCGACGAGCAAAAACTCTTGAGTAATCTAAGTCATTAGATAGCTGAATAAGGATATGCCTAGGATCAATCAATCCGATAGTGAAAATGCCAGAGAGCTTTAGGCTAAGAAAAAGATCGGATGTTATCCAGAGTCGGGTGACGTAAAGAAAATTTACCAACTAAAGAGAATTCAAAAGGCTTCACCAACATTTCCACGTCAAGATCCGAGCACATTACAAGAGGCATTCCATGAAAAGATGTTGAGATCAAATTGATTAAAGCATTAGAGGAAGTGTTCTTACTAGATAATGTGTCCTTGAAGGACTTAACCATAGGTAGAGTAACGGATGGAGTCAGATCCATAATACCTTAGAAATTGGAAGCCCTAGCTAACGCCTCCAAGTTCGAAGAGCTCAACTGCGCAAAAAATGGTGCCTTCGCCATTGAAAGAGCAAGGGACATTCACATTAGCGGCCAAACAAAGACTAAAAATCTAGAAATTATGATCGAAGGATCAAACTCGTCAGTGAAACCATAAGGGAACACCTAAAAGCGAGAAACAGCCGGATCGATTTTTTTATCATGGGTTTGGGTTTAGGGTTTAGGGTTTAGGGTTAACTTAGGGTTTAAGGTTTAAGGTTTAGGCTTTAGGCTTTAGGGTTTTGGGTTTTTAGGGTTTAGTGTTTAGGGTTTAGGGTTAGTTTAGGGTTTAAGATTTAGGGTTAGTTTAGGGTTATAGAATTTAGGTTTAGGATTTAGGGTTTAGGGTTTTTAGTATTTAGGGTAAGTTTAGGGTTTAGGGTTTAGGGTTTAAGATTGGCCAAGGTGGGTAGGATGGATTTATGGGTTTAGGCATGGTTGGTTTAGTGTTGGGTCTTAGGGTTGGGTTAGGGTCAGCATTTTAGAGAGAGTCAGTTTAAGCCATTTTAGGGTTTAGGAGGGTTATGATCTTTCTAATTCAAACCCATGTTTAGGTTTATTTTGTTTATTTTATTTATTTTAGTTTATTTATTATTATTTTGATTAAAGTTTATTTTAAATTTTATTTATTTTATTTATCTTAGGTTTGTATATTTAGTTTATTTTAGTAGGATCAGATTTAATTTTTTTAGTTTATTTTAAATTTAGTTTTATCTTTTTTAAGGTTTTATTTTATTTATTCATTAGGTTTTAGGATTTTAATTTAGGTTATATTTTTTTTTATTTTAGGTTTATTTTTAGTTTAGTTTATTTTATTTAGTTTAGGCTAAAATTTAGGTTTAGTTTATTTTAGGTTTAGGTTTAGGTTTTATTTATTTTAGTTTATTTTTTTAGAATAGGTTTAGGTTTATTTTTTGTATATTTTATTTTTAATTTTGGTTTTTTTTTTTTTAACTTTAGGGTTTATGTTTTCTTTTTTTTTTTATTTTTAGCTTTACTTTTTAGGATTAGGTTTTTATTTAGGTTTATTTTAGGTTTTATAATTTCTATTTTACATTTAGTTTTATTTTATTTAGGTTTTATTCGTGTTTATTTTATTTTTTTAGTTTATATAGTTTTATTTTTTTATTTTTTTGTTTATTTTATTAGTTTATTTTATTTTATTTTTAGGTTGAGGTTTTGGTTTTAGTTTAGGCCTTTATTTTCTTTTCTTTTTTATTTTATTTAAGTTTAGGTTTTATTTATTTATTTATTTTACTTTACTTTTATTTCATTTTGGTTTATGTTTTAGGTTTTAGGTTTGAGTTTAGTTTTAGGTTATGGAGTGGTGGAGGTTTAGGGTTTAGGCTTTATGGCTGGTGGCCCAGGTGGTAGGGTCAGTGGCCCAGGCGTTTAGGTTTTGGGGGAGTGGTTTTAGGTTTTGGGGTCTGGCCCAGGAGGATTAGTTTAGGGAGGGTTAGGGTAGTTAAGGCCCATGGTCAGATTAGTGTGGGGATTAGTGGGTAAGATTTAGGGTTTTAGTTTAGTTAGAGGTTTATGGAGGCACAGGGTTTAGGGTTTAGGTAGGGTGGAATTAGGGTTTAGTAGGAGGGTAGAGTATTAGGTAGGGTTTTAGTGTTTAGGGTTTTGGGTTTGTTTAAGTTTAGAGTTTAAGGAGTGAAGGGGTTTAGTGTTTAGTTTTGGGAAATTAGGGAAATTTTATTACCACAAGAAAAGGTATAAAGTCTTTAGAGGCACAAATCTCTAAGCTAATGCTCAAAGATTTCAAAAGTCCCCCCATAGCTAATACAATAGATAATGAAAGTAAGCTAATAAAAAAGAAATAGAGATCCACAAAAAATAATCCTTGAAATTAGCAGCAAACTTCCTCTGCTCCTTTTGAAACCAGCACAATCCAGCAACAAAAGTCTCCCAACTTTGAAGATCCAGAATAAGCATAAAAGGGATGAGTATATATAACAAAATAGTTAATTAAGCATAAAATATAAGAGCAAATAGATGTTAAAAGATAAAGAAAAGGCACAGGCTCAGTTATAATCATCTTAAGGAGAAGCACCATATGTAAGCATCCAGACATCAAGTGAAGGGTTATAGTTACATATAGCACTACCAGCCAAAAAAAAAAGTGGGAAACATCAAGGCCATCATTGCCAGCATGCCTCTTGTAGCACCTTATCCAATGACGATCATCGCAGAAACTTGCATAAACCTTCAAATAAAAAATATAACCACAAAAAACCCAACAGCCAGATATATAAAACTCAGTGACCAAATAAGGAGGTAACCCATCACGAAAAGCATTAGACCAGAGAGAGCACGACCAAAGCCACCACCAAGAAATGCTAATACAGTTGCTAGGTGCAAACCTCACAATATCAAAAAAAGGACTAATCAGAGACCAAACAAAGGCAAAAGGAGGACCATAGTTGATAAGGTCTTTCATTAAAAGAACATGCAAAGAACTTGAAACAATAATATCTAGAGTAATAGTGAAACTAACATCAAGAATGTTAGGAAGTAAGGCAACCATCAAAACAGGCAAGGAGAGAGGTTCAACCATAGTCCAAAATGAAAAACCTAATAGGTGAAAACCTAAAAAGAAGAAAGTGAAAGTAAGCTGGTTCCAAACATAGATTCGAAAAGATCATGAAAATTAAAACACGTTAGACCAAACCAACCAGCTAGAGTGCCATATCCAAACTACCAGTAAGGCAGTCCACCCTGTGAGCCACCAAGATTGCCGATGATTCAAATCATTAGACTTAGAACCATGAGGATGAAAGACAGAAAGAGTCATCCAATCATAAATATTGAAAAAATCCCAAGGGAAAGCCATAGATAGCAACCACCAATCCCAATCCAAAGACAAAAGAATCTAGTTTAAAGAGCTGATACAATAGCCAAAAATAGAAAAGTAAAAGCCCTTTAGGATTACAAATAATCCAATAACCAGATAGTGCAAACAACCCCAACAGTCATCATCAACCAAGTCCAAAAGCATCCAACCAAGAATTAGTAGCCTTCAAGTTCAACAAAAATTAAAAACACAACCTCAAGATTACAGAGGCACATTCCAAAAAAGATATAACAAGAAGCATCAATCTAATACTCATCTAGAATAGCACTATAGAAAGGATAAATAGCCATAGGAAAATAGTTCTCCAAGATACAAATATAGAGCCCTCAAGGTCACACAGCCTCTTAGTGCAGGGAAAACCATAAAATAGTTGTCAGTGAGCGAGCAAGAGACCCACATGAGAAGGGACCTAAGAGAGAATTTCTAATCAGCAAGAACCAAAGGAAGGTCATAAATCATAAAGGAAAATCCCATAAGTAAAACAAAAGAAACAACCCATAAAATCAAATAAAGAATAGAGTGATCCAACTAATAAAGAGAACCACACCAAAGAATACCGTAAAACCCTCTACTGTGTTGGGAGAAAAAAAAAACTGGAAAATAAAAATTACACAAAAATTTGATAAATGAAAAGACAACCCCAAACCATCCAAAGAATGGGAAGAAACCAAACTCGAACATAAAAGTAGGTTTAGGTGAAGAATAAAATCAAGACCAAACTAGCATAAGAGAAAACCAAAATTATTCAAAACCAATAACAAGGGGAAAACCAAAACCCCACAAAAGGAAAAAAAAAGGCTAAAAGCTTTTAACATAAGGCAAACCAATTTTGTCTAGATTCACTAGACCCCTAAAAATAAGGGTATGTCATCATTAGAAAACATTTGCAAAGAAGAAGACTTGGCCCCCAAATTGGTAAGAAAGTCAACACAAGAGTTGGTTTCCCTATAAATATGAGAAATTTGAAAATCTAGGTTAGAAAGAAGCCTCATAGTATGATTAAGTAAATAATACACTTCAGCATTACCATGAGCATCAGATTTGAGTAAATCTAAAAGAAGGAGAGCATCAACTTCAAACCATATCTTATGTAAACCTTGTTGCAAACAAATAGAAATGCCATGATGAAAGCCATTAAGCTCAACAATAACTCAAAATAAGGCTCTAAAGAGGCAGCAAAAGCAGAGATAACCTTGCCACTATGATCTCCCAAAATCCCACCACAGACATAATAACCATTAGAAATTGAGCAATTAGTGTTAACCTTAATGTAGTAATAATTAGGTTTAATCTAGTATATAATTTTTTGGGTAGGAGAAACATTACAGGGAAGGTTAATCCCAAAATTCAAAGCCACAGACTTGCACCCTTTAAAACTAGAGTGAGTAAGAAGATTAGCTTTGAAAAGAGACAAATTTTATATTTGACTCTAGCAATAATGATGATAATTCATAGGAATATTATGATGCTTAGCATCATTTCTATCCATCCAAATATACCAAAGAATAGTAGTATCTAAAATAGTTTTAACATGACCCTTAAAAATATGAGAGAAACATGCTTCAAGAAGTTGCATAATAGAAAATGGGCCATTAAAATGAAAAGTATTAAAAATATTATCATACCAATTCCACATTTTAGCAGTAATAGGGGCATTCACAAAAACATGATCCACACTTTCAATGTGATAGCAACAATAAAATTTAGAGGGGAGATCAAAACCTTTTATTATAAGAGTAGCATCCATAAGGATATAATATTTCAGAATGTGCCAAGTTAAAATTGAGAACAAAGTAGGTACACTAATATTCTAGATTTTAGTAAAAACTAAGGACTATTGATATTTGAATATGATGAAATGCCAAACATCCTTAAAAATCCAAAATCTCTAGAAGAAGAATTTTTAAGAGAATTTGATCAAGTTCATTAGTGAAAGGACAAATTTTAAGGATTTTGTCAATGATCACATTAAGGACAAAGGTATTCAATTGAGCCACATCCCACTTATTATGAGTAATTAACTGATTATTCTTAAGCATCACAGTGGAATGAGTATTGAGCAGGGAATCAATAGAGCCCTACCCCAGCCAATTATCTTGCCAAAAGAAAGAGGAACCATAATTGACACCCCAAGAAATTAAGTTATTAGCATTCCATTTGATACTACAAAGTCTTCTCCACACAATGGAATCCCCAGATTTGAAGGCACAAAAGAGGGGATGTTTTCTATGACAATATTTATCATGCATAAATTTTGACCATTAACTATGTTTATTTCTAAATTTCCACCACATTTTATAGGAAAAATAGTTAATAGAATCTCTAATGTTTTGCAACCCAAACCACCTTCATTATTAGACCACAATAGTTTAACTAGCCCAATGTAATCTTTTGGTAGAAGAGTTAGATCCCCAAAAAAATTTATTAAAAAGTCTATTGATCCTTTTAATAATATAATGGGTAGGAACAATAGTAGACAAGAGATATAGAGGCAGAGCAAAGGGTACTTTGATCGTGATAAGTCTAGCACCAAAGGAATATAAATGAAACTCTCAAGATGAGGTTTTCCTATTTATTTTGTAAATAACTTCATCAAATAAGAAAGATCTTTTCGTTCCTATATATAAGGGAGTCCCAAGATACTTGATAGGAAGAATTTGATGCAAAAAACTTGTAATATTGTTGATAACATTGATCTTAGATAAGAAAATAGATAAGCTAGTAATAAAACAACTTTTATCAAGATTAATATTTAAGCCACTCTCCCTACAAAAAAGAGTTGAGAACTTACACAATTTTTTAATATAAAGATTAGAGGCATTGCAAAATATAATGAAATCATTAGTAAAACTAAGGTGAGAAATGGGAAACCCACCAATGGTTTTGTAGTACATGTTAGGCATTCTACTAAACATCTTCTCAATACATCTAGAAAGATATTCTACAACAATAATGAAAAGGGCAAGAGAGAGAGGATCCCCTTCCCTTAGCCCATGACAAAAAGAGAAGAAACCATGCACTTCACCATTGAGAAGTAAAGAAAGTGAAGAATTCTCAATCCCATTCTTAATTAAAGCAATAAATTGATTAGAGAATCCAAATAAAGAAAAAATTCTATATAGGAAAACCCAACCAATATTGTCATAAGCTTTGGAAATGTTAAGCTTGAAAAGTAGGTTTCCACCATAAACTATGGCATTTAAATCATGGATCATCTCTAGGGCTAAAAGAACATTATCAAAATGGATCTCTTTAACAAAATTGATTTGATTGGGGAGATAATTTTAGGAAGCAAGATACTCAACCTTTAGCCAAAATCTTAGAAATAAGTTTATTAAAAAGAGCAAAGGCTAATCGCCTAAAATCACTCCAAGCTTCAAGATTGTCTTTTTTAGAAATTAAAATAATTGAGGTGCTAGAAAAATATTTGGTAAGGGTGCTACCCTTAAAGAAATCAAGAACACCTCTTTGATGATAATCCAACATTTTTGGAAAAAAGGGTAGTATAACCATCAAGACCAACCATGGAGTCTTTATTCATACTATGCGAAGTGTCAGTAATTTTAGACTCAGAAGGTAAGGAAGAAAGCAAATTGTTATCATCATCAAAAATAAGATTAGGAATAACATCAGGCAAAGAAATATCATCATAAGCAATATTTTTATTCAGAAGCTCTTTATAAAAAGAAATAATAATCAAGAAGCTCTTTTCTCCAACACCAAACTCCATCATTAATTTTAATTTTGTGAATGTGATTTAAAGCCTTTTTCTTTTTAACCATGGCATGAAAATATTTAGTATTACGATCACCATCAGAGATCAATTTCATAGAAGCTTTTTGTCACCAATAGCTCTCCTCCATGTCTTGAAAACATGTTAACCTATTTTTAGCTTGAGCCAATAGATGAATTTTAGAAGGATCATTAACAACAGTGTCTTCCAAAACTATAACCTCATTCTCCATTTCTTTGATATTAATAAAAAGGTTCTTGAAATAATGTTTATTCCACCAATTAAGGCATTGCTTAAGTATTTTTAATTTGAACCACAATCTCCTCATCCCAAAAATAGAATCATTAGGATGGAGAGGTTCACCCTAGTTACTAGAAACAACATCCAAAAATCTATCATCCATGAGCCACATATTTTGGAAGTAGAAAGGAATAGGGGAGGAGGATTTGCGAGCAATAAAATTCATAGTGATAAGCAAGGGAGAATGGTCCAAAATGGCTCTGCTTAAGTGCTCCACAGAAGTACTTGGGAGAAGATTAATCCATAAATTATTAAAAGAACCTGTTCAAGCCTTTACGAGAGTCTATAATTATTCCAAGAGAATTGAGCCCCACTAAAGCCAATATCGATAAGATGACAATCAAAGATCATGTTATTAAAATGTTCCATAGAAAATAAGATCAATGCATTACCACCAATCCATTTAGAGGAAGAAGATATAGCATTAAAATTCTCACCCACAAACCAAGGAATATTAACAGAAGAAGAAAAACTAATAAGATCCTCCCAAAGAAGCCGCCTACCATTTCTATTATAAGAAGCATAAACAAATGAACCAAAATAACACCAATTATCATAAGTAATCTTAACATTCACAACTTGGGATAAATCATCTAAAACCTATAGAACATAGGGACTATTTCAAAAAATCCAAATTTTATTGCTCGAGTTAGCAAAAAATTACCAAAACTAATCATTCTAGCAACAAAAGAAATGTTAGAAGGAAGAATATAGCCAAAAAGGAGATGTTATGAGAATGAACTAAATTTCTAATTCAATTTATAACAGAGAGGGTGTCAATCCTCTCACATTCCAAATTAAGAAGGAAACCATTTATTTTTGGGCAAAAGAGCCAGATCTAGTAACTCTATTAAAGTTAAGAAATTTAGTTTTAGGAGTTTTATTTTTCTTTCTAAAAGTCATTTGAAATTTATTATTCATATCCACAACATAACCATCCAATAGAGATTGTTCAGGATATGTTTGGAATAAGGTTGCACATTTAAAACAACATTGGCCACTTCACCTTCTTCCAAATCATTATTATGTTGAAGTATCATATTAGAAATGAGTTCAACATTAGATGAAGAAGCAGTAGAAGGATTAGAACCATTTAAAGCATAAGTGCCCAAATCATGATTAGAAACTTTATCATTAGTTTGCTCACCATTTAAACCCTCATCAAGGATCACATTTTCTTCAATTAAAGATGGCAAAGAAGCAGGAATGGAATCATTTGAGATAGAATCATCATCCATAAGTTTCAAAAACATATTATTGTCCATATTATTACCAATATCAGTTGGATTCAAATGTATAGGCCCATTGCAAGGTAATGCATCCTTATTAACATGACTAACATCCAAAAGCTGAGCAAGCTTAAGAACTGCAGCATTGTCCAAAGGAGCGGTGGGAGGATCAAAGCAATGGCCCTTGGCTTCGAATAAGGAGTTATCTATTGGAACTGCTTTCTATAGTTTAACCAAGGGTACATCCAATTTTTTAAGAACAGGTTTGGGTTTCTTAAGGTGAGGATGAACCATAAAGAAATCTGAAACTCCATGACCATGAATTTTGTAATGGGAACAAAAAAATAGAAAATTCTCAAAATCCACTTTTTGCAAATATCCATATTTCTCTGATCCTAGCTTGGAAATTTTTTAGTTATATCCAACTTGATTAGAATCTAAGCAATAGATGGACGGGTATTAGAAGAAGTTTCCTGATCAACTTAAAGAGGATGATCGAACAACACACCCATAGCAAAAATGGACACACAAATTGGGAAGAGAGATCCAAACCAAAATGATAGGAGATTTCTCCTTAATATCAAAATGAGGCATCTATTTCAACAATAGCATATGACAATTGAAACAAAATACAAGCATCACAAAAAAACTTGAGAATAATCTAAGTCATTTGAAAGCTGAATCAAGACATAACAAGAATCGATCAATCCGACATAAAAAATACTAGAGAGTTTTAAGCTATGGAAAAAAGATCAAATATTCTCCAATGTAGGATGATGCAAAGTAAATTTATCCACCAACATGAATTCAAAGGGTTTCACAAGCCTTTCCACAACAGAATCAGAACACATTATCACAAGTACACCCCGAAAGGAGGTAGAGATAAGCTTGAGAAACTCACCAGCAATTGGCCTTACAAACAAGAACAACCTTGAAAGACTTTGAAGTCAGTGATGGATTTAATCCAGAGACCCCCAAAGAGTCAAAAATCTTAACGGGAGCAGCCAAAATCTTAGGATTTCCCCATAGGGAAGCAAAAATTGAAGCCATGATCAATAATGGCACATGATAGGAGAAGCTAAAAGTTGAGCTAAGCCGACGAGAAGGAATCACTAGCCAAAAAGGAATCACCAGCCAAAAAGTCCATAGGAAAAGCCACAAAGGAGATGCGCCACCATAGGGGAAACGAAATTTGCTATAGCACCAAAAAATGGAGGAGGTTTAGGGTTTAGAATTTAAGGTGTAAATTTTAGCTTTGTGGGTTTAGGTATAGTTGGGTTTTGTGGGTTTAGTAGGTTTAGGGTAGCAGTTTAGGTTTGTGGATTGGGTTTTTAGGTTTAGGGTTGTGGATTTTTTTACTTTTTTTTATTTTTTAAATTAAGTAAACTAGTAGAATTAGTTTATCTACTTTATTTTAATTTATTTGGTTTTATTTTAATTTATTTTGATTTTTCATTTTATTTTATTTAGTTTAGTTTATTTATTTAGGTATTTATTATTTTATTTTTTTAGGTTTAGGTTTATTTTAGTTTATATTTTATTTTTATTTAGGTTTATTTATTTTAGGTTTAGGTTTTATTTTTTATTTTTTTTTATTTTATTTATTTTATTTTTATTTATTTATATTTATTTTATTATTATTTATTTATTTTTAGTTTAGGTTTTTGTGGTAGTAGGTTTATTTATTTTAGTTTATTTAGGGCAGGTTTAGGTTTGTTTTATTATTTTAGGTTTAGTTTTATTTTAGGTTTAGGTTTTATTTTTTATTTATTAGGTTTTATTTAAGTTATTTATTATTTAGTTTATTTATTTTATTTTATTTTATATTTTATTTTAGGTTTTTATTTTAATCTTATTATTTAGTTTAAATTTTATTTATTTTATTTTAGTTTATTTTTATTTTATTTTTGTAGTTTAGTTTATTTATTTTATTTTATTTATTATATTTTGGTTTAGTTTATTTATTTAAATTAGGTCTTATTTAGTCCAGTTTATAGGGTAGGGTTTCCTTTAGGTTTGGTAGTTAGTTTAGGGCTCAGGGTTGGGTTTTAGATTTAGGGCTCAGGATTTTGGGTAGTTAGGGGTTTAGGGTTTAGGTTTAGGTATGGTAGTTTTAGTTTATTTTTTTTATTTTAGTTTTTAAGTCAGTTTATTTATTTAAGTTTATTTTATTTTATATTTTTAGATCAGTTTAGTTTAGGAAAGTTTTATTTTATTTAGTTTAGGTTTAGGTTTTAGGTATTTAGTTTAGGTTATTTATTTTAATAGTTTAATATTTATTTTATTTAATAGTTTAGGTTTAGTATTTATTTAGTTTATTTAGTTTAGGTATATTTTGTAGCATAACATTTTATTAGGTATATATACATAATATTGTTTAGGTTTTCTTAGTTTAGGGTTTAGGTTTATTTTTATTTATTATAATTAATAGGATTATTTTAAGTAGATTTTATTTTATTTTATTTTGGTTTATTTTAGGTTTATCATTTTATAGTTTAGTTTATTTTATTTGGTTTATCTTAGGTTTATTATTATTTAGTAGTTTATCATTATTTTAATATTTATAGTTTATCTTATAGGTTTAGTCTGCAGGTTTCTTTTTATTTAATTTATATATTTAGGTCAGTTTATTATGTTATGTTTATAGTTTAGGTTAATTTTTAGGTCTTGGTTGAGGGAGCGCTCAGGTCAGGTTTAGGCCAGCTGATTGGTCAGAGGTGGGCCTAGACTTGGGCCTAGGCCTTTGGGTTGGCCTGGAGGAAGTGGCTAGGCCTGGATCTGGGTGGGCTCAGGAGCCAGGGTCATTAGGGTCAGGTCAGGGTTTGGGCCTGTGGGTATAAAGGGCTCAGTGGTTAGTAATGTTTAGGGTTTTGGGCCTGTGGTTAGGTGTGGTAGATAGGGGGGTTATTATTATTTTAAATTTTATATTTTAAATTAAGCAAACCCAGTTTAGTCATTTATTTAGTTTATTTTTTAGTATTTTATTTATTTTTATTTTTTTATTTATTTTATTTATTTTATTTTATCTTATTATTTTATATTAAATTTAGGTTTAGGTCATAGGTTTTATTTATTTTATTTTATTTATTTATATTATTATTATGTTTTTGGTTTATTGTGTAGTTTAGGTTTTGTGGTTTATGATAGGTTTTAAGGTTTTGGGTTTGTGGTTGAGGTTTAGGGTTGTTAGGGTTTGTTAGGTTTGGGGTTTAGGATTTAGCATTTAGGTTTTGGTTTAGGTTTAAGGTCTGGTTTTAGTTTAGGTTTAGGGTTTTAGAATTTTTTAAGAAAGAAATATTCAACATTTCTTCTTTTCGATTTGATCAACCAAGTAACAAACTAGGGAAGTGAGAAAATCAAATGGCCTCCTTAGGGCTATCTAAAGCCTTGTGTTCTCGTGGATGTCCGACTATATACCCATTACCATTCAATCTTATATAAATCGACATGAATAGAGGAAAGAGAACTCAACATTCATACACTTAAGCTATAAGCACATGCATTTCTTATGTATTTATAACTAGCATCATAACACATATTATTATTAATTTATAAGCTATTGAAAAATACATGTGGATTTAATAGTTATAATAGCCAAGCATATGTTAAATTAAATCAACACATGAAAGCTTATATAAAGGAAATCTATTTTATTTTACTTGATTTTGAAAAGATGGATACATGAATTCAAATGACATACCAAATTTAACATGATTG
The DNA here is from genome assembly GCA_021442155.1 of Cymbidium sinense. Taxonomy (NCBI): domain Eukaryota; kingdom Viridiplantae; phylum Streptophyta; class Magnoliopsida; order Asparagales; family Orchidaceae; genus Cymbidium; species Cymbidium sinense. Next base: position 96,411,721 of record CM038225.1, read on the forward strand.
GAAAGAGGACAATCAAATATAAGCATGTGATTCATTAAACCAAACTATTTCTTAAGGACAATCAAATTAAGTAAGATTATTTAAAGCAAACCAATGCATCTTTATTAATTAAGTTTTAGATTTGTTTTGATTTAAAGAGAAGAGAAATCATGACTTGCTATTTGAAACACATTCCCACATTAGTGATTTGATTTTATTTAAGGAAATTTAATTAAGTTGATTTTATGTGTTAATTAAGTTGAACCCTTAATTAGATGAATTAATTATCCTTATCAATGTCACCTTAAAGTGATTAACTAAATAATTATGAGCCAACATGATATGCATGGAAAATAAACTTGCAATGATAGGAAATAAAAGGCCTAATGCAATTAGATCATGATTAATAGTTAATTACATTAAGGACATAATTAATTTATGGTTTTCCCACATATGGACTAATCATAATTTGATTAAACTCATTTAGGTTATTAAACACCTAAAGATCTACCCCATGATTTAATTAATTAAGGTTTGATGTGATTATAATTTCAATTTGATTAAGTGATTTAATAAATTAGTTAAATCTTAATTATTTTCATTTTAAAAAAGGGTGAAATGAACTTAGGGAAAGGGTTCCCAACCCTATTCCTTAGTTCACTTATTGTTGAACAATGATTAATAAACTTAATTAACTAATTTGTTACTATTCATTTGAGTAATTAATCATTAGTTAAATTAAAAGAGTAGTTTAGATTTAATTAGTCAATTTTCTTAATTAAGTGAGCAATAAATCCAAAGAAATTCATGAGAGGCAGAGGTCATCCCATTAAATTAACCCACAAAATTTGAGATTAATTTCTCAAGTAATTAAAAAGTAATTAAGCAAATTAATTTTGTAATTAAACCTTAATTGCTATTCAAAATTAGTTAAGATCATTTTATAATTAATTATTCTTTGAAATACCTTTAAAATGAGTATTTATTTGCATTTCCTTATTTTTCTATAATTTTTAGAAGTTTTAGTCATTAAAAATGATTAATTAAGCCTAATTAAAGCCTATTCCTAGTGGCACCATGTGGACGACACGATGCGCTTTCCACATGGTGCCATGGGACTCGATACTTAAAACTTATCTAACTTAGTGCTTATGTGGTAGTGGTGCGGCGCTTTCATCTCCATCCAATCTTGATCATAGCTACAATTAATCCCATAGCTTAATAGAATTAAATCAGATCGATTTAATAGATCTAATCAAGATCATCGATTCCGATCATGTGGAATGGATGGTGCGTGATCTAACGTCACTCGAGTGAGGTAGAATGGAGTCTGTCCACCATTGCTCACTTGATTCGAGCTTACTTGAGTGAGATCAACTCCAAAAGGATTCCACACCTTCACGACAATGATTAGAGGGGATCAAACAGTCAAGATCACATGAGATGTGAGGTTTCTTCAAAAAGCTCCAACCCATTTTTGCCTAAGGATTGGTTATGGAAGCATACATCATTGAAGCTCAAGATCGATGGCTCAAATGATTTAGGAAGCATCATCTAGTGGAGACGAAGCCCTATTGAGCAATAATTGGTTCAATTACTTGAGTTACCTCAGAAGGCCATGAACCGATGATTTGCAGATCAAGTGATCAAGTCCCCTTTTGCCCAAAAAGCTTGGGAGATGATTCATTCTTGCTCAATGAGGCCTAGGGAAGGTGCATGTAAAGTTAATTTGAGTTTGATGGAGAAATAGGGAAGTTAGGTCAGAAATGGGAGAGTCCTATTTTGGGATAGACAGGAATGGCTTTTTTTATTGAGGAACAAGCTTGGGAGCTTATGAAATGCCTCTAGTGGCTTATCTTGGGTAGCTAGGGCTCTGAGCAATGATTTTTGTGTGTGTTTGAGTCGAAATGAGGGGTGTGTATGCCCCTTCATCTTGATCAAACAGTGGGATCAGGTTTAGCTTCCAATGGACGTCCGACCATTCAGGAGTTGTGGGTGGCAGGGAGGAGGTGAGTTTGCTCACTTGGTTAATTGAAGGTGTGGAGGTGGCTGCCAAGGAGAATCATGGGTGTCCTATGGGTTTCAAATGCTCAATGGGGAGGGTTAGGTAATTTCACAACCCATGGGTCATGGCCATCCCAACCACCCTTGGGTCAAGTTGGGCAGTGTCCTAGTTTCCTAGGTGGACCATTGGAGACTACCAAGTGGCCAAAGAATGGTAATGACCACTTACATGGTTGACTTTTCTCATGTGATTCCATCGACCTAAGAGTAGAATGATCATTTGGCATTGAATATGATTTGGGTAGATTTGAAATGAGCCAAAAGTGGGTTAGCCCAAATTTCAAGTCAATTGGAGTTGATTTGGTTAGGTTTTGCTCAATTTGACTCATTTCAATCAAATTAGGTTAGGTTGGGTCAAGTTGACCAATTGGTCAAATTGGATCAAACCAAGGGTTGGGTCAAGTTCATATGATCATTTTGGTTATTTTGGTTCAATTAGTTTTGTTTAGTTTGGCTAAGATTTGATTTTGTCTCATTTAAATTCATTCAAATGGGTTGTCCAAATTGGCCAAGTGTTGGTTTGGGTTTAGTTGACCAATTGATGATAATTGTTGGCTTTCATTTCAATTAATTTGGATTTGGTTTTGACTTAGGCCAACTTGAACAGTTAGGCCAATTTGGGCTAAGTAGGTCAATTGGGTTCAACTGGGTTTAATCATTGCTTTGGTCAACTTCAACAGTAAATTTGGAATGAACTTGAGCCATTGGTTGTAATCAATTTGGTTTATATTTTGATTTGACCTAATTTAGCCTTTTAGGTCAATTTGGGTCAAATTGGGTCAAGAGGGCCAATTGGGTTTGGTTTGACTCAATTGAAGGTCAAATCATATTCAAATATTTATTTTGATTTGGTATGAATCATTGGTTTCATGGGATTTGGCATAGGTTGCAATTTGGCTAGTTTGGATTCATATGGGTAAAGGGGTTGACTTGGTCAAATGACCAAGTTGACTTGGTTTCACCAATTGTGATAAATTGATCAACATAGGGTGATCAACAATCATGATGGGAGGTTTTGATGGGCTTGGTTCAATCCAATTTGGGTAGATTAAAGCACAATAGGTCAAATTGCCACTTTGGGTCAAGTGGGCCAATTGGATTTAGTTGGCTTGATTTTAGGTTGAGTTTGATTTAGTTGAGTTTATATATGTATTAGGGATTAATATATAAATTCAATTACAATTGGCTTGGGTTCAAATGGGTTTTGGTTCATTTGAACGTTTCATGTCAAAAGGATTAAGTTGGGTTTGACTTGGGTTTTGGAATGAAGGAATTTGGCTAAGTCCAACGAGTTGGGTCATGTGGCTTAGGTTTGGATTTTGATTTAGTTTGATTTGGTTTTGATGATTTAAATGTATATTTCATTTAAATTTGTGAAGATAATTAAAAATATGATTGATTGTGAGAAAATCAATTGAGTTTGACTTGATTTGGATTAAGATTTGGCTAAGTCCAAGGGATAAGTCATATGGCGAGGAAGGTTTTGATTTAATTTAATTTGAATGTAGATTTGATTTAGTTTGATTTAGTTTTGACCATTTGAATGTAGATTTGGTTTATATTTAGAAAGATGATTGGAGATATAGATTTATTATGAGATAATCAATTGATTTTGGATTAAGATTTGGCTAAGTCCATGGGATAGGTCATATGGCTTAAGAATGGTTTCAAGTTTGGATTTGATCATGAGCTTCAATCAGTTGGTTTTAGAATTTGGATTTGGATTTGGATTTGAATTTAATGTTTGAATTGAAGTTGAGGTTTGGTTTGAGAAGGTGAACATGGATTGGATTTGGGTTGTAGGGTAGGTGGATTATTCTAATCCCTAAGGCATAACCTAATCCTATGGTTAACCCTTCTACATCTTTAGGCTTAGGTTAATTGTTTACCTAATTGTTAGAAGTGTCGTATATTCAACAAAGTGTTAGTGTCTAAAAGACTCCTAAGTTTAAGATGGGAAGTTTGAATCCAAAAAGTGAGGTCAATGGCTTAGGCTCCATAGTTTTTCTTAGAGATAAATGATTAAGAAAGCCAAGTTTCACATTATAGACTGATACATCATCAATATTTTGCTTGGGAGACCATGGATACATGAGAACAACATAGTTCCATCCTCTCTACTTCAATGTATGAAGTTTGTGAGAGGTGATCTATCGTGTCAAAGGAGATCCCAAGCCATTTATAGTTCAGAGGTTGGTATATGTAGGATGCACCTACCACCTTCAAAATCAATAAGTCTATTCTCGCGAACTTGGCCAAAGTTTAAAAATAAAAGAAAAAGGAAAAAGAAAACGAAAGAGAAAAATATAAAAGAAAAGAGAAAATGAAAAAGAAAATAAGAGGGAGAAAAAATAGACTTGGAGGAAGAAGTGGTGCCTAACATTAAATTCCACCATAGTTCATTGCTCAATTCAAACATATGAGTAGGATGACCTTTCCTCCACTAGGCAGAGGAAGAGGCCAGTTCAAAGGTAGTCTAATGGGTGGAAAACCTCCTTATTGGCCACTCAATAGAAGATATATCCCAGCTACTAGGAGTACACCTATTATCCATATAGACTTAGAATCTAGTTAATAGGATGAGTCTTATATGGTTAGCACATAGCCTCTTCTCAGAGTAGATTCCCTTGAGGTGACACTTGAGCTATAGAAAGGATCTCCAAAGCAAAGCATAAGTGTATCCAAGTCTATATGTGAAATATTTAGGCATTAGTTGGAAACCTTAGCTCTAATCCCATTTTCCTCTCAAAAAGTTAAGGGTTTGTTAGTTAAGGAATCCCTAAGTCATTCCATGTGTGTGAAGACTCAGGTTCTTTCTAGGAGCATCATCCTCAAGTCAAGAAGTTAATGTAAAACTTATGGACGATTCATATAAAGATTTAATAGAATTACCTTTTAATTGGTACTTGTCTTGTGTTCATAATTTAGCAAAGAAATGGTTAATCCCACATACTTATTCAAAACACAAGTCAGACTACTTTGAAAGATATGGAAGAACAAATCTAAAAGCTCTCAATCGGACTAGATTCGATACATTGGGTCCAATGATGATGATATGCTTAGTCATCACCAATCATTTATAATCGATAGGTTTTTCAAATCACATTAAATCATATGAGGAGTTGTGCTTACATCGATGATCTAGATGATTTTGAAGTCAAAGATGCACCGCCAGAGTTCAAAGAAGAATCAAGTCAACCATCAACGAGCTTAAAGAAATCAACTTAAGAATTGAAGAAAATCCATGCTCAACATACATCAGTTCTTTGTTGAATGAAATTAAAACCAATGACTTAGTTAGGCTATTGACTAAGTTTAACAATTGCTTTGCATGGAGTTATGAAGAGATTCTTGGATTTTCTCCTAACATAGTTGTACATAAACTAGCAATAGAGCCTACTGCTAACCTTATCAAGCAAGCTCCTAGATGCATGTGATTAGACATTGAACAATAGGTCATTTCTAAAGTCAAGAAACTTATCGATGTTGGCTTCATCTCAGAAGAAAAATACCCTACTTAGTTAGCTAGCATCGACCTAGTTAAGAAAAGGAATGGCCAAATTTATATATGTTGATTTTAGGGATTTCAATAAGGCATGTCCAAAAGATGAATTTTCACTACTAATCCGAGTGATGGTGGACATTACCTCATCTCATGCGCCTTCTCTTTGATGGATGGCTCATCTAGAAATAATCAAATAATGATGGCCCCTGAAGATGAAAGAAACACTACTTTTAGAACTCCAATCAGAATCTATTGCTATATGGTCATGCATTTTAGCCTTAAAAATGCCAGTGCTACATACCAACGGGCTATGACTCGATTCTTTGACAAACTCATTCATCATTAAGTCGAGCACTATGTTGATGATCTTGTGGTTAAAAGTTAGAAAAGGAATACCATCTCATTGACTTGAGAGTAGTTTTTGAATAGTTAAGATAATTTAACCTCAAAATGAACCCTTGAAGTGTTCATTCTGAGTAACTTTAGGGTAATTCCTTGGGTTTGTTGTCTGACACCCATGAATCAAAATTGATCCGAAGAAGATCAAGGCGATATTAGAAATACCTAAAAGTTTAACTCAACTCAAATCATTTTAAGGGTGGTTGGCATATCTAAGATGCTTTATATCCAACCTATCAGGAAGATGGTAGCCATTCTCAACACTTGCCAAAAAGTATGCCATGCTTAAGTGGGATGATAAGTGTGAGCATGCCTTTGAAGACATCAAACATTACCTGATGATGCTCATTCTAGCAACCCCTATCCCTGGCAAGCTGCTCATACATTACACTGCTACATTAGATGACTCCCTTGGTGCTTTGTTGGCCCAAGCTAATGACGAAGGGAAGGAAAATACACTATACTATCTCAGCTATCATCTAATCCATGCTAATTATCCACCCAGAGAAGCATCAGCTTTAATCTTTGCATCCCAAAAGCTACAACACTACATGCTTCCTTATAAGGAAAACTTAATCTCTAGGTTCAATCCACTATAGAATCTCATGACATGGCAGATGCTATTTGGATGGTTGGCATGATGGTCCATTATCCTCTCGCAGTTTGACATTACCTTCATTTCGCGTGAAAGGACAAGTGCTAGATTTCTTAGCAAAGACACCCACTTTTGACTCTTTACTTAGTGATGATCTCCCCGATGAACAAATCATGAACTTTAGGGATAGTTACAATAACCACTCAGAGATGTACTTTGATGGTGCAACTTCCTCTCAAAGAGGAGAAGAACCACAATGTGTTATTCTAGGAAAGGCAGGGGTAGGAATAGTTCTCTTTACTCTGGACTATGATGTGTTGAGATTCTCATATCATCTACCTAATCCTTACACCAATAAAGAAGCTGAATATGATGCTCTAATTGCCAGTCTAGAGTTATCCGTTACTCTAACCATCTAGAACATCAAAATCATCTAGAATTCTCAGCTAATTATTAACCAAACTGCTAGGTCCTATAAGGTTATAAAGCCCAAGCTCCATCACTACTTCAAGTACACCATAGAGTTGTTGGCTCATATCCCAGAGGTTACCATTTATAATATTCCTTGAGGAGAGAATGTCATAGTGTATGCTTTAGCCAAGCTTGCCAAGGAGTTGGCATGTCTGGAGGATGAGTCCATATAAATAAAGGTCCAAAATAGACAAGTCTTATCCCTTATTGATATTGAACTCATCAAATAGTACTCTCTTGAAGGGGAGGTTTCATTGTGAAGAAGGACGAGGACTTAGATTGGAGGCAACCATTCATGGATTACTAAGTAAAGGCAAACTATCTCAAGAGAAGTCCCAAACCCATCAGATGTAGTAGAGAGCACTTTCCTATTCTCTTGTAGATGGTGTCTTGTACCAGCGGTCTTTCAACCATATGTGGTTACATTATTTAGACAGGTGTGTTGCCCATAAGATCATGATCAAGGTAAAGTCAAGATTTTGTGGAGCCAACCATTCGGTTTGAAGATGAAAGCCAAAATTAAGAGACTAGGATACTATTGGCCATCGATGATCAAAGATTGCATGGATACAGCTAGACGATGCCACCAATGTCAAATACACAATGTGGTTCTACACCAACCACCTAACATTCTACATTCTACATTGGCCTCATGGCCATTTGAGTGTTGAGGTACTGACATAGTGGGCCTGATTGATCCTCCTTCTTAGTTGCTACTGATTACTTTTCCAAATGTGCAAATATAGGCCTTTCTCGATAGATCCATCGCACACCAACATGTTTCATATATTAACTCAGATTAAATTAAACCCAATCTATATTTCCCTGATGGAGTTAAACCACACCCTTCTTCCCAGTGGATCCCCAATTCATATATAAATAATTTAAATAAACAAATCAAATTCAAAACCAACCTCCCTGGTGGAGCTAAATTAAACCAACTCCTAGTAGTGTCCAAATCAAAGAAATTCAACCAAATTCTCCGTGGATACATCCCCAAACAATCCTATGAAATCAAACTCAAATCCCAATCCCTTCCCTAGTGGAAGGTTCATATACCCGATCCCCAATAGACTCGAGCCCATATCTCTAGCAGATATGCTTCCATGTCAATTCGATCTTAAACACTAGTGGATTTTAGATTCTTCTCCCCGATGGATCTTCTTTCCATAAATCATTTAATCAAATCAAATTAAAGCCTTATCCTAGTAAATTTTCTCTTTTATGCTCTTGACATAGACCCCTCACATGTCATGTCCAATGCATGTGTGATCCCCTAGTGGTTCTTCCTCCATGTCCTTGACATGGAATTTTCACCAAATCTTATTTCTTCTCTTATGCACACCTTTAATACTTTAACCTAAAGCCTAACAATGTATTCATTCAAATTACATCATCTTAACATTGCAATCAACATTTTATGATTTCGATAGTAAAGCTCAAACTAACTATACAATATCATGCTAAACATATTATAGAGTGAATTAACACACTATATTATATTATAATATATGATGTTATATTATAATTTGATATAATATAATATATTTTATAACATTAAACCTCATTAGAATCACTTAAAAGAAATAAATAATAATTTTTCTCAAAATATGAATAATGTTCATTTTGGATGTAAATTTGTTATTTTTCTAGTAGAAATGGTACAAAATAGCATAATTTTGGTGTTGCTTCTTGGTGTGTGTGTGATGAATTTGGCCAAATTCTTCATGTCAACTTTTAAATTAACATTTTTGTGAGGTTTACCCCAATGTATTATAATAAAAGTAAAACATACTAAAATGTACAATAGCATTTAGTAAGTCAGCACCACATTCATATATATGTGAAGTTATATTTTTATGTACATTATATTTTAATATGTTTTCATATAATATATTATTTTACATTACACCTTAAAATGAATCACTTTATGCAAATAATTTATAAAATTTGTTTGAAAAATGAACATTTATTTTGGATGCAAAATTCTATTTTTTTTATTAAATGACACACCATAGCACACCCCCAATGATCTTCCCTAAAGCTTACCTTAAATTTGGCCAAATCCCATCATCTCAGCCTATAAATAATTTTTTTTATGAATTATACCAGTATGAACTTTACTACATCATACTAACAAACTAAAATATGGTAAACAATAAGTAGTAATACACAATAGTATGCTATAATGCATGATGCTACACTATGTTATGACATCCTATATTATAATACACTATGACATGTTATATTATATTATATTATATTATATTACATATCACATCATAAGGGATTATTTAAGATAAAAAATCATAAAATTAGTCTAAATAATAAAAAACTATATATTTTAGTCATATCACTTACATATTTAAAATTGAAACAATATATTATGATGCCATGCTCTACCTATTATGAGTTTGGCCAAATTCCACCATTTTAAAGTCTAAATCAAAATTTTTATAAATAATAATAGTGTAGGCTTGATTGCATGATTGTAAAATACTAAAATAATTTAAAATGATAAGAACAATATATTATGATATATGATGTTATACTATGATATAATATATAATATTTATTTTAAACATAAAATCTTACTTTCTAGAGTAAGTGGCATAGCACACCTTTGGTACTACAACATAATTCCCACTTAAAATCTAACAAATTTCATCATCTTATTTATTAAATCAATATTTTTATGATTTCTATTAATATAGACTATAGGGCACAATATCATAATATACTAAAAAATTTCAAAACATCTTATAACATTCAAAAACACATCACTACATGCTCAAATATATGATGCAACATTATACTATAATATATTGTAATATAATATGATTTAGGTTAAGGTTTAGGTATTCAAATCTCAATAGTCAAGGAAGACAGTCTTCTTTAGCTACCATAACTATGCTAGAATAGGTCATTCTTTAGATCTACCCCTAATGACATATTTATCAAGGTTTGAGGGTTTACAATTTAGGTTAGTTTAGGGTTTAGTGTTTAGGGTTTAGGTTTAGGGTTAAAGAAAGGCTGTGGAAGGTTTAGAGGGCTAGGTGAGCCTGAGAGCTAGTAGGGTTTTAAGTTAGGGTGGTAGCAATTTCAGTGGCCCAGGTAGAGAGCTTCATTGTCAGGGTCATGGTTTTGTGGTCAGGGTCAGGGGATAGCTTAGGGCTCAGGGCTTTAGGGTAGGGTTTAGGGTTTATGATTTAGAGGTTTTAGTGGAAGAGTTTAGCCTGTGGTTAAGGTTTTTTTCATAGAGAACAAATTTCTAAACTAAACTAAACTAAACTAAAGCTAAACCTTAAATCTAAATCTAAACTAAATCTAAACTCTAAACCTAAATCTAAACTAAACTAAATCTAAACTCTAAAATCTAAACTAAATCTAAAATTCTAAACCAAAATCTAAATCTAAACTAATTCTAAACTAAGTCTAAACTAAACTAAACTAAACTAAATCTAAAATAAATAAAAAATCTAAACAAAATCTTAAAAAAAGTCTAAACTAAACTAAAATCTAAACCAAGTCTAAACTAAATCTAAAATCTAAAATCTAAACAAAACTAAACTAAATCTAAACTAAATCTAAACTAAAAAATTAAATCTAAATCTAAACTAAATCTAAACAAAACTAACCTAAATCTAAAATCTAAAAACTAAATAAACTAAAAATATAAACTCAAAAAATAAAAAACTAAACTAAATAAACTAAAGTCTAAATCTAAAATCTAAACCCTAAACTAAATTAAAATCTAAAATCTAAATGAAACTAAACTCTAAACTAAACTAAATCTAGAATTTAAACCCTAAAAAATCTAAACTAAACTAAAATCGAAATCTAAACTAAATCTGAAAATTAAATCAAAATTTTAAACTAAAATCTAAATCTAAATTAATCTAAATCTAAAATTTTTAAAAATACTAAAATAATTTAAAATGCATAGAATAATATATTATGATATATGATGCTATACTTTGTTACAACATATAAAATTTATTTTGAACATAAAATCTTACTTTTTAGGCTATAAGTGGCATAGCACACCTTTGGTACTACAACATAATTCCACTTCAAACTTAATAAATTTCATCTTTTGATTTATTAAATCAATATTTTTATGATTTATACTAATAAAGGCAATAAGGAACATTACCATAATATACTAAAAAATTTCAAAACATCTTATAACATCCAAAAACACATCACTACATGCTCAAATATATGACTCAACATTATATGATAATATATTGTATTTTAATAACGATTTTAGGTTGTATTTAGGTATTTAAATCTTTAATAGTTAATGAAAAGTCTCTTGAAGACATTTTGTTAGCTACCATAACCAAAGGAATAGGTCATTCTCGATCTACTTCTAATGGCATGTTTATGTAAGGTTTAGGGTTTTGAAGGCTTAGGTTAAAGGTTTAAGGTTTAGGGTTTAGAGTTAATTTATAGTTTAGGATTTAGGTTTTATGGTTTAGGTTTGGGGAGGGCCCAGAGAGGGTCAGGTAGGTTTTAGGCAGGTTTAATGATCAGTGGTGAGGGTGTGGTTTAGGGATGGTTTTAGGGTTTGTGGTTTAGGTGAGCTTTAGCTTTTTAGGCTTTAGGGTTTAGTGTTTAGGGTTTAAAGTTTTTAGGGTTTAGGGTTTAGGGTTTAAGATTTATGATTTAGGTTTTAGGTTTAGGGTTTAAGTTTTAGTTTAAGGTTTAGGGTTTAAGGTTTATTTTTTTAAGGTTTATTTTTTTAACATTTCTTCTTTTCAATTTCATCAACCAAGTAGCACCCTAAGTTTTCTATGAGATAAACGATGACATAGATAAAAAACAAGCACCCATAGAGCAAATCAAAAACCCAAGATAAGTAGAACCGTCTCTACTATAAAGTCATAGTTCCATAAGTAGCAAATTGAATTGCCCATTCTTCAGTTTCTCCAGTTCCCATCAGAACCACCCCTACCTCTCGAGTAGCGAGATCTGCCATTATATCCCATATCTCTCCATCTACCACCTCCAAGGCTAAAACCTCTGTTCTCACCTCCATAAACACCACTACTTTGACCATAACCTCCATATGCACCAACACCTTCATCACCTACACCAACACTACAATAACCACTGCCTCTACCTTTGCCACCACCGGCTGATCTAGATTGAGCCTAGTTGATGGTCATGTTTGTCCCGTCAAGGTTCTACCCATTCTTAAGGTTTATGGTTAGTTTAAGGCTTAGGATTTATTGTTAGTTTAGTGTTTAGGGTATGGGGTTTAGGGTTTAGGGTTGTAGGATTTTGTGTACTAGAGTTTAGGATTTTATTTTTAGGGTTTAGGGTAGGGAGGTTTAGGGTAGGATTTATAGTTTATGGATTTAGGGCTTAGGGTTTGTGGTTCAGGGTAGGATTTAAGATTAAGGTTACGATTTAGGGTAGAGTAAGAGCCCAGGTCAGGTTGTAGTGGCCCAGGCGGGTGGGTTGTGGCTAAGGTATAGAGATCTGAGGGCCTTTCTTTAAAAAATCTAAACCCAGGTTTAGGATCATTTAGCTTATTTCTATTTATTTTAGTTTATTTTAGTTCTTTTATTTAGGTTTATTTTATTTTATTTAGTTTAGTTTATTTCTTTAGCTTTAGTTATTTTAGTAGTTTTATCTTTTTATTTTTAGGTTTAGTATTTTGAGTCCATTACGCCAATTTTGGTTTAGTTTTTATTTTTAGGTTTAAGTTTTATTTTATTTTAGGTTTATGTTTTATTTTATTTTTTAGGTTTAGGTTTAGGTAGTTATATTTAGGATTTTTAGAGGCTCAGTTTATTTTAGTTTATTTTATTTTAGGTTTAGTTTATTATTTATTAGGTAAATCTCACTAGATTTAGCTTTACTTTATCTTTGTATTTTATCTTTATCTTAAGCATAATATTTAGGGTTTTGTTTAATCTTAAATCTTTTAGTTTAGAGGTTTTATTTATTTTATTTATTTATTTAATTTAGGTAGGCCAGTGCCCAGGTCAGTCAGTTTTAGGTTAGTAGGACTGTTTAGTCAGGTTGGCCCAGAGCCAGGAGTTTGTGGTCATGGATTTAGATAGCCCAGTGGTAGGGGTAGGGTCATGGTTTAGTGGGTGTGATGGTTTAGTGTAGTGTTTAGAGTTTAGTGTGGATTTAGGATTTAGAGTTTAGGGTTTATGATTTAGGTTTTAGATTTAGGGTATAAGTTTTAGTCTAGGGTTTAGAGTTTAGGGTTTAGGATTTAGAGTTTAAAGTTTTTTTTTAATAGAGAACAAATTCAAATTCAACATTTCTTCGTTTCAATTTCATCAACCAAGTAGCACCTAATGTTTTCTAAGGCACAAGCAATGACATATACCAAAAATGAACACCTATAGAGCAAATCAAAAACCCAAGATAAGTTGAACCATCTTTATTCTAAAGGCGTTGTTTCATAAGCACCAGATCAGAAGGGTCGTTCATATCATAACCACCCACGCCACTCGAGTAGCGAGATCCTCTATCATATCCCTAATTTCTCCCTTTGCCACCACCATGGCTGTAACCTCCTTCTCTCCTCTCACCTCTATAACCACCACTGCTCCGACCACCACCTCCATATTAACTAGCACCTCCAAATCCCCCACCATAACTGCGATAATCGTCACATTCGCGTTCACCTCCACCGATAAATTTAAACTAAGCCTAGTTGACCGTGATGTTTATACTATCAAGGTTCAGCCAATTCTTAGGGTTTAAGGTTTAGGGTTTTAGCATTTAGGTTTAGGTAGGGGGTTAGGTTAGGTTGTGGTTTAGGGTCTGGGGTTTAGCTTACTTTAATGGTTTAGGGTTTACCAGGGTTTAGGATTTGGGTTTAGTATTTTTTTAATTAAGTAAAACCCATAATGCGTTTATTTAGTTTATTTAGTTTATTTTTATTTATTTGAGTTTATTTTATTTTTATTTTATTTAGGTATATATCTTTTTATTTAGTTTAGTTTATTCATTTTGATTTTTCATTTTAGTTTATGATTATTATTTTTGTTTATTTTCTAAGTTTGGGTTTATTTTTTAGTTGAGTTTTATTTTAATTTTATTTTTTGGGTTTAAGTTTTATTTTTTACTTTTAGCTTTAGGTTTAGGTTTTTTACTTTTAGCTTTAGGTTTTATTTTATTTGGGTTTATGTCCTAAGTTTATTTTAGGTTTATTTTAGGTTTTTTATTTATGTTTAGTTTTATTTTATTTGAGTTTATATTTATTTTATTTTTAGGTTTAGATTTAAATTTATTTTAGGTTTTATTTTTAATTTTAGGTTTAATTAGGTTTTTATTTAATGCTTATTTTAGGTTTCATTTTAATTTAGGATTAGTTTATTTTATTTAGTTTAGGTTTAACTTTTATTTGTGTATTTTCTTTTTTTTTAATTTAAGTTTATTTTAGGTTTTATTTTAAATTTAGATTAGGTTTATTTTTTGTTTATTTAGTTTAGTTTAGATTTTTTGTTTATTTTAGTTTAGTTTAGGTTTATTTTATTTTATTTATTTTACTTTTATTTTAAGTTTAGTTTTTAGTAGGTTTTATTTTATTTTATTTATTTGGGTTTATTTTAGGTTTATTTAGGTTTTTATTTAGTTTTATATCTATTTTAGTTTTATTACCTAATTTTTTTTTAATAGTTTAGGTTTATCCATGTATTATCTTATTTATTTTTATTTAAGTTGTTTTTTATTTATCTTTTAAGTTTTATTTAGTTTAGGTCATTAATCAGTTTAGGTCATTATCTTATTTAGCCTAGCCTGGCCTTTGGGGTCTGGGGTCCAGGGCCCAGGATCTTGTGATGGCCCAAGGCCCAGGTCAGCCCAGGGCCCAGGCCTGGGGCCTGGGGGTGGGTGGGCCTGGGGCCTCAGGGCCTAGGCCTGCAGATAAGAAGGCCCAGTCAGGGCCTAGGGTTGACTCAGTGTAATAGTTTCAGGCCTGGGGCCTTGGGGCCTTGTGGGCTCAGTTATGGAAGCATAGGGCTTCTGCTGGCCTGGCCCAGGTTTGTGTAGGCACAGGCCTGTGCCTTTAGGGCCTTATCAGGGCCCATTTTATATCTGGCCTTGGGTCTTGCATCTGGGCCCAGGGCTCAGTGGCTCAGTGGCCCAAGGCCTGTGGTCTTAGGGCTCATGGTCTTAGGCCCAGGTGGCCCAGAGCCCAGGATTTAGGATCATCAGGTCTTTAAAAAAAATTTAAACCAAGAAGTTTAGCTATTTAGTATTTATCCATCTAGTTTATTTTATTTTAATCTTGATTTAGGTTTATTTTTATTTTATTTATTTTAGTTTATTTATTTTAGATTTATTTATTTTAATTTAGGATTTTATTTTATTGATCTTTAGTTTATTTTATTTCTATTATTATGGTTTAGGTTTTATTTTCTTTTTTTTAGGTTTAAATTTAGGTATTTATTTCATTTTTTTTAGGTTTACTAGTTTTTTTATTTTAGGTTTATTTTTAAGTTTTATTTTTAGTTTATGTTTAGGTTTATTTTTTTTTATTTTAGGTTAAGGTTTAGGTTTTATTTTATTTTATTCTTAGGTTTATTTTATTTTAATTATTTTAGGTTTATATTTATTTTATTTTAGTGTTTTATTAGATTATTTTATTTTATTTTTAGGCTTAGGTTTAAGTTTTAGTTTAAGTTTTTATTTTATTTTATTTTTTATTTTATTTAGATTTAGGTTTTTTATTTATATTATTTTTATGTTTTATTTAGCTTTTTTTTTGGGAAACCCCATATAGGGAGAATTCCTTAACAGTGGATAAACTCCAAAACTACTGCTCAAAGAGCTACAATCAGCCTAGAGAGTAAATCCCCTATCTAAGTGCAACCAAAAGCAAAATAAAAGAGAAAAAGAAAGCAAAAGATACAAAATGATTAACATAGATAAGCCAATGGATAGATCTGGGCCAAAGCTCTTCAGGATGAGAGAAAGCATGGCACTAGGGAGCAAACCTGCAAGAGAAAAAAAGAAATGCATCTGCAAAAATGTAGAAAGATAAAAATTAGAACAATTAAAGCAATACAGGCAAAAGTGAAAAATTAAAACAGCATAAACTGAGAAAAATTATAGACAAGTGTGTGAGAGAAGGCTCAGGCTCAGGGTCAGTCACACCAAATTGGGGCAAATGTAAATATGAGCATCTAAACTTCAACGGAAGGGTTACATCACAAGACCTACTACCAAACAAAAAGGAGTGAAATCATCACAACCATCATAGCCTACAAACCTGTGAGAAGATAACAGCCATTTGTTGAAAGTCTTATGAGCCTTAGTACCTGCAAACCTAAACAAAGCCATATACACTATAGAAAAGGAGACAACAAAGAGCAGAATGGGAAAGGGGATCCCATGCACGAAAACCCACCATAAGAAAACAGCAAAAAAGGTCAGGTAGAGGATAGAAACAATATACAACCGGTTGAAAAACCTGTTATATTCCTACTAAGCAAATCAATTAGCATGCAAATAACACCATCCCAATCATATGGGACATATATGAAACTTACAGCCGAGTAATGTGAATATGGCCTAAAAGGAACCCATTCGTAATAAGCAATGCAGATGTTAACAACCCCTTGTTAATAATCATTGCAGTTAACAAATAAATAAATGTAGAGAGAGACAAGATATCCCAAACCCAAAATACAACAAAATGCGTAGTCTAATAACCAAGATGGGAATGCAAAGAGTAGATTAGGTGGACCGAATAGGTAATAAGTCGCACCCCGCAAAAACAACACCAAATAAAGACAATCGAGAGACAACCCGAGTAGTTGTTGCATAAACCGATAATCCAACCAATAACCAAGGCAGCCAATAATAGTTAGTTGGCCATAAAACCACCCATTCAGAATAGACATTGCATAAGTTAATAACCAAGTAGGTAATAGTATAATCATAGTGATCTGCATAAGTCTAACTGAACCAAGATGGAAAAAATAGCAACAGATTAAATAGACCACAAACATCTAGTGATAAGTTACATCAAAGCGAACAAGAAAATAATCAGAAAAATAACCCTAGAAGGAGCCTGTTGGACATAAGACCCAAAAATCCAACAGCCAACAAATAAAATAGCAAAATAATTATTGCACCCACCATAAGATAATCTAGTAAAAAATAGTGGTACAACATGGACTCGAAAGGGGTTCAAAGGAGAGCCATCATTGAAATCCTTCAAGACAAAGACAAGGACTGCCAGCTAAGCCAACATCATCAGAAAATAGTCGGAAGGAAATCAAGAAGTATTTTGATCCTAAAGAAACAACAGAATAATAATAAGGGTATTGCGCTTTCTCCTTACAGTTGTAGAGGTGAGGTCAGAGAGCATAAGAGGGGCCACAATCCTATTAAAGAGAGAAAAGATAGATAAATTAGGGCTTGCCATGAAGCTATACAAAAATATAGCAATTAAATAATGAGACAACAAAGTCATGAGCCCCAGCACAGATTTCCAGAAAAAAGAAAAGAGACAAAACACAGCCTTAATCATAAAATTGAAAATAGATACAGTAAGACCCATAAACAAAATATTGATGGCAAGAAGTCTGTCCCTATTGATTAGAAAGTAAAGTAGAAAGTAAAACATCTCCCTCCAACACATCCGACTGATAAGTGAAATTATCTCCATCTAGTAGGTTTGAAAAATAAGGAACACCTTACCATTAACAGTGGAAATAACAAAAGCAGTAAGACCCCAAATAAGGTTAGGGTAATTAATCCAGTAGCAGATGCCACAGAGATCACAAAATAACCAGAAAGGAGTAACAGGAAGATGCATCAGCAAAACCTAAGGAAATAACAACACTAAACAAAAGTTGGTCATGTAGTTAAACAGGTAATACAATAGGCCAAAATAATAGGATGAATTAATTTTTGATATAAGGGAGTCCAGTATTGTCCAAATTAACCAAACCATGAAAATTTTTAGGAAGTGTAAGTTGATCAAAGAATTTTATTCCATCTAATCTAGCACCTAGATTAGCAAGGTAATCAACACATGCATTACCTTCATGCCATACATGAGTGATTTTAAAATAGAGTTGAGAAAGGAGAGCTCTAGCGCTTTAGAAGATAATCAGGTTGCCCACTTTGGTGGAAGTCAAAAGATCAATTAGCAATAGGGCATCCACCTCAATCCAAATATTGAGCCAACCTTTTTGAAGGCAAATCTCAATAGCTTTGTAAACTGCCATTAGCTCAGCAAAAAGAATAAAATAAGTATTAAGGAGGTAAGCAAAAACACAAAGGACTTTACCATTAAGGTGTTTGAAAATGCCACCACAGCTAGAAGCATTTTGAGAAATAGAGCCATCAGTGTTAATTTTAATAGTATTAGCATGAGGTTTTATCCAATAAACAATCTTGTCATCTTTACAGTTGGGTTGATCTGGCAAGTTAAAACTCAGTTTAATGCCCACAAATTTGCAACCTTTGAATTGATTGTAGTTAATTAAATTGGCATTAAATAAGGTACAAATTTTATTTTTAATTCTAGCAATTATCCTCATATGGTTCATAGGAATCACACGATGTTTTACATCATTTCTATCCATCCATATGAACCAAATAAGAGTGATAGCAGCTATCACTTTAGTGTGGCCTTTAATAGTGTTTTCAAAATAAACATCAAGAAGTTGGTATAGAAGTAAGGAGCCATTGAATTTGATAATATTAAAGAGTTCATCATACCAAATCCAAAGTTTGGAAGCAATGGACTCGTTAACAAATACATGATTTACATTCTCAATGTGAAAGTAGTAGTAGCATTTTGAAGGTAAGTAAAAACCTTTACCCCACATCAAGGAGTCAACAGGATGAAGTTTTTCAAAATATGCCAGAATAGATAAGAAATAGGAATAGTGTTATTCCAAAGTTTAAAAAATACATTGGAGAAATCATGAGCTTTAATATGAATCCATACATTTTAAGGTTGAAATCACTATTCGTGAAAGCGTAAAAGGATCCGATCATGATTGCTATGAATGATAGGAATAATAGTAAGTTATCTAAAAGAGAGAAAGGAATATAGTCAAGAAGTTTTACTATTGTTCCACTTATTATTAGAAAGAGTTCACTTTAATAAAGCAGTGGAGTGGGTAAAAGTAAATCATCAATGGACCCACCCACCCCAAATTATCTTGCCAAAAGAAAGAGGTTCCGTGAGGTAATCCCATGAGATTAATGATTTTCATTTGATGGAACAAAGTCTTTTATGTTTTATTTAGTTTAAGTTTAGGTCAGGTTATTAGGGTTTAGTGTGGGATTTAGGGATTAGGGTCTTTAGAGGGTTTGTGGTTTAGCTTGGGGTGATTGGGTTACGATTTAGGTCAGCTTAGGCCTAGGGTTGGTTAGCAAGGTTTGGGGATTAAGATTTTAAGGAGGGAGGGTTAGGGAGAGAGTTTAGGGTGGGTTTACGAAAATTTATGGTTTTAGGTAGTGGATAAGGATGGTGGGGTTTTCAGGAGTGGTTTAGGTTATTTTGGGGAGGGCAAGGGTCTATTATTATTATTATTATTATTATTTTAATTAAGAACCCACAGTTTTTATTTATTATGTTTATTTTAATTTAGGTGTATTTTATTTATTTAATTTATTTTTAGGTTTATTTACTTTAGTTGGTTTTATTTTAGTTTATTTTTAGGTTTAGTTTAGGTTTGATTTTAGTTTTATTTTATTTTATTATATTTAGGTTTAGATTTTATTTTATTTTGTAATTTTTATTTATTTTAGGTTTAGGTTTTAATTGATCTATTTTATGTTTTATTATTTAGGTTTAGGTTTATTTTAGTTTAGTTTATTTGTGGGTTTATATTTAGCTATTTTAAGTTTAGGTTTTATTTATTCATTTATTTTAGTTTGTTTATTTATTTATTTTATTATTATTTTATTTTGGTATAGTTTTAGTTTAGGGTTTAGGTTTTATTTTTAAATTTTAGCTTTATTTTAGGTTTAGGTTTTCATTATTTTATTTCATTTTATTTATTTTATTTTATTTTACCCATCTTTCATTTTATTTATGTCTTTGTTAGGTTTTATTTTTTTTAGTTTAGTCTAGGTTTTATTTCTATTTTAGTTTATTTTATTAGTTTATTTATTTAGGCATGTAGATTTTGTTTAGGTTTATCTTTATTTTATTTTATTATAGGTCAGATTACATTTATTTTATTTTAGTTTTATTTAGTTAAGTTTAGCTCAGGTTTTATCAGTAAGGATAGGGTCTTAGGGCAGGATCTTGGCCTGGGCTGAGTTAGAGTGGTAACATCTGGCCTTTATGGGGATCAGTTTATGTCATGAGAGTTAGTGGCTAGCCCAGCCTAGCCTGGGCTCATGGTCTTAGATCAGAGTTAATAGGGCCCAGGGTCTGGGATCTAATATGTGGTCATTGAGGTTTGGATAGTTTTTTAGAGTTATTAGAATGGTGGAGGGGCCCAGCTTTTGGGAGGGACTTAGGGTCAGGGCCTAGGGCTCAGGGCCCAGGGGGTTTATGGCTATGATTGTGGTTGAGCATGCCTGGGTGGGGTTAGGGTTTAGGGGTTTTAATTAAGCAAACCCACAAGCCTAAGTTATTTAGTATATTTTATTATTTATCTTTAAAGTGCATTTTTTATTTTATTTAGTCCATTTATTTTAGGTTTAATTACTTTAGTTTAGTCTATTTTGTTTTTAGGTTTAGGTTTAGTGAGGTTTATTTTTAGTTTATTTTATTTTATTTTATTTTAGGTTTATTTTTTATTTTATTTTAAGTTTATGTTTTATTTAATTTTAGATTTTTTAGGTTTTAATTTAAGTTTATTTTATGTTTTATCTTTAGTTTATGTTTAGATTTATTTTAATTTTATTTTTTAATTTAGGTTTATGTTTAGTTTATTTTAGGTTAGTTTATTTATTTTAGTTTAGTTAATTTTATTTTTATTTTATTTTATTTTAAGTTTAGGTTTTTTAGCTTTATTTTTAGGTTTAGTTTTATTTAGTTTTATTTATTTCATTGGGTTTATTTTTATTTTACATTTAGTTATTAAATTGATGTTGTTGTTGGTATTTTATTTCTTAAGTCCAGGTTTTATTTATTTATCTTAGTTTATTTTTAGTAGTTTAGTCAGTAGATTTTTTTAGGTTTTATTTATCTTATTTTATCTATAGCCTAGATTTTATACTCCATCCATTCTAATCAGGTAGGCCTTGTGGAGGATCAAGGAGGGTAGCCCAGGATTTGTGGCCTGGCCCATGGCTAGGGCCTGGGCCCAACATCAGAGTGGCCAGGGCTGATCAGATGGAGCCCTGGGGTCATTAGGGCCTGCCCAGCCTCAGCCTAGGGATGATCTAAGGTGGTAGATAGAGTTAAAGTTTTGGAAGCATTAGCGAGGGCCCATGGGTCAGTGGTTACTTTAGGAGGTGGCCTTAGGGTCTGTGGAGAAGGAGGGTCAGGGCCATGGTTTAATGAGGGTATGGGAGAATCAGTTTTAAGGTTTAGGTTTATGGTTTTAAGGTTTATGATTTTTGGGTTTAGAGTTTAGGTTTAGGGTTTATGGCTAGGGTTTAGTTTGTGGTTTTGGCTTTAGGGTTTTAATTAAGTAAACTTATCTTTTACTTAGTTATGGATGTTAGCATTTACAAGAAGATGTACCTTGGTGTATGCTTTCATGACATTCTTCTTGATAAGACTAGAGAGGAGTCCAACGAAACTTGAATTATGGAGGTCAACTTTAGAGTCCAAAAGGTTTTCATTTAAGTAGATCTAAAACTGAATATATGGAGTGTAATTTTAGTTGTAGAGGTTTTAGTGGTAGTGTTGTGACTTTAGGTGATCAAGTCATTAATAAGAGTGAGCAAAGATATTTAGGCTCATTGTTCAAAATGATGGTGAAATAGATGGAGATGTTATTAGTAGAATTCAAGTTGGATGGTTGGGGAGGAATGCATCCGCCTATTATGTGATAGAAAAGTTTCACTTTAAACTTAAGGAAAATTTTATAAGATGGTAAGACCCAAATGACTTATGGTACGTAATGTTGGCCAATAAAAGAGAAACATATGACTAAGTTAAGTGTTACAGATGAGGATGCTGTGGATGAGTAGCTTTACCCTAGAGATAGAATGCAAAATGAGTATGTTCAAAAAAAGTTGGAGTAGCTCCAAAGGTAGATAAGATTAGGGAGAGTCCTTAGATGGTTTGGCCACAAGCTGACCGTCCATGACCCATTAGGAGTAGATGCATTAGATTTGCCTTATGTTAAGAAAGAGGGTAGACCTAAAAAGACTTGGTTAAGATGTATAAAAAAATGATCTTAGTTTACTTGAATTAAATGATAATTTGACACATAAAGAACACAACGAGACAAAGGATTCATGTAATACCCCACCTAGTGGGATTAAGGCTTGTTGTTGTTGTTGTTGTTGTTGTATTATTTATTTTAATTTAAGTGTATTTTTATTTTTATTTAGTTTATTTATTTTAGGTTTAATTACTTTACTTTAGGTTTTCTATTTTAGTTTATTCTATAGGTTTACGGTTAGGTTTATTTTTTTAGTTTAGTTTTATTTTTATTTTATTTTTTAGGTTTAGCTTTTATTTTTTATTTTTAGGTTTAAGTTTTTACTTAATTTTTTTAAGTTTAGGTTTTAGGTTTTTAATTTAAGTTTATTTTAATTTTTTTTTTTTTTAGACAGCTTAGTTTATTTTAGTTTAGTTTACTCTTTAATTTAGGTTTATGTTAGGTGGTTTAGAATTTATTTATTTTAGTTTAGTTTTATTTTATTTTATTTTAGTTTATATTTTTAGGTTTATGTATTTTATTTTATTTTAGATTTATTTTTAGGTTTAAGTTTAATTTTAGTATTTTAGTTTCATTTTGGGTTTATTTTATTTTTATTTTTGTTTAGTTTTATTTTATTTATGTTTTTATTGTTTGGTTTATTCATTTTAGTTTTAGTCCAGTTTTAAATTTATTTTAGTTTATTTTATTAGTTATTTTATTTATCTAGGTAGATTTTTAGGTTTTATTTTATTTTATTTTTTTACATTACATATTTATTTTAGTTTTATTTTTAGATTTATTTAGGTTCTTTAGGTGGCCCAGTGGCCCAGGGTTTAGGGCCCAGGATTTTTTTTTAGGGCCCAGGGTTTAGGCCAGGTTTAGCCCAGTTTAGTTTAGGATCAGTGTTCATATCTCAGCCCAGGTCATTTAGTGCCCATGTTGCCTAGCTTATGGTTTATTTGAGTTTAGATCATCAGTTAACCCAGGGCCCAGTCCTGGGATCTTTATCTAGGCCCAGTGGCCCATGTATATTTAGGTTTCAGGTTTGGGTTTTGGTCTTATTTTATTCAGTTATTTTAGGTTTATAGTGGGGCCAGTTTAGGCCTGGGCCCATGATTTTTTAGAAAAGCCCAGGGTTTAGGGCCCAGGGTGTGGTAAGGCCTTGGATTTACTAGTGGCCCAGTGGTGAATCAGTGGCCCAGGGCCCAGGTATGCAGGCCCAAGAGAGCATGGCCCAGGCCCAGGGCATAGAGTTAATAGGAGTGCAGTCTTAGTGGTTTAGTTTGGTTTGGCCCAGGCCAGAAAGCCCAGAGCCCAGGACTGGGGCTCAGTGGCCCAGGATCTGAGCCTAAAGCCCAGTTGCAGAGTTTAGGGCCTGATCTGATGGTTAGTTGAGTTCAGGCCCAGTGTGGTTATTATTTTTTTTTAATATGCAAACCACTCCAAGCATATAGTTTATTTTTATTTATTTAGTTTATTTTGATCACTTTATTTTTATTTAATTTAGTTTAGGTTTATTTATTTTAGGTTTATTTTATTTTATTATCAGGTTTAGTTTATTTAGTTTATTTTATTTTATCTTATTTAGGTTTAGGGTTTATTTTAGGTTTATTTTAAGTTTTATTTTGAGTTTAGGTTTATTTTCATTTATTTTATTTTATTTAGTTTAGGTTTAGGTTTAGGTTTATTTAGTTTAGTTTATTTATTGTAGGTAGGTTTATTTTATCTATTTTAGGTTTAGGTTTTATTTTTTTTATTTTAGTTTATTTTTGGTTTATTATTTAGGTTTAAGTTTTAATTTAGTTTTTATTTTATTTTATTTTAGGTTTATTTTATTTTTATTTTAGGTTTAGTTTTTATTTGGTTTATGTTTTTCTTTTGTTCAATTTAGATTTTTATTTATTTTATTTTTTTTAGGATTAGTTTAGGTTTTAGTTTATGTTTTTGGTCTATTTAATTTTTATATTATATTTTGGTTTAGGTTTTTTTATTTATTTCATTTATAGGTTTTATTTAGTTTAGGTTTAGGTTTCTTGCTTTATAGGCTTTAGGGTTTAGGGTTTAGGGTTTAGGGTTTGGGGTTTAAGGTTTAGGGTTTAGAGATTTTTTTGGTTTAGGGTTAAAGGTTTAGCTTTTAGGGTTTTTTTTTTTTTTTTTAAGGGAAGCCCCAAGTAGGGGTATTTTATTGCCACAAAAAACAAGGTCCTTAAAAGGGGATAAACTGTAACCATCACCAAAGAGCTACAATCATAAGGAGTAAATCCCATCTAAGTACATCCAAGAGTAAAAGAAAGCAAAAATAATCAAAAGATACAAGATGGTTAACATAATAAGCTAAAATAAGAATAAAGCCAATGCTGGAGGATGTGGGAATGCATGATAACTGAGACACAAAAAAGAAGGAGAGAGAATCACGCAAAGTTATAAGAGGGAGATTAGATGCTTATGCACAAAAAAGTTTGAAGAAAACAAGATAATATGAGTGAGTTAGTAAGGAATTGTGATAGAGAAGGCTCAGGCTCAATCACATCTTGTTGGGGAAGATGCAAGTATGAGCATCCAAACTTCAGCATAAGGGTTACATCACATGAGCTACTACCGAACCAATAGGGAGTGAGATCATGCCCATCATAGCTAGCAAACCTGAGAAGGTAGCACCTAGTTGTTGTTATTCTTGTGAGCTTTACTACCGCAAAACCTAAGCAAAACTGTCTAAAGTATAGAGAATTGCTAAGAGCTGAAGGATAGGGAGTCTCATTCAAGAGAAATATCATCAATATATGCATCTTGACATGAGAATACATAAACATAAGAGAGTGAGCCATCTTAGCCAGAATCTCATCAATAGCCATTTCCAAGAAAGAAAGCAATCCAACATATAATCCCTCCACAAGAAAATTGCAGAGGAGACAACTTGGTGAAATTCTGCTAATCAAGTTAATGAGCCTATAATTAACACCATCCCAATATACGATATATAAATGAAGCTTGTGTAGAATGAAAGTCGTGAAACAACCCCATTATTAATATCCCGGAGAAAAGCAATAGTAAAGGAAGACAAGATAGTTCAACACAGAAATGGACTAAACTAACCAAAAAAACCAAGAAAGCAAAGAGAGAGCCAAGAAAAAAAATAGTTAGAGAAAGAAATTACAAGGTGTTCTACAATTCAGATAATCCAGATCAGCAATCAGCCCAGAAAACAAGACAAAAAAAGGCAACACAGCATAGCTCAACACAGGAAATGGACTGGAACCAACTGAAATTAGCACCCAAGAAAAATAGAGCAAAGATTCCAATAGCATTCACAATTCGATAATCCAGATCAACAATCACCCGTAAAATAAGAAAATACAAAAGGCAACACAAAGATAGCTCAACACAGAAATGAACGCAACCAACTAAAATTAGCACCCAAAGAAAATAGTTAGAGCAAGCTCAATAGCAGTGCTCGTACAATTCATAATCCGATCAACAATCAACCCATAAAACAAGACAGGAAAAGGCAACAACATCCAAGAAGGAACATTCATAACAATAGCAACAATATCCCAATTCAACCCACAATCCTGCGTAAATACCCATGTGCTTGCCATAACAACAATCATTGAGAGTATACAAACCATAGTTAAGATCAAGTATAAATTTGATTAGGCAAGGATCGCAATACTAGAAAGACTAAAAGGGATACACAAGGTTAAGACAAGCAAAGACAACTAATCGATAAACCAAATCCACAAACATCCAAAGTCTTAAAGAATAAAAAACATCAAACTATAGTACCTCTCAAAGAGAAATGACACTCCAATCCAAGAAGGTAACAAAGACAAACCCAATAGATGCAGGATTACAATATAAACAATGATCAGAATATGATTCACACACCTGAATTGAGAAAAACCAAATAACCGGCAATCGAAAGTCACTCCCATCGAGCAACTAATGCAACATTGTAAGCCACTAGAATATAAAATAAGAAGATGATTCCAAGTAGAGACATCATTACCAAGCAAGAATTTTAAGACAATAAAGGTCCAAAACCGAACTTGCTAAAACAAGAGGTGCAAGATGGCAAAAATAGCAGGAGGAAAATGGGAGAAGCAAGAGAAAAATTCTGGCAACCCAAAGGGATTAAAACCAAATCAATAAACAAATCAACAAACAACCATGGCAAGAAACCTCCAAAACCCAAAAGTAATTAAACCCCATCCATTCCAAGACAAGGATTTTAGACCAAAATAACCATTAAAAGAGACCGTATTACAATTTCTTCCTTGCGTGAAAGCATGCGAGGTTAGGCATTATATAAGCAAGGACACCTGAAAGTCCTCAACCCAACCAAAATCCTTTCAAAGATAAGTGTTGAAACCTTTATGAATTAGGCCTTTAGGGAGGAAAGAGTCCCAAGGACAAGCATCTAAAGAAATATTATAATCATCAAAATAAAACTACAACCAAAGATAATGCACACTAACTGTCTAGAAGCAACATAGGTAGCAATGCTCCAAGCCATATTGTCGAGAGAAAAACTTGTTAAAGAAGTTAGTACTAAAATCTAAGCCCATCAAAATAGATAACTTCCTCCAAAGAATGGTTAATTCTCTCGTTTAGAAATGAATGTATCAATGAAATTAAAGTCCCAAGTGGGATTGCATATAAAACAAGGCAACTGGTTCCAATTCAAGGCTAATTCTTCCATCTAAAGGCAAAGAGCAAAAGAATGATATCTATGAGGAGTATCCATAAAGAACACAAGGAAAGAAAACCAAAAAAAGGGAGGCGAAGAGGAGAATTAGATTCTGAGGTAAGGAAGCCCAAAATTGTCCGGGTTTAGCTTTTATGGTTAAGGGTTTAGGTTTTAGGGTTTTAGGGTTTTAGGGCTTAGGGTTTAGTGTTTAGCATTTAGGGTTTAGGGATTTGGTGGTTTAGGGTTTAGGGCTTAGGGTTTTGGATTTAGGTTTAAGGTTCATGTTGTAGTTTTGGGCTTAAGGTTTTTGGTTTAGGGTTTAATGTTTAGGTTTAGGTTTTCTATTCTAATTTATTTAGTTTAGTTTTATTTTTATTTTATTATTTAGGTTTAGGTTCTTTTAGGTTTAGGTTTAGTTTATTATTTTATTTTTTTGTTTAGGTTTAGGTTATTTTTAGTTTATGTTTAGGTTAATTTTATTATTTTATTTAAGTTTAGGTTTAGTAGTCTATATCTTATTTTACTTTAGGTTTAGTTTATTTTATATTTTATATTTTATATTTATTTTAGGTTTAGGTTTTTTCTTAGTTTAGGGTTTAGGTTTTATATTTTATTTATTTTTAGAATTAATTTTTAGGTTAATTTTTTTAGCTTTAAGTTTTTATTTAGTTTTTATTTTAGGTTTATTTTAAGTTTATTTTATATTTATTTACATGTAATTTTATATTTATTTAAGTTTTTTATTCTTAGGTTTAATTTATTTTTTAGTTTACTTTAGGTTTTTTATTTATTTTATTTTAATTTATTCTTATTAATTTATTTTATTTTATTTTAGGTTTATGAGTTTAGTGTAGCTTATTTTATTTAGGTTTAGGTCTTTAATTTATGTTATTTTATGTTTATAGTCAGTTAGTTTTGCTTTAGGTTAAGGCCTGGGCTGCCAGTTTAGCAGGGTTTTAGGTTTAGGCCCAGGGTTTAGGGTTACCCAGTGATTAAATTAGTTTAGTCTGCTATGCCCAGGTTTAGTGGCCCAGGTTATGGTTTAGGGAGCTCAGTGTTTAGGTGTCAAACCCAGGGTAGTGTGTGGCCAGTAGGGTCAGGGTAACCCCTAGTAGGGTAGGGTGGGGAGCCCAGGGCTTAGTAGTTTTTTTATGGAGTTAGGTTTATTTATTTTAGGTTAAGGTTTTTATTTATATATTTAGGTTTTTCTAGTTTAGGGTTTAGGTTATATCATGCACATTAGGATTTATTTTCAAGTTTATTTTTAGCCTTTAGATTTTTATCCTTTTATTTTATTTATTTTATCTTATTTTAAATTTATTTTATTTTATCCATGTTTAGTCTTTATTTAGGTTTTATTCTTAGGTTTATTTTATTTTAGTTTAGTTTAGGTTTTATTTATTTTATTTAGTTTATTTTATTATTTATTTTATTCTTCCGTAGTTTAGGAGTGGTTTCTAGGTCTAGTTATGCCATATAGGTCTATTTAATTTAGGTTAATCAGGTCGTGGTCTGGGTTGGGCCCAGCCTCAGCCTGGGCTCAGGCATCAGTTTAGACTCAGGCCTGTGGCCCAGCTCAGGATAGGGGCCTTTGTGGGTCAGGGCCCAGGCCCAGTAGGCCCAGGTCTAGGGCCCATAGTAGGGCCCAGGTGGGCCCAGGTCAAACCAGACGCAGGGGTCTAGGGCCCAGGATCTAGGGCCCAGGTCAGGTCAGTTAGGCCTGACAGGATCTCTTGGCCCAGTGGCCCAGCCTGGGTGGCCCAGCATTTTTAATCATCAGGGCCCAGGCCAGGTCTGGCCCAGGGCCCATGGCCCAGCCTAGGGCCCAGGGTCAGACTAGGGTGAGCCTGGGCCTAGGATCAGTTAGTGCCCAGGCTTTGTGTGAGCCTTTATTTTATTTAGGCTCAGAGCCCAGTAGGTTTATTTGTTTATTTCTTATATTTTAGTTTATTTTATCTTTTTAGTTTAGTAAGTCATTTATTTTATTTCTTTAGTTGTTTTTATTTTATTTAATTTTAGCCCACGTGAGTTTAGGGGGGTTATTATTTTATTTTATTGTATTTAGTTTAAGTTTATTTATTTATCTTTTAGGATTTATTTAGGTAGGAGGTTTTAGATAGTGAGGGTAGATTAGTGTAGGGGAGGGTGGGGTTTAGAGAGAATGAGAGGCAGCTAGTGGTGTGGATTTAGGTTTAGTGGTTTAGGTTTAGGTTTAGGATTTAGGGTTTAGGTTTAGGATTTAGGTTTTAGGTTTAGGGTTTGGGTTTTAGTTAAGGGTTTAGGGTTTTTGATTTTTTTTAATAGAGAGAAAATTCAGATTCAATATTTCTTCTTTTTGATTTCATCAATGAAGTAACAAACTGGAGAAGTGAGGTAATCAAATGACTTCCTTGGGGCTAGCTAAAGTCTTGTGTTTCGGGGATATCCAGACTATATACCCATTACCATGCAATCCTATATAAATCAACCCATGAATAGAGGAAAGTGAGCTTAACATTCATACACTTTAGCTATAAGCGCATGCATTTCTTATGTATTTATAAGCATCATAACACACATTATTATTCATTTATTTTTTGAAAATACATTTGGATTTAATAATGATATTAGCCATGCATAAAATAAATTAAATCAACACATGCAAGCTTATATAAAGGAAATCCATTTTATTTTACTTGATTTTGAAGAGGTGGAATTCAAATGACATACCAAATTTAACGGGATTGGAAAGTGGACAACCAAATATAAGCATATAATTCATTCAACTAAACTAGTTCTTAACGACAATCAAATCAAATAAGATTATTTAAAGCAAACCAAAGCATCTTTTTTAATTAAGTTTTGAATTTTATTTGAATTGAAGAGGATAAAAAAAATCTTCACTTGCTGTTTTAAACCCATTCCCACATTAGTGATTTGATTTTACTTTAAGAAATGTAATTAAGTTGATTTTATGGGATGATTATGTTGAACCCTTAATTAGAGGAATTAATTACCCTTACTAATGTCACCTTAAAGTAATTAACTAAATAATTATGAGCTAACATGATAAGCATGGAAAATAAACTTGCAATGATCGTAGGAAATATGAAATTTGCTCATGATTAATAGTTAATTAGATCAAGGGACTTAATGAATTACACTTTTGGTTTTCTCACACATGTGGACTAACCATAATTTCATTAAACTCCTTTAGGTTATTAAATAACCAAAGATCTACTATGATTTAATTTAATTAAGGTCCCATGTGATTATGATTTCAATTTGATTAAGTGATTTAATTAATTAAATCTTTAATTAGTTTCATTTTAAAAGGGTGAAATGAACTTGGGAAAGGGGCACCAACCCTATTCTTTAGTTCACTTAGTGTTGAAAAAGTGATTAATAAAATTAATTAACTAATTTACTTATTAATTAATTAACTTAAAAGAGTAATTAAGGTTTAATTAGTCAATTTTTTAAGTGAGCAATAAATCCCAAGAAAATCGGGGAGGAGAGGTCATCCCATTAAATTAACCCACAAAATTTGAGATTAATTGCTCACGTAATTAAAAAAGTAAGCTTTAATAAATTTTGTAATTAAACTTTAATTACTATTCAAAATTAGTTAAGATCATTTTTAATTAATTCTCCTCTGAAATACCTTTAAAATTAGTATTTATTAGCATTTTTTATTTCTCTATGATTTTTTTTATAATTTTTAGAAGTTTCAATCATTAAAAATGATTAATTAAGCCTAATTAAAACATAATCTTGTTAGTGCCATGTGGCACACTTCGCGAATGTGCTTTCCACATGGCGTGAGATTGGCTTCTTAAAAGTTATCCGACTCAGTCCCTATCTGGCGGCGGTGGACTCGCTTTCTCATCCGCCATCCAACATTCGATCTAAGATCGGATGGCTACAATTAATCCCATAGCTTAATATAATTAAATTAGATCAATCTAGCGATCTAATCACAATTGTCCATTCTGATCATTCGGAATGGACGGTGCGTCATCGAACGTCACTCGAGTGAGGGAGAACGGAGTCCGTTCACCATTGCTCACTTTATCTGAGCTTACCCTAGCTCGGATCAACTCCAAAAGGATACCACACCTTCACGACATTGATCGGAGGGGATCAAACGATCATGATCACATAAGATGCAAGCTTTCTTCAAAAAACTCCAACCCATTTTTGCCTAAGGATCGGTTATGGAAGCATACCTCGTCGGAGCTCAAGACTAGTGGCTCAAAAGATTGAGGAAGCTTCATCTAGTGGAGATGAATCTCTATCAAGCAGTAATTGGATCAATTCCTCGATGTTCACTCAGAAGGCCAAGAACTAATGATTTGCAACTCAGCTTTAATCAAAGTTCCACCTCTAGTGCTCGAGAAGCTTGGGAGATGATTCTTTCTTACTCGACAAGGCCTAGGGAGGTGTGTGCAAAGTTAATTTGAGTTTGATGTAGAAATGGGGAAGTTAGGTCAAAAATGGGAGTGTCTTATTTTGGGACAGATAGGAGTGCCATTTTCTGATCGTGGAACCAGCTTGGGAGCTTAGGGAATGGCTCTAATGGCTCATATTGGGTAGCTAGGGCTCTCATGAATGATTTTTGTGTGTGTTTGAGTGGAAACACGAGGGTGCATACCCCCCCCCTCCCCCGTTCATCTTGATCGGACGGTGGGACTAGGTTTGGCTTCCAGTGGTCATCTGACCATCTCGAGGAGTTATGGGTTGGAGGGAGGAGGTGAGTTGGCTTAGCTTGGTTGGTTAAAGGTGCGGAGGTGGCTTCCATGGAGGAATCATGGGTGTCCTATGGGTTTCAAATGCTCCAATGGGGAGGCTGAGGTGATTTCACCACCCATGGGTCATGGCCGACCCAACCACCCCTTGGGTTAGGTTAGGCAATGTCTTAGGTGCCTAGGTGGACCATTGGATGAGTACCAAGTGGCCAAGGAATGGTAATGACCACTTACATGGATGATTTGTCTCATGTGATACCCTTGACCCAAGGGTAGAATGATCATTTGGCATTAGATTTGATTTGGGAAGATTTGAAATGAGCCAAAAGTGGTTAGCCCAAATTTCAAGTCAATTGGAGTTAAGTTGGTTAGGTTTGGCTCAATTTGACTCATTTATGTCAAATTAGGTTAGGTTGGGTCATGTTGACCAATTGGTCAACTTGGATCAAACCAAGGGTTGGGTCAAGTTCATATGATCATTTTGGTTATTTTGGTTCAATTGGTTTTGTTTAGTTTGGAATAGATTTGATTTTGGCTCATTTGAATTCATTTGGGTCAAATGAGTTAAGTTGACCAATTTGACCAAATTGGCCAAATTGACTTGGGTTGGGTGTTGGTTTGGGTTTAGTTGACCAATTAAAGATAATCATTGGCTTTGGTTTCAATTAATTTGGATTTGGTTTTGAATTAGGCCAACTTGGACCTTTAGGTCAATTTGGACTAAGTAGGTCAATTAGGTTTAATTGGGTCCAATCATAGCTTTGGTCAAGTTCAACAGTAAATTTGGAATGAACTTGAGCCATTGGTTGTAATCAATTTGGTTTATATTTTAATTTGACCCAATTTAGCCTTTTAGATCAATTTGGCTCAACTTGGGTCAAGAGGGTCAATTGGGTTTGGTTAGACTCAATTGAAGGTCAAGTCATATTCAAATATTTATTTTGATTTGTTATGAATCATTGGTTTCAAAGGATTTGGCATAGATTGCAATTTGGCTAGTTTGGATTCATATGGGTTAAGGGGTTGACTTGGTCAAATGACCAAGTTGACTTGGTTTGACCCAATTTGTGATAATTGATCAACTTAGGGTGATCAATAATCACTATGGGTGGTTTTGATGGGCTTGGTTCAATCTAATTTGGGTATGATTAGAACTGTTGGCTTAATGAGCCTCATGTTCAATCCGATCAATTTTGATGATAACAAACGAATGCTTGGATATTTTAATGTATGTTTTATGTGTTTCAGATATATTAATTGCTAATTACATATCTAATACATCTCACAACATGTTTGAGGAAATTGCAAGAATAGAAGAATGAAAGATAGATCAAAATGGATAATGTGAAGCTCAAGATATAATATTTTAGGTTATATACATTTATAACTATCTTAGAAATTCATATGAGTTTATTGGCATGAATCAATTTGCTCACAACTTAACAAATTATTTTATTTATTTTAGATAATGATAATGAGGCTAATTTATATAAATCTCTATCTAATTAACATTCAATTATGTGTTTCATACATAGCATTTGAATTATCAAAAAAAATAAATGATTATAAATTATGACTATTAAGTGTAATTAGTTTATATACTTAATATAATTAAATATTTTAATTTAATTTCAAGGTTATATGATAACTAACATATGTATGATTATATATAAATTATATCATAATACTTAAATGTCATATTTTAAAATTAACAAAAATATGTAAAATTTTGTATTTTGGCCAAAGTCATTTTATAATCAAGAAATTTATATATGATTTTATCTCCATCGGATTCCTTGGATTTTTTTTTCCTTTAATTTGATAGGTCACATGACCAACGGTTGATTAAAATTAAATTTAATATGACTTTTCAAACATTAGTTGATTTTAATAATGAATGCATGTTACATGCTTTGAATATATTAAGTGCCATATTTGATTATTTTTTAGTGCCCATGTGAATAGCTGAATTTTGGCTAGTTGAATTTAATTTTTCTTTAATATAAATTATGTTTTTGTTGAATATTAAATTATTATATGATAAAATAATGTTAGAATAATATATTTTTTTGAAATAATTCAAAATGACACTCTTGCTTATAAATAGCTCTCATTCTCTTTATGAAAGTATTCCTCATTCAAATTCAAAATCCCTCCATCAAATCTAAGAGAAAATTTCCTAGATTTTCTTTTCGAAGTGTTCTCCAAATATTGCAAGATCAAATCCTTGGTTTGGAAGCTTCAGCATCTTCAACTAAGCAAGCATTCTCAAATTACTTGAGTTTGTTTTCTTGATCTTAATCCCTTTTTAGTTGTTCATACTATTTTCACCATCTATTTACTCTTTCCAATTTATACTTTTGGTGGATTAGTCTTTGGACATCAAAGTCTAAGTTTTTCATATCAAAGTTTCTTCAATCATTTTTTTGTGAAAAACTTGTGATATTTTGTAGGATTTATTTCAACTTGCTAAATTTTTATCTCCTACAAATTTCTTTGGTTTCTTGAAATATTTCTTCATTATTCTTTTTTAAAGATCATTTATTCTTAGATTTATTTTAGAAGTATATTTTAAGCATTTTAAATTAATTTATTATGCGATATTATTCATATTGCTAGATCTCTTATTAATTAAAAGCTTACTAGCCTACTTAGATCTATTATATACTAATTTTATTTAAGTATTTTATGATCATTTGCATTAATTGAAAGCATCTTTTGATTAAAATATAAATTAATTGCTGAAATTTATTTTATTGTGCAAAAGAATATTGTGAATTTATTTTGAAATCATTTTTATATTAGTCTACAAATTATAATAGCATAAACATCTTAGTAAGATCACTTTAAGATATTTATTTTACTATTTCTTATCAATATTAAGTGAGCATTCTATCTTGCCAAATTATTAAGTTGTAAAGTGATCATTTATAAGTTGTGAGATCATTTTTTGAATTGGATAGCTTGGTATATTTGTGAGAGATTTATTTTATCAAAATTTATTATTTTGTATTTTTCTTTTCATGTTATAAAATTTTTATTGGGGTTGTACTTGCCCCCTTTTATAAGAGAGTACATATTATTGTAGGGGTTGTACTCGCCCCGTTATAGGAGAGTACTATTTGTAAGCTATTTTGCATTTAGTGAATTCCTAGCCAGGGGTGGCTAGGCATGGACTTAGGCTGGTTTTGGGGTTTGGCTAGACCATGTAAAAATTATGTGCCTATTGTCTCTCTTTACTTTACTATACTTTTATTAGTTGGCTTGATTTTGGGTTTAGTTTTATTTAGTTGAGTTTATATATGAATCTGGGATTGATATATAAATTCAATTGCAATTGGCTTGGGTTCAAA
The DNA here is from genome assembly GCA_021442155.1 of Cymbidium sinense. Classification (NCBI taxonomy): domain Eukaryota; kingdom Viridiplantae; phylum Streptophyta; class Magnoliopsida; order Asparagales; family Orchidaceae; genus Cymbidium; species Cymbidium sinense. The sequence continues at coordinate 96,446,779 of CM038225.1, forward strand.
TGGGTTTTGGTTCATTTGAATATTTCAAGTCAAAAGGGTTAAGTTGGTTTTGACTTGGGTTGATTTTTTTTTTGGCTTGATGATTGTAGATTTCAGTTATATTTGTGATTATGATTGAAGGTATGATTGATTCATGAAAAATCAATTGAATTTGGGTTTTGGAATGAAGGAATTTGGCTAAGTCCATAGAGTTGGGTCATGTGGCTTAGGTTTGGATTTTGATTTGGTTTGATTTAGTTTTGATGATTTAAATGTATATTTTATTTAAATTTGTGAATATGATTGAAAATATGATTAATTTGTGAGAAAATCAATTGATTTTGACATGATTTGGATTAAGATTTGCCTAAGTCCATGGGATAGGTCAAATGGCTTAAGAAGTGTTCTGATTTAATTTGATTTAGTTTGATTTAGTTTTGATCATTTGAATGTAGATTTGATCTATATTTAGGAAGATGATTGACGATATAAATTGATTATGAGAAAATCAATTAATTTGGATTGATTTGGATTACGATTTAGCTATGTCCATGGGATAAGTCATACGGCTTTGGAAGGATTTCAAGTTTGGATTTGATCATGGGCTTCAATCATTTCATTTTGTAATTTGGGTTTGGATTTAGATTTAAATTTGATGTTTGAATTGAACTTTAGGTTTGGTTTGAGATAGTGAACATGGATTGGGTTTGGGTTGTAGGGTAGGTGGATTTTCTTAATCCCTAAGGTATAACGTAATCCTATGATTAACCCTTCTAAGTCTTCAGGCTTAGGTTAAGTGTTTACCTACTTGTTAGAAGTGTCTTATGACTAGGGATGTATTAGTGTCTAGAAGACTCATAAGTCTAAGATGGGAAGATTGAATATACACTCCAGAAGTAAGGTCAACAGGCCTTAGGCTCCATAGTGTTTCCCTTAGAGATAAATGAATGGAAGACTGAACCCAAGTTTCATATTATAGACTCTGATACATCTTTCAACACTTTGCTTGGGTGACTATGGATACATGAGAACAATATAGTTCCATCCTCTCTACATCAATATATGAAGTTTGTGAGAGATGGGATCATTAAATGAGATCTCAAGCAATTTACAGTTCATGAGGTCGGCATATATGAGGATGTGGCTTACTACCTCCCTCAAAATCAACAAGTCTATTCTTGTGAACTTGGCCAAAGTTTAAAAATAAAAGAAAAACAAAAAGAAAAAGAAAATGAAAGAGAAAATAAAAGAGAAATGAAAAGAAAATATAATGGAGCAGAAATAGACTTGGAGGAGGAAGTGGAACCTGACATTAGATTCCACCCACAATTTGTTACTCCATTCAAACATATGAGTAGATGACCTGACCTCCACCAGTGAGGGAAGAGGCCAGAGGAAGTCCTAGGGGTGGAAAACCTCCTTATTGGCCACCCAATAGAAGATATGTCCCATCTACCAGGAGTACACCTGTTATCCATATATACTTAGGATCTAATTCATAGGATGAGTCTTATATGGTTAGCACACTAGCTAGCTATTCTCAGCAATAGATTCCCTTGGAGGTGACACTTGAGCTAGATAGCAATGAAGATCGGGCTCCAAAGCAAAGCATAAATGTATCCAAGTCTATATGGGAAACAGTTAGGCATCAGTTGGGAACCTTAGCTCTAATCCCACTTTTCTCTCAAAAAGCTGAGGGTTTGGTAGTTAATAAATAATCTAATTTCATAGGTGTGAAGACTTAGAGGTTTTTTCTGGGAGTATCATCCTCAAGTCTAGTTGTTATAAAACTTGAGGATGATTCATATAAAAATTTAATAGAATTGCCTTTTGATTGGTACTTGCCTTTTCTTCATAATTTAGCAAAGAAAGGGTTAATCCCACATACTTGGTCAAAGCACATGTTAGACTACTTTGAAAGAATATAGATGAACAAATGCAAAAGCTCTCAATCAAGATCAAGACTAGGATTCAGTATAGTGGGTCCAGTCGTGATGACTATTATTGCTTAGTCATCACCAATCATTTGGAATCTGATAGGTTGTTTTCAAATCACATTAAATCATATGAGGAGCTATGCTTAAAAACTTCAGATGATCTAGATGATTTTGAAGTCAAAGATGTACTTCCAGAGTTTGAAGAAGAGATCAAGTCAACCATCAATGAGCTCAAGGAAATCAACTTAAGAACTAAAGAAGATCTACGCTTGACATACATTTGTTCATTATTGAATGAAATTGAAACCAATGACTAAGTTTAAAGACTGCTTTGCATGGAGTTATGAAGAGCCTGGATTGGCTCACATAGTGGTCTATAAACTAGCAATAGAGCCTACTGCTAATCCTATTAAGCAAGCTCTTAGGTTTATGATTAAGCATAGAACAATAGGTCATTTTTGGAGTCAAGAAATTGATCGATGCTAGGCTTCATCTGAGAAAAAAAATACCCTACTTGGTTAGCTAGCGTCATCCTAGTTAAGAAAAAGAATGGCCAAATTCACATATACATCAATTTTGGGGATTTAAATAAGGCATGTCTAAAAAATGAATTTCCACTACCAATCCTAAAGCTGATGGTGGACATTACCTCATCTCATACAGTCTTCTCTTTCATAGATGGCTCATCTAGATATTACCAAATAAAGATGGCCACTGTAGATGATAAAAACATTTCTTTTAGAACCCTGATCAGAATCTATTGCTATAAGGTCATGCCTTTCAGCCTTAAAAATGCCAGTACTACATACCAGTGGGCTATGACTCGAATCTTCGACAAACTCATTCATCATGAAGTCGAGTGCTATGTCGATGAACTCATGGTCAAAAGTGGAGAAAAGCAAGACCATCACTTTGACTTGAGAGTAGTTTTCAAACAGTTAAGATAATTTAACCTCAAAATGAACCCCTTGAAGTATGCATTTAGAGTGGCTTTAAGGAAATTCTTTAGGTTTCTTTTCTGACTCCAGGGAATCAAAATTGATCTAGAGAAGATCAAGGTGATATCAGAAATGCCACCCCTAAAAGTTTAACTCAACTCAGATCATTCTAAGGGTGATTAACGTATCTAAGATGCTTCATATTCAACCTATCAGGAAGATGTCAGACATTCTTAGCACTTATCAAAAAGGATGCCAAGTTCAAGTGGGTTGACAAGTGTGAGCATGCCTTCGAAGACATCAAGCGTAACCTGATGATGCCACCAGTTCTAGAAGCCCTTATCCCGGACAAGCTCATACTTTACACTGCTGCGTTAGATGAATCCCTTGGTGCTTTGTTGGCCCAAGCGAATGATGAAGGGTAGGAAAATGCACTCTACTACCTTAGTTGTTGTCTAATCCCTACTGAGGCTAATTATCCGCCCATTGAGAAGCATTGCCTATTTTTAATCTTTGCATCCCAAAAGCTACAACACTACATGCTTCCTCATAAAGTGAAATTAATCTTTAGGATCAATCCACTATAGTATCTCATGACATAGCTAATGTTATCTAGATGGTTGGCATGATGGTCCATGATCCTCTCATAGTTTCACATTACCTTATACACCTCCATGTGGTGAAAGGACAAGTGCTAGTGGATTTCTTAGCAGCACACCCACTTCCTACAGACTCTCCGCTTAGTGATGCTCTCCTTGATGAACTTAGGGGATACTAGCATTCACCATTAGGAGATGTACTTTGATAGTGCGGCTTCATCTTCAAGAGGAGAAGAACCATAATCTACTATTCCAGGAAAGGCAGGGGTAGGAATAGTTCTCTTAACTATGGATCACAATGCGATGAGATTCTCATATCATCTGTCCAATCCTTGCACCAACAATGAAGCCAATGAGGATTTAGTCTAGAGTTAGGCATTACTCTAAGCATCCAGAACATCAACATCTTTGGAGATTCTTAGCTAGTTATCAACCAAATAGTTGGGCCCTATATGATTATAAAGCCCAAGCTCCATCACTATCACAAGTACACCATGGAGTTATTGGCCTAAAATCCCAAAGGTTACCATTTATAAGATTCTTTGAGGTGAGAATGTCATAGCGTATGCTTTAATCTTCAATGAAAAGTTCATTGTCATAAAAATATAATATTGAACTCATCAAAATAAAAGGTTTCATTGCCAAGAAAGGATAGTACATTGATTACTAATTCCACTTAAGAGAATAGAATCAAGAGAATTTTCATGAGAGCCCCGGATCTTTCATATGTGGTTATGTGATCAAATATTGCATGGATCAAATATTGCATGGATATGGCTAGGCGATGCCACCAATGTTAAATACACGGTGTGGTCCCTCACCAACCACCTAACATTCTACATCCTACATTGGCCTCATGGTCATTCTAGTGTTGGGGAACCAACATAGTGCATCCAATTGGTCCTCCTTCTTTCAAGGCTCATCGATTCATCTTAGCTACTACTGACTACTTTCCCAAATGGGCAAGGTGATTCCTCTTAGAGAGGCCATAGCTCAGCATGTGCTATACTTTTTTAGGAATAATATTGTATATAGGTTTGCAATGTCTCGATGAATTATATCTGATAATAGTACTGCATTCAAGAGCACCGAGATCAACAACTTTACCCTGGAGACATAGCATAGATTGGAGATATTCTACCATCAACCACCCGAGGGCAAATGGCTTATGAAAAGCCCTCAACAAAACTCTCATCCAAATACTGAAGTAGACACTCAACAATAACAAGAGATAATGGCATGAGCATTTAGTTGAAGCCTTGTGGGCTTCACCACATATAGACTCCAACTCATCTACTCCTTTCTTTTAGTGTATGGGTCGCTCTACCATTAGAAGTCAAATTTTCATCACTAAGGATAGTGGTAACATCACTAATAGAATGCCAAGTTACGGTTAGAAGAGCTCAAAAGTTTGGAGGAGAGACACTTGCAGGCATGATAAAACCTCTTATTGCACAAAGCTAAAATGATTCAAGCTCACACCAAATTGGTTTGTCCTAGATCTTTTCAAGTATGAGAGCTTATTTTAGTTCTAAGGAGATTGATTGTTGCCCATCATAAGATGGAGGCATGTTTGAATCCACATGGGAAGACCCTTTTTCCATAGAGAAGGCCTACCAAGGAGGATCTTATCAACTTATTAATTATAAGGGAGAGTGCCCAATGCGTTCAATCAACAGGCTCTACTTAAAAAAAATATTATAAATCATATTTGAAAATAATTATCATCAATGAAAATTACTTTTTGAATTCAATCTCTTCCATATTGAAAGTATTATTGTTAATGAATTCACCATGATGTGTTTAAGGTAGGTGTAAGGAACCTGAGTGACATCCTATCCTTCATCGACACAACAAAAATAGGAACTACAAATAAACATATAAAGCAAACACATATCTTTTATCTCGGGTTACTCTGAGTTGAGATAACACCCCCAGCAGTACTCACTTAATAGATGCTATAGGTTGGGCTGTCATGCTACCTTGCTAGTGTGTCTCTCTAATGGTTTTCTTATTTTGGAAGATGTATGTATGCTATGCTTTCCTTCTTTACTTGGCCATTGCACACCGATGAGCACCTTATTAGTTTGGTAAGCTTTACTGCATGGCCAATAGGCTACCTCATGTTGGCTTCATTTAAGAGGATGTGAGTCTGCTATACTTTCTTCTTAGATTATCCTTCATGCACTTACTGGGATGAGTATATTTGAAGTTTATGATAAGTCCCCTAGTGGCACCTTCCTTCTTGGCTGCTTCAAATCTAGGTCTAGTCTTTCCACAAGGCAACCCACTTACTAGTCACTCTAGGTCAGATAGCATCTATCATGTCGATGATAGACTATTCTGATGATCAGTTCCACTCAGAAAGTTGTAAGCCTACATTATTTCTTTCTAGATTGATCATTGTACACCGACAGTCACCTTAGGTTGGTTGGTTCTCACTATGCTGATTAATACTCTACTCATGCTGACAGATACACATTAGGTAGTTAGTTCTCACACTTTAGGATACACCACTTAAATTGGCCACCATACACATATAAGATTTCTTTTTTAGGGATCAAGATAATGTCCCTAGTAGCACCTCCTCTATGGGTACTATATTTGTATCACGTTCTTTGCGACCCCATTTAGACACTACATGGGTTACTATCAGAATGGACAGTTCCCCTTTCCTAGTAATCACCCCTATGGTTAGAGAATTTTTCCTGTAGATGTGTAGATTCTCCTTTGGTCCAGTAAATCTAAGATAGGTCAAGGCCGATATAGCCCCTTTCAGTGTGGGCCCTCACACAAATAGGGTCCACATAAACATATAAATAAAATATATATTCACTTGTTGATTAGGAGGACATCCCTAGTGGTACTTTTTCTGATGAAGGCATCCTATCTTTAGGGCATTATCAATAAAACTCCCAATAAAAATTTCCTGACTACTCTTGAGTTGATATAAGTCCCTAACATTCACTTAGTCACCCATGTGGGTTCAATTTGTTGTACTACTAACGGGTTGTTCCTGCTTTAGAAGATGTAAGTCTCTACTACACCTTCTTCCCCAAGCACAAAGGACAACCCCTTAGGTTGCTTTGCATGGCCAATAGACTATCCCTTTTGATTTGTAAATCTAAGGTAGGATAAGTCTAATATAGCCCCTTCTCAATTGGTCCATCACACACCAACATGGTCCGTAAATTAAATCTATCAAATTTGATCAAGGCCACATCTCCAGCGGATATGCCCTCAATTTGAAATCAAACTAATCCAAATAAACCATATCAAATCACATAAAATTAAGATAAAATTAATCCTGAGTTCTTTTGAGTTGACATAAGTCCCCAGCGGCATTCCCCTAGTAGTTGCCTTAGGCCAGGTTCGAGTTGTCGTGCATCCAATAGGTCACCCAAGCGATTGTTCCTCACTTTGGAAGATGTAAGTCTACTTCCTTCCAGCATAGACACAAAAGGATTAGGTTGGGTAGCTCTACCCCCGTGGTAGGCTATCCCTTTTATTGGTAAACTGAGGTAGGTAAGGCGATATAACCCTTCTTAATGGGTCCATCCCACCGATGTCCATACATATATACTCAAATTAAATTAAACCCAATTTAATTTTCCCATGGAGTTAAATCACACCAGTGGAATCATTTATAAATAAGTCAAGCGAATAATCAAATTCAAGACCAACCTCCCTAGTGGAGCCAAATTAAAATAACTCCCTAGTAGAGTCTAAATCAAAGAAATCCAACCAAACTCTTATCCCAGTGAATACATCCCCAAACAAATCTAAGAAATCAAACTCAAATCCCAATCCCTAGTGGATAGCCTGACCCTGCTTCCTAAGTGGAAGGTTCTTATACCCAACCCCAAATGACTCAGCCCATGCTCTCCACATCAATTAAAATAAAATAAATTAAAATTATGATAATCCTTGATATTATAGATTCTTATCCCCAATTCTTCCACTAATCATATAATCAAATCAAATTCAAACCTTATCCCAATAGATTTTCTTCTTTTGCCTTGACATAGACCCCACACATGTCATGTCCAATACATGTGTAATCTCCTAGCGGATCTCCCTCCATATCCTTTACATAGAATTCTCATCAAATCTTATTTCATCTCTTATGCACACCTTTAATACTTCAACCAAAAGCTGAATAATGTATTCGTTCAAATTAAATCATCTTAACATTGTAATCAATATTTTATGATTTTTTATGGTGCAAGCTCAAACTAACTATACAATATCATGCTAAACATATTATAGTGTGAATTAACACACTATATTATATTATAATATATGATGTTATATTAAAATTTGCTATAATATAATATATTATATAACATTACACCTCATTAAAATCACTTAAAAGGAACAAATAACAAAATTTTCTTAGAATATGAATAATGTTCATTTTAGATGTAAAATTGTTATTTTTCTATTAGAAATGGTACAAAATAGCATAATTTTGGTGTTGCTTCTTGGTGTGTGTCATCAATTTGGCCTAATTCTTCCATCTCAACCTTCAAATTAACATTTTTTTGAGTTTTAACCCAATGTATTATAACAAAAACTAAAACATACTAAAATGTGCATTAACATTTAGTATCACACCACCACATTCATATATATGTGAAGTCATATTGTTATGTACATTATATTTTAATATGCTTTCATATAATATATTATCTTACATTACACCTTAAAATCAATCACTTTAAGCAAAAAAATATTATAAAATTTGGTTGAAAAATGAACATTTATTTTGGATGGAAAATTCCATTCTTTTGATTAAAAGACACACCATAGCACACCCTAATGATGTTCCCTAAAGCTTACCTTAAATTTGGCCAAATCCCATATCTCAACCTATAAATCAGTATTTTTATAAATTATACTAGTACAAACTCTACTACATCATATTGTAACAAACTAATGCTAAACAACAAGTAGTAATACACAATAATATGCTATAATGCATGATGCTACACTATGTTTTGGCATCCTATATTATAATACACTATAACATATTATGTTATATTATATTGCATATCACATCACAAGGAATTGCTTAAGATAAAAAATCATAAAATTAGTCTAAACAAAAAAAAACTATATATTTTATTCGTATCACTTACATATTTTAAATTGAAACAATATATTATGATGCCATGCTCTACCTATTATGAATTTGGCCAAATTCCACCACTTTAAAGTCTAAATCAACATTTTTATAAAAAAATGATAGTGTAGGCTTGATTGCATGATTGTAAAATAATAAAATGATCTAAAATGCATAGAACAATATATTATTATATATGATGTTATATTATGCTACAACATATAATATTTATTTTGATCATAAAACCTTATTTTTTAGACTACAAGTGGCATAGCACACCTTTGGTACTATGACATAATTCTCACTTTAAATTTAATAAATTTCATCATATGATTTATTAAATCAATATTTATATGATTTATATTAATATAGACTGTAGTGCATTAGACCATAATATACTACAAAATTTCAATACATCTTATAACATCCAAAAACACATCACTACATGCTCAAATATATGATGCTACATTATACTATAATATATGGTATTATAATATGATTTAGGGTTAGGGTTTTGGGTATTTAAATCTCTAATAGTAACGGGAAAGTCTCTTGAAGACATTTTCTTTAGCTACCATAACTATGTTAGGAATAGGTAGTCTATATCTACTCTTGATGAAATCTTTATTCAAGGCTTAGGGTTTAAAGTTTAGGGATAAGGTTTAGGGTTAGTTTAGGGTTTAGGGTTAGTTTAGAGTTTAAGGTTTAGGGTTTAGGGTTTGTGGTTTAGTGTTTAGAGTTTAGGGTTGTCAGTTTTAGGGTTTATAGTTTTAGAATTTTAGGGTTTAGGGTCTAGGGTTTACATTTAGGGCTTAAAGTTTATGTTTTAAGGTTTTAGGGTTTAGGTTTTAGGGTTTAAGGTTTAGAGATTAAGGTTTAGGGTTTAGGGTTTTGGGATTAGGCTTTAGAGTTTAGAATTTAGGGTTTTTGGGTTCAGGGTTGTAGGTTTACGATCATAATTTTACGGTTTAGGGTTTAAGGTTTTTTTTTAAAATTAAGTAAACTAGTAGGTTTAGGTTTATTTAGTTTATTTTTTATTTATTTAAGTTTATTTTATTTTTTATTTTTATTTAGGTTTATTTTTATTTTTATTTTATTTTGTTTATTTATTTTAGGTTTATTTATTTTAATTTAGGTTTTTTATTTTTATTTAATTTTTTAGTTTTAGGTTTATTTTTTAGTTGAGTTGTATTTTTATATTATTTTTTAGGTTTTATTTTTTATTTTTAGGTTTAGTTTTAGAGTTTTAATTTATTTTTTTAGGTTTAGGTTTTAGGTTTTTATTTTAGTTATATTTTTAGGTTTTATTTTTTAGTTGAGGTTTAGGTTTATTTTTAGTATATTTTATTTTATTTAGTTTAGGTTTAGGTTTATGTTTAGTTTATTTTAGTTTAGGTTTAGGTTTAGGTTTATTTTTTATTTTAGGTTTAGGTTTTTTTAAGTTTAGGGGTTTGTGTTTTATTTTTTATTTATTTTTACATTTATTTTTTAGGTTTAGGTTTTAATTTAGTTTTTATTTTTCTATTTTATTTTATGTTTATTTTTTATTTTAATTTATTTTTAATTTTATTTTATTTTTAGGTTTAGATTTAGGTTTTAGTTTAAGTTTTTATTTAAATTTATATTTTATATTTTATTTATGTTTACGTTTTTTTATTTATTTTATTTTTAGATTTTGTTTAGTTTAGGTTTAGGTTTTAGGTTTTATGGTTTAGTGTTTAGGGTTTAGGGTTTATGACTAGTTTAGGGTTTAAGGTTAGTTTAGGGTTTAAAGTTTTGTGTTAGTTTAGAATTTGTTTAGGGTTTAAGATTTTGGCTTTAGGGTTTGAGGTTTAGGGTTTAGAGTTTTAGATTTTATATTTTAGAGTTTAGGGTTTAGGGTTTATGGTTTAGGGTTTTAGGGTTTTAGGGTTTAAGGCTTAGGGTTATGGTTTAGGGTTTAGGGTTTAGGATTTAGGGTTTAGGATTTAAAATTTAGGGTTTGGGGTTTAGGGTTTTTTTGGTTCAGGGTTTATGGTTTGTGGTTTAGGTTTTAGATTTACATTTTATGTTTTACTTTAGGGTTTAGAGTTTAGGGTTTAGGGTTTAATGTTGTTTTTTTAATAGAGAACAAATTCAGATTCAACATTTCTTCTTTTCAATTTCATAAGCTAGGTAGCACCCCAAGTTTTCTAAGACACAAGAGTCGACATAAATAAAAAATGAGCACTTAAACAAATCAAAAAACCAAGACAAGTAGAACTGTCTCCATTGTAAAGAAACAATTTCATAAGCAACAGATCGGATCGGCCATTCTTCAGTTTCTTCAATTCCCATCAGAACCACTGCTGCCTCTCGAGTAGCGAGATCTACCATTATATCCCTGATCTCTGCCTCCACCACCACCACCACGGCTATAACCTCCATCGCTTCTCCCACCTCCATTACAACCTTTTCACCACCTCCATATCCACACCTCCATCCCCACCACCACTGCGATAAGCACCACCTCTCTCACCTCACCTGAGAAATCTAGGGAGCTAGTTGACGATGATGTTTCTTTTGACAAGGTTCTGCCCATTCTTAGGGTTTAGGGATAGTTTAGGGTTTAGGATTTAGGGTTTTGGGTTTATGATTTGGGTTTAGGGTTTAGGGATAGGGTTAGGGTTTTGGGTTTTGGGTTTAGGGTTAATTTAAGGTTTAGGGTTTAGGGTTTAGGGTTTAAGGTTTAGGGTAGTAAGTTTAGGTTGTAGGTTTAGGATTTAGGGTTAGTTTATGGTTTAGGATTTAGGGTTTATTGTTTAGGATTTAGGGTTTAGGTTTTTTTTTTTTAAAATTAAGTAAACTAGTTGGTTTAGGTATATTTAGTTTATTTCATATTTTTTATTTATTTGACATTTTTTTTTATTTTGGTTTATTTTTCATTTTTATTTTATTTAGTGTATTTATTTTAGGTTTTCTATTTTAGTTTAGGCTTTTTATTTTTATTTCTCTTTAAGGTTTAAGTTAATTTTTTAGTTGAGTTTTTTTTTTTGGGTTTAGCTTTTATTTTTATTTTATTTTTTAATTTTAAGTTTATGTTTTTATTTTACTTTTTTAGGTTTAGGTTTTAGGTTTATTTTTAGGTTTTATTTTTTCTGTTTAGGTCTAAGTTTATTTTTAGTTAAATCTATTTTATTTAGTTTCAATTAAGGTTTAGGTTTAGGTTTAATTTTTAGTTGAGTTTTATATTTATTTTATTTTTTAGGTTTAGGTTTTATCTTTTATTTTTAGGTTTTTATTTTATTTTTTTAGGTTTAGGTTTTAGGTCTTTATTTTACGTTTATATTTAGGTTTTATTTTTTAGTTTATGTTTAGGTTTATTTTTAGTTTATTTTATTTTATTTAGTTATGTGTAGGTTTTAGTTATTTTAGTTTAAGTTTATTTTTTTGTTTATTTTATTTTCATTTTAAGTTTAGGTTTTTTTTTTATTTTGGGTTTAGGTTTTATTTTTTATTCTTTTTTAGGTTTTATTTTTAGGTTTAATTTTTTTAGGTTTAGGTTTTTTTAGTTTTATTTTATTTTATTGTAGTTTTAGTTTTTTTTTAGTTTTTATTTTATTTATGTTTTTTAGTTTATTTTAAGTTTTTATTTAGTTTATTTTAGTTTATTTTTAGTTTTTATTTTATTTTATTTTTAGGTTTAGGTTTAGGTTTTAGTTTAGGTTTTTATTTAATTTTATTTAATTTAGATTTAGGTATTAGGTTATGTTTTTATTTTATTTTGGTTTAGGTTATTTTTGTTTATTTTATTTGTAGGTTTTATTTAGTTTAGGTTTTTAGCTTTTTAGGGTTTAGAGTTTAGGTTAATTTAGGGTTTAGGGTTAAAGGTTTAGGGTTTAGGTTTATAGTTTAGGGTTTAGGATTTTAGGGTTTAGGGTTTAGGATTTAGGGTTTCTAGGGTTTAGGCTTTAGGGTTTAGGGTTTAGGTTTAGGGCTTAGGTTTAGTTTAGGTTTAGGGTTTTTGATTTCTTTTTTTTAATAGAGAACAAATTCAGATTCAACATTTCTTCTTTTTGATTTCATCAACCAAGTAACACACCAAGTATTTTAAGACACAAGTGATGACATAGATAAAAATGAGCATGCATAGAGTAAATTAAAACCCTAGATTACTAGGACCGTCTCTATTGTGAACACATAGTTCCATAAGTAGCAGATCGGATCAGCCATTCATCAGTTTCTCCATTTCCCATCAGAACCACCTCGGCCTCTCGAGTAGCGGGATCCACCATCATATCCCTGATCTCTCCCTTCGTCACCACCATGTAATCTTATGCTCCACTCGCTCCATGTATCCACTACTCGATTGCCACCTCCATATCCACCCTCATATCCCCACCACCACTATGATAAAGCTTGCTCGACTTCTCCTCCTTTGGGAATTTAGGCCGGGCACGGTTGATAGTGTTGTCCCTGTCATCAAGGTTCTTGCCATTCTCAGGGTTTAGGGTTTAGGGTATAAGGTAAGGGTTTAGTGTTTAGGGTTTAGGGTTTTGGTTGTAGGGTTTAAATTTTAGGATTTAGGGTTTTAAGGTTTATGCCTTTATGGTTTAGGGTTTACGATTAGGGTTTAGGCTTAGGCTTTAGGGTTAGGGTTAATTTTAGGGTTTAGGGTTAGTTTTAGTGTTTAGGGTGTAGGGTTTAGGGTTTATGGTTTAGGGTTTAGGGTTTAGGATTTAGGGTTTAGGGTTTTCATTTAAATTAGGTAAACCGATAGGTTTAGGTTTATTTAGTTTGTTTTCTATTTAATTTAGTTTATTTTCTTTTATTTTTATTTAGGTTTATTTTTTATTTTTATTTAGTTTAGTTTATTTATTTTATGTTTATTTATTTTATTTTAGGTTTTTTATTTGAGTTCATTTTTTAGTTCAATTTTATTTTTATTTTATTTTTTTAGGTTTAGGTTATTTTTTATTTTTAGGTTTAGGTTTAGGTTTTTATTTTATTTTTATTTTAGATTTATTTTTAAGTTTTACGTTATAATTGAAGTTTAGGTTTATTTTTAGTTTATTTTATTTTTAGTTTGGGTTTAAGTTGAAGTTTAGTTTATTTTAGGTCCAAGTTTAGGTTTTATTTATTTTATTTTAGTTTATTTTTGTTTAGGTTTATTTTATTTTTATTTTAGGTTTAGGCTTTTTTTTAGTTTAGGTTTTAGGTTTTAGGTTTTATTTAGTTTTAGGTTTATTTATTAGGTTTAGGTTTTATTAAGTTTTTATTTTATCTTTATTTTAGGTTTAGTTTTTATTTTATCTAGGTTTTTTATTTTTTAGTTTAGTTTATGCTTTTATTTATTTTATTTTATTTTAGTTTTTATTTCTTTTTTTATTTTCTTTTTAGGTTTAGGTTAAGGTTTGGGTTTAGGTTTAGGTTTTACTTTATATTTTTTATTTAGTTTAGATTTTTTTAATTATTTTATTTTTAGATTTTATTTAGTTTAGGTTTAAGTTTTTAGTTTTTTAGGGTTTAGGGATTAAGGTTTTTTTGGTTTAGTGTTTAGGGTTTATGGTTTAGGGTTTAGTGTTTAGGGTTTAGGGTTTAGGTTTTAGGGTTTAGGGTTTAGGGTTTTAGGGTTTAGGGTTTAGGGTTTAGGGTTTTTAGGATTTAGGGTTTAGGCCTTAGGGTTTAGGTTTAGGTATAGTTTTTTTAGTTTAGGGTTTAGGGTTTTAGTTTTTTTTTAACAAAAATAAATTAAATTCATCAACCAAGTAACACACCAAGTTTTATAAGACACAAGCGACGACATAGATAAAAAATGAGCATGCATATAGGAAATCAAAAACCCTAGATAACTAGATTCATCACTAATATAAAGACACAGTTCCATAAACAGTAGATTGGATCGATCATTCTTTTGTTTTTCTAGTTCCCATCAGAATGCCCCCCAGTCTCTTGAGTAGCCAGATCTACCATCATATCCTTGATCTGTCCTCTGCCACCACAATGATCGTAACCTTCATCACATCTCCTGCTCCATAACCACCATTGCTTCGACCACCACCTCCACCTTTCCCAATGCCATATCTAGAATGAGCAGCTTTGTTGGTGAAGTTCTATCAGGTTACGCTTATTTTAGGTTTAGGTTTAGGTTTATTAGATTTTAGGGTTTAGGTTTTGTTTAAATTTATTTAGTTACTTTAGGCAGGTTTAGGGTTTGGGGTTTTAGTGTTTTTAAGGTTTAGGTTTAGGTTTTAGGGTTTATGCTTTAGGCTTTAGGCTTTAGGGTTAGGGACATGTGATGGAAAGGAATGATTTAGCATGTGTCATGTGATAGTATTGCAATTAGATTAATCATAAGGATCCTTTCACATTGAATAGAATTATTTAAAGAAAACCTAAACTTAGTTAATCTAAAATGTGTAATAAGCCATTCAAAAAGAACTAAATCAAATTAACATGCTTTAGAAAGTAGTTTATGGTAGGGATGAAAGAGGGCAACCTCTTTTCTTCTCTTTACAACACTTAGTTGCTAAGTGTAGGTCATATGAAACAAAAAAATACAAATTAAATCTTGCAAATCAATTAAAGCACTTAAAGTGAAACCACCCTTTAAGTTGAATCTTTCTACACTTAGAAAATCTTAACTATAAAGCCTAGTTACGACATAACACAACAAGCCTTAATACACATATAATAGATTAAGTCACCACTTCTAGCCTTATGTTAAGATGGTGCATGGTGTGACGTATATTTTATTTTGTGATGTATTATTTTAGACTAGATTTTTGGGTGTATATTTTGTAGACTAGATGGTTAGCTGTGATTAGCCTAATCATATTTTTTGCAGGGGATTATGTTTAAGGGTCCACTTAAAAATAAATATAAATGCTCTTTTTGCAGGTTGTTAAGCCCCTAAGCATAATCCAAGTTAGGACAGGTGGGCTTGGTTACCCATGTGCACGGTGCTAAATCCAAGTTATAAATATAACGCTTGGGTTGTTATATGTGTTTTAACACTTGTCTTTAGTGTAGTTAGATTTACTTTTCTTATTTTTAATGTAATTTTGTATTAGGAATTAGATTAGTGCTATGGTGGGATAAGGATGAGCATTGGCTAGAAGGCTTTGTTCTAGGAGGCCATGTGATGCCTTTGAAGTGGAGCAAACCAAATCAAAGAAGGAGAAAGATATATGAAGACATGAAGATTTGATGACCCCCCATAGCATTTATCATTTATAAATTGCAAATTATTCTTTTATGTACCAGTTGTATAAGGGTAGAGATGGGCTACCCATTTTTCTCTTTGGTTGTTTATTTTGGCTGCCGGCACATTACTCTTTTGCATTAGATATAAAAATTATTTGATGTTGTGTTTAAAGTATGCAATTAGGATGACATGCTTTTCTTAGTTTCTTTATATGTTTGATATTTGAATGTGTGGCTTTGAATGCGATTAGGCTCTTAGAAAAAAATAATCTTTCTACCCAACTACAACTCATAACTAAAGTTTTAAATAATTAATAACCTCACATAAAGCCTAAGAGATAAATTAAGATAACTAAAAGATTAAGAACCCTTATTTGAATGTTGAATAAACAACATGCACATCATATTATTTCACTCTTGAAAATAGGAGATTTCCATCCTTGCATGATAGGGGAATGCTTGACCTGTGAGGGCATCCTTTATGTTGAAAAACACCCTCTTCTTGCTAATTTAGCCAACAACCATATTTCATCATGCATGTAGGCATCAAAAACCCAAATCCTTTGTCTAAATGAAGTGTCAAAATAAATAAAATTTGAAAAGATTTTATATTAGACTAAGTCATATGCTCATACCACTCATGCTCTAGTCTCTTAGAGAGTGGGTTTAAGGACTTTAGTTTCTCTCTAATTAAACAACAGCCTAACTAATCTTATAAATCATATGACCTACTTCTTTGGTTTAAAGCGTAGGAGGTGTTAGCTGGCTGCCACTCCAAGCAATTACAAGTCCAGTAGTCGAGTGATTTATCCTATGATGGACTTATTTTTATTTAATTTTTAGTTTATTTTTAGGTTTTATTTTTTAGTTTAGGTTTATGTTTATTTTTAGTTTATTTTTCTATTTAGTTTAGGTTTTGATTTAGGTTTAGTTTTTTTTAGGTTTAGGTTTAGGTTTTATTTATTTTAGTTTAGGTTTACATTTTTTTTATTTTATGGTTAGATTTTTTTTACTTTAGGCTTTAGGTTTTATTTACTATTTATTTTTAAGCTTTATTTTTGGGATTATTATTTAGGTTTAGATTTTTATTTAGTTTTATTTTATTTTATTTTAAGTTTATTTTATTTTTATTTTAGATTTTGTTTTTTATCTAGTTTTTTAATTTTTTTTAGTTTCATTTAGGTTTTTATTTATTTTATTTTAGTTTAGTTTTTATTTTTATTTCATTTTATTTTTATGTTTAGGTTTTAGTTTATGTTTTTATTTTGTTTTATGTTTTTATTTTATTTTGGTTTAGGTTTTTTATTTATTTTATTTTTAGGTTTTATTTAGTTTTCATTTACATTTTTAGGTTTTTAGGGTTTAGTGTTTAGGGTTTAAGGTTTAGGGTTTAGTGTTTAAGCTTTAGTTTTTAGGGTTTTTAGGGGCTTAGGGTTACTTTAGGGTTTAGAGTTTAAGTTTTAGGTTTAGTTAGGGTTTAGGGTTCATGGTTTAGGGTTTAAGGTTTATGATTTGGGGTTTCAGGTTTAGGGTTTAGGGTTTAGGGTTTTGAATTTTGGGTTTTGGGTTTTAGGGTTTCAGGGTTTAAGGTTTAGGATTTAGTGTTTAGGGTTTAGGGTTTTAGTGGTTAGGGGTTATGATTTAGGGTTGTAGGCATCAGGTTTAGGTTTTAGGGTTTAGGTTTTTAATTTTAATTTTTTTATTTTTTTTTATATTTTTTAAATTAAGTAAAGTGGTAGGTTTAGGTTTATTTAGTTTATTTTTTTATTTATTTTACTTTATTTGATTTTAAATTTTTATTTAGGTTTATTTTTATTTTTATGTAGTTTAGTGTATTTATTTTAGTTTTGGTTTTTTATTTTAGTTTTTTTTAAGTTAAGGTTTAGGTTTAGATTTATTTTTTAGTTTAGTGTTATTTTTATTGTAGTTTAATTTTTATTCTTTATTTTATTTTTTTAGGTTTAGGTTTAAGTTTTAATTTATTTTATTTTGGTTTAAGTTTATTTATTTATTTTATTTTCAAGTTTTATTTAGTTTAAGTTTAGGTTTTTAGCTTTTGAAGGTTTAGGGTTAGTTTAGGGTTTTAGGTTTAGGGTTTATGGTTTGGGTTTTGGGTTTAGGGTTTAGGGTTTAGATTTTAGGGTTTAGGGTTTAGGCTTTTAGGGTTTCAGGTTTAGGGGTTAGGGTTTAGAGTTTAGGTATTTTTTTTAGGGAAACCCTTTGTAGGGGGTATTTTATTGCCACAAAAAGAGGGTTACAAGGTCCTTAAAGGGGATAAACTCGAGTTCAAAGAGCTACAATTTAGGAGTAAATCCCCATTTAAGTACATCCAAAAGCAAAAGAAGACATTAAAGCAATCAAAAGATACAAATTGATTAACATAATAAGCCAATGGAAGATTAGGGCCAATGCTCTGTAGGGCGTGAGAATGCATGACACTATGGAGCAAACCTTCAAGAGGGAAGAGAGTACACGCAAAAATGTAAGAAAGAGATTAGAGTAGTTAAGGTAATCTGGACAAAAGATAAATGAAAATAGCATAATCTCATAATGATAGTAAAAAATTATGATAGAAGGCTCGAGGCTGTACACAAGATGGGTGATGCAAATATGAGCATCAAACTTAGAAGGGTTACATCACAAAGCTACTACCAAACCAAAGGGTGAAATCATCACAACCATCATAGCCAACAAAACGTGAAGATAGCGGTTGTTGAAAGTCTTATGAGATTTATTACGCAAACCTAAACGAACCATATATAATATAGAGAGGAAATTGCAAAGAAGGGTAAGGGGTCCCATGCAGAAAAGTATCATCAATATAGTCACCACGACATGAGAATACTTATACATATGAGAATGAGCCATCTTTGCCAGAATTTCATGAAAAGTCATATCCAAGAAGAGAAATAGGCCAGCATATAAACCCTCCACAAGAAAATAGCAGAGGAGGTAGCCTACTGAATTCCTGCTAAGCAAGTCAATGAGCCTATAAATAACACCATCCCAAACATATGGGGTTTTAGTGGTTAGGGTTTAGGGTTTATAGTTGTAAGTTTAGGGTTTAGTGTTAGTTTAAGATTTAGAGTTTAGGGTTTATGGTTTAGGATTAGGGTTTAGGGTTTAGGTTTTAGGGTTTTGTGTTTAGGGTTTAGGACTTCAGGGTTTAGGGTTACAATTTTTTAGGTTTTAGGGTTTACGATTTAGGTTTTAGGTTTAAGGTTCAGGTTTTAAGTTAGGGTTTAAGTGTTTTAGTTTTTTTTTAACAGAGAATAAATTTAGATTCAACATTTCTTATTTTCAATGTCATCAACCAAGTAGCATACCAAGTTTTTAGGTTTTAGGTTTTAGTTTAGAGTTTGGGGTTTTTAGGATTTAGGGTTGGTTTAGGGTTTATGGTTTAGGGTTTAGGGTTTTAGGGTTTAGGGTTTAGGGTTTTGGGTTTCAGTTTTAGGGTTTAGAGTTTAGGTTTTAGCATTTAGGGTTTGAATTTAAGGTTTGGGGTTTAGGTTTTAGGGTATTAGGGTTTAGGATTGTTTAAGGTTTAGGGTTTAGGATTTTTTTGGGAAAAGATTGAATTTTATTACCATAAAAGGAAAAGATACAATGTCCATAAAAGGGGTAAAGCTCTAAAATTCTACTGCTCTGAGAGCTATAAGAAACCTAAAGAGCTAAACCCCCATCTAAGTACATTAGGAAAAGAAAAGAATACAAAAGAGCAAATACAATAGCTAAAAAGCATAAGATAAAAAGACATAGAATAAGACTAAAACAAATCCTGAAAATTGTAAAAGGATGAGTTAGTAGCAGTTCATGATTCTTTTGAGAAAGAAAAATAAGAAAGATCCACAGCAACAACACTTGGGTTGACTGAGTAATGACCATTCCCTCTGTAAAGTTCCATCCTGTTAAAGAAATCTACTAAATAATACAAAGGCAAAAGTCATAGCTAAAAAGGATAATGATAAAGAAGGAAAAGGAAAGAGCTGAGAAAGAGAAAGATTAGGCTCAATTAGGATCATCTTAAGGGGCAACAATACATATGACCATCAAACTTCATAAAGAAGGGTTACAATCATATGTAATGCTACTACGTGAGAGAAGAGGTGAGTAACATCAAAGCCATCATAGACAACATACCTGATATAAATAAACATCTAAGGCCAACAATCCATAGAGTTCTAGATCTTGCACCATTAAACGAAGAGCAACCATTTAACAACCAGCTAACAGCCAAACCACCAAACAAAAACCATAACAGACTAATCACAATAACCTAGAGAGAGGCTAGAACAAAGTCAGAACACCAACAACAACCATTATCCAAAAACCCATCCAAGCTCCAAATTAGGGAAAACCAGAACCAGCCATCAGCATGCACTAGGACCATGCCAATTAATAGAGAAACAACCAATAAAACCAAGATTGGAGCCCTCAAGCCAAATTCCCAACAAGTAGCAATCACCAATCCAAACCATGGTGAGCAACCACAAATGACTAAACATCTCAAAAATGAAACCATTAACTGAAGGAAACATATGTTGCAGCAAGTGAAAATCACCAGAAGGCAAAATAGCAACACAAAAGGGGACCAAAGTAACCCACAACCACTAGAAACCAAAAATTCCAATCCAAAAGGATC
This sequence comes from Cymbidium sinense, assembly GCA_021442155.1. Classification (NCBI taxonomy): domain Eukaryota; kingdom Viridiplantae; phylum Streptophyta; class Magnoliopsida; order Asparagales; family Orchidaceae; genus Cymbidium; species Cymbidium sinense. The sequence goes on from CM038225.1 coordinate 96,467,163, forward strand.
AACAAAGGTCTGGCCAACATAGTAAAAGGCTACAACAAATTGTCCAAGAAAAAGGAAAAGACCAATAATGAAAAAAATCAACCAACCAAGATTCCAAGGAACTCTAAAAGTCCTCCAACCAAACTAGCTAAGTAAAGTAGCCATAAGGCAACCACCAAAGAATAGACCATCATAATTAACCAACAAAGGAAGCATCCCTAGCAACCAAGGAAAAGTAGAAAACCAGCAAAGCACCACACAACAGAGGTCCAGAAGAAGCACAACCACCATTGAAAGGAAATAACATCAGCTAGCCAGGACCAACCAAAAAACCAAACTTCTCCAACAACAAAGACTAACTAGACAAGAAGCATCATAATAATATAAATGTGCTTCAAATAATGCAGCCAGTAGAGGCTAATCGCAGGAGAATAACAAAACACAAAACTAAGAAGAATCCAACAATAAACAACAAGGAACTGGGAGGCAATCCCCAAAAAAATTAATAGAGGCTAATCGCAGGAGAATAACAAAACCAAGGCAAAAGAAGGATCCAACAACAAACAACAAAGGGGAAATCCCCAAAAAATTAGCTAGGAAATTCTCCCAAAGAAGGCCTAGAATGGAAACAACCAAAATAGTTCCCACTAAGAAGGCTGCCCATTTAACCATGAAAAATTAGCAAAAAGTAATTCGAGTTCATGATGAGAGCCAACAAACCAAACAGTGCAAAAAATATAATAAATCTAGAGCAAAAACCATCTCATCCACCAGCGACTAGAGTAAAATGTAGAGAAGACAGCAACCACCAGGACAAAAAAACTAAGCCAACCTAGGCTCAAAAGGAGAACCACCGGTAGAACCACTGGCCAACCAAAGTTAGGTCAAAACATAACTCAGATAAAAAATGAAACTAAGTTTAAGGTTTAGGGTTAGGTTTTAGGATTTAGAGTTTAGGGTTAAGTTTTAGGATTTAGGGTTTAGGATTTAGTGTTTAGGCTTTAGGGTTAATGGTTTTGAGGATTAGGGTTTAAGATTGTAGGGGTTAGGCTTAAGGTTTAGGTTAGTTTAGGGGTTAGGGTTTAGGGTTTAGGGTTCAAGGTTTAGGGTTTAGGGTTTAGGGTTTATAGTTTAGGTTTACCTTTTTTTTATTTTAGATTTAGGTTTTTTTATAGGTCTAGGGTTTAGGTTTTATTTTTTTATTTTATTTATAGGTTTTATTATTAGGTTTATTATTTAGATTTATGTTTTTATTTTATTTTATTTTATTTTAGGTTTATTTCATTTTTTTTTATGTTTAGTTTTTATTTTACTTAGGTTTTTTATTATTTTAGTTGTTTAGGTTTTATTTATTTTATTTTATTTTAGTTTTTATTTTTTATTTTATTTTCTTTTTAGGTTTAGGTTTTTGTTTAGGTTTTAATTTATGTTTTTTTCTTATTTTATTTTTTTTATTTTGGCTTAAGTTTTCTTATTTATTTTATTTTTAGATTTTACTTAGTTTAGTTTAGGTTTTTAGTGTTTCGGGTTTAGGGTTTAGGGTTTTAAGGTTTAGGGTTTTAGGTTTTATGCTTTTCTAGTTTAGGGTTTAGCATTAGGGTTTAAGGTTTAGGGTTTAGGGTTTATGATTTAGGGTTTAGGCTTTAGGGCTTAGCATTTTTATGGCATAGGGTTAGTTTAGGGTTTAGGGTTTAGGGTTTAGGGTTTAGGTTTTTAGGGTTTTTTTTTGAAACCCCATATAGGGGGAATTTTATTGCCACAAAAAGAGGGTTACAAGGTCTTAGGATAAACTCACAACTCTTTCAAAGAGCTACAATCACCTAGAGAGTAAATCTCATATCTAAGTACAACCAAAAGCAAAATAAAAGAGTAAAAAAAAGCAAAAGATACAAATTGATTAACATAGATAAGGCAATGAATAGATCAGGGCCAATGCTCTTCAGGATGAAAGAATGCATAACACTAGGGAGCAAACATACAAGACAACAAGAGAAATGCACCTGCAAAATTGCAGAAAGATAAAAATTAGAGCGTTAAAATATCTGAGAAAAATGAAAATTGAAAATAGCATAAAGCGCAAAGATGATAAAGAAGTGTGTGAGAGAAGGCTCGCTCACATTGGGGCAGATGCAAATATGAGCATCCAAACTTTAGTGGAAGGGTTACATCACAAGAGCTACTACCAAACAAAAAAGGATTGAAATCATCACAGCCATCATAACCACAAACCTGTGGAAAGATAGCAACCATTTGTTGAAAGTCTTTTGAGCCTTAGTACCTGCAACCCTAAATAAAGCCATAAATGCAATAGAAAAGGATACAACAAAGAGCAAAATGGGAAATGGGATCCCATGTAGAATAAATATCATCAATATATTCACCATGGCATGAGAATCCATACACATATGAAAATGAACCATCTTTGCCAGATCCACCTTATTATTTACTAGAGCCAAGAGTTTAATTAGGCAAGCATGAAAACCCACCACAGGAAAATAGCAAAAGGCCGAGAGGAAAGAAATATACAATAAGTTGAAAAGCTTCTTTGAAATCCAAGGCCAACCAAATAACATGTAATTAACTCCATCTAAACATATGGGACATATATGAAACTTATGATCTGGTATACTGACCGAATATAGAGAAAAGATATCCAATAAGAATAAGCAATACAGATATTAACAACCCCCTTGTTAATAATTATTGTAGAAATTAATAACCAGCAAGTGTAAAGCAAGACATCATAACGCAAACCCAAACAAGAAATGCAGAAGTCTAACAGAGCCAAGATGGGAATGCAACAGCAGATTAGATGGACCAAAAGCCACAAGTAAAAAGCTGCTCCCTACCATAAATAATTTTAAATAAGGACAATCAGAGAGACAACCCCAGTAGCAGCTTGTTGGGCATAAAACTTGATAATCTAGTTCAGCCAACAACCAAGATGGAAAATAACAGCAAGCTGGCCATAAAACCACCCATTCAGAATAGATAGAGCATAAGATAATATCCAAGTAGGTAATAGCATAATCACAGTTATCGCAAGTCTAATTGAAATAAGATGAAGAAAATAGTAGCAGATTAAATAGACCACAAACATCAGGTGATCAGCTGCAGCCCGATTGAAAACATCAAAAACAATCAGAAAAACAACTGCAAATAAATAGCCAACAACCTCAAAGGTAGCCTGTTGGACATAAGACCCGAAAATCCAACAGCCAACAAATAAAACAGCAATACAATTATTGCACCCACCATAAGATAAGCCAGTAAAAAAGAGAGGTACAACATATATGCAAAAGGGGTTCAAAAGAGAGCCATCATTGAAATCCTTCAAAATAAAGAAGATCAGGCTTGCAGCTAAACCAACATCCTCGATAGCGGAAAGAAATCATTAAGTCCAATCCTGCAAAGAGACAATAATAATAATAAGGGTATTGCAATTTCTCTCCTTACAGGTTGGGAAGATGAGGTTAGTAAAAGCAATCAAAAAATAGCCCCAAAAGTAGCCTGCTGGACATGAGAGACAACCCCAGTAGCATCTTTGCTAGGCATAAAACCTGATAATCTAGTTCAGCCAACAACAAAGATGACAAATAATAGCAAGCTGGCCATAAAACCACCCATTCAGAATAGACAGTGCATAAGTTAATTTCCAAGTAGGTAATAGCATAATCACAGTGATCTAAACAAGTCTAACTGAATCAAGATGGAAAAAATAATAGTAGTTTAGATAGACCACAAACATGTGGTGATCAGTAACGGTTACAACAAGCAATCGAAAAAACAAAAGCCAACAAACAGCCAACAACCTCAGAAGTAGCCTGCTGAACATAAGATTCAAAAATCCAATAGCTAATAATTAAAAAAATAATACAATTATTGCACCCACCATAAGATAAGATAATAAAAAATAGTGGTACAACATGGACACATAATGGGTTCAAAAGAGAGCCATCATTGAAATATTTCAAGACAAAGGAGAGCAGGTTTGCAGCTAAATTAACATTCTCAGTGAAAGCAACGGAAAGAAATCATTAAATAAGTCCAATCCTGCAAAGAGATAATAATAATAACAAGGGTATGACAGTTTCTCTCCTTACAAGTTGGTAAGGTGAGGTTAGCAAAAGCAATCAAAAAAATAGCCCCAAAAGTAACCTACTAGACATAAGACCTGAAAATCCAACAACCAACAATTAAAATTGAAAAACATTTATTGCACCCACCATAAGATAATCCAATAAAAAATAGTGGTACAACATAGAGTCAAAAGTGGTTCAAAGGAAACACATCTTTGAAATCCTTCAAGACACAGAAAAATAGACCAGCAGCTAAGCCCACATAGACACAAAAAAGTAGACATAGTTTAGATTTTTAGGGTTTATGGTTTAGGGTTTAGGGTATGGGGTTTAGGGTTTACGATTTAGGGTTGCAAGTTTTAAGGTTTAGTATTTAGGGTTTAGGGTTTTAAGGTTTATGGTTTAGAGTTTAAGGTTTAGGGTTTCAGGGGTTAAAGTTTAGGGGTTAGGTTATAGGTTTTTGGTTTAGGGTTTAAGGTTAGTTTTAAGATTTAGGGTTTTTTTTAAAAAAATTAAGCTAGTTGGTTTAGGTTTATTTAGTTTATTTTTTATTGATTTTATTATAGTTTGATTTTTGATTTTATTTAGCTTAGTTTATTTTTATTTAGTTTAGTTTATTTATTTTAGGTCTATTTATTTTAGTTTTGGTTTTTATTTTAATTTATTTTTTTATTTTAGGTTTAGGTTTAGGTTTATTTTTTAGTTTCATTTTATTTTTATTATATTTTTTTTAGGTTTAGGTTTTATTTTTTAATTTTAGGTTTAGGTTTAGGTTTATATTTTATTTTTTTAAGTTTAGGTTTTAGGTTTTATTTTAGGTTAATTTTTAGGTTTTATTTTTTAGTTAAAGTTTAGGTTTATTTTTAGTTTATTTTATTTTATTTAGTTTAGATTTTGGTTTAGGTTTATTTTTTTTAGGATTAGGTTTTCTTTATTTTTATTTAGGTTTAGATTTTTTTTTTTAGTTTAGGGTTTAGTTTTATTTATTTATTATTAGATTTTATTATTTATTTTATTTTTTAGGTTTAGGTTTTTGTCTAGTTTTATTTTATTTTATTTTATTTTAGGTTTATTTTATTTTTATTTTAGGTTTAGTTTTTATTTTATTTAGGTTTTTTATCTTTTTAGTTTAGTTTAGGTTTTTATTTATTTTATTTTTGTTTAGTTTTTATTTTTTTTTTTTTTTAGGTAAAGGTTTAAATTTAGGTTTTAGTTTTAATTTATTTTATTTTATTTATTTTATTTTGGTTTAAGTTTTTTTATTTATTTTATTTTTAGGTTTTATTTAATTTTGGTTTATGGTTTAGGTTTAGTTTAGGGTTTAGGTTTAGGGTTTGGGGTTTAGGGTTTAGGGTTTAGGTTTAGGATTTAGGGTTTAAAGTTTAGGGTTTTTAGGGTTATAGGGTTTAGGGTTTATGTTTTACATTTAGGGTTCAGGTTTTAATTTAGGGTTTAGGGTTTTTGGTTTTTTTTTCCAGCAGGGAATAAATTCAAATTCAACATTTCTTCTTTTTAATTCCATAAACTTAGTAACTCACCAAGTTTTGAAGTTTAAAGTTTAGGGTTTAGGTCTTAGTTTAGGGTTTAGGGTAAGTTTAGGGTTTAAAGTTTTAGGTTTAGGGTTTTTGGGTTTGTGGTTTATAGTTTAGGGTTGGGTTGGGTTTAGGTTTAGGTTTATAGTTTAGTTAGTTTAGGTTGGTTTAGGATTAGGTTAGGGTTTAGGGCTTAGGGTTTAGGGTTTTTGTAATTTAGGGTTTTTAGGGTAGGGTTAGTTTAGGGTTTAGGGTTTAGGGTTAGTTTAGGGTTTAGGGTTTAGGGTTTAGGGTTTAGGGTTTATGGTTTTAGGGTTTACGGTTTAGGGCTTAGGTTTTAGGGTTTAAGGTTAGGGTTTAAGGCTTAGGCTTTAGGTTTTAGGGTTTTAGGGTTTTAGGGTTTGGGTCTATTTAGGGTTTAGGGTTTAAGGTTTAGGTTTATTTGGAGAAAGTTAGAATTTCAATTCCATAAAAGGAAAAGATACAATGTCCATAAAAAGGGATGCTCTAAAATTCTATTATGCTCAAAGCTACAAGAAACTTAATGTACTAAACCCACATCTAAGTACATTAGAAAAAGAAAAGAAAATGAAAGCAAATTCAACAACATAAAGCACAAGCGAAAAAGACAAAGTAAGACTAAAACAAATCCTAAAAAGAAAAAAAGGATGAGTCAGTAGCAGTTCTTGATTCCTTTGAGAAAGCAAGATAAGCAAGATCCATAACAACAACACTTGATTGACGAAATATTCCCTCAGAAGTGCCAACACAGAAAAGAAATCTACAAAAGACTACAAAGATAAAGTCATAGCTAAAAAGGATAAGGATAAAGGAAGAGAAAGGAGAGAGCTGAGAAAGAGAAGGCTTAGGCTCAGCTAGGATCATCTCAAGGGGCAACAAAACATTTGAGCATCCAAACTTCATAAAGAATGGTTGCAATCATATGTAATGCTACCAACCAGAGAGAAGAGATGACGGTTTTAGGTTTATAACTTAATTTATTTAATTAGTTTAAGTTTAGGTTTAGGGTTTGGGGTTTAGGGTTTAGTATCCAGGATTAGGGTTTAGGGTTTAGGGTTTAGGGTTTAGGGTTTAGAGTTTAGGTTTTAGGGTTTATGCTTTTAGTGTTTAGGGTTTTGGGTTGGGGTTTAGGATTTAGAGTTTAGGTTTTTTAGGGTTTAGGGTTTAGGGTTTAGGGTTTAGGGTTTAGAGTTTGGAGTTTAAGGTTTAGGGTTTAGGGTTGTAGATTTTAGGATTTAGGGTTTATGGTTTAGGGTTTTAGGGTTTAGGGTTTAGGGTTTAGGGTTTAGGGTTTTAGGGTTTACCATTTAAGGTTTAGGGTTTTAGCTTTTAGGGTTTATGGTTTTTGGGTTTTGGGTTTAGGGTTTAGGGTTAGGGTTTTGGTTTTAGGGTTTAGGGATTAGTGTTTATGCTTTAGGGTTTTAAGTTTTTAAGATTAAGGATTTAAGGTTTAGGGTTAGCTTAGTGTTTAGCTTTAGGGTTAGTTAATTAGTGAAGATATTTAGTTTCAATTATTTTGGATTTGGTTTTGGTTAGGCCAACTTGAACCTTTTTGTCAATTTGGGTTAAGTATGCCAGTTGGGTTCAATTGGGTTCAATTGGGTTCAATTGGGTCCAATCATGGCTTTGGTCAAGTTAAACAATCTATTTGGAATTAACTTGAGCCATTAGTCGCAATTAATTTAGATTATATTTTGATTTGACATAATTTATTATTTTAGGTCAATTTAGGTCAACATGGGCCAAGATGGTAAATTGGGTTTGGTTTGACTTAATTGAAGGTCAAATCATATTCAAATATTGATTTTGATTTGGTATGAATCATTGGTTTCAGTTTAGGTTGCAAATTTGGCTTGTTTGGGTTCATATGGGTTAAGGGGTTGACTTGGTCAAATGACCAAGTTAACATGGTTTAATGTAATTTGTGACAATTGATCAACCTAGGGTGATCAACAATCATTATGGAAGGTTTTGATGGGCTTGGTTCAATCCAATTTGGGTAGGATTTGAACTTGGCTAAAATAGGTCAAATTGGCCACTTTGTGTCAGGTGGACCAATTGGGTTTAGTTGGCTTGATTTTTGGTTGAGTTTGATTTAGTTGAATTTATATATGGATTTGGGATTGATATATAAATTCAACTAGAATTGGCTTGGGTTCAAATGGAGTTTTTTCATTTGAACATTTCAAGTTAAAAGGGTTAAGTTAAGTTTGACTTGGGTTGATTTTGGTTTGACTTGATGATTGTAAATTTTATTTATATTTGTGAATATGATTGAAGGTATGAATGATTCATGAGAAAATCAATTGAATTTGGGTTTTGGAATGAAGAATTTGGCTAAGTCCATGGAGTTGGGGCATGTGGTTTAGGTTTGGATTTTAATTTAGATTGATTTAGTTTTGATGATTTAAATGTATATTTCATTTAAATTTGTGTAGATGATTGAAAATATGATTGATTTATGAGAAACTCAATTGAGTTTGACTTGATTTGGATTATAATTTGGCTAAGTCCATGGGATAGGTCATATGCCTTAGGAAGGGTTTTGATTTAATTTGATTTAGTTTGATTTAGTTTTTATCATTTAAATGTATATTTGATTTATATTTAAAAGGATGATTGAAGATATAAATTGGTTATGAGATAATAATTTGATTTTGGATTGATTTGGATTAAGATTTGGCTAAGTCCATGGGATAGGTTATATGGCTTAGGAAGGGTTCCAAGTTTTGATTTAATCATGGGCTTCAATCATTTGGTTTTGAAATTTGGGTTTATTTTGAATTTGACATTTGAATTGAACTTGAGGTTTGGTTTGAGAATGTGAACATGGATTGGATTTGGGTTGTAGAGTAGGTGGATTATCCTAATCCCTAAGGCATAACCTAATCCTATGGTTAACCCTTCTAAGTTTTCAGGCTCAGTTAAGTGTTTATCTAATTGTTAGAATTGTATTATGGTTAGGGATGTGTTAGTGTCTAGAAGACTCATTAGTCTAAGATGGGAAGATTGAATCTACACTCCCAAAATGAGGTCATTAGGCTTTAGGCTCCATTGTGTTGCCCTTGGAGATGATTGGAAGATTGAAGCCAAGTTTCACAATATAAACTTGGATACATCTTTCAACGCTTTGCTTAGGAGACCATGGATACATGAGAACAACATAGTTCCATCTTCTCTACATCAATGTATAAAGTTTGTGAGAGGTGGGATCGTCTACTATGTCAAAGGAGATCTCAAGCCATTTACAGTTCACGAGGTCAGCATATATGAGGATGCGCTTACTACCTCCCTCAAAATCAACAAGTGTATTCTTGCGAACTTGGCCAAAGTTTAAAAATAAAATATAAAAAGAAAAAAGAAAAAATAAAGAGAAAATGAAAAATAAAAGAAAAGAGAAAATGAAAAGAAAATAAAAGGGAGAGGAAATAGAGTTGGAAGAGGAAGTGGAGCATGACATTAGATTCCACCCACAATTCATTACTTCATTCAAACATATGGGTGGAACGAACTGACCTCCACCAGGTAGAGGAAGAGCCCAGTTCAAAGGCAGTCCTAGGGGTGGAAAACCTCCTTATTGGGCACCCAATAGAAATATGTCCTAGCTACTAAGAGTACACCTGTTATCCATATAGACTTAGAATCTAGTTCATAGGATGAGTCTTATATGGTTAGCACACCAGCCAACTCTTCTTAGTAATAGATTTTCTAAGATGTGAGAATTTAGATAAATAGTGATGAAGATCGGGCTCCAAAGCAAAGCATAAGTGTATTCAAGTCTATATGTGAAACAATTTGGCATCATTTGGGAACCTTAGCTCTAACCCAACTTGTCCCTCAAAAAGTTGAGGATTTGGTAGTTAAGGAAGCCCCTAAGTCATCTACAGGTGTGAAGACTCAGAGGTTCTTTCTAGAGGCATCATCCTCAAGTCAAAAAAGTTGATGTAAAACTTGAGGATGATTCATATAAATATTTAATAGAATTACCCTTTCTTTGGTTCTTGCCTTTTGTTCATAATTTAGCAAATAAAATGTTAATCCCACATACTTGGTCAAAGCATAGGTCAGACTACTTCAAAATAATATGAAAGAACAAATGCGAAAGCTCTCAATCAAGACTGAGGCAAGTATTCAGTACAGTGGGTCCAGTCGATGATGAAGATTACTGCTTACTTATCACCAATCATTTGGAATCTGATAGGTTCTTTTTAAATCACATCAACTCATATGAGGAGCTATGCTTAGAAACTTAAAATGATCCAGATCATTTTGAAGTCAAAGATGCACCTCCAGAGTTCGAAGAAGAGATCAAGTCAATCATCGATGAGCTCAAGGAAATCAACTTAGGAACTAAATAAGATCCACGCCTGATATACATTAGTTATTTGTTGAATGAAATTAAAACTAATGACTTAGTTAGGCTAATGACTAAGCTTAAAGATTGCTTTGCATGAGTTATGAAGAGATGCATGGATTGGCTCCTAATGTAGCGGTCCATAAACTAGCAAAAGAGCCTACTAACCCTATCAAGCAAGCTCCTAGATGCATGCAATTAGACACATAATAACATGTTATTTCTAAAGTCAAGAAATAGATTGATCGATGCTGGCTTCATCCAAGAAGAAAAATACTATACCTGGTAAGCTATTATCTTCTTAGTTAAGAAAAAGAATGGTCAAATTCACATATGCATCAATTTTAGGTATTTAAATAAGGCATGCCCAAAAGATGAATTTCCATTACCAATCACAGAGCTGATGGTGGAAATTGCCTCATCTCATGCAACCTTCTCTTTCATGGATGGCTCATCTAGATATAACCAAATAAAGATGGCCCCTGAATATGAAAGAAACACTACTTTTAGAACCCCATTGAAATCTATTTCTATATGGTCATGCCTTTCATCCTTAAAAATATCGGTGCTACATACCAGCGTGCTATGACTTATATCTTCGATGAACTCATTTAGCATCAAGCTGAGTTCTATGTCAATGATCTTGTGGTCAAAAGTAGAGAAAAGGAAGACCATCTCTTTGACTTGAGAGTAGTTTTTGAACAGTTAAGACAATTTAACCTTAAAATGAACCCCTGAAGTGTGCCTTCTAAGTAGCTTCAAGGAAATTCCTTGCATTTGTTGTGTGACACCGGGAATTGAAATCGATCTTGAGATGATCAAGGTGATATTAGAAATGCCACCCCTTAAAAGTTTAACTTCGCTCAGATCATTCCAAGGGTAGTTGGTGTATCTAAGAAGATTTATATCCAACATATTGGGAAGATGTCAATCATTCTCAACACTTGTTAAAAAGAATGCCAAGTTCAAGTAGGATGATAAGTGTGAGCATGGCTTCAAAGACATCGAGCATTACCTGATGACGCTACTAGTTCTAGCAGCCCCTATCTCAGGAAAGTCACTCATACTTTACACTGCTACATTAGATGATCCTTTGGTGCTTTGATTAGCCCAAGCCAATGATGAAGGGAAGTAAAATGCAATCTACTACCTCAGTCATCACTTAATCCCTACTAAGGCTAATTATTCACCGATTGAGAAGCATTATCTAGCTTTAATCTTTGCATCCCAAAAGCTACAACACTACATGCTTCCTTATAAGGTAAACTTAATATTTAGGATCAATCCACTAGAGTATCTCATAATCGATGCTATCTGGACAGTTGGCATGATGTTCCATGATCCTCTCATTTGACATTACCTTTGTACCCCTCCATGCAGTGAAAGGATTAATGCTAGTGGATTTCTTAGCATCACACCCACTTTCTGCTGACTCTCCACTTACTGATGATTTGAATGATGAAAAAATCATGAACTTAGAGGATACTAGCATTCACTACCGGAAGATGTACTTTGGTGGTGCGGCTTCCTCTCAAAGAGGACAAGATCCATAATCTACAATTCTAAGAAAAGAAGGGGTAGGAATAGGTCTCTTAACTTTAGATAATGATGTGATGAGATTTTCATATCATCTATGCAATCTTTGCACCAACAATGAAGCTGAATATAAGGCTCTAATTATTGGTCTGGAGTTAGTCATTACTCTAAGCATCCAGAACATCAACATCTTTGAGGATTCTCATTCTAGTTATCAACCAAATTGTTGGGTCCTATAAGGTTATAAAGCCCAAACTCTACCACTACCACAAGTACACCATAGAGTTGTTGGCCCAAATCTCAGAGGTTATCATTTATAAGATTCCCTGAGGAGAGAATGATGTAGCGTATGCTTTAGCCAAGCTTGCAAAGGATTTGGCATGTCCAGAGGATGAGTCCATATCAATAAAGGTCTGAAATAGACAATTCTTATCCCTTAATGATATTGAAATCATAAAAAGTACTCTCTTGAAGGGGAGGTTGCCATTGCCAAGAAGGATGAAGAGTTAGATTGGAGGCAACCATTCATGGATTACCTAACTAAAAGCAAATTATCTCAAGAGAAGTCACAAGCCTATCAAATGAAGTAGAGAGCACTATCCTACACTCTTGTGGATGGTGTCTTGTACTAGCAGTCTTTTGATCATATGTGATTACATTATTTAGACAAGCATGAAGATCATAAAATTGTGAGACTAGGATACCACTGGCCATCGATGATCAAAGATTGCATGGATATGGTTGGGCAATGAAACCAATGTCAAATACAAAGTGTGGTCCTACACCAACCACCCAACATTCTACATCCTTCATTGGACACATGGCCATTTGAGTGTTGGGGTACAGAACATAGTGGGTCTGATTGATCCTCCTTCTTCCAAGGGTCATCAGTTCATCTTAGCTGCTACTAACTACATTTCCAAATGGGTGAAAGTGATTCTACTTAGAGAGGTCGCATCTTAGCATGTGCTCAAGCCTTTTAGGAACCATATCATATATATGTTTGGAGTGCCTCTATGAATTAAATCTTATAATGGTTTTGTATTCAAGAGCATTGAGATCAACAACTTTTCCCAAAGACACAACATAGATTGGAGATATTCTAGCATCAACTATCTAAGGGAAAATAGCATAGCAAAATCCATCAACAAAACTTTCATCCAAATACTAAAGAAGACACTGACAACAATAAGCGACAATAATATGGAAAGTTAGTTGAAGCCTTGTGGGCTTACTGCACCACATATAGAACTCCAACTCAGTCTACTCCTTTCTCCTTAGTGTATGGTTTGAAGTCATTCTACCATTAGAAGTCCAATTCCCATCACTAAGGATAGCTATGGGCGTAAGATCATAATAGAGCAGAATGGCAAGTTATAGTTAGAAGATGTCAAGTTTGAGGAGAGATGCTTGCGGGCATGCCAAAACCATGAGTTATACAAAGCTAAAATGATTCAAGCCCATAGCAAGTTGGTCCATCCTAGAGCTTTTCAAGGCTTATTTTAGTTTTGAGGAGACCAATTGTTTCCTGTCGCAAGATGGGAGGAATGTTTGAACCCACTTATGAAGGCCATTTTTCCATAGAGAAGGCCTACCAAGGAGGATCTTATCAGCTTATTAATCCAAAGGGAGAGCACCCAATGCTTCCAATCAATGGGCTCTACTTAAGGAAATATTATAAATCATGTCTAAAAATAATTATCATCAATAAAAAGTTTATTTTGAATTCAATCTCTTTCATGTTGAAAGTATTCTTATTTTGAATCCACCATGATGTGCTTAGGGTAGTGTAAAGAACCCGAGTAGCATCCTATCCTTGATCAACACAACACAAACTACACAAACATATAAAACAAACACATATCTTTTATCTTTACTCTGAGATCGCAGTGGCACTCACCGATATAGGTCTGGCATGCTACCTTGCTATTGTGTCTCCTAGTGGTCTTCTTACTTTGGAGGATGTAAGTATGCTACTCTTTCCTTCCTTATTTGGCCACTGCACACTAATGAGCACTTTTTTAGATGTGTAAGCCTTACTGCATGGCTAATAAGCTACCTCTTATTGCCTTTGTTTAAGAGGATGTGAGTCTGCTATACTTTCTTCTTGGTTTAGCCTTTGTGCACTGACTGGGTCGAGTATATTTGAGGTTTAGGATAAGTAACCTTATGGATCCTTCCCTCATGATTGCTTCAAGTTTAGGTCAGTCCCTGGGGCTCCACATGGCGGATGATGGGTTCAAAGTTGCAAACTACACACTTTCTTGATCATTGCACACTGATTAGAACCTTAGGTTGGTTAGTTCTCACTATGCTGATGGATACACCACTCATGCTGATGGATACATCTTAGGTTAGTTGGTTCTCTCACCTTATGATACACCACTCATGGCAGATGTAAGTTTTCCACGCTTTCTCCTTGAGTTGGCCATCATACACCTATAGTCTTTATTTTCTAGGGTTTAGGATAATGCCCCTAGTAGCACCTCCCTTGTGGGCACTATATTTGGATCACATCCTTTGTGACCCCATTTAGACACTACCCGGGTTACTATTGGATTAGATAGTTCCCCTTTCCTAGTAACTACCCCAATGGTTGAGAATCATCATGTGGATGACTCTCCCTAGTAAATTTGAGATAGGTCAAGGTTGACATAGCCCCTTTAGTGTGGTCCTCGCACCAATAAGGTCATAAACATATAAACAAAATATATATTCACTTGTGGATTAGGAGGACACCCTAACCTTTTCCCAGCATCCTATCTTTAGAGGCGAGAAAACTCCCTATTGGAATCTCCTGACTATTCTTGAGTTGATATAAGTCCCTAGTGGCATTTGCTCAATAGTCACCCCTAAGTTGGGTTCAATTTGTTGTGCTACCAATAAGTCACACCGGCTATTCCCTACTTTAGAAGATGTAAGTTTGCTATGCCTTCTTCCTAGCATAACCATTATACACAGAAAGGCAACCTCTTAGGTTGGCTAGAATGCTCCACAATTATTAGACTATCTCTTTGGATTTGAAAATCTAAGATATGATTAGTCTGATATAGCCTTCTCAGTAGGTCCATCACACATCGATATTGTCCATAAATCAAATCTATCAAATTTAACCGAGCTCACATCCCCAGAAGATTTTCCCTCAATTTGAAATCAAACTAAACCAAACAAACCATATCAAATCACATGAAATTAAGATAAAATTAATCCTGACTACTTTTGAATTGACATAAGTCACTAGCGACATTCACTCAGTAGTCGCCCTAGGTCAGGATCTATTTATTGTGCATCCAACTGGTCACCCAAGTGGTTGTTCTCACTTTGCAAGATGTAAGTCTACTACACCTTCTTCTTAGCACAACTATTGCACACTGAAAGAAAATCCCTTAGGTTGGCTAGATCTACCCCACAGCTGGTAGACTACCCCTTTGGATTTGTAAACCTGAGGTAGGTCAAGGCTGATATAGCCCCTTCTCAATGGTTCCATCGCACATCGACAGGGTCCTTACATTAACTCGAATTAAATTAAACCCAATTTGATTTTCCCCAATATGTTAAATCATACCCTTCTCCGGTGGTGCCCCAAATTATATATAAACAAGTCAAGCAAACAAATCAAATTCAAAACCAACCTCCCTAATGGAGCTAAATTAACCCAACTTCCCTAGTAGAGTCTAAATCAAAGAAATCCAACCAAACTCTTATCCCCATCAGATCCATCCCAAATAAATCTATGAAATCAAACTCAAATCCCATCCCTAGCAGATAGCCCGAACCTACTTCCATATTGGAATGTTCATATACCCGATCCCTAGTAGACTCAAGGCCATATCTCTAGTAGATATGCCTCCACATAAATTAAAATAAAATAAATTAAAGGCAATTCAATCTTAATCCCCAATGGATTATAGATTCTTATCCCCAGTGGATATTCTTTTCATAAATCATACAATCAAGTCAACTTCAAACCTTATCCCCAACAGATTTTCTTCTTCTATTCCCCTGACATAGACCCTCACATGTCATGTCCAGTGTATGTGATCCCCTAACTGATCTCCCTCCATGTCCTTGACATGGAATTCTCAACAAATCTTATTTCTTCTCTTATGCACACTTTTAATACTTCAACCAAAAGCCTAACAATGTATTCATTTAAATTACATCATCTTAACATTATTTTTAGCATTTTATGATTTGTGATGGTGCAAGCTCAAACAAACTATACAATATCATGCTAAACATATTATAGTGTGAATTAACACACTATATTAGTGGATACATCCCCAAATAAATATAAGAAATCAAAGTCAAATCCCAATCCCTAGCAGATAGCCCAAACCTTCTTCCCTAGTGGAAGGTTCATTTACTCGTTCCACAATGAACTCAAGCATATATCTCTAGCTGATATGCCTCCACATAAATAAAAACAAAATTAATTAAAGTTTATTCAATCTTAATCCCTGGTGGATTATAGATTCTTATCCCCAATGGATCTTCTTTCCACAAAACATATAATCAAATCAACTTCAAACTTTATCCCCAGTGGATGTTCTTCTTCTATTCCCTCGATATAGACCCCTCAGATGTCATGTCCAGTGCATGTGTGATCCCCTAATGAATCTCCTACCATGTCCTTGACATGGAATTCTTATCAAATATTATTTCTTCTTTTATGCACACTTTTAATACTTCAAAAGCTTAACAATTTATTCGTTCAAATTACATCATTCTAACATTGCAATCAATATTTTATGATTTGTGATGGTGCATGCTCAAACTAACTATACAATATCATGCTAAACATATTATAGTGTGAATTAACACATTATTATATTATAATATATGATGTTATATTATAATTTGTTGTAAGATAATATATTGTCTAACATTACACCTCATTAGAATCACTTAAAAAGAACAAATAACAAAACTTTCTAAAAATATGAATATTGTTCATTTTGGATGTAAAATTATTATTTTTCTATTAGAAATGCTATAAAATAGCTTAATTTTTGTGTTGCTTCTTGGTGTGTGTCGTGAATTTGGCCAAATTCTTTCATGTCAATCTCCAAATTAACATTTTTGTGAGTTTTGACCCAATGTATTATAACAAAAGTAAAACATACTAAAATGTACATTAACATTTAGTAACACGCCACCACATTCATTTATTTGTTAAGTTATATTGTTATATTCATTATATTTTAATATGTTCTCATATAATATATTATCTTACATTGCACCTTAAAATGAATCACTTTAATTGATAATTTTATCAAATTTGGTTGAAAAATGAATATTTATTTTGGTTGCCAAATTCCATTCTTTTGATTAAATGACACACCATAGCACACCCTTAATGATGTTCCCTAAAGCTTACCTTAAATTTGGCCAAATCCCATAATCTTAGCCTATAAATTAGTATTTTTATGAATTATACCAGTACAACTCTACTATATCATACTATAACAAACTAAAATATGTAAACAACAAGTAGTAATGCACAATAGTATGCTATAATGCATGATGCTACACTATGTTATGGCATCCTATATTATAATACACTATAACATCATTATATTATATTATATTATATAACACATTGCAAGGGATTTCTTAAGATAAAAATCATAAAATTTGTCTAAATAATAAAAAAAACTATATATTTTAGTTGTATCACTTACATATTTTAAATTGAAACCATATATTATGATGTCGTGCTCTACCTATTAGGAATTAGGCCAAATTCCACCATTTTAAAGTCTAAATCAACATTTTTATAAATAATGCTAGTGTAGGCTCGACAGCATGAATGTAAATACTAAAAGAATTTAAAATGTGCAGAACAATTTATTATGATATATGATGTTATACTATACTACAACATATAATATTTATTTTGAACATAAAATCTTACTTTTTAGACTATAAGTGGCGTACACCTTTGGTACTAATTCCCACTTCAAATTTAACAAATCATCATCGATTTATTAAATCAATATTTTTATGATTTATATTAATATATAGACTATACCATAAAATACTAAAACATTTCAAAATATCTTATAACATCCAAAAACACATCACTACATGCTCAAATATATGATGCAACATTATACTATAATATACAATATTACAAATGATTTAGGTTTAGGGTTTAGGGTATTCAAATCTCTCATGGTCAAGGGAAAGTCTCTTGAAGAAATTTTCTTTAGCTACCATAACTATATTAGGATTAGGTCATTCTTTAGATCTACTCCTAATAACAACTTTATTCAAGGTTTAGTGTTTAGGGTTTAGGGATAGGGTTTAAGATTAGTTTTGGGTTTAGGGTTTAGAGTTTAAGGTTAGTTTAGGGTATAGGGTTTAGGGTTAGTTTAGGGTTTATGGTTTAAGGTTTGGGGTTTAGGTTTAGGGTTATATATTTTAGGGTTTATGGTTTATCATTTTTGGGTTTAGGGTTTAGGGTTTTATGATTTATTAAGGTTTAGGGTTTATGGTTTAGGGTTTAGGGTTTAGGTTTTAGGGTTTAGGGCTTAGTGTTTAGGGTTTAGGGTTTTTAGGGTTTATGGTTTAGGGTTTAGTGATTAGGGTATAGGGTTTTGGTTTTAGGTTTAGGGTTTAAGTTTTAGCTTAGGGTTTCGAGTTTAGGGTTTAATAGTTTTTTAACACAAAATAAATTCAGATTCAATATTTCTTTTTTTCGATTTCATCAACCAAGTAGCACCTTAAGGTTTCTAAGAGACAAGTGATGACATAAATAAAAAATGAGCACCCATAGAGCAAATCAAAAACCCTAGATAAGTAGAACAGTCTCTATTGTAATGATACAATTCCATAAGTGGAAAATCAGATCATCCTTTCTTTAGTTTCTCCAGTTTCCATCAGAGCCACCACCGCCTCTCGAGTAGCACGATCCTCCATCATATCCATGATCTCTCCCTCTGCCATCACCATGGCTATAACCTCCATCCTCTCCATAACCTCCACTCGACCACCACCTCCATATCCAGCACCTCAGATCTCCCACCGTGACAAGCACCGCCTTAGCCTCCCTTGCCCATCTACCGAGCCTAGTTGACAGTGATGTTCCTCCCATCAAAGATCTACCCATTCTTAAGGTTTATAGATAGTTTAGGGTTTAGGGTTTAGGTTTGGGGTTTAATGTTTAGGGTTATAGGATTTAGAGTTTAGGGTTTAGGGTTTAGAGTTTAGGATTTAGGGTTTAGGGTTTAAGGTTTTGGGTTTTAGGGTTTAGGGTTGTAGGTTTAAGGAATGGGGTTTAGGGTTAGTTTTAAGGTTTAGGGTTTTGTTTTTTTCTAAATTAAGTAAAGTGATATATTTAAGTTTATTTAGTTTATTTTTCGTTTATTTGAGTTTATTTTTTTATTTTTATATAGTTTAGTTTATTTATTTTAGGTTTATTTATTATAGTTTAGGTTTTTTATAGTTGAGTTTTATTTTTATTTTATTTTTTAGGTTTAGGTTTTATTTCTTATTTTTGGTTTAGGTTTAGGTTTTATTTTATTTTTTTAGGTTTAGGTTTTAGGTTTTTATATCACATTTATTTTAGGTTTTATTTTTAGATTAGGTTTAAGTTTATTTTTAGTTTATTTTATTTTATTAGTTTAGGTTTAGGTTTAGGTTATTTTAGGTTTAGGTTTAGGTTGCATTTGTTTTAGTTTAGGCTTAGGTTTATTTTATTTTATTTATTTTATTTTTATTTTAGGTTTAGTTTTATTTATAGTTTAGAGTTTAGGTTTTATTTTTATTTATTTTTTGGTTTTATTTTTATGTTTATTTTTTGGGTTTAAGTTTTTATTTAGTTTTTTATTTTATTTTTTAAGTTTATTTTAATTTTAATTTTATTTTGTTTAGGTTGTTTGTTCATAGGTTTATTTTAATTTTTAGTTTAGTTAAGGTTTTTAATTATTTTATTATAGTTTTTTTATTTTTTTATTTTATTTCATTTTAGGTTTAGGTTTAGGTTTTAGTTTAGGTTTATATTTTTATTTATTTTATTTTATTTAGGTTTAAGTTTTTTTATTTATTTTATTTTTAGGTTTTATTTAGTTTAGATTTAGGCTATTAGGTTTTTAGTCTTTAGGGTTTAAGGTTTAAGGTTTAGGGTTTAGGATTAGGGTTTAGGGTTTAGGGTTTAGTATTTAGGATTTAGAGTTTAGGGTTTAGTATTTAGGATTTAGGGTTTAGGGTTTAGGGTTAGATTAGGGTTAATTTAGGGTTTAGGGTTTAGACTTTAAGCTTTGGGGTTTAGGGTTTAGGGTTTAAGGTTAGTTTAGGGTTTATGGTTCTTTTAATAAAACCCACAGAAGTGAGAAATTTTATTGCCGTAAAGAAAGAGTACAAAAGTCCTTAAGAGGAGAAAATTCTCAAAACTAATGCTCCAATAATAACAATCAACTAGAGAGAAAATTCCCTAAACTATTACAATGAAGCAAGAAAGAAAAAGAAATGTAAGAAAATGAGCAACAAAAAAAAAGCAAAAAATGAACATCCAAAGACCACAAAGAAAACAGAGAGGGAGAACTGCAAAAGCCACAAGCAGAAGTCGAAACCTACAAAGAAAAGAAGAAAGACCTACAAAAAGGAAAGTAAGAGAAAGATCAAGAAAGAAAAGGAAGGGAGGAAGAGCAAAAGAAAGGCTCAGGCTCAGTATAGAAAAAGGGGCAACCAAATTTTGTGAGTAGCCAAACCTCCAAAGGAAAGGTTACAATCATAAAAAAAAAAGCTACCAACCAAAGAGGAAAAGAAACATCCCAGCCATCATTGCCAATAAAACCTCAGAGAAATGCACCGGACCAAGCAGCAAAGTCAGCCAAGAACAAGGCATAGCAACCACCATCATAGAAAGATAAAAGAAAATTAAGTAAATATGAGACAAGTCAAACCAACTTTATCTAAGTTAGAAAGGTCTCTTAATTTCTTAGGAATATTATCATTGGAAAATAAAGTAAAATTAGAAAGATTACTCCCCAAGCCAGCTAAAGGTTAGCACAAGCATTACCTTCTCTCAAAATATAAGTCATCATAAAAGACATTTTTAAAATAATAGCTTTAATATTCCTAAGTAGAAAAATTCAGCATTACCCTTGTGATTAGAGTTGATCATAGTAACAACCATCTCAACATCAGATTCCAACCAAATGGAAAGAAAATTCTTCTCCAAACAAAGCTTAGGAGCATATAAATAGCCATTAGTTACCAATAACATAAGTAGTAGAAAGAGGAGTGGAGAAAGGTAAGATAATACTCCCAAGATTATTACAAAAAATACCACCACAGCCAAATTTGTTAAGTGCAACAGAGTCATCAGTGTTAATTTTAATACATCAATTAACAGGCTTAATCCAATAAATGATTTTATAAGAAGGAGGAAAGTCAGAATAAGAAACTTAATACCCAATTTAGAAGTAACAAACTTGCAACCTCTAAAATTAGTACCATAAAGAAACACACCCTTATGTAAAGAATTTTTTTTCTTTAGTCCTAGCAATAATCCTCTTATGATTCACAAGCATATTATGATGTTTAACATCATTTTTGTCAAGCCAAATAAACCAAATCAAAGTAACAGCCATAAAAATTTTGATATGTCCTTTGATAGTATTAAGAAAGTAAGAGTTAAGGAGTTGCATAAAGGTAAAATCACCATTAAAAGAACTAAGGTTGAATAAGTCCTCATACCATATTCAAAATTTTAGAGGCAATAGCACCATTAACAAATACATGACTAACATTCTCAATATGAAAACAACACAAGCATTTAGAAGGAAGATAAAAACCTTTCTCCAAAAGTAAAGAATCAATAGCAATAAAACCCCATTAAAATCCACCAAACAAGAATAAAATAAGAGGTAGGAATAATGTTATTCCAAATTTTAAAAAGGACAGGCGAAGAGGGTTTATTTTCTATAATATGATGCCAAGTATCTTTAAAGAAAAAATCACCATTACTAGAAATGTTGTAAAAACTTGATTAGAAATAATACCATCAATAGGAATCTTGATAATATTATTACAAATGCAATCAAGAATCAAGTCATACAAAAGAGAATGATCCCAATCACCATTTAAAATAAAATGATTAACTTTCAAAGAAGAAGTAGAGTGGGTATTAAGCATAGAATCAATAGAGGACTCCCCCATACAATTATCTTGCCAAAAAAAGAAGAGCCACTATTAATACCCTAGAAAATGAGAGGTTCCATTAGCCATTTAACAACCCAAAAGCATTTCCAACCAATATGAGTCACCATGCTTATAGCTACAAGTTAAAGGATGTTTACCTTTGCAGTATTTGTAAGTCATAAAATTTGCTCAAAGACTAACATTCTTCCTGAAATTCCACCAAAGTTTATAATAAAAACATTAGAATTCAACAAGGATATATAGCCAAGATCACCTTCAAATAAAGTACCACACATGTTATTCCAAGAAGCCCAATGAAGTCTTTTGGTCGAAAGACTAGAGCCCCAAAAAAATTTATTAAAAAGCCTTTCAATCCACGTAATAATAAGAGAAGTAGGAACAATATTATGTAGCAAATAAAAAGGTAGAGAGTAAAGAATACTTTTAATAACAATTAATCTACCAAAAGATAAAAAAATGAAATTCAAGGATAGAAATTTTATTCTGAATATTCTGGATAACCTCATAAAAAAGGTGAGACCTCTTAGGACCAACGTATAAAGGAGAACCTAAATACTTGATAGGAAGACAATGATGAGAAAATCTAGTAATATCCTTAATCCTAGATTGCAACTATTAATAAATCGATGGCCATGAGAGTCACAACTTTTGGTAGCCATGAATCATGAGGGAGAGGTTTCTGTCAAACAATTAACATGAAAAAGATTTTCATTTTCCATATAATATTTATAAATGAAGGAATTCATCAAAATAAAATAAAATATTTATGCTCTTCATTATAAAGGCTTTAAATGAAAATGTAGTAAAAGAACTTATTGTTTTAACTTTAAATGGTGATATACATTATCAAGAAAATAACTCATTGCTTATGATATTTTATATGAAAATACTAAGACATAAAAATTATTAGGCATGGCTCAATTAAAATAGTTATCAACTATATTCTTTGATTATAGAGACCAAATTCCTTGAAATTGAAGAAAAATATTCATACAAAAGAAAATAATTATGTTAAGATATATGTGATGGAGATGAATTTTGTTAAAAGGTATTAATGTCCATAGTTGATGCATAGTAGTCAGATGATTCTAAGAAGGAAGATCAATCAACTAGAGCTTGTGAGCAACTAGAGATGATCATGCCAATCCTTCTCCTTGAAGGAAAACCTAGACTTAAACAACTTAGAACAATCACAAAATTCTTTCTTCTTTTCTTTTACTATAAAGACAATGATGAGTGATAGAAACATAGAAAATAACTTTAGAAATAATCATGAGGAAACTTTCCTTTTCAAACTTATTCAAAAGATCTTTAGTTTTAACATATTGTAATGAGCCATTAAAAAAATATAATGAAGTCATCAGTAACTTAGTGGGATATAGCCAACCAAGATTCTTGAAATACATGCTAGAATTCTTCTCAAACAAAAAAATTAATAGAGACAAACATTTAATAGCATTAATAAAAAGTTATGGAGAAAGAGGATCACCTTGTCTAATACCTTGGGAAGATTTAAAGAAACCAAAATTTTCAACATTAATCACTAAAGAGAACCAAATATTACAAATGATATTGTTAAAGAAAGAGATAAATTTAGTAGAGAAACTAAATAAAGAGAGAATGTTGTTAAGAAAATCCTAAGAAATGTTTTCATAAGCTTTGGTAATATCAAGCCTGAAAAGTAAATTTCCACCTCTAGTTTTCACATTTAAATCATGAATTAATTCTTATGCAAGCAAGACATTGTCAGACATAGTTCTGCCTTTCACAAAGCCAGTTTAATTAGGAGAAATAATCTTAGGAAGAAATGTACCAAGCCTACTAGTTAGAATTTTAGAAATCAATTTATTAAAGAAAGTACAAAGACTAATATGTCTGAGAATAATCCAAAAGTCAGAATTATCTTTCTTGGGAATAAGAAAAATATCCGTAGAAGTGAAGTATTTAGGAATAGAATTCCCAAGAAAGAAATCCCTTGCAACATTAACAAGATCAGATTTAATAAGAAACCAAGCTTTTTGAAAGAGTAAAGTAGAGTAGCCATCGTAACCTGCAACAGAATCAACAATCATACCATTAAGAATATTAAAAATTTTCTCATCCGAAGGAGGAGCAACTAAGCAATCATTATCATCAAGAGACATAATAGAAGGAATGATACTAATGGTCAGGAGACAATGTTTATTTAAAAGATCTTTAAAATAGTTAATAGCGGAAAAATATCCTTTTTTTTTGATCCAAGAACCATCAATGATTTTATGAATCTTCCCAAGAACTCTCCATAACCAAAGCATGAAATATTTGGTGTTTCCAAAAGATGTTTAAGTAGCCTGTCTCAGTAGGTTTCCTCCATATCCTGAAACTTAGTGAGATTATCTTTAGCTTCAGCAAGGTTAGAACAAAAGGAGGAATCATTAATAACAAGATCTTCCAAATATTTCACATGTTGTTTCATGTTCTTGATATTACCAAAAAGATGTTTGAAATAATTTCTATTCCACCAATTAATATGATGCTTAAGTCTTTTCAATTTAAGCCAAAATCTCTTCATACCAAAAGCGTCATATCAAGAGGAGCATACCAATTAAATAGCATCCAAAAAATTACTATCTTGTAACCACATATTTTGAAAATGGAAATTCTTAATGACATTATTATGAACAACATCTTTAATGGAAATCAAAAGAAAATGATCGAGAGTTCTACTAAGATGCTCAAGTCAAAGAGCTTAACAAAGATTATTAAATAAGGCATGATCCAAATGTTGCAAAGTCAATGATTATTACAAGAAATTGAGAGCTAATAAAACCAACATCATGCAGATTACAATCCAAGATCATATTAAAAAAAATCTTCTATAAAATGTAAATTTGGCGAAGAACCCCCTTTCCTTTCATTCACAGAAAGGACCATATTGAAATCCCCACCAACAATCCAAGAATCATTAACAGTAGAAGCAAAAGCAGATAATTGATCTTGAAGAATCCTCCTCTCAATCTTATTACAAGCAGCATAAAATAAAGAGCCAAAAGCATAATAATCACCAAAAGAAATATCCACATTTACAACTTGATGGAAATCATTATTGACATTAATAGAAAGAAAAGTATTCCAAAATAACCAAATCTTTCTTATTAAAAAATAATTGAAAAACAAGTCATTCTATGCATATTTTAGAAAAAAAAATAAGAGGTTCAAGAATAACCAAAAGAAACATATAAACCCTACAAAGGTTCTAATCCTATTCTAACAACAAGATATGCCCTAACATTCCAAATAAGAAAAATGAAACATTAATTTTATTAGGCAAGAAGATGAAGAAGATTTCGATCTAGAAACTTTAGGAGGAAAATTTTGAACTATTTTTTTCTTTTCAAAACCGTTTGAAAACTAGTTTCATTATCCAAAGAGTCATCATCAAAGAAGCATTAGAACTTTACCACTAGATTTGAATTCCACTTGAAAATCATCATTATCATTAGTTTTAAATGTATTTGTTAAGCAAACAAGAAACATTGCAAAATCCACTTTATCCATACCATCAACATCTTTCATATTTATAGAATTTAAATCATCATTATCTTTTAAAGGTTTTTGAAAATCAGAAAGTGAAACATTATCTTTAAATTTTCAGATTGTAAAACACAAGTATCTTCAAAGGAAGAATCCAAAATAAAATTAGCATCAACTTGCACAATTCTTGAAAGCAAAGAACAACATCAACCAAAATCTTATTTTCATCCAAAATAACATCTTCATTTCTAACATCATTCTCAAAACCATTTTCAAGAGGTAAAGTATCATAAAGATTCAGGGTATCATCAACAACATCTTTATCTTTTTTGAAAAAAAAATAGAAATTTTATTTGTATCAATTAAATGATCTCCATATTGATCAATAAGCTTAGGATTTTTAATAGTTTTTTCCCTAAGTTAAGGATGAGTAATGAAACAATCTGAAAAGACATGGCCATGGGTTTCGTAGTGTTTGCAAAAAATAGGAAGGTTTTCAAAATCAACTGACTAAAAATAACCATACTTTTCGGACCCTATCTAAATCTCCTTAGGAAAATTCTTTATAACATCAATTTCAACAAGGATACAAGCAACTAAAGGGTGAGATTTAGCCGTAGATGCTTGATAAATTTGCAAAGGTCTACCAAAAAAAGATCCAACCACATGAAGAAATTGATAATTAACAAAATGAATCCAAAGATTCGACAAAGCAATCCAAACCAACACTATAGGATATTCTTCTTGAATGTAAAAAAATGAGTCCATTTAAGGATACACATTTGACAATTTTTAACATAATAAGATCAGTGAGAGAAAATCTAGCTATAATCAAGGTCATTAGATAATTTTATGATGACATGATGACCATCCAATAAATTGATTGAAAATGCACTGAAAAGCTTTAAATCATGAAAGAAAATTAAATATCTTCCATATTAGGTCATTGAAAAAAAAATTTTCCAATCAAATTAAAAGCATAAGGTTCCACAGTTTCTCAATATCCAAATCAGAACACATTATTGCTGGAACTACTTTAATTATTATATGAACATGATTAACCAAAACGTTATGGGAGGTTGAAGCATCCTTACCAAATAAGGCATCTTTGAAGGATTTAGATGAAGCAAATTTAGTTTTACCCAAGAAATTGTCATAGAAGGAGCAGCTTTAGGCATCGATTTAGCCAAGCCAAATGTTAGATCAGACTCCAAGACAACCATCAAAACTAATAGAGATGAGGGAATTATCCAAAGAATGAAGAGCTAGAGCCTTACCATCAAAGATCACCAGGGCAGCCATGAAAAATGCCAAAGAAATGAGGGTTTCTTATAACTCCAAGATACCGAGAGGGAGAGGCACGCGAACTACCTCCAGGATTTTAGGTTTAGGTTTTATTATTTAGATTTATTTTATTAGTAATTAGAAATTTAGGGGTTAGATTGGGTGGTTAGGGTTAAAGGGGTCGGGTCAGGTTAAAGGTTAAAGGTGTTAGGTAGGATTAAGGTCGATTAAAATTAGATTGTTAAATTAAAGGGTTGAAAAATTAGTGGTCAGGATTAAAGTATAGATTAGAATTCGTCGGGGTCAGATTCGGTGTCGATTAAATTCAGATTAAATCAGTTTAAAATTCAGGTCAGTGGATTAACAAAGTTAAATTAAAGAGTTAGAGTTAAATTCGGTCAGGTCAGATGGTCGGGGTCAGGATTGTCAGGTCAAAGGTTAAATTAGATTAGGGTCAGTGGTCAGTAAAGTGATTCGGTCAGGGTCAGGTCAGAGTTAAAGTTAAATTAAAATTGGTCATTCGGGTCAGGTTAGTAGGTCGGGGTCAGGTCAGGTCGTTTAGAGGTTATTTTATTTTTTAGGTTTAGGTTTTTTTTATTTTAGGTTTAGGTTTAAGTTTTATTTTATATTTTAGCTTTAGATTTAAGTTTTTTATTTTATGTTTATTTTTGAGTTTTATTTTTTAGTTTATTTTATTTTATTTAGTTTAGGATCTAAGTTTAGTTCTTCTTAGGTTTAGGTTTTATTTGTTTTAGCTTAGTTTATTTTAGTTCAGGTTTATGTTTATTTTATTTTGTTTATTTTAGGTTTGGTTTTTAGTTTAGGGTTTAGGTTTTATTTTTAATTATTTTTTGATTTACTTTTTAAGTTTAGGTTTTTATTTATTTTATTTTATATTATTTTAGGTTTATTTTATTTTTATTTTAAAATTAGTTTTTATTTTATTTAGGTTTCTTATTTTTAGGTTTATTTTGTATTTTTAGTTTACTTTAGGTTTTTATTTATTTTATTTTTTTTAGTTTTATTTTTTTATTTTATTTTAGGTTGAGGTTTAGGTTTAGGTTTTAGTTTAGGTTTTATTTTATTTTATTTAAGTTTATGTTTTTCTTATTTCTTTTATTTTTAGGTTTTATCTAGTTTAGGTTTAGGTTTTTAGGTTTTTAGGGTTTAGGGTTTAGGGTTTAGGATTTATGGTTTAAGGTTTAGGGTTTATAATTTAGGGTTGTAAGTTTTAGTGTTTAAGGTTTAAGGTTTAGGGTTTAGGTTTAGTTTTAAGGTTTAAGGTTTTAGGGTTTAGTGTTTAGGGTTTAGGGTTTATGGTTTAGGGTTTTATGGTTTAGGGTTTATGGTTTAGGGTTTAGGTGGTAGGTTTAGGGTTTAGGGTTTAGGATTCTAGGTTTTTTTTTTTATTTTTTTATTTTTTTTAAATTAGGTAAAGTGTTAGGTTTTAGGTTATTAAATTTATTTTATTCTTAGTTTTTATTTTAATCTTTATTTAGGTTTACTTTATTTTATTTTAGTCTACTTATTTATTTTAGGTTTATTTACTTTAGTTTATTTTTTAGGTTTAAGTTTAAGCTTATTCTTTTTAGTTTAGTTTTATCTTTATTTTATATTTTAGGGTTTAGATTTAATTTTATTTTTTTAGTTGGCTAAGAATTTTATTTTATTTTTCTTAGTTTTAGGCTTAAGATTTTATCTAGTTTTACTTTTGGTTATCTTTTTTGTTTAGGGTTTAGGGTTTATTTTTAGTCTATTATATTATTTAGGGTTTAGGTTAGTTTAGGTTTTTTATTTATCTTTAGTTTATTTATTTTAGTTTTGCTCTAGGGTTTTATTTTGTTTTAGGTTTTATTTCTTTTTAGTTTGCCTAGGTTTAATTTTTTTTATTTTGTGCTATATTTAAATTTATTTTAAGTTTAATTTTCATTTTATTTAAGTTTTTTAATTTTTAGTTTAGTTTAGATTTTTATTTATTTTATCTTAGTTCAATTTTTATTTTTTATATTTTATATTCTTTTTAGGTTTAAGTTTAGGTTTTATTATATTTTTTTTTTACTTTTTTTAATTTAGCTTTATTTATTTATTTTATTTTTTGGTTTTATTTAGTTTAGGTTTAGGTTTTTAGCTTTCTAAGGTTTAACATTTGGGGTTTAGGGTTTAGGGTTTAGGGTTTAGGGTTTAGGGTTTAGGATTTTGGGTTTAGGTTTTAGGGGTTAGGGTTTACGATTTAGGATTTTAGGGTTTAGGGTTTAGGGTTTTCAGGGTTTAAGGTTTAGGGTTTAGGATTTTTAGGGTTTAAGGTTTAGGGTTCATGGTTTAGGTTTTAGGTCTAAGGTTCACATTTTAGTTTAGGGTTTAGGGTTTTTAGTTTTCTATTTGGAGAATAAATTCAGATTCAACATTTATTCTTTTCAATTTCCTCAATCAAGTAACACACCAAATTTTATAAGAGATAAGCAATGACAAAGATAAAAAATGAGCAAACATAGAGAAAATAAAACCCTGTAAACTAGATGTCTCTACTATAAAGATAGTTTCATAAGAAGTAGAGTGATCGGTTTCTTCAATTTTATCGCCCATCGAACCACTCGGCCTCTCAGTAGGATCCACCATCATATCCCATATCTCCTCTCACACACCCGACTCTAAACTCCATTGCTTCCATAACCACCACTATTCCGACCACCACCTCCATATCCACCAGCACCTCCAGATCCCCCTCCCCCCTTGCAATAATCACATCCTCCACCTCTGCCTTCAACGCTAGATCCAGAGTGAGCCTGGTTGACGATGATGTTCCTGGCATCAATGTTCTTCTTATTCTTAGGTTTTATGTTTAAGAGGTTTTAGGATTTAGGTTTATTTTTTAATTAATTTAGTTAGTTTAGGTTTAGGTTTATGGTTCGTGGTTATGCTTTAGGGTTTAGAGTTTAGGGTTAGGATTTAGGGTTTATGGTTTTAGGGTCTATGCTTTTAGGGTTTAGGGTTTAGGGTTTGGGATTTATGATTTTTTAGGGCTTAGAGTTTATGGTTTAAGGATTAAGGTTTAGGGTTAGTTTTAGAGTTTAGGGTTTAGGGTTTTGGATTTAGGGTTTAGTGTTTTTTTTAATTAAGTAAACAGATTGGTTTGGGTTTATTTATTTATTTAGTTTAGCATTTAGGATTTAGGGTTAGTTTTAGGGTTTAAGGTTTAGGGTTTAGGATTTTAAATTTAGTTTTTATTTTACTTGGGTTTTTTATTTTTTAGTTTAGTTTAGGTTTTTTATTTTATTTTATTTTAATTTAATTTTAATTTTTTATTTTATATTTTTTTAAGTTTAGGTTTAGGTTTTAGTTTAGGTTTTTATTTTATTTTATTTTATACTTTATTTTGGTTTAAATTTATTTATTTTATTTTTTAAGTTTTATTTAGTTTGGTTTAGATTTTAGCTTTTAGGGTTAGGTTTAAGTTTTTTTATTTTATTTTTTTTATTTTTTAAGGTTTATTAGTTGAGTGTTTAGGGGTTTAGGGTTTAGGGTTTAAGGTTTATGGTTTAGGGTTTAGGGTTTAAGGTTTAGGTTTTAGGTTTTAGGTTATAAGGTTTAAGGTTTAGGGTTTTAAGGTTTATAATTTATGGGTTTAGGGTTTTTAGGGTTTAGGGTTTAGGGTTTAGGGCTTAGGGTTTAGGTTTTAGGTCTAGGGTTCAGGTTTTAGTTTAGGGTTTATGGTTTTTTTTTTTTTTATTGTGAACAAATTCAAATTCAACATTTATTCTTTTCGATTTCATCGACCAAGTAACACACTAAGTTTTCTAAGACACAAGTGATGACATAGATCAAAAATTAGTGCCCATTCGCAAATCAAACACTTGAGATAACTAGAACCATTTGTAATGTGAAGAAGCAATGTCATAAGCAATAGATCGGATCGAGCATTCTTTAGTTTCTCTAGTTCCAATCAGAACCACTCCAGCCTCTCGAGTAGCAGGATCCATCATCATATCCCCGATCTCTCCATCCGCCGCCACCACGGTTGTAACCTCTGTCACTTCCATAACCACCACAACTCCGACCACCACTTTCATATCAACCAGCACCTCCAGATACCCCCTCCACCACTATGATAAATGTTTCCTTTTCCTTTTAGCCCGCTTGATCTAGACCGAGACTGGTGATTGATGTTCGCCATCAAGGTTCTCCCATTCTTTGGGTTTAGTTTAGGTTTAGGTTTAGGTTTTTTTGTTTAGGTTATTTTTTTAATTTATTTACTTACTTTAGGTTTTAGGTTTGTGAGGGTTTAGGGTTTAGGGTTAGGGTTTAAGGTTTAGGGTTTAGGGTTCTCGGTGTAGGGTTTAGGGTTTTATGGCCTATGCTTTTAGGGTTTAGGGTTTAGGATTTATGGTTTAGCATTTAAGGCTTTTTAAGGTTTAGGATTTAGGGTTTAGGGTTTAGGGTTTAGGGTTATAGGTTTAAGGTTGTAGGTTTAGGGTTTAGGGTTTAGGGTTTGTGGGTTTAGGCTTTAGACAAGGCCTGGGGTTAGGTTTAGGTTTAGATTTAGTTTAGGGTTTGGGATTTAGGGTTTGGTTTTTAGGTTTTTGGGTTAGGTTTAAGTTTATTTTAGAGTTGTCTATTTAGGGATTAGAGTTTTAAATGTTTTTTTAGGCTTAGGGTTTAGGATTTAAGGTTATGATTTAGGTTTAGGGTTTTATTTTAGATTTAGTTTTATTTTATTTAGTTTTATCTTTTAATTTAGTTTAGTTTTATTTATTTTATTTTAGTTTAATATTTTATTTTCTTCTTAGGTTAGGTTTAAGGTTTAGGTTGGTTTAAGTTTAGGTTTTATTTCATTTTACTTTTATTTTATTTTGGTTTAGGTTTTTATTTATTTATTTTATTTATTTTGTTGGGTTTAGGTTTTAGCTTTTTAGGGTTGAAGGTTTAGGATTTAGGGTTTGGGGTTAGTTAAGGGTTTGGGGTTTAGATTTTAGGGTTTAGGGTTTACTGGTTTAGGGTTTAGGTTTAAGAGTGTACTGATTTGAGTTTAGGGTTTTAAAGTTCAGGGTTTAGGGTTTGGGGTTTTATGGTTTATGCTTTAGGGTTTAAGGTTTAAAGTTTAAGTCTTAGGGTTTTTAGGTTTTAGGGTTTAGGGTTTAGGGTTTATGTTTTAGGTCTAGGGTTCACATTTTAGTTTAGTGTTTAGGGTTTAAGGTTTTTTTTAATAGAAAACAAATTCAAATTCAATATTTGTTCTTTTCAATTTCATCAACCAAGTAATACACCAAGTTTTCTAAGACACAAGTGAGGACATAGATAAAAAATGAGCATAGAGATAATCAAAAGCCCTAGATAACTAGAATCATCTCTAATATAAAGAGAAAGTTTCATAAGCAACAGATCAGATCGACCATTCTTCAGTTTCTCCTATTCCCATTAAAACCACTCCGGAATCTCGAGTAGTTGGATCCACCATCACATTCGATCTCTCCCTTCGCCACCACCATAAATGTAACCTTCATCGCTTTAATAACCACCACTACTCCGACCACCACCTCCATATCCACGAGCATCTCTAGATTCCCCTTCACCATTGGGATAATCGTTGCCTCTGCCTTTGCTCCACTTCTAGATCTAGATTGAGCCTGGTTGATGGTGACATTCCTGCCATCAAAGTTATGCCCATTCTTAGGGTTTAGGTTTAGGCATAGGTTTATTAGGTTTTATGATTTAGGTTTATGTTTTAAGGTTTAGGTTTTGGGTTTAAGGTTTAGGGTTAGGGTTTAGAGTTTAAGGTTAGGTTCTGGGTTTAGGTTTAGGGTTTAGGGTTATGCCTTTAGGTTTAGGTTAAGAATAGTGGTTTTTAAGGTTTAGGGTTTTAGATTTTTTAGATTTTATGATTACGGTTTAGGGTTTAAGGATGTAGGTTTAGGGTTAAGGGTTTAGGGTTAGTGTTAGGGTTTAGGGCTTTTTATTTTTTAAATTAAGTAAATTGATAGGTTTAGGTTTATTTAATTTATTTAGTTTAGAATTTTTTTTTAGGGTTAGGTTAGGTAGGTTTGAGGGTTTCAGTTTACGTATTGCTTTTGAGTTAGGGTTTTAGGTAGTTTTAATTAAGAGTAAACTAGGTAGGGTTTAGGTTTATTTAGTTTATTTAATTGATTTTTATTTATTTTAGTTTATTTTATTTAATTTAATTTTATTTAGGTTTAATTTTTATTTTTATTTGGTTTAGTTTATTTATTTTTAGTTTAGGTTTTTTATTTTAGTTTATTTTTTGGTTTAAGTTTACGTTTAGGTTTATTTTTTAGTTGAGTTTTATTTTTATTTTATTTTTTAGGTTTAGTTTTTATTTTTCTATTTTAGGTTTAGGTTTTTATTTTATTTTTTGGTTTGGGTTTTAGGCTTTTCTTTTTGGTTTATTTTGATTTTATTTTTTAGTTTAGGTTTATGTTTATTTTTAGTTTATTTTATTTTATTTAGTTTACTTTTAGGTTTAGGGTTTATTTATTTTAGTTTTATTTATTTTTGTTTAGGTTTAGGTTTATTTCATTTTGTTTATTTTATTTTTATTTTAGGTTTAATTTTTTTAGTTTAGGGTTTAAGTTTTATTTTATATTTATTTGTAGGTTTATTTTTTAGGTTTTGGTTTTTATTTTATTTTAGGATTATTTTATTTTAGGATTATTTTATTTTAATTTTATATTTATTTTTATTTTATTTAGGGTTTCTATTCTTAGTTTTATTTTAGTTTTTTAGTTTAGGTTAGGTTTTATTTATTTATTTTAGTTTAATTTAACTAGTTTATTTTATTTTTAGTTTTAGATGTACGTTTTAGTTTAGATTTTTATTTTATTTTAGAATTGAATCTTGACATCATCAAGTCAAGTCTTGTCGTTGATCATCAAAGTAGAGAAAAAGAAGACCATCTCTTTGACTTTAGAGTAGTTTTCAAACAGTTCAAATAATTTAACCTCAAAATGAACACCCTAAATTGTGCATTTGGAGTAAGTTCAGAGAAATTCTTGGGTTTGTTGTTCGATACTAGGGAATTGAAATTGATCCGGAGAAGATCAAGGCGATATTAGAAATGGCATCCCCTAAAAGTTTAACTCAACTCAGAGCATTCCAAGGGTGGTTGGCTTATCTAAGACGCGTTATATCCAACCTATCAGGAAGATGTCGGCCATTCTCAGCACTTGTCAAAAAGGATGTCAAGTTCAAGTGAGATGATAAGTATGAGCATGCCTTCGAAGACATCAAGCATTACGATGGCGCTAGTTCTAGCATATCCTGAAGCTGCTCATACTTTACATTCGTGTTAGATGACTCCACGGTGCTTTGTTGGCCCCCAATGATGAAGGAAGGAAAACACTCTCTATGATGACCATCATCTAATCCCTTAGAGGCTAATTATCCATCCATTTAGCTTTAATCTTTGCATCCTAAAAGCTACATCACTACATGCTTCCTCATAAGGTGAACTTAATCTCTAGGATTAGTCCACTATAGTATCTCATGACTTGGCTAATGCTATCTGGAAGGTTACAATTGTCCATGATCCTCTTGCAGTCTAACATTTCTTACATATGCCTCCATGTGATGAAAAGACAAGCGCTAGTAGATTTCTTAGCAGCACACCCAGTTCTTGCTGACTCTCCACTTAGTATAGAAATAGTTCTCTTAACTATGAACCATGATGTGGCAAGATTCTCATATCATCTATCCAATCCTTGCACCAATAATGAAGTCAAATATGAGGCTTTGATTGCTCATTTGGAGTTAGCCGTTACTC
This sequence comes from Cymbidium sinense, assembly GCA_021442155.1. Classification (NCBI taxonomy): domain Eukaryota; kingdom Viridiplantae; phylum Streptophyta; class Magnoliopsida; order Asparagales; family Orchidaceae; genus Cymbidium; species Cymbidium sinense. The sequence goes on from CM038225.1 coordinate 96,501,402, forward strand.
TAGGCATCCAGAACATCAACATCTTTGAAGATTCTTAACTAATTATCAACCAAATCACTAGGTCCTATAAGGTTATAGAGCCTAAGCTCCATCACTACCACAAGTACACCATGGAGTTGTTGGCCCAAATCCCACCTTTTATAAGATTCATCATGGAGAGAATGTCTTAGCATATGCTTTAGCCAAGCTTGCCAAGGAATTGACATGTATAGAGGATGAGTCCATATCAATGAAGGTCTAAAATAGACAAATCTTACCTTTTATTGGTATTGGACTCATCAGAAAGTACTCTATTAAAGGGGAGGTTTCCATTGCCAAGAAGGATGAGGAGTTAGATTGGAGGAAAATATTCATGGATTACCTAAATAAAGGCAAACTACCTCAAGAGAAGTCCCAAGTTTATCAGATGAAGTAGAGAGAACTTTCTTAAACTCTTATGGATGGTGTCTTATACTGACTATCTTTCAATCATATGTGGTTATGATATTTAGACAAGCAAGAAGCTTATAAGATCATGATTGAGGTACACTCAAGATTTTGTGGAGCCAACTAATCCGGTCCGAAGATGAAAGCTAAGATCAAAAGACTAGGATACTACTGGTTGTCGATGATCAAAGATTGCATGGATGCAGATAGGCAAGGCCACCAATGTCAAATACACAATGTGGTCCTACACTAACCACCCAACATTCTACATCCTACATTGGCCTCATAGCCATTCGAGTGTTGGGGTATCGACATAGTGGGTCTGATTGATCCTCCTTCTTCTAAGGTTCATAGGTTCAACTTAGCTGTAATTGACTACTTTTCCAAATGGTTGAAATCGATTTCACTTAGAGGGGTGACAACTTAGCATGTGCTCTAGTTTTTTAGGAACCATATTGTATATAGGTTCAGAGTGCCTCGATGAATTATATCTAATAATGGTACTACATTCAAGAGCACTGAGATCAACATCTTTGCAGGGAGACACAATATATATTGGAGATATTCTACCATCAACTACATGAGGGAAAATGACTTAACAGAAGCTTTCAAGAAACTCACATCCAAATACTAAAGAAGATGCTTGACAATAAGGAGCAATAGTGGAATGAGCATTTAGTTGAAGCTTTGTGGGCCAACCGCATCACATATAGAACTCCAACTCATTCTACTCCTTTCTCTTTAGTGTATGAGTCTAAAGTCATTCTACCATAGAAGTCCAACTCCCATCACTGAGGATAACTATGGGTAGCAAGATCACAATAAGTAGAATGCCAAGCTGTGGTTAGAAGAGCTTGAAGGTTTGGAGGAGAGATACCTATGGGCATGCCAAAATCTCGACTTGTACAAAGCAAAAATGATTCAAGCTCACAACAAGTTGGTCCATCCTAGAGATTTTCAAGTATGTGAGCTTATTTTAGTTCTAAGGAGATAGATTATTGCCCGTTGAAAGATGGGAGGCACGTTTAAACCCACATGGGAAGGTCCTTTTACCATTGAGAAGGCCTACTAAGGAGGATCTTATCAACTTATTATTTGTAAGGGAGAGTGCCCAATGCTTCCAATCAATGAGCTCTACTTAAAAAAATATTATAAATCATGTTTAAAGTTAATTATCATCAATGAAAATTCTATTTCAAATTCAATCTCTTCCATGTTGAAAGTATTCTTGTTTACAATCCCATAATGTGTTTAGGGTAGGTGTAAGGAACTATGGTGGTGTCTTATCCTTCATCGACATAACACAAATACAAACTAAACCTAAACATAAATTTGAGATATGTCAAGACAGACATAACCCTGTGGATTTGTAGATTCTCCCTTGGTCCAATAAATCTGAGATATGTCAAGGCCGACATAACCCCTTCTCATTGTGGTCCCTCGCACACCAATAGGGTCCACACAAACATATAAATAAAATAAATATTCACTTATGGATTAGGAGGACACCCCTAGGAGGACACCCCTAGTGGTACTTTTTCCCAAGTAGGTATCATATCTCTAGGGCAGTGTTAGTAAAACTCCTTATAAGAATCCCCTGACTACTCTTGAGTTGATATAAGTCCCGAGCAGCTTTCTCTAAGTAATCACCCCTAAGTCAGGTTCAATATGTTGTGCTACCAATAAGTCACCCCAGTGGTTGTTACCTACTTTAGAAGATGTAATTCTACTATGCCTTCTTCCTAGTAGAGTGATTGCACATCAAAACGCAACCCCTTAAGTTGGCTTGCTCTACATAATGGCCAGTAGATTATCCCTTTGGATTAGTAAATCTAAGATAGGACAAGTCTGATATAGCCCCTTCTCAGGGGGTCCCTCGCACATTGATATGGTCTATAAATTAAATCTATAAAATTTGATCGAGCTCACATCCCAGTCAGATATGCCCTAAATTTAAAATCAAACTAAACCAAACAAACCATATCAACTCCACCATATCAAATAAAAAAAACCCAAATTAAGTTGAACCATCTCCTCTCCTCTCGACCGCGGCTCTCTCTGGCAATTTTGTGTTCTCTTTCATTTTTCTTATGGTTTGGCCGCTCCTCGGCTTCCCCGATCATATTTTCTGATTTATTGCTTTCGATTTGGCTGCTTATATGATTTTTCCTTGATCTTACAATGGCGGAGGTGCCACTTTCTACACAATTGAGCTCGTCGAACTTGGAGGTGTTGGCTAAGCCTTCCGATCTACAAGGTAATTTGGATCCGACTTCATCCGTTATTGCGCCTACTATTAAGTCCTTCAAGGATGCATTATCTGGTAAGAACACTTGCTCTAATGCTTCGGTTAACTTAATCTCAACTTCCTTCTATGGAATGCCAGCTGTAATGTGCTCAGATCTTGGTGTGGAAAAATTGGCAAACCCTCTGAATTTTCATTAGTTGGAAAATTTTCCTCACGTCGCCCGACTCTTGACAATATCTGATCCTTCTTTCATAGCCTAAAGCTTTCGGGAGTTTTCACTATCAGGTTGATCGATCCTAGGCATATCCTTATTAAGCTATTGAATGATTTAGACTACTCAAGAGTCTTTGCTCGTCGCTCCTACTTTGTGTACAATTGTCAAATGAGGCTCTTGAAATGGTCACCTCTTTTTGATGTCAAAGAGGAATCCCCTATTGTTCCTTTATGGCTAGCCTTTCCAAACATGAGGATACATTATGTTACCCATCAAGTCCTATTTGCAGTTGGGGCTCTCTTTGGTAGGCCCCTTCAAATTGATCAAGCCACCACTACTAGATCTCGGCCATCAGTTGTATCTTGGTTGAGATTGATATTACAAAAAAGTACCCTAAAGAAGTTTGGATCGGTTCAAAAAAATTTGGGTATAATCAAAAAGTGGAATTTAAAAATTTCCTATTTTTTGCATTTGTAAGATCCATGGTCATGATCACTTTGAATGCTTTGTGTTACACCCTAATCTTAAAAAGAAAAAATTGTCGGATCCTAATCCCACACTAGGAAATGAAAAAACCAATAAGTTTGCTTATGTGCCTAAAGCTACACAAAATGGAACTCACCCTCCTACCCCTACTCCTTTACTATCTACTGATTTGCCTATTGGAGAATAATCTGAGCCTGGTAAAAATAATGATATTGAGGTTTGTGAGGAAACTAATGATAACTTAATTAACATTACTCCTACTTGTAATAATTTGGCATCACAAGACAATCCCTTGACTCATATGAATCATAATGGTGATTTGAATTGGAATCTCAAGTTGGATCAAAATCTCAAAAATAATTCAAGAATTGTTCTAAAAAATGTTGATACTTTGGTGACGGACCAAAATCAATAATCATCATGAAAATGAGAATGAAATTTGTGCTATTAATGGTGTCACAACCTCTCCTTCTATTACTCTACAGAGTGATATCCATGCTAATCCACTTTCTCAACCTAACTCGATCAAGAAGGAAAATCACCATTAGAATGCTTTGATAGATACTCCTATTCTCAATATCACCAACCACTCCCTTCGATGGAGATACATTGGACATAGATAGGCCTTTTCAAACTATTATTAAAAAAATCTGTTAAAGCTAGAATGTTCATTAATAGCTCCACTAGAACCACTCGATCCTCTCTAACTTCCCACAAATAATTACTTCATGCTCTCTTTTTCTTCTCCTTCAATTTTTCTGTTATCTCTTTTCTTTTCCTTCCACCTTATTATGATCAATTTTCTTATTTGGAATGTTCAGGGTATTGGGACTCTCATTGTCCAATCGTGTTAGGAGCCTTTGTCGCACTCATAACATAACCTTACTTGTTGTTATTGAGCCATTCATTCACTCTTCTAAGATCACCCATGTTGCTAGAACGCTTGGCTTTCAAAATTTCTTTTATAATATATTAGTAATAAAATTTGGTGTTTTGGAATAATTTAATCAACATTTCTATCCTTGATGATCTTGAACAATTGGTTAATGTTCAAATCTCATTAGGTGAATTTTTTGTTCTTGGTTCCTTTATCTATGCTTCTTGTAATAGAGCTGGTAGAAACATCCTTTAAGATCACTTAAGAACCTTCACCTCCTCGGTTAACAAACATGGTTGGTTGGGGGTGATTTCAACACTATTATTGCTTCCTTAGAAAGGAGGCTTCTCTAACATCCATTCCATGGAAGATTTCTAATATGATCCTCGCAACTGATTGATATTTTTTTCGGCTCCAACTATACGTGGCATAACTCTAGACTTTGGCAGCAGCTTGATTGGACCCTCTTTAATTCCCTTTGGATCAATCAATACCCTCACTTCTGTTGAGCATTTGAGCAGAACTTTGTCTGACCATGCTCCACTTTTGATCTCTATCAAAACTTCTTCCAGTAATCTTTTCTCCCCTACTCCTTTTAGATTCCAAAATATGTGGACCCAACATCGTGATTTCATTAATGTTGTTTCCATTAATTAGATGGCCCCTATTCACCCGGGAAATTCTGTTAAAGGCCTGATTCATCTTTGGCTTAAGCTCAAAATACTTAAACAAAACTTAAATTGGTGGAACAAGCATCATTTTAAAATCTTTTGCACATCTCAAAATTATGGAACAATTAGTTTGCTCCCTTGAAGATCTTGTCCGATCCTAGTAAGCTTGATGAGTTGAACACTGCTAAAGATAACTTGATAAATTATCAAAATATGGAGGAAACCTACTGGCGTCAAAATGCCACTAGCAAACATATTGCTGATGGTGATAGAAATACAAGGTATTTCCATGCTCTTTTCAAAAAAAGGAAAGCCTTAAACTCTATTCAAAAAATCAAAATATTAACGGTAGCTGGATCACTGATAATAATGAAATTAAAGATTCTGTCATACAACATTTTCAAAATTTATTAAACATCAACCCTCCCTTAGAAGCCCTCTCCAACACACACCGATCCCTCTATGATTACTAATGATAAAAATCATTTACTCACTTTGCATCCTACGGAAGCTGAGATTAGTAGTACTCTCAATAGCATGAACACTGACTCTGTTGCTAGCCCTCATGGCTACATGACCCATTTCTTTCAGCATTGTTGGCCTTTTATTAAGTCTGACCTTGTTGATGCTATTGTTAATTTCTTTGATGCCAGCTCTTTACCTAGATACTTTTCTAGCACTTAAATTTTCCTCATTCCCAAAACTAATAATCCTGATTCTTAGGGAGATTTTAGACCTATCAGCCTTTGCACCTTCTTTCAAAAACTCATTGCTAAATTAATTAATAATATGATACGTCTGCTACTCCCAAAAAATATTTCTCCTAACCAAACTAGCTTCATTAAAAATAGAGCTATATCCGACAATATCCTTCTAGCCCAAGAGCTGGTTCATGATATTGATGTTCCTATTAGAGGTGGCAATATCCTCCTTAAACTGGACATCTCTAAAGCTTTTGACAACCTCTCATGGGATTTCCTCTTTCAAATCTTACATTTGTTTGGGTTGATAATTTCATCCGCCTCATCAAAAATTGTATTACCAATGTTTGGTTCTCTATTATTATGAATGGTGAGTCCCTAGGTTTCTTTACTTCAAGGCATGGCTTGAGACAAGGAGACCCCCTTTCACCCTCTCTTTTTATTATTGCTGTTGAATATCTTTGAGGAGCTGAATGATCTTTTAATAAAATCCTACCATGTTTTTTAAAACTCATGGTGGTCTGTTTCTCATCTCAGTTTTGCTGATGATTTTATAATCTTTTGCAATGCCTCTATTCAACACATTAAAACTATTAAGAACCTTTTAAATGAATTTGGCAAAGAAAGTAGTCTCTTTCTCAATGAAGGAAAATGTTGTTTCATTCCTTTCGTTAAAATCCCTACCAATAGGCTCAACCAAATCTCCAGAATTACTAATTTTCAGCAACATCAACTTCCTATTAATTATTTCGAGGCTCCGCTTTTTAAAGGCCAGAAAAGATTTCATCTTTTTGATGATCTTATCCAGAAAATATCTAATAAAATTTCTACTTGGGAATTTCATTTACTCTCTTTTGGTGGTAGGCTTACCTTGATTAAGAGCACTCTTAATTCCATGCCATTATGTCTCATCCAAACTATTGTGCCGACCATTTCTATCATTAATAAAATTGAGCGTCTCCTTAACAAATTTTTCTAGGTCTCTAATAACTCCTATAAAAGAATGCACTGGACCTCTTGGTTTAAAAGTTGTGGCACTCTTGAAGGTGGTCTTGGATGTAATCAAAGAAGCTATCTATCGCTTTTCCTATAAACTCGGTGGAATTTTAAGAGTAATAATAGTCTTTGAGCTAATTTCATGACTAAATATTGTCGTAAGCACCCCTCATTTGTCCCTATAAAGCGAGACTCTCTGTTTGGAAAAGACTTTGTTCGTCAAATGGGATGTAGAATCCTTAATTTTTTGGGGGATTAACTCTAGCTCCTCCTTCTTTTGGCAAGATAACTGGAGTGGATGTGGGTCCATTGATGACTTACTCTACCCATTCCACGCTTATTAAAGTGAAATCTTTAGAATAATATATGGAATAATAGTAAGCTTCTTGATTATATTCCTTCTTTCTCTTGAACAAACTTTCTACTATTCCTATCATTCTACCAATCAAGATCGATCCTTTTAAGCTCTCAATGGTGATTTCAACTTTAAAATGTTTGGCTTCACATTAAAGAAACTCATGATTCTTCCAATGTGTTTCTCAAACTTTGGAATAACACTATCCCTACTTCTTATTATGTTCTTACTTGGCATATTTTGAAAAACTTCATCCCTATTGACTCCTTGTTATGGGGTAAAGGTTTTCAATTACCTTCAAAATATCAATGCTGCTTTTACATTGAGAATGTGAACTATGCCTTTGTTAATGGGGCCATTGCTTCTAAACTTTAGATTTGGTATGATGATCTCTTTAACATTGTCATTTTCAATGGCTCCCTAACTTTATATCAACTTCTTGAAGTTTATTTTGACAATACTATTAAAGGTCACATTAAAGTCATAACTGCCATCACTCTTATTTGGTTCATATGGTTGGACAGAAATGATGCAAAACATCGTGAGATCCCCCTAAACCACATGAGGATAATTGCTAGAATTAAAAACAAAATTTGTGACTTGTTTAATGCCAATATCATTCACTACAAACAATTCAATGGTTATAAATTTGTGGCCAATAAATTGGGTCTTAACTTACCGGATCAGCCCTACTGTAGAAATGACAAGATTATTTATTAGGTAAAACCTCATGATCATACTATTAAAATTAACACTAATGGCTCTGTCTCTCATAAAGGTTTAGGTTGTGGTGGCATTTTTAGAAATCTTAATGGTAAAGTCCTATGTGCTTTTGCTTACCCCCTTAATTCTTGCTTTGTTCCTTTTGCTGAGCTTATGGCATTGTATAAAGCTCTTGAGATTTTCCTTCCAAATGGTTGGCTCAATATTTGTATTGAGGTGGATGCCCTTCTGCTGATTGATCTTTTGACTTCCACCAAAATGAGCAACACTGAATTATACTACCTTCTCAAGCAAACTAGAGCTCTCCTTACCCAATTTAATTTTAACATCACTCATGTATGGTGTGAGGGTAATGCATGTGCTGATTATCTTGCCAATCTGAGAGCTAGATTGGATGGTATAATCTTCTTTGATCAACTCACCCTACCCAAACATTTGTGTGTGGCTTGGTTAATTTGGACAATATTGGGCTCCCTTATCTCAGAAATTAATCTAACCTATGGGATTGATCTATCAATATATGTTTAACTAAATGCCCATTTTATATTCATTATTATTATTCTCTTGGTTTTGCTAATGTTTCACCCGGATATTAATTGCTATTTTGATTTCTGTGACATGTGTTGTTGGTTTAATTGCATTTTCTTTAATTGGGGGCTTCCTGCTTACTTACACTGATAAAGTGTTGATGTACCTCTCAAATTTGTTGATGCATCATCCTAATACTCCCACTTGGTCAATTGCTGAGCTGTGTAACATGTGATGTTGGTTTACTATCCACAATCTTGATTGGAGTCTTACTATCAATGCTGCCTCCATTGTTAATGATAAGAGGTTTACTCATTGCTAGAGGGAGATATATTATTTAATGCTCTATTTATTGATGCTGTATTTTTCGATCAACAGGGAAATATTTCTTTCCTTTTTCTGGAATTATAATCTGGGATCCTTGCATCAATGCTTAACAAATATCCCTCTGTTCAACTTTACTGCTGATCCTAACATATCTGATATTCTTCTCCTTATTATGGATTGAAATTACCTCCGGATTTCCAATTTTAGTGATGCTGTGGGATTAACTGCAGGCATTAAATTTTGTGTCTTGCTGGTTATCAAAGATGAAACTAGTTGGAACCACTTAGTAACCTATGTTGTATCAATGTTACTTCCTAGTGTTTCTTATGTAGGATGCAATATTTATTATGATGTTTTAATGCTTGGTTGTTGGATTTTTGGGCCTTTTGTCATGCATGCTACTCTTAGGGTTGGTTTCTTTGGTAATTCCTAATCCCCTTTCCCATCTGTATGGGTAGAATGCACTTCCTTTTGTTGTAATTAATATCTATTTGTGCTAACCTTGTTGGTTTTGGTTGTTGCCTATTTTATCTTGACTAACTTTCTTGTTACTGGTGATCACCTAATCTCTTCTCCCTTTAGCTCTATTAAAATTATACACTAATGTGATTACCCAACTGCATAATTGGATTTTAGCTTATGCTTCTGGGGTTTTGGATTGTCTTGATCAGCTGGACCTTTTTGAGGTTATTGAATGGTTGCTAGCTTTTGCTTTATTGCTTGTCTCTTTTATTAGCTTTTGGGCTGCTGCTGATCATCTCATTTCAGCTAGCTTTGGCCTAATCCTTTCCCTATCCTTCTGGGACTTTACTTTTATTTTGTATATTTGCATTGGGGGTTTTTTTGGCCAATTTGCTATTAATTATCATCTTGGTTGTTGGTTGATCTGGATACTGGACTCCACTATTCAGGAAGCTATTTCTCGAGTTATCCTTCTTGTCTAGCAGGGTGCCTTTGGAGTTTCTTTGCTAATTGGCTTAGGTAACCTCTTTCTTCCAACCTTCAAGGAGAGTGTCTGTTATCTCTTGTTTATCCTTATCTTCTTGCAAGTTTGGACTTTCTTAATGGTTTTTCAGTTTGATTTATGTCAGGGTTTTTTTGTTGGTTCTTTCTAGGTTTTTTCTAAGGCATTGTCTATTTGTATTAGGTGGTTCTTTGGCCAACTTGTTGTACTTTATTATCTTGTTTGTTGGCTTATCTGGATCTTTGATTCCTTTGTTCAGCTAGCTGCTTCTGTGGTTGTCTTTCTTGTTCGAGTGTATTTTGTTGATTTCTTTGGCTAATTTATTTTCCCCTTTTAGGAATGTGTTTTCCAGTTTATTCTTATCTCCTTGCAGAATCGAGTTTTCTTCATGGCTTCTCAGTTTGCCAACCCCGTGGTTGTGGGTTTAGCTACAAGCCTATTTTCCCATTTCTGGAAGTGATTTTCTTGGGCTGCTGATTTCACTTGTCAGCGCATTTTCTACTTTGCCTTGGCGTGCCTTTTCCCTATCTATTTAGAAAGCATCTTCGATTTTGATGGGGTTGGTTGTTGGCCAACTTGCTATTCTATTCTATCTTGGTGGTTGCGTAGATCATTGAATCTTATGTTCCCACTATGTGGTTGTCTATCCTATTTTCTGATTGATTTTGATGTTATTTTGCTTAAATTTGGTGGGGTAATAATTGCATTATTGCTTACATTGATGGCCTTTGGATTTTTGGGTCCTTTATCAAGTAGGATGTCTTTATGGTTCTCAGCTGTTTTCTGCCCATTTTGGTTATGGGCTTTTGGATTTTTGCTATTATCGTATCCCTTTACCTTCTTCTTATCTGCTATTGTCCTCCCATTTCCTGTGGTCATTTGGGCTTGGGTATCCCTTATCCAACGTTATTTTTGTGGTTGTTGGTGTTTCTGCAATTTGATTATTGGCTTTTGGGTTTTTGCTGTTAGCATTGGGACTAAAGTTGACTTTATATGTTGCTATTTTTTTCCCTCTAGCTTATGCTACATTTATGCAGATCATTGTGACTATACTTTTGCCTCTTTTGATTTTAATCTTTGCATTATTTAATCTAATTGGATTTATGGCCACCTTGCTATTACTCTTAGGATTGTTTAACTGGAATGAGTTTTATCATAAGGAAACTATTTGTGGTGTTATCTCGATTGTCTCGGATTTGTCGTGGGGAGCATTTACTTTTCTTCTTATCTACTATTGTACTTCCATTTCTGTGGTAATTTGGGCTTGGGGTATCTGTTTCCCTTTATAATTGATGTTCTTAATTTTAAATAAGGAGGTTGTTAAGAGCTATTACATTCTTTTGCTTATCTTTTGATGGAAAATAACCCTAACCTGCTTACTGGACTGTTTACCAAGAATGTATATTTATTAATGTCCTATAAGATTGGAATAGGGTTAATTCCTTGCTCTTGTCTTTGCCAAGCTGGTTTGAGCAGATTTCAAAATTTTCTATTTATTATCCTTTAGATCTGGTTTTCAGTATGGATGACCTGACATTGATGGCTCTCTTTTATTTTAGTTGGGATTATCATGCCATGGAACTAATATGATGACATATATTGGCATAGGGATCCCACTACCTACTTTATTCCTCTTTCCATACGTGTATAAATGGCTATTCTTATATTTTTGGCTCAAGATCTTCATCAAATGGCTACTATATAGGTTTGTTGGCTATGATGGCTGTGATTCTTTCACTCCATTTTGGTTTGGTAGCAGCTCTTGTGATGTAACCCTTATGCTAAAGTTTGGATGCTCATATTTGCATCACCCCAACTTGGTGTGTGAGCACAGCCTCCTCCATCCCACTTCTTTATTATTACCATTTTCAAATTTTGCTGCTCTCACTTATCATTTTCTCTGTACTACTTTAACTGCTCTAACTTCTTCCTATCTACAATCTTGCAGGTGCTTTTCTCTTTTTCTCTTGCAGGTTGCTCCATAGTGTCATGCATTCTCACTTCCTACAGAACATTGGCCTTCATCCTTCATTTGCTTACTTTTGTTAATCACTTTGTATCTTTTGCTTGCTTTACTCTTTCCTTTTGCTTCTGGACGTACTTAAATAGGGTATTTACTCCCTATGCTATTTGTAGCTCTTTGAGTAGTAGTTTTGGAGTATATCCCCTTTAAGGACCTTGTAACCCCTTTTTTGTGGCAATAAAATTCCCCCTATACGGGGTTTCCCAAAAAAAAAAACAAACCATATCAAATCACATGAAATTAAGATAAAATTAATCATGGCTACTTTTTAGTTGACATAAGTCCCCAGCTGTATTCACTCAGTAGTCGCCCTAGGTTAGGTTCAATTTGTTGTGCATTCAATAAGTCACCTAGCGATTGTTCCTCACTTTGGAAGATGTAAGTATGCTACGCCTACTTCCTAGCACAACCATTGCACACTTAAAGGCAACCCTTTAGGTTGGTTAGCTCTACCCCATAACCAGGTAGACTATCCTTTTGGATTTATAAACCTGAGGTAGGTCAAGGCTGATATTGCCTCTTCTTGGTGGGTTCGTTACACACTGATAGGGTCCATACATTAACTCAGATTAAATTAAACCCATTTTAATTTTCCTAGTGGAGTTAAATTACACCCTACTCCCTAGGGAGCCCCAAATCATATATAAACAAGTCAAGAAAATAATTCAAATTCAAAACCAACCTCCTTAGTGGAGCCAAATTAAACCAACTCCCCCAGTAGAGTCTAAATCAAAGAAATTCAAACAAACTCTTATCCCCAGTGGTTACATCCCCAAACAAATCTATGAAATCAAACTCTAATATAAATCCCCAGTGGATAGCCCAAACCTGCTTCCCTAGTGGAAGGTTCATATACCCGATCCCTAGTGGATTCGACCCCATATTTGTAACAAATATGCTTCCACATCAATTAACACAAAATAAATTAAAGTTGATTCGATCTTAATCCATGGTGGATTATAGATTCTTATCCCCAATGGATCTTCTTTCCACAAATCATATAATCAAATCAAATTCAACCATATCACTAACAAATTTTCTTCTTCTATGCCCTCAACATAGACCCCACGCATGTTCTATTCATTGTATGTATGATCCCCCAGCGAATCTTCCTCCATGTCCTTGGCATGGAATTCTCATCAAATCTTATTTCTTCTCTTATGCACACCTTTAATACTTCAACCAAAAGTGTAACGATTTGTGATGGTGCAAGCTCAAACTAACTATACAATATCATGCTAAACATATTATAGTGTGAATTAACACACTATATTAGAATATAATATATGATGTTATATTATAATTTTTAATAATATAATATATTGTCTAACATTACACCTCATTAGAATAGCTTAAAAGGAACAAATAACAAAAAAATTTCAAAATATGAATAATGTCCATTTTAGATGTAAAATTGTTATTTTTCTATTAGAAATGGTACAAAATAGCATAATTTTGGTGTCGCTTCTTGGTGTGAGCCATGAATTTATCCAAATTATTCCATCTCAACCTTTAAATTAAGAATTTTGTGAGTTTTGACCCAATGTATTATTACAAAAGTAAAACATACTAAAATGCAAAATGTAACACACCACCACATTCATATATATGTGAAGTTATATTGCTATGTACATTATACTTTAATATGCTTTTATATAATATATTATCTTACATTACACCTTAAAATGAATCACTTTAAGCAAAAAATTTATAAAATTTGGTTGAAAAAAAGAACATTAATTTTGGGTGAAAAATTCCATTCATTTGATTAAATGACACACCATAGCACACCAATGATGTTCCCTAAAGCTTACCTTAAATTTGGCAAAATCCCACCATCTCAGCCTATAAATCAGTATTTTTATGAATTATACCAGTACAAACTCTACTACATCATACTATAACAAAGTAAAATATGCTAAAAATAATTAGTAATACATAATAGTATGCTATAATGTATGATGCTACACTATGTTATGGCATCTTATATTATAATACACTATAACATATTATATAATATTATATTGCATATCACATCATAAAGGACTACTTAAGATAAACAATTATAATATTAGTCTAAATAATAAAAAAACTATATATTTTAGTCGTATCACTTACATATTTTAAATTAAAATAATATTTTATGATTCCATGCTCTACCTATTATGAATTTGGCCAAATTTCACCATTTTAAAGTATAAATCAACATTTTTATAAATAATGCTAATCTAGGCTCGATTGCATGATTATAAAATACTAAAAGTATTTAAAATGTGCAGAATAACATATTATGATGTAAGATGTTATACTGTGCTACAACATATAATATTTATTTTGAACATAAAATCTTACTTTTTAGACTATAAGTGGCGTAGCACACCTTTGGTACTACAACCTAATTCCCACTTCAAATTTAATAAATTTCATCATCTCATTTATTAAATCAATATTTTTATGATTTATATTAATATAGACTATAGGGCATAATACCATAATATGCACACAAAAAAACATTTCAAAACATCTTATAACAGCCAAAAACACATCACTACATGCTCAAATATATGATGCTACATTATGCTATAATATATGGTATTACAGTATGAGTTTGGGTTAGGGTTTAGGGTATTCAACTCTCTAATAGTCAAGGGAAAGTCTCTTGAAGACATTTTCTTTAGCAACCATAACTATGTTAGGATTAGGTCATTCTTTAGATCTTCTCCTAATGACATCTTTATTGAAGGTTTAGGGTTTATGATTTAAGGTTAGGGTTTAGGGTTTAGGGTTGGGGTTTAGAGTTTAGGGTTTATGGTTTGGGTTGTTGGTTTTAGGGTTTATGCTTATGGTTTTAGGGTTTAGGGTTTTATAGTTTAGGATTTAGGATTTATGGTTTAGGGTTTAGGGTTTATGGTTTAGAGTTTAGGGTTTAAAGTTTAAGGTTTAGTGTTTATGGTTTATGGTTTAGGGTTTAGTGTTTAGGGTTTAGAATTTTTAGGGTTTAGGATTTAAGATTTAGGGTTTAGGGTTTAGGGTTTTGGTTTTAGGTCTAGGGTTTAGGGTTTAAGTTTTTTTTAATAGTGAACAAGTTTAGATTCAACATTTCTTCTTTTGATTTGATCAACCAAGTAGCACCCCAAGTTTTCTAAGACACAAGCGACGACATAGATCAAAAATGAGCACCCATAGAGCAAATCAACAATCCTAAATCAGTAGAACCATCTCTACAATAGAGACACAGTTCCATAAGCAGCAGATCAGATCGATTGTTCTTCATTTTCTCCAATTCCCATCAAAACCATCTCGGTAATAGGATCCACCATCATATCCCGATCTCTCCCTGCCACCACCATGGTTTAGGGTTATGTTTAGATTTTTTATTTTATTTTTTAGGTTTATTTTTTAAGTTTATTTTTAGTTTTATTTTTTATTTTAGGTTTAGGTTTATTTTTAGTTTATTTTATTTTTTAAATTTATGATTTTTTTTAGTTTATTTTAGCTTTAGGTTTAGGTTTTATTTATTTTAGTTTAGGTTTAAATTTATTTTACTTTTTTATTTTAGGTTTAGGTTTTTTTAATCTTAGGGTTTAGGTTATATATTTTTTATTAATAGGTTTATTTTTTAGGTTTAGGTTTTTATTTAGTTTTTATTTTATTTTAGTTTAGATTT
Source organism: Cymbidium sinense (assembly GCA_021442155.1). Lineage (NCBI taxonomy): Eukaryota > Viridiplantae > Streptophyta > Magnoliopsida > Asparagales > Orchidaceae > Cymbidium > Cymbidium sinense. The sequence goes on from CM038225.1 coordinate 96,516,608, forward strand.
ATTTTATTTTTATTATACATTTATTTTTTATTTTATTTAAGTTTTTATTTTTAGGTTTATTTTATTTTTAATTTATTTATTTTATTTTAGTTTAGTTTTTAGTTTTTATTTTATTTTATTTTTATGTTTAGGTTTTATTTTTTAGTATAGATTTTTATTTTATTTTATTTAGGTTTAATATTTTTTTATTAAATTTTTTTATTTTATTTAGTTTAGGTTTAGCTTATTAGGTTTTTAGGGTTTAGGGTTTATGGTTTAGTGTTTGGGATTTAGGGTTTAGGGTTGTAGGTTTTAGGGTTTAGGGTTTAGGGTTTCAGGTTTATGGTTTTAGGGTTTAGGTTTAGGTTTAGGGTTTTAAGGTTTAAGGTTTAGGGTTTAGGGTTGTAGGTTTAGGGTTCAAGGTTTAGGGTTTAGTGTTAGTTTTAGGGTTTAGGGTTAGGGTTTTTTTAATTTGTTATTTTTTATTTTCTTAAATTAAGTGAACTCATAGGTTTAGGCTTATTTACCTTTTAATTTTATTTTTATTTTGGTTTATTTTTATTTTTATTTAGTTTAGTTTATTTATTTTAGGTTTATTTACTTTAGTTTAGGTTTTTTATTTTAGTTTATTTTTTTTGGTTTAGGTTTATTTTTTAGTTTTAGTTCTATTTTTTTTTATTTTTTAGTTTAGGTTTTAAGTTTTTATTTTAGGTTTATTTTTAGGTTTTATTTTTTACTTTAAGTTTAGGTTTATTTTTAGTTTATTTAATTTTATTTAGGGATATGTTTAGGTTTAGGTTTAGTTAATTTTAGTTTTAGGCTTATTTTATTTTTATTTTAGGTTTTGGTTTTCATTTACTTTAGGGTTTAGGTTATATTTTTATTTATTTTGAGGTTTATTTTTTAGGTTTAGGTTTTTATTTAGTTTTTATTTAGTTTTATTTTATTTTATTTTAGCTTTATTTTATTTTTATTTTAGGTTTAATTTTATTTTATTTAGGTTTTTTATTTTTTAGTTTAATTTAGGATTTTATTTATTTTATTTTTGTTTAGTTTTTACTTTTTATTTTAATTTCCTTTGAAGTTTTGGTTTAGGTTTAGGTTTTGTCCAATTTTTTTATTTATTTTATTTTTAGGTTTTGTTTAGTTTAGGTTTAGGTTTTTAGCTTTTAAGGTTTATGATTTAGGGTTAGTTGAAGGTTTAGGGTTTAAAGTTTAGGGTTTGGGGTTTAGGGTTAAGGGATTAGGGTTTGCGGTTTAGGGTTTATGGATTAAGATTTAAGTTTTAGGGTTTAAGGTTTAAAGTTTAGGATTTTTGGGCTTAGTGTTTAGGGTTTAGGGTTGTCATAGCTTAGGGTTTAGGTTTTAGGTTTAGGGTTCAAGTTTTAGTTTAGGGTTTAGGGTTTTTGGTTTTTTTAACATTGAACAAATTCAGATTCAACATTTCTTCTTTTTGGTTTCATCAACCAAGTAACATACCAAGTTTTCTAAGACACAAGCGATGACATAGATAAAATGAGAATGCATAGAGCAAATCGAAAACCCTATAAAGCAAGAATCGTGTCAACTATAAAGACACAGTTCCATAAGTAGCTGGATAGTTCTTGGTTCTCTAGTTTCCATCGGTCCACCTCGATCAAAGGTGATCCACCATCATAGCCTTGATTTGCCACCACATTAGTGTAACCTTGCTCCTTCCACCTCCATAACCACCATTGCTACCATCACCTCAATATCCACCACCTCCGGATTTAAATGGCCACCTCCACTTCCACCTCCACCTAGCTAGGTTGACTAAGTCAGTTTGGCATTGATGTTTAGTCAAGGTTTTCATTCTTAGGGTTTAGGTTTAGGTTCAGGTTTATTAGTTTTTATTTCTTAGGTTTATTTTTTAATTTATTTAGTTACTTTAGGTTTATAATTAGGGTTTGGGCTTTAGGATATAGGCTTTAGGGTTTAGGTTTAGGGTTTAGGGTTTATAGTTTAGGGTTTATGGTGTAGGGGTTAGGGTTTAAGGTTTAGGGTTTTAAGGTTTATGCTTTTAGGGTTTAGGGTTTAGGGTTTAGGGTTTTTTTAGGGTTTAGGGTTTTTTTAGGTTTAGGGTTTAGGGTTTAGGGTTGTAGGTTAAAAGTTATAGGTTTAAGATTTATGTTTTAGGATTTTGGGTTTAGGGTTTTTTTTAAATTAACTAAATCGATAGGTTTAGGTTTCTTTAGTTTATTTATTTATTTTAAACACTATTTTTTCCCAATGCAGGTGTAAGTGGAGGTTACGATAAGTAGTAGATAGCTAGCATAAAACTTGTCGAAATAATCATGACATGAATCTTTTAAATCTTTATGTTAATGCTTGGGGCTTTAGCGGCATATGGCTTGAATATAGTGAAAAATGTGCAAGGGCCATTGCAGGTGTTGCGATGTTAAATAAGCAAGGGTTCCCACATTATGGATGGATGTGGGCAAAGAAGTTAGTCCATGAAACTAGAATTAGGTTAGAATCTTGGAATATAGGTACTCTTACAGGTAAATTAATGGAATTAATATATATTATGGTTCATAGAAAGATAAATATTTTATGTGTTCAATAAACTAAATTTGTTGAGGAGAAGGCCAAGTAGATTGATAGTTTGGGTTTTAAACTTTGGTATTCAGGTAGAAGTTGAACAAGAAATGGTGTAGGTGTTATTATTGATAAAAGTTAGAAAGATAATGTTATAAATATTAATAGATGTGGAGATAGAATTATAGCTTTAAAGATTATTATTGATACTAAGATTATCAATGTTATAAGTGTTTATGCTTCTCAAGTAGGTTTGGATGTAAGCTCAAAAGAAAATTTTTGGAATGTATTAGAGGGATTAATACAAAAGATTCTCTTGAAGAAAAAGTATTTATTGGAGGAGATTTAAATGGACATGTTGGTAGAGTGGCGTAAGATTTTAAAAGTATTCATGGTGGTTATGGATTTGGAGTGACTAATGAAGAAGGTAGACTATATTAGATTTTAGCTTATGATTTTGTATAGCTAATACTTTATTTAATAAAAGAGAATAACATATTATTACTTATAAAAATGGATCTAGTAAAACACATATTGATTATTTTCTGATAAGAAAAATAGATCGTTTAGATTATAAAGATTGTAAGGTCATTCCAAGTGAAAGTTTAAGTACCCAACATCGATTATTAGTTTTAGATTTTAAGATGAAAGATTGTAAGAGAAAAATAAATCAAATTATTATCCTAGGATTAGATGGGGACACTTAAAGAACACAAATAAAAATATTTTTAAGAACAAGCTACAAGAGCTTAATATTTGGGATATTCATAAGGAAGCTAATGCTATGTGGAAAAAAGTAGCAAGTGAAATTAAGCTTGCTAAAAATATGCTTGGAGAATCAAAAGGAAAAAACTTCTTTTAATAAAAATAGTTGGTGGTAGAGTCAGAGTGTGCAAGAAAAGATAATAAATAAGAAGCATTGTTATAAAACTTGGTTTAGATATAAGAACTTGGAGAATTGGGAAAGATATAAAGTGGCCTATAGAGATTCTAAGAAAGCAATATATGATGCAAAAAAATTTAGCTTTTAGTGATTTATACAATAGATTAGATACCAAAGAAAAATGAAAGATGTATGTATAAGTTAGCCAACGAATGAGATAGGAGAAGTTAAGACCTACTTCAAGTGAGGTGTATTAAGGATGAAAATAATGAAGTGCTTTTCTTACAAAAAGATATTGAAAATAGGTGGATGAGGTATTTTGATAAACTTTTCAATGAAGGATCTAAAAGTACAATTTATTTTAGCAACTTTAATACCCTGAACAAAAATAGAGAATTTTATTTTTATCGTTGTATTAGTATGTCTAAAGTTAGAGAAGCTTTAAAGAAAATGAAATATGGACTGATATGTGGAAATGTTTAGAGATCAAGGAATTTCTTGGCTTACAAATCTTTTTAATGTTATTTTAAAGACTATAAAGATGCTAGATGAGTGGAGAAAGAGTTTGTTGGTTCTTATATTTAAGAATAAAGGTGATGCACAAGAGTGTGCAAATTATAGAGGAATTAAGTTAATGTGTCATACATTAAAATTATGGGAGAGTAATTGAGCATAGGTTACGATGTGATACAAAAGTTTCTCACAATCAGTTGGGTTTCATGCCAGGTAGATCTACTATGGATGTTGTACATTTGTTAAGAGGTTTGATGGAGAAGTATGAAGAAAGTAAAGAGGATCTACATATGATATTTATTGATATAGAGAAAGCTGATGATAAAGTTTTGGGAGATGTTCTTTAGAGATTTCTAGAACATAAAGGAGTTAATATTGATTATATTTAAGCAATTAAGGATATGTATAATAGAGCTATTACTTGTGTCCAAACACAAGGAGGATTGACAAAATATTTTCCTATTTTAGTTGGATTACATCAAGGATCAAATTTAAGCCCTTATTTTTTTTGCATTAGTTATGGATGTTCTTACTAGGCATTTATAGGAAGATGTACCTTGGTGTATGCTTTTTGATGATGACATTCTTCTTATTGATGAGACTAGAGAGGGAGTCCAAGAGAAACTTGAATTATGGAGATCAACTTTAGAGTCTAAAGGTTTTCATTTTAGTTGATATAAAATAATATATGGAGTGATTTTAGAAGCTCTAGTGGTAGTTGTGACATTAGGTGAACAAGTCATTAATAAGAGTGAGATTTATATTGAGGTTCTATTGTTCAAAATGATGGTGAAATAGATGGAGATGTTATTAGTAGAATTCAAGTTGGGTGGTTGAAGTGGAGGAATGCATCTGGCTTGTTGTGTGATAGAAAAGTTCCACTTAAACTTAAGAGAAAATTTTATAAGATGGTGTTAAGACCTGCAATGACTTATGGTTCAAAATGTTGGCCAATAAAAGAGAAGTATAATACTAAGTTAAGTGTTAAAGAGATGAGGATGCTCAGGTGGATGAGTGGCTTTACTCTTAGAGATAAAATATAAATTGAGTATGTTAGGGAAAAAAAGTAGCTCTAGTGGTATAAGATTAGAGAGTCGCCTTAGATGGGCCACATAAAGGGTCAACCATGACCCAATTAGAGAGTAGATGCATTAGATTTTCTTATGTTAAGAAAGGGTGGGACCTAAAAGACTTGGTTAAGATGTATAAAAAATGACCTAAGTATACTTGAATTAAATGAGAATTTGACACATAATAGACACAATGGAGATGAAGGATTCATAATCCAATTTAGTGGGATAAAGGCTTGTCATTGTTGTTATTGTTGTATTTATTTATTTTAATTTATTTTATTTTTTTATTTTTATTTCAGTTTATTTTTTATTTTTATCTAGTTTAATCTAGTTATTTTAGGTTTACTTATTTTAGTTTATTATTTATGTTTAGATTATTTTTAGTAGAGTTTTATTTTTATTTTATTTTGTAAGTTTAGGTTTTACTTTAGAATAGGTTTAGTTTTATTATATTTTAGGTATAGAATTAGGTTTTATTTTAGGTTATTTAGGTTATATTTATTTTAGTTTAGTTTATTTTATTTTTATTTTATTTTATTTAGTTTAGCCAGGTTTTAGTTTTATTTATTTTTATTTTAGAGTATTTAGATTAGGTTTAGGTTTTATTTTATTTATTTTAGGTTTTATTAGGATTTAAGTTTTATTTAGTTTTATTTATTTTATTTTATTTGATTGGTTTTATTCTTATTATTTTATTTTTTAATTTAGTTTAGTTTTTCTATTTATTTTAGTTTTATTTTATCTTATCTTATTTATTTTAGGTAATTTAATTTATTTATTTATATATAGGTAAGTTTTATTTATTTTTTTAGTTTAGGTTTAGTTTTTTAGGTTTAGGGTTAATTTAGTTTAGGTGTGGTTAGAGGATCAGTTTCAGGGCCTGTAATTTAGTAAGTTGGTGGGTTAGTAGTTGGCTGGCCCAGGGGTATTTTTCAGTGGTTAGGAGTGGCCTAGGGTAGGTAGCCAGGATCTTAGATTATTCAGCCTAGGTTGGCCTCAGATTTAGGGCCAGGCCCAGTTGGGAGTGGCTCAGGTTTAGAGTGGTTTTTGTTAGGTTTAAAAGCTCATATGCAGATCAGTGTATTAGGGTTTCAAGTAGGGTTTAGGGTTTGGATTATGGTTTAGCCTTTTTGGTAGGGTTTAGGGTTTAAGAATTAAGCAAACCAGAGGTTTAGTTTATTTAATACTTACATTTTAGTATTTATTTTATTTAGTTCTATATTTATTTTATTTATGTTTTTTATTTGGTTTATTTTTTTAGGTTTAGGTTTAGTTTATGTTTATTTTTTTAGTTTAGTTTTATTTTTTATTTTGAGGATTTAGGTTTTGATTTTGAATTTATTTTCTTAGGTTTATGTTTTAGATTTTTATTTTAGGTTTATTTTTAGGTTTTATTATTTAGTATAAGTTAAGGTTTATTTTTAGTTTATTTAATTTAATTTAGGGTTTATAATTAGGTTTAGGTCTTATTTATTTTAGTTTAGTTTATTTTTGTTTAGATTGAGGTTTTTTTTTAGGTTTAGGTTTTTTTTTTAGTTAAGGATTTAGGTTTTATTTTTTATTTATTTTTAGGTTTATTTTTTGGGTTTAGGTTTTTGTTTAATTTTTATTTTATTTTATTTTAAGTATATTTTATTTTTATTTTAAGTTAAGTTTTAATTTTATTTAAGTTTTCCATTTTTTGTTTAGTTTAAGTTTTTATTTATTTTATTTTAGTTTAGTTTTTATTTTTTATTTTTTATTTTATTTTCTTTATAGGTTTAGGTTTAGTTTATTTTAGTTTAGGTTTTTATCTTATTTTATTTATCTATTTTATTTTAGGTTTTTATTTAATTTATTTTAGTTTAGTTTAGGTTTATCTTTTTAACTTTTTGTTTTTGGGTTTATGGTTTGGGGTTAGTTTAGGGTTTTGAGTTTATAGTTTAGAATTTTGGTTTTGTGGTTTAGAATTTTTGTTTTAGGTTTAGGGTTTAGGGTTTTAGGATTTATTTTAGGGTTTAGGTTTATGTTTTATTCATGGTTCAAGTTTTAGTTTAGGGTTTAAGGTTTTTGGTTATTTTTTTTATAATAGAGAATAAATTAAGATTCAACATTTCTTCTTTTTGATTTAATCAACCAAGTAACACACCAACTTTTCTAAGACATTTATGATAGATAAAAATGAGAACACATAAGATCAAAACCCTAAATAACTAGTATCAGAAGACTATTCCATAAGCAGATTGATTCTTTTTTTCTAGTTTCAGGCCACTCACCTCTCAGTAGTGGGATCCACCATCATATTTATCTTTTCTACTACCACTTTAAACCTCCGCCACCACCAGGTTAACCTCCATTTTTTTCGCTCCATAACCACCATGCAGGCCACCACCTTAATATCCACTAGCCTCTAGATCCCCACCACCACTACTGCTCCACCTTCGCTTCTAGAGATTATTGAGCTCATAATGGATGTTCTGCCAAGGTTCTTCTAAGGTTTAGTTTAGGTTTAGTTATTAGGTTTAGTTTATTTATTTTTAATTTATAGTTATGGTTTTAGAGTTAGAGTTTAGAGTTTTAGATATGGTTTTGGGTATGCTTGTGGTAGTGGTGGATTTAGGTAGGGATAGAGTTTAGTTTACTTTGGGAGGGTTTAAATTAAATATAGAGGTTTAGGTTTATTTAGTTTATTTATTATTTAATTTAATTTATTATTTTTTAATTTTAATTGTTTTATTTTATTTTAGTTTATTTATTAGTTAATTAGTTTTTTAGATTTTTATTTTAGAGTTTATTTATTTATTTTTTTAGATTTAGGTTTTATTTTATCTAGTAAGTTTAGGTTTATTATGTTTAGGTTTTTTTTAGTAGTTTAGGTTTATTTTTTAGTTTATTTTATTTTATTTAGTTTAGGTAGGTTTAGTTTTTAGTTTGGTTAGTTTATTTTTTAAGTGAGGTTTATTTTATTTTGTTTAGGTTTAGTTTATTGGTTTATATTTATTTATTATGTTTATTTAATAAATATTTAGTTTATATTTATAGGTTTAGTTATTTTTTTAGGTTTTATTATTTTTAGTTATGTTATTTTATTTAGAAGTTTAATTAATTTTATTAGAAGTTAGGTAGTATTTAAGTTAGTAAGTTTTTTATTTTTTTATTATATTTAGTTATTAGATGTAGTTAAGTTTGTGGCTAGGTCAGGGTTTATTTGGAGGGTTTAGGTTTAGCTCATTTTAGGGCCCAAGATTTGTAGTGTATTTGGTAGGGTATATTTAAGGATAGTTTAGTAGTATTAGGTTAGGGAGGGTTATTTAAGGATCAGTCAGGGTTTTTAGTTAATAGTTTAGTTAGTTTTAGTAGGATTTTAGTTTAGTGGTATTTATTTTTTTAAAAAAGCAAAAGGCAAGTAGTATTTAGTATTTATATTATATTTTAGCTTTATATTTTTATCTATTTATGTATTTATTTTATAGTTTATTTATTTAGGTTTATTTTAGTTATTTTTTTTAGTTTATGTTTATTTATTTTATTTTATATTTTATTTAAATGTTTAAGTTTTATGTTTATTTTTTTAGGTTTAGGTTTATTTTTTTATTATTTTTAGGATTGTTTTAGGTTTTAATTTTATTTAGTTTAGGTTTATTTTTATTTATCTTATTTTATTTAGTTTATTTTAGGTTTATTGTTTTCTTTATTTTAGTACATTTTAGTTTATTTAGCTTTTATTTTATTTGTTTATTTCTTTTAATCGTTTTAGTTTTAATTTTAGTTTAGTATTTGGGTTTTATTTTATTTATTTTTGGTTTAAGTTTTATTTTATTTTATTTTTTAGGTTTATTTTAATTTTATTTTATGTTTATGTTTATTTTGGTTTAGTTTATGTAATTATTTTATTTTAATTTATTTTATTTTATTTTATTCATTTTGGATATGTTTAGTTTATTTCAATTAGGTTATGTTTTATTTTATTTTATTTTGTATTTTATTTATGTTTATGCTTTATTTGATTTATTCATTTTAGTTTAGGGTTTAGGGTGGGATTTAGGTTTGGGTTTAGGATTTGGTTGGGTCTTTTAAGTTGTGGATTTATGGTTTCAGATTTAGTAGGGTAGGGTAAGTCAGTTTATTGCTGTCTTAGCCAGTGGTGGTTTAGCATAGCATTTAAGGTTTAGTGGTTTAAATTTAGGGTTTAGAGTCAGGCCAGAGGATTTATTTAATTATTTTTATTTTATTTTTAAAAATTAAGTAAACTCTGCTTTGGTTTTAATTTAATTCTATTTTTTATTCATTTAGTTTATTTATTATTTTATTTTTATTTATTTTAGTTTATTTTTTAGATTTAGGTAGTTTAAGTTTATTTAGTTTAGTTTTATTTTATTTTATTATTTATTTTTTAAGTTTTATTTTTTATTTTAGGTATTTATATTTTAATTTTAATTTTTTAGGTTTTAGGTTTTATTTTAGGTTTATTTTTTGTGGTATTATTTTTTACTGAGTTTAGGTTTATTTTCATTTATTTATTTATTTTTATTTTGGTTTAGATTTAATTAATTTTAGGTTTAGGTTTAAGTTTTATTTATTTTAGTTTATTTTATCTAATTTAGGTTTATTAGTTTAGTCTGAGGTTATTTTATTTTATTTTAGGTTTATATTATTTTTAGTTTAGGGTTTGGTTTTATTTATTTAGTTTTATTTTAGGTTTATTTTTTTAGTTTAAGTTTTTTTATTTAGTATTTATTTTATTTCATTAAGTTTATTTTATTTTTATTTTTATTTAGTTTTTATATTATTTAGATTTTATTAGTTTATTTTATATTTTGTTTAGTTTAGGTTTTATTTATTTTTAGTTTACTTATTAAGTTTTATTTTAGTTTAGGTTAGTTATATTTTATATTTTAGGTTTTATTTGGTTTATTTTTGGTTTAGGTTTTTAATTAGTAATTATTTTATTTTATTTTATATTTTAGTTTTATTATTAACTTATTTAATTTTAGTTCCTTTATTTAATCTTTAGTTTATTTATTATTTTATTTATTTTATTTTATTTATTTAAGTTTTAATTTAAGTTTTATTTTATTTTATTTCTTTAGTTTATTTAAGTAGGTTTTTTATTTATTTTATTTTGTGCACATTTATTTAGATTTAGGTTAGGGCTTAGTTTTCTATGGTTTTAGGATCTATGGTCTTAGGGCATGTGGTTTTAGGATTAGGGTCAGGCCAGGTTAGGTTAGGGCTTATCAGGTTGTGGCCAGTGCTCAGCTCAAGATTAGTTTTCAGCCTGGGTTGGCCTAGCTCAGTGGTTATCTGATCAGGTCACCTAGGATCAGATTAGCTCAGAGCTCAGCCTTTTATTAGATCTTTGTGGTTTAGGATGGTCAGCCAGTAGCCTAGGGCTCAGGGTTGTATTTGCCTTTCAGTGGATTAGGGTCAGTGGTTTAGATTTAGGTTTAGGGCTAGAGCCTAGGCTTTTTTTTAAAAAATTAAGAAACCCATAGGTTTACATAGTTTATATTATTTATTTTATTTTATTTGGTTAGTTTTATTTTTATTTAGTTTAATTTATTTATTAGTTTATTTATTTTAGTTTATTTTATTTAATTTTAGTTTAGGATCAGTTTATGTTTATTCTTTGTTTAGTTTTATTTTTTATTTTATTTTAGTTTATGTTTTATTTATTATTTTTTTTAGGTTTTAGGTTTTATTTTATTTTTTAGGTTTAGGTTTTTTTTTAAGTTTATTTTTAAGTTTTATTTTATGGTTTTAGGTTTGTTTTATTTATTTTATTTTATTTTAGTTTAGTTTAAGTTTAATTTATTTTAGGTTTTGGTATTTTAGTTAGGGTTTAGGTTTTTTTATTAATTTTAGGTTTATTTTTAGGCTTAGTTTATTTTTAGTTTATTTTATTTCATTTATTTTTATTTTATTTTACGCTTAGTTTTATTTTTTTTTAGGTTTTATTTATTTTTTAGTTTATTTAGGTTTTTTTATTTTATTTTAGTTTATTATTTATTTTATTTATTTGTACATTTAGGTTGGTTTTATTTTTATTTTATTTTTATTTATCAGGTTTAGGTTTTTTTTATTTATTTTATTTTTATGTATTTTATTTAGTTTTTTTAAGTTATAGTAGGGTTTAGTTTTGGGTCATTTTAGGGTTTGGTTATTTAGTTTTAGGGTTGGGGTTTAGGCCTAGGGTTTTAGGTTTATAGTTTTAGGGTTATAGTTTGGGTTTAGGGTTATGTTTGGGTTTAGGTTATGGGTTTTAAATTGATAATTATTTTATTTAGTTTATTTTTATTTATTTTAGTTTAATTTATTTGTTATTTTTATTTAGGTTCATTTTATTTTTTTATTCAATTTATTTTATTTATGGTGTAATTTTAGTAGAAGTTATATGACTTTAGTGAAGTCATTAGAGTGAGCCATTTAGATATTTAGGCTCTGTTCAAAATAATGGTGAAATAGGTGATGTTATTAGAGAATCAGTTGGATGGTTGGAGGAATGCACATGGCCTATTGTTTGATAGAAAGCCAACTTAAACTTAAGGAAAAATTTTATAAGATGGTGGTAAGACACAATGATTTATATGTAACGTTCCAATAAAAGAGAATCATCAGACTAAGTTAAGTGTTGCAGAGAAGAGGATGCTCGGGTTCATGAGTGGCTTTACTCTTAGAGATAAAATGTGAAATGGATATGTTTAGAAGAAAGTCAAAGTGGCTCCGGTGGCACATGAAATTAGAGAGAGTGGCCTTAGATGGTTTGGCCACATAAATCTTCAGCCGTCCAATGACCCGGTTAAGAGAGTAGATGCATTAGATTTTTCTTATGTTAAGAAAGGTAGAGGTAGACCTAAAAAGATGTGGTTAAGATGTATAAAAAATAACCTTAGTATACTTGAATTGAATGAGAATTTGACACATAATAAGACACAATTAAGACGAAGGATTCATGTAGCTAAACCCACTTAGTGGGATAATGGCTTATTGTTGTTGTTGTTATTGTTGTTGTTGTTGTTGTTGTTGTTGTTGTTTAGTTTATTTATTTTAGGTTTATTTATTTTAGTTTAGGTTTTATTTTATTATTTTGGGTTTAATTTTTTTTTTGATTTAGGTTTAGGTTTTTATTTTTAATTTTTAAGTTTAAGTTTTAAGTTTTTATTTTAGCTAAACTTTAAGGTTTTATTTTTTTAATTTAGGTTATGTTTACTTTTAGATTATTTGATTTTATTTAGGGTTTAGGTTTAGGTTTAGGTTTAGGTTTTGGTTTTATTTATTTTAATTTAGTTTATTTTAGTTTAGGTTTAGGTTTATTTTATTATTATTTTAGGTTTATGTTTTTTTTTAAATTAGGGTTTAGGTTTTATCAATTTTTATTTTTAAGTTTTATTTTTTGGTTTAATTTTTTAAGTTTAGGTCTTTATTTAGTTTGTATTTTATTTTGTTTTATTTGTTTATTTATTTAGGTTTTTATTTTTTTTTAGTTTAGTTTATTTTTAGTTATTTATTTTAGTTTAGTTTGTATTTAATTTCATTTAGGTTTAGATAGTTTTTATTTAATAATTTTACATTTCATTTAGTATTATTTATTTTGCTAGTTAGTTTAGCCTAGGTCAGAGGTTAGCCCAGGGCCCAGGGCCTGGAGCCTGGGAAGCCCAGGGTACATCTGTGGGAGTGGCCTGTGGAGTTTTAGCCCAGTTAGATCAGGGAAGTGGCCCAGTGGGGGGTTTGTGGACTCCAGGGTAGGTTAGGGCCTGGGGGAGGGCCTAGTGGTGCTTAAGATTTTTTAAAGGTAGGATAGGAGTATGATCAGGTTTAGTAGGATGATAGTGTCATAGGGCTCATGGTGAGGGTTTTAGGGTCTAGTCAGGTTAAGATAGGATGGGGGGTGGGTGCTGGCCTGTGGCCCAGGGGGTAGGATTTAGGATTTTGAGTTTTGGTTGTTTTAAAAACAAATGATATGTTTATTATTTAGGTATATTAATATTTTAGTATTTATTTATTTATTTATGATTTTTATTTTTTTAGTTTTAGTTTATTTATTTTTTGGTTTACTTATTTTAGTTTATTTTAGATTTGGGTTTAGTTTAGGTTTATTTTATGATTTTTAATTTTAATTTGAGGTTATATTTTACTTTAGGTTTAAATTTAGGTTTTATTTTGTAATAGTGTAGTTTTTTTAGCTCAGTATTTGTAGATTTTATTTTATTTAAGTTTAGGTTTAGGGCTTATTTTATCTTTTAGTTTAGGTTTAGGTTTATTTTATTTTGTTTTTTTGTTTTATTTAGTTTAGGTTTTCTTTCTAGATTTAGGTTATTTTAAAGTTTTATTTTAAGGTTTATATTTTTTAGGTTTTATTTAGCTTTTATTCTTAGGTTTATTTTATTTTATTTAGTTTAGTTTAGGATATTATTTGTTTTATTTTAGTTTATATTTATTAGTTATTTTGTTTTATTTTTAGCTTTAGATTTAAGTTTTAGTTTAGGTTTTTATTTTATTTTGTAATTTTATTTTATTTAGGTTTAGGCTTTTTTATTTATTTTATTTATAGGTTTTATGTAGTTTACATTTAGGTTTTTAGGTTTAGGGTTTAGGGTTTTAGGGTTTAGGTTTTCAGGTTTCGGGTTTATGGTTAGGGTTTAGGGTTTAAGGTTTAGGGTTTAGCGTTTAGTGTTCAGGCTTTAGGTTTTAGGATTTTTAGGGTTTAAGGTTTAGGCTTTAGGGTTAGCTTAAGGTTTAGCATTAGTTTAGGGTTTAGGGTTTAGGGTTTAGGCTTTAGGCTTTAGGGTTTAGGGTTTTCAGGGTTTAGGGTTTAGTGTTTATGGTTAGTTTATTTAGGGTTTAGGGTTTTAGTGTTTGGGTTTAAGGTTTAGGTTTAGTTTATGGTTTAGGGTTTAGGGTTTAGGGTTTTTTAAGGTTTAGGTTTAGGGTTGTAGGTTTAGGGTTTAGGGTTATTTTTATATTTTACAATTTTTATTTTTTTTGTTTTGTTTAAAATTAAGTAAACCAATAGGTTTTGTTTATTTAGTTTATTTTTTTATTTATTTTAGCTTATTATTATTTTGTATTTAGGTTTTCTTTTTATTTTTATTTAGTATTGTTCATTTATTTTATGTTTATTTATTTTAGTTTAAGTTTTTTATTTTAGTTTATTTTTTAGGTTTAGGGTTAGGTTCATGTTTATTTTTTAGTTTAGTTTTATTTTTATTTTGTTTTTTAGGTTTAGGTTTTATTTTTTTTTTTAGGTTTAGGTTTAGGTTTTTATTTTATTATTTTAAGTTTATGTTTTAGGTTTTTATTTTAAGATTATTTTTAGGTTTTTATTTTTAGTTCAGGTTTAGGTTTATTTTTAGTTTATTTTATTTTATCTACTTTATGGTTTAGGTTTAGTTAATTTTAGGTTTAGGTTTAGGTTTTATTTATTTTAGTTTAGTTTATTTTAGTTTAGGTTTATGTTTATTTTATTTTGTTTATTTTAGGTTTAGGTTTTTTTTAGTTTAGGGTTTAGGTTTTATTATTTATTTATTTATTTTTTTAGGTATTATTTTTAGGTTTATTGTTTAGGTTTAGATTTTTATTTAGTTATTATTTTATTTTATTTTATTTTGGTCTTTTTTTAGGTTGATTTTATTTTAGTTTAGTTTAGGTTTTATTTATTTTATTTTATTTTAGTTTTTATTTTTTATTTTATTTTATTTTTAGGTTTAGGTTTAGGTTATACTTTTGGTTTTAATTTTATTTTATATTTTTATTTTATTTAGGTTTAGGTTTATTTATTTATTTTATTTATAGGTTTTATTTAGTTTAGGTTTAGGTTTTTAGGTTTTTAGGGCTTACGGTTTAGGGTTTAGGGTTTAGAGTTCTAAGTTTAGGGTTTAGGGTTAAGGTTTTAGGGTTAATGTTTAGGTTTTAGTTTAGGGTTTAGGGTTTTTGTTTTTGTTTTTTTTCTTAAATAGAGAACAAATTGAGATTATATGTTTCTTCTTTTCAATTTCATCAACCTAATAACAAACCAGGGAAGCAAAGTAATCAATGACCTCCTTGGGGCTAGCTAAAGCCTTGTGTTCTCAGGATGTCCAGACTATATACCCATTACCATTCAATCTTATATAAATCAACACATGAATAGATGAAGAGAACAGGATATTGATACACTTAAGCTATAAGCACATGAATTTCTTATGTATTTATAACTAGCAACATAACATATATTATTATTCATTTATAAGCTTTTGAAAAATATATTTAGATTTAATAGTGATAATAGCCATGCATATATTAAATTACATCAACACATGCAAGCTTACATAAAAAAAATCCATTTTACTTTACTTGATTTTGAAAAGATGGATGCATGAATTCAAATGACAAACCAATTTTAACATGATTGGAAAAAGGACAATCAAATATAAGCATGTGATTCATTGAACCAAACTAGTTCTTAAGGATAATCAAATCAAATAAGATTATTTAAAGAAAACCAAAGCTTCTTTATTAATTAAGTTTTGATTTGATTTGATTTAAGGAGAAGAAGAGAAATCATCACTTTGTATTTTAAACCCATTTCCACATTAGTTATTTGATTTAATTTAAGGAAATGTAATTAAGTTAATTTTATGGGTTAATTAAGTTGAACCCTTAATTAGGTAAATTAATTACCCTTACCTATGTCACCTTAAAGTAATTAAATAAATAATTATGAGCCAACATGATATCCATAGAAAATAAACTTGTAATGATCCTAGGAAATAAAAGGGGCATAATGTAATTGGCTCATGATTAATAGTTAATTAGATTAAGGGACTTAATTAATTATTCTTATGGTTTTCTCACACATATGGATTAATTATAATTTCATTAAACTCTTTTAGGTTATTAAACACCTAAAGATCTACCCCATGACTTAATTAAAGGTCTGATGTGATAACGATTTCAATTTGATTAAGTGATTTAATTATTAGTTAAATCTTAATTAATTTCATTTTAAAAAAGGGTGAAATGAACTTAGGGAAATAGGCCCCAACTCTATTCCTTAGTTCACTTAATGTTGAATAATGATTAATAAATTTAATTAACTAATTTATTATTGTTCATGGGATTAATTAATCATTAATTAACTTAAAAGAGTAGCTACAGTTTAATTAGACAAATATCTTAATTAAGTGAGCAATAAATCCCAAGAAAATCATGGGAAGCACTTGTCATCCCATTAAATTAACCCACAAAATTTGGGATTAATTTCTCATGGAATTAAAAATAATTAAACTAATTAATTTTATAATTAAACTTTAATTACTATTCAAAATTAGATAAGATAATTTTTAATTAATTCTTCTCTAAAATACTTTTAAAATGAGTATTTATTTGTTATTTTTTTATTTCTCTATGATTTTTTAAAGTTTCAGTCATTAAAATGATTAATTAAGCCAAATTAAAGCCTAATCCTATTGGTGCCACATGGCGTGTTGACGTGGCATACTTTCAATGTGGCACCGCCTGATTGGCTACTTAAAACTTATCCAACTCAACGCCAATGTGCTGGCAGGGGGATGTGATTTCTTGTTCGTCGTCTGATCTTAGGATTAAATCGGCTATGATTAATCCCACACCTGAATAGGATTAAATCAGAAAAATCTAGTAGACCTAATCATGATCGTCCATTTTGATTAAGCAGAATGGATGGTGCACGATCTAATGTCACTCGAGTGAGGGAGAATGGAGTCTATCTGCCATTGGTCACTTGATTTGAGCTTAATCCCACACATTCACAACATCGATCAGAGGGGATCCAACGGTCAAGATCACATGAGCTACAAGTTTTCTTAAAAAAGCTCCAACCCACTTTTGCCTAAGGATCAATTTTGGAAGCATACCTCACAGCAGCTCAAGATCGATGCCTCGAACAATTGAGGAAGCTTCATCTAGTGGAGATGAAGCCTTATTGAGCAACAATTGGATCAATTCCTGGATGTTCATCGGAAGGCCATGAAGAAATTATTTGGAGCTTGTCTTTGATTGAAGTCCCACCTCTGGTGCTCAAAAGCTTGGGAGATGATTCATTCTTGCTCAATGATGCCTAGGGAAGGTGCGTGTAAAGTTAATTTTGGTTTGATGAAGAAACAAGGAAGTTAGGTCAGGAATAAGAGTGTCTTATTTCTGGATAGACAGGATGGCATTTTTTGATCAAGGAATGAGCTTGACAGGTTAGGGAATGGCTCTAGCGGCTCTTCTTGGGTAGCTAGGGCCCTGAGGAATGATTTTTGTGTGTGTTTCAATGGAAATGAGGGGGGCACCCTGCTTCATCTTAATTGGATGGTGGGATTAGGTTTGGCTACTCATGGCCATTCGATCATCTCAGGGAGTCTTGGGAGGCACGGAGGAGGTGAGTTGGCTCAGCTTTGTTGGTCGAAGGGGTGGAGGTGGTTGCCAAGGAGGAATCGTGGGTGTCCTATGGGTTTCAAATGCTCCAATGAGGACAGTAAGGTGATTTCATCTCCTATGGGTCATGGCCGACCCAACCACCTCTTAGGTCAGGTTGGACAGTGTCTTAGGTTCCTAGTGGACCATTGGGAGAGTATCAAGTGGCCAAGGAATAGAAATGACCACTTACATGGGTGATTTGTCTGATGTGATGCCATTGACCCAAGGGTAGAATGATCATTTGTCATTGGATTTGAATTGGGTAGATTTAAAATGAGCCAAAAGTGGGCTAGCCCAAATTTCAAGTTAGTTGGATTTAATTTGGTTAGGTTTGTCTTAGTTTGACTCATTTAGGTCAAACTGAGTTAGGTTGGGACAAGTTGACCAATTGGTCAAATTTGGTTAAACCAAGGGTTGGGTCAAGTTCATATGATCATTTTGGCTATTTTGGTTCAATTGGTTTGGTTTAGTTTGGCTTAGATTTGATTTTGGCTCATTTGAATTCATTTGGGTCAAATGGGTTAAGTTGACCAATTTGACCAAATTAGCCAAATTGGCTTGAGTTCGGTGTTGGTTTGGGTTTAGTTGACCAATTGAAAATGATTGCAGGCTTTGGTTTCAATTAATTTGGATTTTTCTTTGATTTAGGCCAACTAGAACCTTTAGATCAATTTGGGCTGAGTAGGTCAATGGGGTTCAAATAGGTCCAATCATAGCTTTGGCCAAATTCAATAATCAATTTAGAATGAACTTGAGCCATTGGTTGCAATCAATTTGGTATTTTAGGTCAATTTGGGCCAACTTGGGTCAAAGGGCCAATTGGGTTTGGTTTGACTCAATTGAAGGTCAAGTCATATTCAAATATTGATTTTAATTTGGTAAGAATCATTGATTTCAAGGGATTTGGCATAAGTTGCAATTTGCATAGTTTGGGTTCATATGAGTTAAGGGGTTGACTTGGTCAAATGATCAAGTTGACTTGGTTTGACATAATTTATGATAATTGATCAACTTAGGGTGATTAATAATCATGATGGGAGGTTTTGATGGGCTTGGTTCAATCTAATTTGGATAGAATTAGAACTTGGCTCAAATAGGTCAAATTGGCCACAGGTCAAGTGGACCAATTAAGTTTAATTGGGTTGAATTTAGGTTGAGTTTGATTTAGTTGAGTTTATATATGGATTTGGAATTAATATATAAATTCAACTACAATTGGCTTGGGTTCAAATGAGTTTTGGTTCATTTGAACATTTCAAGTCAAAAGGGTTAAGTGGGGTTTGACTTGGGTTGATTTTGGTTTAGCTTAATGATTGTAGATTTTATTTATATTTGTGAATGTGATTGAAGGTATGATTGATTCATGAAAAAATCAATTGAATTTGGTTTTGGAATGAAGGAATCTAGCTAAGTCCATGGAGTTGGGACATGTGGCTTGGTTTGGATTTTGATTTGTTTGGTTTAATTTTGATAATTTAAATGTATATTTCATTTAAATTTGTGAAGATTATTAAAAATATGATTGATTTGTGAGAAAATCAATTGAGTTTGACTTGATTTGGATTAAGATTTAGCTAAGTCCATGAGATAGGTCATGTGGCTTAGAAAGGGTTTTGATTTAATTTGATTTAGTTTGATTTAGATTTCATCATTTGAATGTAGATTTGATTTAGATTGAGGAAGATGATTGAAGATATAAATTGATTTTGGATTGATTTGGATTAAGATTTGGCTAAGTCCATGGGATAGGTCATATGACTTAGGAAGGGTTTCAAGTTTGGATTTGATCATGGTCTTCAATCATTTGGTTTTAAAATTTGGGTTTCAATTTGGATTTGAATTTGATGTTTCAATTGAACTTGAGGTTTGGTTTGAGAAGGTGAACATTAATTGGATTTTGGTTGTAGGGTAGGTGGATTATCCTAATCCTTAAGGCATAACCTAATCCTACAGATAACCATTCTGAGTCTTTAGGCTTAGGTTAAGTGTTTACTTACTTGTTAGAAGTGTCTTATGACTAGAGAAGTCTCAATGTCTAGAAGACTCTTAAGTCTAAGATGGGAAGATTGAATCCACACTCTAGAAGTGAGGTCAACAGGCCTTAGGTTCCATAGTGTTGCCTTTAGATATAGATGATTGGAAGATCAAAGCCAAGTTTCACATTATAGACTCAGATACATCTTTTAACACTTTTCTTGGGAGACCATGGATACAAGAAAATAATGTCGATACATGAAAACAATGTAGTTACATTAGCTCTATATCAATGTATGAAGTTTATGAGAGGTGGGATCATCTACTGTGTCAAAGGAGATCTCATGCCATTTACAGTTCATGAGGTCAGTATATATGAGAATACAACTTACTACCAAAGTTTAAAAATAAAAGAAAAAAAAAGAAAAAGAAAGAGAAAATGAAAAAGAAAATAAAAGGGAGTGGAAATAGACTTGGAGGAGGAAGTGGAGCCTGACATTAGATTCCACCCATGGTTCATTACTCTATTCGAACATATGGGTAAAATGACCTGACCTCCACTTAGCAGAGGAAGAGGCCACTTTAGAGGCAGTCCCAGGGATGGAAAACCTCCTTATTGGCCACCCAATAGAAGATTTGTCTCAGTTACTAGGAGTACAACTGCTATCCATATAGACTTATAATCTAGTTTATAATATGAGTCTTATATAGATAGTATACCAGCTAGCTCTTCTCAATAGTAGATTCCCTTGGAGGTGAGACACTTGAGCCAGATAGCAATGAAGATCGGGTTCCAAATCTAAGCATAAGTGTTTCTAAGTCTATATATGAAATAGTTAGGCATCAGTTTGGAACCTTAGCTCTAACCTCACTTTCTCTCAAAAAGTTAAGGGTTTAATAGATAAGGAAGCCCCTAAGTTATCCACAGGTGTGACGACTCAAAGGTTCTTTCTGGGAGCATCATCCTCAAATTAAGAAGTTGATTTAGAACTTGAGGATGATTTATTTAAAATTTTTATAGAATTACCGGTGTTCATAATTTAGCAAAGAAAGGGTTAATCCCACATACTTGGTCAAAGCACAGGTCAAACTACTTCAAAAGTATATGGAAGAACAAATGCAAAAGATATCAATCAAGACCAGGACTAAGATTCAGTACAGTGGGTCCAGTAGATGATGATGATTATTGCTTAGTCATCACCAATCATTTGAAATCTAGTAGGTTCTTTTCAAATCACATTAAATCATATGAGGAGCTATTCTTAGAAACTTTAGATGATCCAGATGACTTTGAAGTCAAAGATGCACCACCATAATTCAAAGAAGAGATCAAGTCAACCATTGATGAGCTCAAGGAAATCAACTTAGAAATTGAAGGAGATCCATGCCCGACATACATCAGTTCTTCATTGAATAAAATTGAAACCAATAACTTAGTTAAGCTACTGACTGATTTTAAGGAATGCATTGCATGGAGTTATGAAGAGATTCTTAGATTGGCTCTTGATGTAGCAGTCCATAAACTAGCAATATAGCCTATTGTTAACCCTATCAAGCAAGCTTCTAGATGCATGCAATTAGACATAGAAAACTAGGTCATTTATGAGGTCAAGAAACTAATCGATATTGGCTTCATCTAAAGAAAAATACTATACTTTGTTAGCTAGCATCATTCCAATTAAGAAAAAGAATGGTCAAATTCACATATGTGGTAATTTTAGGGATTTAAATAAGGCATGTCCAAAAGATGAACTCCACTACCAATCCCGAGCTGATGGTGGACATTACCTCAAGGAGAGAATGCCATAGCGTATGCTTTAGCCAAGCTTGCCAAGGAGATGGCATGTCTAGAGGATGTGTCCATACAAATAAATGTCCAAAATAGACAAGTCTTATCTCTTATTGATATTAAACTCATCAAAAAGTACTTCTTGAATGGGAGGTTTCCATTGCCAAGAAGGATGAGGAGTTAGATTGGACGCAACAATTCATGGATTACCTAAATAAAGACAAATTACCTCAAGAGAAGTCCCAAACCCACCAAATGATGTAGAGAGCACTTTCATACACTCTTGTGGATGATGTCTTATATCGGTGGTCTTGATGATATCTGGTTACATTATTTAGACATAAAAATGAAGCCCGTAAGATTGTGGCTGAGGTACACTCAGGATTATGTGGGGCCAACCATTTTGATTCGAAGATGAAAACCAAGATTAAGAGACTAGGATACTACTGGCCATCGATGATCAAAGATTACATTCATACGGCAAGGTGATTCCACCAATGCAAATACATGGTGTGGTCCTACACTAACCACCAAATATTCTACATCCTACATTGCCTCATGGCCACTCAAGTGTTGGGGTACTGACATAGTGGGTCCGATTGATTCTCTTTCTTCCAAGGGTCATCTATTCATCTTAGCTGCTATTGAAAAATTTTCCAAATGGGTGAAGGTGATTTCACTCAGAGAGGTCATAGCTCAGCATGTGCTCTAAGTTTTTAGGAACCATATCGTATATAAGTTCGGAGTGACTTGATGAATTATATCTAATAATGGTACTACATTCAAGAGCATCGAGATCAACAACTTTTCTTAGAGACATAGCATTGATTGGAGATATTCTACCATTAAATACCTAAGGGCAAATGACTTAGAAGAAGCCTTCAGAAAAACTCTCATCCAAATACTAAAGAAGATACTCGATAATAACAAGCGGCAGTGACATGAGAAGTTAGTTGAAGCCTTATGGTCCTAGCTCACCACATATATAACTCCAACTCAGTCTACTCCTTTCTCCTTACTGTATGGGTCCGAAGTCATTCTACCATTAGAAGTCCAACTCAAATCACTAATGATAGTTATGGGTAGCAAACATATCTTTTATCTCGGGATACTCTGAGTTGAGATAATGTTCCTAGTAGCAATCACTCAGTAGCTACTCTAGGTCTGGCAGACATGTTACCCTACTAGTTTGTCACACTAGTGGTTTTCTTACTTTGGAGGATGTAAATATGCTACACTTTCCTCCTTACTTGGGAACTACACATCGATGAAGCATCTTATTAGTTTAGTAGACCTTACTGTGCTGCCGATAAACTACCTCATGTTGGCTTTGTTTAAGAGGATGTGAGTCTGCTACACTTTTTTCTTAGATTAGCCTTCATGCACTGACTGGGTCAAGTATATTTGAGATTTTGAATAAGTCCCCTAGTGGCTCCTTCCCTCTAACTGCTTCAAGTCTGAGGAAGGGCTCCCCGATTAGTAGTCGCTCTAGGTCAAATGGCATCTATCCCGCTGATGATAGACTATCCTGATGAGTTCTTCTTGGAAAGTTGTAAGCCTACATGCTTTCTTTCCAGATTGATCATTTACATCGATGACACACCTTGGTCGGTTCTCACTATGCCGATGGATACACCTTAGTTTGGTTGGTTCTCGCACCTTAGGATACACCACTCATGGAATATAAAAGTTTTTATGCTTTCTCCTTGAGTTGGCCATCATACACATATAGGCTTTCTTTTCTAGGGCTTAGGTTAATGCCCCTAGCAGCATCTCCCCTGTGGGTACTATATTTGGATTATGTCCTTTATGACCCCATCTAGACACTACCAAGTTACTATCGAATTGGACAGTTCCCCTTTCCTTGTAACCACCCCTGTGGTTGAAGAATCTATCTATGGATGTGTAGATTCTCCCTTGGTCCAGTAAATCTAAGATAGGTCAAGGCCGACATAGCCCCTTCTTAGTGTGGTCCATCATACACCAATTGGGTCCATAAAAATATATAAATAAAAAATATATTCACTTGTGGATTAGGAGGACACCCATAGCAGTAGCTTTTCCTAAGCAGACATCTTATCTTTAGGGCAGTGTCTACAAAACTCCTATAGGAATCACCAAACTGCTCTTGAGTTGATATAAGTCCAAAGTGGCATTCACTCAGTAGTTGCCCTTAAGTTGGGTTCGATTTGTTGTGCTACCAATAGGTCTTGGTAGCGGTTGTTCCTTGTTATAGAAGATGTAAATTTCTTACACCTTCTTCCTAGTACAACCATTGTACACTGAAAGGCAACCCCTTAGGTTGGCTAGCTCTACCCCACATCCAATAGACTATCCCTTTAGATTTATAAATCTAAGGTAAGACAAGTTTGATATAGTCCCTTCTCAGTGGGTCCATCGCACACCGACATGGTCCATAAATTAAATCTATCAAATTTTATCAAGCTCACATCCTCAATGGATATGCCCTCAATTTAAAATCAAACAAAACCAAACAAACCATATAAAATCACATGAAATTAAGTTAAAATTTATCCTGACTACTTTTCAATTGACATAAGTCCCCAGCGGCATTCACTCAATAGTCGCCCTAAGTCAGGTTCAATTTGTTATGCATCTAATAGGTCACCCCAACGGTTGTTCCTATCTTTGGAAGAGGTAAGTCTGCTATGCTTTCTTTCTAGCATAGCTGTTGCACACCAAAAGGAAACCCCTTAGGTTGGTTAGCTCTACCCCATAACTGATAGACTATCCCTTTGGATTTATAAATCTGAGGAAGGTCAAGGCTGATATAGCCCCTTCTCAGTGGCTCCATCGCACACCGATAGGGTCCATACATTAACTCAGTGTAAATTAAGCCCAATTTAATTTTTTGTAGTGGAGTTAAATCACACCCTTCTCCCCAGTGGTGCCCCAACTCATATTTAAACAAGTCAAGCAAATAAATCAAATTCAGAACCAACCTCCCTAGTGGAGCCAAATTAATCTAACTCCCCTAGTAGAGCCTAAATCAAAAAAATTCAAGCAATCTTATTCCCAATAGATACATCCCTAAAAAAAATCTATAAAATCAAACTGAAATCCCAATCCCCAATGGATAGCCTGAACCTGCTTCCCTAGTGGAAGGTTCATATACCCGATCCCTAGCAGAACTCAAGCATATCTCCAGCAGATATGCCTCCATAATAATTAAAACAAAATAAATTAAAGTTCGATTCAATCTTAATACCTGTTGGATTATAGAATCTTATCTCCGGATCTTCTTTCAACAATCATATAATCAAATTAGATTCAAACCATGTCCTTAGCAAATTTTGTTCTTCTATGCCCTCGCATAGACCCCTCATATGTCATGTCCAATGCATGTGTGATCCCCTAATGGATCTCCCTCCATGTCCTTGACATGGAATTCTCATCAAATCATATTTCTTCTCTTACACACACCCTTAATACTTCAACTAAAAGCCTAACAATGTATTTGTTCAAATTACATCATCTTAATATTATAATCAATATTTTATGATTTGTGATGGTGCAAGGTCAAACTAACTATACATGCTAAACATATTATAGTGTGAATTAACACACTATATTAAATTATAATATATGATGTTATATTATAATTTGCTATAATATAATATATTGTCTAACATTACACCTCATTAGAATCACTTAAAAAAACAAATAACAAAATTTTATCAAAATATGAATAATGTTCATTTTGGTTGTAAAATTATTATTTTTCTATTAGAAATGGTACAAAATAGCATAATTTTGGCTTCTTAGTGTGTGAATTTGGCCAAATTCTTCCATCTCAACCTTCAAATTAACATTTTTGTGTGTTTTGACAACAATGTATTATAATAAAAGAAAAACATACTAAAATGTACAATAACATATAGGAACACACCACCACATTTATATATATATATATGTGAAGTTATATTGTTATGCACAATTAATTTTAATATGCTTTCATAAAATATTATCTTACATTACACCTTTAAATGAATCACTTTAAGCAAAAAATTTATAAAATTTGGTTGAAAAATAAACATTTATTTTGGATGCAAAATTCCATTTTTTTTTTATTAAATGACACACCATAGCACACCCTCAATGATGTTCCCTAAAGCTTACCTTAAATTTGGCCAAATCCCATCATCATAGCATATAAATCAGTATTTTTATGAATTATACTAGTATAAGCTCTACTACATCATACTATAACACGCTAAAATATACTAAAGAAACAAGTAGTAATACACAATAGAATGCTATAATGCATGATGCTACACTATGTTATGGCATCCTATATTATAATACACTATAACATATTACATTATATTATATTTTCATATCACATCACAAGGGATTGCTTAAGATAAAAATCATAAAATTAGTCTAAATAATAAAAACCTATATATTTTAGTCGTATCACTTACATATTTTAAATTGAAAATGATATATAATGATGCCATGTTATACTTATTATGAATTTGGCCAAATTCTGCCATTTTAACGTCTAAATGAACATTTTTATAAATAATGCTAGTGTAGGTTTGACTGCATGATTGTAAAATACTAAAAGAATTTAAAATGCACAAAAATATATTATGATATATGATGCTATACTATGTGACAACATATAATATTTATTTTGAACATAAAATCTTACTTTTTAGACTACAAGTGGCGCAACACACTTTTGGTACTATGACCTAATTCCCACTTCAAATTTAACAAATTTCATCATCTAATTTACTAAATCAATATTTTTATGATTTATATTAAAATAGACTATAGGGTACAATACTATAATATACTAAAACATTTCAAAACATCTTATAACATCCAAAAAGACATCACTACATGCTAAAATATATGATGCTACATTATACTATAATATATGGTATTATGATATATGATTTAGGTTAGGTTTAGGTATTCAAATCTCTAATAGTTAAGAAAAAGTCTCTTGAAGAAATTTTCTTTAGCTACCATAACTATGTTAGGATTAGGTCTTTCTTTAGATCTACTCCTAATGACATCTTTATTCAATGTTTAGGGTTTAGGGTTAATTTTTAGGGTTAGTTTAGGATTAGTTTAGGATTAGTTTAGGGTTTAAGGTTTAGGATTTAGGGTTTGGGGTTTAAGGTTTAAGGTTTAGGGTTGTAGGTTTTTGGGTTTAGGGTTTAGGATTTTAGGGTTTAGTGTTTAAAGTTTAGGGTTTAGGGTTTTAGGGTTTAGGGTTTAAGGTTTAAGGTTTAAAGTTTTAGGGTTTAGGGTTTAGGATTTAGGGTTTAAGGTTTAGGGTTTACGATTTAGGGTTTATGTTTTTGTTTAGGGTTTATGTTTTATGGTTTAAGGTTTTTTTAATAGAGAACAAATTCAGATTCAACATTTTTTAATTTCAATTTGATCAACCAAGCAGCACCCCAAGTTTTCTAAGCCACAAGCGACGACATAGATAAAAAATGAGCACCCATAGAATAAATAAAAAACCCAAGATAAGTAGAACCATATATACCATAAGACATAGTTCCATAAGAAGCATTGATCGACCATTCTTCAATTTCAAGTTCCTATCAGAACCACCACAACCTCTCGAGTAGCGAGATCTGCCGACATATCCTCGATCTCTCTCTCCACCATCACCATGATTATAACCTCCATCGCTCATCTGACCTCCATAACCACCACTGCTCCGACCACCACCTCCATACCCACCAACACCTCTAGATCCCCCACCACCCCTATGGTAATCATGACTTCCGCCTTCGTCTCCACCGCCAAATCTAAACTGAGCCTAATTAACTGTGATGTTTGCCATCAAGGTTCTATCCATTCTTAGAGGTTTAGGGTTTAGGGTTAATTTAGGATTTAGAGTTTAGGGTTTAGGGTCTTTTAGGGTTTAAGGTTTAGGGTTTAGGGCTTAGGGCTTAAGATTTAGGGTTTAGGGTTTAGGGTTTTCTAAAATTAAGTAAATCAGTAGGTTTAGGTTTTTTTAGTTTATTTAGCATATTTTTTTTCATTATTTTAGTTTATTTTATTTTTTATTTATTTAGGTTTATTTTAATTTTAGTTTATTTATTTTTGGTTTATTTATTTTAGTTTTGTTTTTATTTTATTTTATTTTTTTTTAGGTTTAGGTTATGTTTTTTAGTTTAATTATATTTTATTTTTTATTTTAAGTTTTGGTTCAATTTAATTTTTGGTTTTATTTTTAGTTTAGGTTTATTTTATTTTATTTTATTTTTTTTAGTTTAGGGTTTAGTTTAGTTTTATTTTTTAGTTTGTTTTATTTATTTATTTAATTTAGTTTTGGTTTAGGTTATTTTATTTTATTTATTTTAAGTTTTTTTTTTTAGTTTAGGTTTTTTTTTTTTTTCTTTATTTTAACTACTTTAGGTTTAGGTTTTTATTTAATTTAATTTTATTTTATTTTAAGTTTATTTTATTTTGAATTTATGTTAAATTTTTATTTTAGGTTTATTTTATTTTTTTAATTAAGTTCAAGTTTTTATTTATTTTATTTTAGTTACATTTTATTTTCATTTCATTTTATTTTGTGATAGTTAAGTTTAGTTTAGTTTTATTTTACATTTTTTTTAGATTAGATTTTTTATTAATCATATTTTAAAGCCAAATTTAGTAGTTTAGTTTTGTTTATTTGTGGCTCAGGGCCCATGGTTTAGTAGCTCATCTTGTGTTTAGGGCCTTTTCTTGGTGTCGTTCCTTATAGTGGCCTGGGTTTAAGTTTAGGTTTTAATTAGGCTAGAATTTAGTGTTGCTTGCCTGTTTAAAGATTTAGGCCTTGGGCCTGGGGTAATCCAAGACTGGTAAGTTGTGGCTCAGTGGCCTAGTTTAGTGTCAGGTCAGTGGCTTTAGATCTGGTTCAGTGATTTAGTGGTAGGTGGGTAGGCTCAGTTTAGTGGTTTAGTGGTAGTAGTGGCCTAGGTTTAAGATTTAGTATTTAGGTGGTGTGGCTCATGGTTTCTTGAAAATTGGTAAACCTTTACATTTATTTATTTATTTTATTTATTTTAGTAGTTTATTTTAATTTTATTTAGTTTGGTTTATTTTATTTTAATAGGGTTTTTATTTTATTTATTTTTTGGTTTAGTTTATATTTATTTTAGTTTATTGATTTTAATTTATTTTAAGTTTAAGTATTTATTTTATTTTGTTTTATATTTTATTATTTTAGGTTTAGGTTTTACGTTTTTATTTCAGGTTTATTTTAAGTTTTATTTTTTTAAAAAAATTATGGTTTAGGTTTAGGTTTAGTTTATTTTAGTTTTATGTTTAAGTTTTATTTACTATAGTATAGTTTATTTATTTTTAGGTTTAGGTTTATTTTATTTTCTTTATTTTAGGTTTAGGTTTTTTTTTAGTTTAGGGTTTAGGTTTTATTTTTATTTATTTTTAGGTTTATTTTTTAAATTTAGTTTTTTATTTAGTTTTTATTTTAATTTTTTATGTTTATTTTATTTTTAGTTTACATTAAGTTTTTATTTTATTTTGGTATTTTATTCTGAGTTTTAATTTATTTTTTAGTTAAGTTTAGGTTTTTATTTATTTAATTATAGTTTAGTTTTTATTTTTATTATTATTATTATTATTATTATTATTTTTAAGTTTGGGTTTAGGTTTAGGTTTTCGTGTTATTTTATATTTTTATTTTAAATTATTTTAGCTTTATTTATTTATTTTATTTTTAGGTTTTTTAGTCAGCCTAGGTTTGTGTTTAGGTAGGGTTAAGATTTTGTTTAGGTAGGGTTTAGGTTTTAGGATTTGATATTTTTTTTGAATTATGAAACCAGAGGTTTAGGTTTATTTAATTTTATTTATTTTAGTATTTTATTTTAGTTTATTTATGTTTATTTTATTTGTATTATTTAGTTTACTATTTTAGGTTTATTTATTTCCTTTATTTTAATCATCTTTAGCTCAGTTTAGGTTTATTTTAGTTTAGTTTTATTTTATTTGTTTGTTTAGGTTTTATTTTATTTTAGGTTTAGGTTTTGTTTATTTTAGGTTTTATTTTTTGTTTAGGTTTATGTTTATTTTAGTTTATTTTATATTATTTAGTTTAGTTTAGGTTTAGGTTTAATTATTTTAATTTAGCTTTCTTTAGGTTTAGTTTATTTTATTTTATTTGTGTTTTTTTAGTTTAACATTTAGATTTTATTTTGTTTTTGTGTCAATTATTATTTTAGGTTTTTTGTTTAGTTTTTATATTATTTTATTTTAGGTTTATTTAATGTTTATTTTAGGTTTAGTTTTTATTTTTTTAGTTTAGTTTAGATTTTAATTTATTTTGTTTTTATCTAGTTTTTATTTATTTTATTTTTTTATTTTTTTTAGTTTAGTTTATCTTATTTTTTTTAGATTTATTTATTTATTTTCAAGGTTTTATTTAGTTTTGGTTTAGGTTTTAGCTTTTATGGTTTTTAAGATTTAAGGTTTAGATTTTTAATCTGTTTGGGGTTTAGGGGTTTGGTGTTGGTTTAGTTTGGGTTTAGGTTTGGGCTTTAGGATTTATGGTTTAGGATTTTTGGGTTTAGGGTTTATGGTTTAGGGTTTAGTGTTTAATGCTTAGGGCTTAGGGTTAAGATTTTAGGATTAGTGTTCAAGTTTTAGTTTAGGTTTAGGGTTTCTAATTTTTGTTAATAGAGAACAAATTCACATTCAACATTTCTTCTTTTTGATTTCGTCAACCAAGTAACACACTAAGTTTTCTAAGACATAAGTGATGACATAGATCAAAAATGAGCACACATAAAGCAAATCAAAAACCATAGAAAACTAGAATTATCTCTATTATAAAGACACAATTCCATAAATAGTAGATCAGATCGATCGTTCTATTTACCGCTCATCCACCCACCTCTCAAGTAGCGAGATCCACCATCATATCCTGATCTCCTCCGCCACTACCAATGATCAGAACCTCCGCGCTTCTCCCACCTGATAACCACCACCTATGATCACACCTTCATATCCACTAGCACCTCCAAATCCACCACCACTATAACCACCTCCTTATGCCTCATATGTTAGATCTAGAAAGAACCCTTGTGATGTTGCTACTGTCAGGTTCTACCCATTCTAGGTTTAGGTTTACATTTAGGTTTATTAGTTTTGTGGGTTTAAGTTTATTTTTTAATTTATTTATTTTTTCAGTTTAGGGTGGCCTTTTTTGGGCTCAGGGTTTGGGCTTTAGGGTTTGGGTTTTTGGTGGGTTTTGATTTGGGGTTTAGGTTTAGGGTTTAGGCTTGGGGTTTTATGGTTTATGCTTTAGAGTGTTAGTGTAGGGTTTGGGATTTGTGGTCCAAGATTTTTTTCTGTAGGTTTAGGGCTCAGATCAGTGGCTTTAGTTTATTTTAGTATGAGTACTGGATTTAGGGTTTTTTTATTTTAAATATGTAAAACCAATGGGTAGTTATTATATTTATATTTTTTTTAGTCATTTTAGTCACTATAAATTTTTATTTAAGATTATTTTATTTGTTTTACTTATTTTAGTTTTTTTTATCTTTTATTTTTTTAGTAGGTTTAGTTTTATCTTTTAGTTTAGTTTTATTTTTATTTTATTTTTAGGTTTAGATTTTTTTTCATTTTTTAGTTTTTTTTTTTAGTTTTTTTTTATTTTTTAGATATTTTAGTTTATTCTTAGGTTTTTTTTTAGCATGGTTTAGGTTTATTTTATTTTATTATATAATGGTTTAGTTTATTTATTTATTTTATTTTATTTGGTTTAAGATTAGGTTTATTTATTTGGGTTTAGTTTATTTTAGTTTAGTTTAATTTTTTTTTTATTTTATATTTTATTTTAAGTTTTTTTTTAATTTAGCTTAGGTTATAATTGTAATTTACTTTTAAGTTTTCTTTTATTTATTTTTAGGTTTAGGTTTTTTAGTTATTTTATTTTATTTTATTTTAGGTTAATTTTATTTTTTATTTTAGTTTTATTTTATTTATTCTTATTCTTAGGTTTATTTAATTTATTTTAGTTTAGTTTAGATTTTAATTTATTTTTATTTTGTTTTATTTTATTTATATTTTTTTATTTTTACATTTGGTTTAGGTTTATATTTTATCTTTATCTATTTGTAGGTTTATTCACTTTTTTATAGGTTATCTAGTGGCTCAGTCAGTTGTTAGTGTTGGGTATTGGCCTTGATCTAGAGCCTAGTAGGGGCCCAGTTTAGGTCATGCCAGGCCCAGGGCTAGGATCTAGTTCAGGATCACCCAGCCAGGGCTTTTTTAGTGGTCTTGGGTCACCAGATCTAGAAGTGGCTAGCCCAGGCCCAGCCTGGCCTGCCCAGTTCTTGTGCTCATGGCCTAGGCATGCTCAGTGAGCCAGTCTTAGGCCAGTGGCGCAGGGCCCAGGGTCTGGGCCTGGTCAGATCAGTTTCAGCCATTTCAGTGGCCTGTATTCAGATCAGCCTTTGGCCTGGGTCAGGGCCATAATAGTTTCAGTTTATTTGTGGTCTTTTAAGATCAAGCAATACATAGGTTTATTTATTTTACTTTTATTTTATTTTATTTTATTTATTTATTTATTTTTATTTTATTTTTATTTATTTTTTATTTATTTTATTTTTATTTTTAAGTTTTATTTTATTTTTATCTTTTGGGTGGTTTTATTTTATTATTTTAAGTATTTTAGGTTTTATTTTAGGTTTATTTTATTCTTTTATTTTAGTTTAGATTTATGTTTATTTTCTTATTTTATTTTATTTCTAGTATTTTAGTTTAATTTATTAGGCTCAGTTTAGGGTAGTTTTATTTATTTTATCTTAGCCTGGTTTATTTGATTTATTTATTTTAAGTTTAGTTTTTTATTTTTTTGGTTTATTTTATTCTTATTTTATTTTAGGTTTAGTTTTATTTTAGTTTAGTTTTATTTTATTTTATTTATGTTTTTTTTTATCTTATTATTTTTAGTTTATTTAGGTTTTATTTTATTTATTCATTTAGTTTTTTATTTATTATTATATTTATTTTTAGTTATTTATTTCTTTTATCTTATCTTATCTTTATTTAGTTTTTTTATTTATCTTATTTTTAGGTTTATTTAGCTCAGCTTAGCCTTTGGTTTTAGTTAGGCCTAGTTTAGTGGTCAGTGGTTGGCCAGGTTGGGCCCAGGGTTTTAGGATTATGTGGGTGGCTAGGTCAGTTTAGAGTTTAGGGTAGTAGGTCAGGTTTTGTTTTTATCTTTAGGCCTGTGGTAGGCATGGTGAGTAGACGCAACCTAAAGCCCAAGGCTCAGGTTAAAGGAGGCTCAGTGGTAGATTAGAGCTCAGGGTTTGGGTTTAGTTTGGTATTTTAAAAAACATTTGCAGTTTAGTTTATTTAGTCATTTTTTAATATTTTATTTTAATTTATTTTTATTATTTTGCACTTTTATTTTATTTTATATATTTATTTTAGTTTATTCATTTATTTTAGGTTTTATTTTAGTTATTTTTTTATGTTTAAGTTTATTTATTTTTTTTTTAGTTTTATTTTATTTTTTATTTTTTTTGGTTTAGGTTTATTTTTTATTTTAGGTTTAGTTTATGTTTTTATTTATTTTTTTTTAGGTTTAGGTTTTAGGTTTTTTATTTTATTTATTTTATTTTTTTAGTTTAGTTTGTTTATGTTTATTTTAGTATATTTTATTTTATCTAGTTTGGTTTAGGTTTTATTTATTTTAGTGTATGTTTAGGTTTATTTTATTTTTATTTTAGGTTTATGTTTTTTTTCCATTTAGGGTTTAGGTTTTACTTTAGTACCTAGGGTTTTTAGTTTTTTTTAAGAGAGAACAAATTTAGATTCAACATTTCTTCTTTTTGATTTCATCAACCAAGTAACACACCAAGTTTTCTAAGACACAAATGATGACATAGATAATGCATGGAGCAAATCAAAAACCCTAGATAACTAGAACCATCTCAACTGTAAAGACACAATTCTGTAGGCAACAGATCGGATTAGTTGTACTTCAGTTTCTTTAGTTCCCATTAGAACCACGCTAACCTCTCGAGTAGTAGGATCCTCCATTATATCCCCGATGTCACCCACATACATAACCACCACAGCTCCAACCACCACCTCCATATCCACCAACACCTCTAGATTCCCCACCACCACTGCGATAACTATCACCTCCACCACTAGATCTACACAGCCCGGCTGATGTGATGTTCTTGCCATTCTACCCATTCTAGAATTAGGTTTAGGTTTAGTTTTAAGGTTTTAGGTTTAGGTTTTTTTTAATTTATTTAGTTACATATGTTGGGTTTAGGGTAGACCCAGTAGGGTTTTAATGATTTGTGGGTTTAGGATTTGTGGGTTGGGTTTTAGGGTTTATGCTTTTAGGGTTTAGGTTGTGTTTAAGATTTAGGGCCCAGAAGCTTGTAGGTTTAGTTTTTGGATTTTGGGTTTAAGGTTGGGTTTAAGATTTTATTTTATAGGATTTTTATTTTATTTGTTTAGGTTTAATTTTAGTTTAGGTTTAGGTTTATTTTATTTTTTATTAGTTTCTTTTTTAGTTTAAGTTTTATTTCTTTTTAAATTTTAATTTTAAGTTTATTTTTTTAGGTTTAGGTTTTTATTTAATTTTTATTTATTTAACTTTAGCTTTATTTTATTTTAATTTACATTTAGTTTTTTTTATTGTGGTTTTTAGTTCTTAAGTTTATTTTATTTTTTTTAGTTTAGATTAAGTTTTTATTTATTTTATTTTACTATTTTCATTTTTGTTATTTTATTTAATTTAGGTTAGTATGTTTAAGAGATTTATTTTAATTTTATCTTTATTTAGGTTTAGGCTTTATTCTTTTATTTTTTTATATTTAGATCAGTTTTTTTTTGGCTTTATTTATTTTGGTTAATGTCCTTTTAGTGTTTGTGTGGCTCAGGTCAGTGAGTGGCCTGTAGGGTTTAGTTTTTAGTTTATCAGGGTTTGGGATCTAGGTTAGGGTAAGGTTAGCTTTTTTTGGCTCATAGCCTTAGTATTTTTGTGGCTCAGCCTATATTTAGAGTCCATTGGGCCTGGTCCCAGGGTCTGTGGCTCAGGATCAAGCCTGGGCCCAGGACTCCAGGGTCAGGTCAGGATAGGTTTAGGTAGTGTCACTTTGTGGGTCCAGTCAGGTAAGATCAATGTTGGCCCAGTGCTCAGGGTTAGAAGTCAGTGGCTTAGGTTATCTGTGGCTTTTAGAGCCTTGGGGTATGGCTCAGGTCAGCCTGGCTCCACAACCCAGTGATCAGATAGAGCCTGGGAGGCCAGTGCTCAGTGGCCTAGGCCCAGGGTCAGCCTGGGCCTGTGGAGTGGCCTTGTGGATCTGGCCCAGGCCTAGACTCAGTGGCCTGTGGCCTATTTAGGTCTGGCCTAAGATCAGTGCCTGGGTCAGCTACGCCTCAGGTCCTCTCAGTGGCCTGGGAGGTCAGTGGCTGTGGCCTGGTGGCTCAGGGCCTGTGGAGGTCATAGGCCAGTTTTGGTCAGGTTTAGGCTCAGTGGTATGGTTTTAGCAAGGTTTGGGGCAGTGGGTAGATTGCCTAGTCCAGTCTTGTTTTAATAAAACCCGCAGGTTTAGATTTATTTAGTTTTATTTTAATTTATCTTTAGTTTATTTTATTTAGGTTAATTTTAATTTGGTTTTGTTTTATTTAATTTAGTAGCATTTTATTATAGTTTATTTTGTAGTTTTTTAGTATGTTTATTTTAGTTTAGTTTTATTTTTATTTTATTTTAGGTTTAGGATTTATTTTTATTTTAGTTTTAACATTTTTTTTATTTTTAGTTTTAGGTTTAGATTTTAGGTTTTATTTTAGGTTTATTTTAATTTTTTTTAGTTTAGGTTTAGGTTTATTTTTAGTTATTTTTATTTTATTTAGTTTAGTAAAGTTCATTTATTTTAGGTTTTAGATTTAGGTTTTATTTATTTTAGTAAGTTTTGGTTTATTTATTTTATTTATTTTAGTTTAAGTTTTCTTAATTTAGGGTTTAAGTTTTATATTTTTTATTTCTTTTAGGTTTAATTTTAAGTTTATTTGGTTTATTTTATTTAGTTTTTCTATTTTATTTTAGCTTATTTTATTTTATTTTGTTTGGATTTTTATTTAGGTTTTATTTTAGATTATTTTATTTTTATCTTAAGTTTATTAATTTATTTTAGTAGTTTATCTTTATTTAGTCAGCTCATTTATATATTTATCTTATCTTATTTATTTAGTAGGTTTTATTTATTAAGCTCTCTGGCTTAGGATCTTGGTGGGTGGGGCTCAGGTTTCATGGAGGATCAGTGTTTGGTTTTAGTTAGGTTTTAGCTTAGGTTTTGGCCTGGGGCCCAGTGGTCAGGGTCAGTGGTCATTAGGGTTATGGATGTGGGTTTATCCAAGATTTTTCAGTGGCCTTGGATTAGTTAGTTTGGTTGGCTCAGATAGGATTTAGGGCTTAAGATTTAGGGTTTATTTTTTTTCAGTTTAGCCTTTTGTTTAAGCATTTATAATTTATTTAATTTGTTTTATTTTTATTTATTTATATTAGATTTAGTTTAGTTGGTTTATCTATCTTTATTATCTTATTTATGTTTAGTATTTTATCTTATTTATATGTATTAATAGGCTCAGTTTTTGGGGTAGTTCAGTCCTTTGGTTTTAAGGCCTGGTTTTGGCTCAGATCCTCAGGTTTCAGTGGGGTCTGGGCCAGTGGCTCAGGCTCAGGTTAGGTTTAGTGGCTCAGTGGGCCTGGGGGCCTTGGCTCAGTGCTTAGGGTGTCAGGCTCAGTGGCCTGAGGTTTTGAGTGTCAGTGGTGAGGGTTTTTTTTTTTTAAATCAAGCAAACCCAAGTTAGCCTGGGCTAAGCACTTAGGTAGTGGTAGGGTTAGTTTTTTAAATAATTTTTTTTATACAAGTTTTATTTAGTTTAGTTTTGGTCCAAGGTTTAGGATTTTAGCATTTAGAATTTTAAAAAATTAAGTAAAACCATCAGCATAGTTATTTAGTATATTTATTTAATTTCATTTATTTTATTTATTTTATTTATTTTATTTAGGTTTATTTTATCATTTATAGTTTATTTTATTTTAGGTTTATTTTTTAGTTTATGTTTTTTTATATTTATTTATTTTTAGGTTTGTTAATTTTAGTTGAGTTTATTTTTATTTTATTTTTCATTAGTTTTATTTTTATTTTTTAGGTAGTATGGGGTTTTATATTATTATTTTAGGTTTAGTTTTAGGTTTTATTTAGGTTTATTTTGTTTATTTTTTTAGTTTAGTTTAGTTTATTCTTAATATTTTATTTATTTTAGGTTTATGTTTATATTTAGGTTTAGGTTTGAGTATTTATTTTAATTTAGTTTATTTTAATTTAGGTTTAGATTTATTTAATTTTTTTATTTTATTTTTATTTGAGGTAAATGTTTTTTTTTGGTTTTAGGTTTTTTTTATATTTATTTTTTTATAAGTTTTTTTATTTAGTTTTATTTTATTTATTTTAGGTTTATTTTATTTTATTTTTTATGTTTAGTTTTTATTTTATTTTAGGTTTTATTCCAGGATTAAGTTTTAGTTTAGGTTTTATTTTATTTGATTATTTTATTTTATTTAGTTTAAATTTTATTTATTTATTTTATTTTGATTTATTTATAGGTTTAAGTATCTATTTTGTGGTGGGGTAGGTCTGGGGTTAGTTTGTGGCCTGGTTTGTGGTTGTTTAGGTTCAGTTGTTTTTAACCAAAAAAGATTTGTGGTTAGTTAGTTTAGTTAGTTTAGTTTAGCTATCATTCTATGTTTTAGTTCCATTATGTTTATTGGCCATTATTTTTTTTTAAGGTTTAGTTTATTACTTAGTTTATTATTATTTATTATCTCAATTCATCAATTTTTATTTTGGGGATTATTTTATTAGGTTTTGTGTTTTTGGGTTTATATTTTGGTTTTAGAGTTTTAGTTTAGTTTTAGTTTTGGTTTTATTTAGTTTTAGTTTAGTTTTATTAATTTTAGTTAATTTTTTAGTTTATATTTATTTATTTAGTTATTTTATTTTGTTTGGTTTTATTATTTTATTTTGATAGTTATTTTATTAGTTATTTTAGTTTAGTTAGTTTTATTAAGTTTTGGTTCAATTTTAGTTTAGTTTATTAGTTTAGGGTTTTGGTTTTAGTTTTGTTTAATTTTAGTTTTTAGTTTAGTTATTATTGGGTTTTATTTATTTTGTTTTATTAGTTTAGGTTTTAATTTTATTATTTATTAGTATATTATTATAATAATAATAATAATAATTATTATTATTATTATTATTATTAGTTTTAATTAGTATTTATTAATTTATTAGTTTATTATTATTATTTTATTAGTTATTAGTTTATTGGGTTTAATGGTTTTTAGTTTATTTTATTTTGTTATTATTAGTTTTAGTTATTTTATTAATTTTAGTTTTAGGTTCATTATTAGTTTTATAATTATTTATTTAGTTAATTTTATTAGTTTATATTATTAGTTATTATTATTAGTTTAATTTTGTTTTTTAGGTTTGGGTTGGGTTAGCTTAGTAGTGGTGTCAATTTAATGGGGTTCAGTCGACTTTTGACTAATTTTGACTGAACTCACCCGCTTATTAAACAGGTCAAAACTTCAACCCAAACCGATTGACTTCAAGATTGACATGACACGACCCAAATGATCTATTTATATATATTTCATGAATCAAATTCGAGTCAAAATCAGCTTCGTGTGTAAAAATTTGGTCAATTTCAAGTTCCCGGGTCAAATTTGAGTAAGTTCAAGTTGGCGGGTCAAAATCAAGTCAATTTTGATTTGGTGGGTTAACTCGAACCCAAACCAAAAAATCAAACAGTCAATTTCTTCAACCCAAACCTGACTTGAAAATTATTCGCATAAACCAGAACCTAGATTTTTTGAGTCGAGTTCCTGTAGAGTTATCATGTTGGGTCAATTTTTAACACCCTTATGCATAGGGTTTAGGGTTCAAGGTTTAGGGTTTTTTAAGGTTAGTTTAGGGTTTAATTTTTAGGGTTCTAAGATTTAGTGTTTTGGGTAAGGGTTAGGGTTAACGGTTTAGGGTTGTAGGTTTAGGGTTCTAAGTTTAGGGTTTAGGGTTTACGATTTAATGTTTAAAGTTTAGGGTTTAGGGTTTTTTTATTTAAATTAAGTAAACTGGTAGGATTAGGTTTATTTTGTATATTTTATAATTTTATTTATATTTTTTTATTTAATTTAGTTCATTTACTTTATGTTTATTTCTTTTAGTTTAGGTTTTTTATTTTAGTTTATTTTTTAGGTTTAGGTTTAGGTTTATGTTTTTTTTTAGTTTAGTTTTATTTTTATTTTAATTTTTAGATTTTGGTTTTATTATATATTATTAAGTTTAGGGTTTAGGTTTTATTTAGGTTTAGGTTTATGTTTTTATTTTATTTTTTTAGGTTTTGGTTTTAGGTTTTTATTTAAGGTTTATTTTTAGGTTTCATTTTTTAGTTTAGGTTTAGGTTTATTTTAAGTTTATTTTATTTTATTTAGTTTAAGGTTTAGGTTTAGTTTATTTGGTTTAGGTTTAGACTTTATTTATTTTAGTTTAGGTTTAGGTTTAGGTTTATTTTATTTATTTTATGTTTAGGTTTTTTTAGTTTAAGTTATAAGTTTAATTTTTATTTATTTTTAGGTTTATTTTTTAGCTTTAAGTTTTTATTTAGTTTTTATTTTATTTTATATTTTTTTATGTTTAGGTTTGATTTTATTTAGGTTTTTTGATTTTTATGTTTATTTTATTTTCAATTTTGTTTAGGTTTTTATTTATTTTAATTTTTTTTAGTTTTTATTTTTTCTTTTATTTTATTTTTAAGTTTAGGTTTTAGTTAAAGTTTTTATTTTATTTAGGTTAAGGTTTTTTATTTATTTTACTTTTAGTTTTTACTTAGTTTAGGTTTAGGTATTTAGGTTTTTACGATTTAGGGTTTAGGGTTTAGGGTTTAGGGTTGTAGGTTATAGGGTTTAAGGTTTAGGGTTTAGGCTTTAGGGTCTTAGGGTTTACGGTTTAGGGTTAGTTTTAGGTTTTACGGTTTAGGGTTAGGGTTTTATTTATTTATTTATTAAATTAAGTAAATCAGTAGGTTTATGTTTTTTTAGTTTATTTTATTTTTATTTTTATTTAAGTTTATTTTTATTTCTATTTAGGTTAGTTTATTTATTTAGGTTTATTATTTTAGTTTATGCTTTTTATTTTTGTTTATTTTTTAGGTTTAGGTTTACTTTCTAGTTTAGTTTTATTTTTATTTTATTTTATTTTTTAGGTTTAGATTTTATTTTTTATTTTTAGATTTATGTTTTTTTTAGGTTTAGGTTTTAGGATTTTATTTTAGCTTTATTTTTAGGTTTTATTTTTTAGTTTAGGTTTAGGGTTATTTTATTTTGTTTTTTTTATTTAGGTTTTTTTAGCTTAAGGTTTATGTTTTATTTTTTATTCATTTTTAGGTTTTATTTTTAGGTTTATATTTTAGGTTTAGGTTTTTTATTTTTAAGTTTATTTTATTTTTTAGTTTAGGTTTTTATTTATTTTAGTTTATTTTAGTTTTATTTTTTATTTTATTTTATTTTATTTTAGTTTTTCTATGTTTAGGTTTAGGTTTAGGTTTAGGTTTTAGTTTAAGTTTTTATTTTAATTTATTTAGGTTTAAATTTTTTATTTATTTGATTTTTAGGTTTTATTTAGTTAAGGTTAATGTTTTTGGGGTTTAGGGATTAGGGTTTAGGGTTTAGGGTTTAAGGTTTGGGGTTTAGGGTTTAGGTTTAGGGTTTAGGGTTTAGGGTTTATAGTTTTAAGGTTTATGCTTTTAGGGTTTAGGGTTTAGGGTTTAGGGTTACGATTTAGGGTTTAGGATTTTTTAGGGTTTAAGGTTTAGGTTTTAGGGTTTAGGTTTTAGGGTTATAGGTTTAGTATTATAAGTTTAGGCATTATGGTTTAGGGTTACTTTGAAGGTTTAAAGTTTAGTGTTTAGGGTTTAGGATTTAGGCTTTGAGTTTTTTTTTAAGAAAAAAAGCAATAGGTTTATTTATTTAATTTACTTTGTTTATTTTCATTTATTTTAGTTTATTTTATTTTTATTTTTATTTTAAATTTATTTAGTTTAGTTTATTTATTTTAGGTTTATTTATTTTAGTTTAGGTTTCTTATTTTAGTTTATTTTTTTAGGTTTAGTTTTTTTTTTTAGTCAAGTTTTATTTATATTTTATTATTTAGGTTTAGGTTTTTAGGCTTTTAGGGTTTAGGGGCTAGGGTTTATGGTTTAAGGTTTAGGGTTTAAAGTTTTAGGATTTAGGGTTTTCGGGGTTATGGTTTATCATTAGGGTTTAGGGTTTAGGTTTTAGGGTTTAGTGTATATGCTTTAAGGTTTTGGATTTTTAGGGTTTTGGGTTTAAGGTTTAGGGTTTAGGGTTTAGGGTTGAGGTTTTGGCTTTGGAGTTTTGGCATTTAGGGTTGTAAATTTGGGTTTACGGTTTAGGGTATAAGTTTTAGTTACAAGGTTCAGGATTTAGTTTAGGGTTTTTTAGGTTTTATAGTTTAGGGTTTAGGATTTATGTTTTAGGGTTTGATTAAGTTAGTTTATTATTTTTAAAAAGTAAAGCATAGTTTGGTTAGAGGTTTAGGGTTTAGGGTTTATGATTTTTTTTTAAATTAAGTAAACCTGTAGGTTTAGGATTTATATTATTTTTTATTTATTTTAGTTTACTTTATTTTTAATTTTTTAGGTTTATTTTTAATTTTTCTTCAGTTTAATTTATTTATTTTAGGTTAATTTATTTTAGTTTAAGTTTTTATTTTAGTTTATTTTTTAGGTTAAGGTTTAGGTTTTGGTTTTTTTTAGTTGAGTTTTATTTTTATTTTTATTTTTTTGTTTTTATATATTTATGATTTAGTGTTTAGGGTTTATGGTTTAGGGTTTAGTTGGTTTTTTTAAGGTTTAGGGTTTAGTGTTTAGGGTTTATGGTTTAGGGTTTAGGGTTTAGGGTTTAAGGTTTTGGGTTTGGGGATTAGTTTTTCAGGGTTTAAGATTTCTGGTTTAGGTTTTACGGTTTAGGGTTTTAGGGTTTAGGTTTTTAATGTTTAGGGTTTAGTGTTTATGGTTTAGGGTTTAGGATTATAGGTTTAGGGTTTAGAGTTTAGTGTTTAGGGTTTAGCGTGTAGGGTTTTCTTTTTGAAAAAAAAAGGAAACTAGTAGGTTTTGGTTTATTTAGTTTACATAGTTTATTTTTTATTTATTTTAGTTTATTTTATTTTTTATTTTTATTAGGTTTATTTTTTAATTTAAATTTGTTTAGTTTATTTATTTTAGTTTAGTTTTTTTTATTTTAGATTACTTTTTTATGTTTAGGTTTATTTTTAAGTTGAGTTTTATTTTTATTTTATTTTTTTGGTTTAAGGTTTTAGGTTTTCAGGGTTTAGGGTTTAAGGTTTAGAGTTTTAGTGTTTAGGGTTTTAGGGATTATGGTTTAGTGTTAGAGTTTAGGGTTTATGGTTTGGGGTTTAGGATTTAGGTTCATGATTCAGGTTTTTGTTTAGGGTTTTTTACGTTTTAGGGTTTTTTTTTTATTTTTTTTATTTTTGGGAAACCCCATGTAAGGGGTATTTTATTGCCACAAAAGGGTTACAAGGTCCTTAAGGGGGTAAACTCAGAACTACTACTACAATCGACCTAGTAAATCCTATCTAAACAAAAGCAAAAGAAGACATTAAAGCAATCAAAAGATTAGATTAACATAAAAAGGGAAGATTACTGCTGGGACAGAGAATGCATGACACTATGGAGCAAACACGAGGACAAGAGAAAGCAAAATGTAAAAGAAATTAGAAACAATTAAGGTAATACAAACATATTGATAACTAAAAATAGCATCAGAAAATGATAGTAAGAATTGTGATAGAGAAGGCTCATGCTCAGTCACACCAAGTTGGATGCAAATATCGCATCAAACTTTATGAAGGGTTACATCACAAAACCAAAAGGAGGTAATCATCCGACCATCATAGCCAACAAACTGAGAAGATAGCAGTTGTTGAAAGTCTTATGGGCTTTATTACTTGACCTAAACAAAACTATATATAATATAGAGGAAATTGCAAAGGCGAGAAATATAAGGGGTCCCATGCGGAAAATTATCATCAATATAGTCACCACGACATGAGGATACTTATACATATGAAATAGGCATAAAACCATCCATAAAATAGCGAAGAGGTAGCTGAAATCCTACTAAAGTTAATGAGCCTATAAGTAACACCATCTATATGAATCTTTTGAGGGAGAATTACAAAGTCAGAAAATGAGCCCAATCATAATAATGAATCTGTGAACAAACCCCTTATTAATATCCATATGTAGTTGGCAAAAGCATTTCTAAAAAGCGGTATAACCCAATACCAAAAAATAGCACCAAATAAAGATAGTCAATCTGACTCGATGCGACATCTTTGACAAAAATTGATAACAAGAACCAAGACAAAAGAAAAGCGTGGTATCCAGTACCACCCATTGAATAGACATTGCATTCAAGGAGATAGCGCACAAGCCTACTGAACCTAGGGGAATAAATAGCGGCATTAATGTAGATCACAACTATCGAAATGAATAGTAGCGGACACAAAACAACAAGGGCAATCGAAAGCCAACAACAAGTTAGTTGCAACATTGGAACCCACAGGAGGATAAATCAAAATGGGGATTCAAATTAGGGTCCTCATTAGAATCGAAAAATAAGACAATAGATAACCAAGACAAAAAAATAGCCAAGACGGACAAGATGGCCATAGAGCCTCATGTCAGTAGACATTGCAATAGTTAGTTACCAAGTAGATAGAGCAGAAACATGGATTAGAAAGTAGCGGCCGACACACCAATGACCAAAAATAAGAACAAAGATAGCTTAATAACATAGGACCCTAAAGTCCTACAACCAACAAAGATTGAGCCAACATTGGAATCTGAGAAACAAGGATAAATATCCAAGATAACAAATAGCCAAGACAACAAAAATCAGCTAGCTGGATAGAGAGCCACCCATTCAGAATAAAGAGTGCAATAGATACAAGTTTAACTGAAAGAAGATGGAGAAAAGAGCAGTAGATAAAGTAGTCCATAGAATTCAGATGATAAGCATATAATAAACCAACAAAGAGATTCAAATCAAAAGCCACCAAGCAGTCAACAACTTTAATAGAGGCTTGCTGACCAAAATAAACCAAAACCCCAAAAATAACATGTAGAGTATTAATCTAGTTCAGACAATAATCCAAATAGTAATTACCAACAAGCTAGCCAAAAGTCCACCCATTCAGAGTAAATAGAGCATATGTAAAGATCTAAATAATCGATGGATAATCATACTCGCACCATTTGAACAGAGCCAAGGGGATAACAAAATAGAGAAATCGCCTTAATTGTTAACAAAAAAATAGTCGAAACAAAAGGCAAGAAACAGATAATAACCACAAAGATAAGGGTAGCAATAAAACAAAAATTACACCCACCATATAAAATTCCATTAAAAAAAGAGATCTAAAGTAGCAACAGAAATGGTTCAAAAGATAATCAACAGAAAAAACCTTCCAGATAAAGATGATCAAGCTAGCAGATAAACCCACAACCAAATTAAAGGCAAATTGAGAAGCCATAAAGGAAGTCCAAACCTGCAAGGAATTAATAAAATTGAACAAGAAATTGCAAAATCTCTCTTGGCAGATTAGGAATATGAGGTTGGGCAAAATAATGAAAAGACAAGACACAAGAAAGACCGAACATAAACAACCCCAAATAGCTGATAAAAGACTCAATGATCACCATCCAACAACCAAGAAAGAAAATAATAGAAGTTGGCCATAAAACCATCCATTCAAATTATACAATGCATAAGTTAAATCCCGATAGTTATGAAGAGGTCCAAGACTAACCAGATATAAAAAA
Organism: Cymbidium sinense; assembly: GCA_021442155.1. Classification (NCBI taxonomy): domain Eukaryota; kingdom Viridiplantae; phylum Streptophyta; class Magnoliopsida; order Asparagales; family Orchidaceae; genus Cymbidium; species Cymbidium sinense. The sequence goes on from CM038225.1 coordinate 96,560,745, forward strand.
TAAAGCAATGGTGAGCAAGATCCCGTGTTTTAACAAAGACAAACACATTAAAATGAGAGATAAGAAATAAGCGGTAAAAATAAAAGCCATCTTGCCTACAACCTCATTAGAAAACCGAACAAAACAAAACAAACCCCGTAAGCAGATGAGGAGCAATAATCCAGACGCACCAATGTCCGTGACAAGAATTACCAACAAGTCGGATCTGCACAATTTAATAGAGCCAAAAGGTAAAAAAATATTAATTGATCGCAGTACTGATGAGAACAACAAAGACAATCAGAAGAACTCTAGGCAACAAATTGCTAGCAAACACAAGATTAAGAATGAATCCAAAAAATAAATAAATATGGTTAAAACAACACTAAAATTATTGCAACCATAGGATAAGTTTGGGGCAACAAGAACTACCATAAGGGTTCAAAAGGGTATTAATGAAATCCTTTAGAGAAACCAAAAAGCAGAGAACTACCTTCCTCGAGAAATCGACCAAAGAAATTCATTAAACAATGCCAAACCCAAAGAACCATTAATAATAACAAAGGTATTGCATTTTCTTTCCATGTGTATAAGCATATACATTCAAAGAAATACATTAAACCCCAAGATCGCTGGACAAAGGGCCCAAAAGCACCAACAATTAAACCTTTAACATAGATGAAATCCAAATATAGTAAGACCCCAAACAAGGTTGGGATAATTAAACCAAGATGCCACTTAGCTCAGAAAGGACCAAAGAAGGAGTAATATGATGATGCATCAAGAAATTCCAAAGAAGCAAAGACATTAACAAGAAAAATAGTAGAGTAAGCTCCCAATTAAAGCTAAGACAATTAAACCAATGCGCCACGAGATCAACAAGTAAATAACAAGGAATATCAAGTTGATGCATCAAGAAAGACCAAAGAAATAACAACAAGAAAATAGAAAATGATCATGCAATAAAAGAGGTATTGAAACAGTGAATCCAATAGGTTAATTAGATATAAGGAAACCCAAGATTGTCTAGATTAACCAAGCCATGCAAATGTTTAGAAGGGTTAGTTGATCAAAGAATTTTATTCCATCCAATCTAGCACCTATTGATAATCAAGCACATGCATTACCCTCATGCCATACATGAGTGAAGTAGAGTTTAGCTTAAGAAGTTGGCACAGTATGCCCATTTTGGTGGAGGTCAATAGATTAATCAGCAGAAGGGCATCCACCTCAATCCAAATATTGAGCCAACCTTTTGAAGGCAAATCTCAAGAGCTATGTACACGCCATGAGCTCAAAAAAGGAATAGAGCAAATGATTAAGGGGTGAGGAAAGGCACTTTTCCATTAAGATTTCAAAATTCCACCACGCAACCTTTGAGAGAGAGCCATCAATGTTAACTTTAATGTGTAGCATGAGGTTTTACCCAATAAACAATCTTGTCATCTTTATAGATGTTGATCCCAAGTTAAAACCCAAGTTTATTGGCCACAAATTTGCAACCTTTGAATTGTTTGTATTTAATTAAATTGACATTAAACAAATGAATTTTGTTTTTAGTGATTATCCTTATGTGATTCATAGGATCTCACGATGTTTTGGTCCATCCATATGAACCAAATAAGAGTGATAGAAGTATGAATTTTAATAGTGTTGTCAAAATAAATTTCAAGAAGTTGGTATAAATTTAAGGAGCCATTGAAAATGACAATGTTAAAGAGGTCATCATACCAAATCCAAAGTTTAGAAGCATGATTCCAGTATTCAAAACATGATTCACATTCTTGTGAAAACAACTGCATTTGAATGACAAAGAGTCCACAGGATGCCAAGTAAGAACCTAATAAGAAGTAGGGATATTATTGTTCCAAAGTTTAGAAAACACATAGGAAAAATTATGAGTTTCTTTAATGTGAATCCAAACATTTTAAAGTTGAAATCACCATTATGTGAAAGCAAAAGGATCCGATCTTGATTGGTAGGAATGAATAGTAGTAAGATTATTTAAAAGAAGGAGGAATATGATCAATAAGCTTACTATTGTTCCACATATTATTAAAAGAGTTCAATTTTTAATAGTAGTAGTAGAAAAGAAAGTAAGTCGCAATGGACCCACCAGCTTGTCTTGCCAAAAGAAAGAGGAGCCAGAGTTAATCCTCCAGGAAATTAAGGATTTGACATCCCATTTGACGGAACAAAGTCTTTTCCAAACAGGGGAGTCTCCACTTTGTAGGGGCAAATGAGAGGGTGCTTTCCCAAAAGATGAAATTAGCCCATAGACTATTATTTTTCCTAAAATTCCACCAAAGTTTATAAGAAAAGCAAAGGATAGTTTCCTTGATTGGTTTACATCCAAGACCACCTTCAAAAGTGCCATTTTATACCAAGAGGTCTAGTGCATTTTTAGAGGAATTGTTAGATCCCGTAAAAAATTTATTAATGAGCCGCCAATATTAATGATAGAGTTGGTCGCACAATAGTTTGAATGAGATACAAAGGCATGGAGTTAAGTGTGCTCTTAATCAAAGTGAGCCTACCACCAAATGAAAGTAAGTGAAATTCCCAAAAATTTTTATTAGAGATTTTTTGATTAGCTCATCAAAAGGTGAGATTTTTTGACCTTTAAAAAGAGGAGCACCAAGATATTTAATAGGAAGTTGTTGTTGAAAATTAGTAATTAAGATTTGATTGGTCCTATTGCTAGGGATTTTAAAAGAAGGAATGAAACAACTTTGCCTTCATGAGAGAAAAGATCGCCATTGATAATTTTATTTAAAAGATTCTTAATAGTTTTAATGTGAGGAATTGAGGCATTGCAAAAGATTATAAAGTCATAAAACTAAGATGAGTGAAAAGACCACCTTAAGTTCTATAAAACATCCTAGGATTATTGTAAAAAAAGATCATTTAGACTCTTAATAGATATTCAACACCAATAAAAGAGAGAGGGGATAGGGATCCCCTTTTCTCAAACCATGCTTTGAAGGGAAAAACCTAGGATTCACCATTCATGATAAATAAGAGAACCAAGAATGCAATTTTGATGAGGCGATAAAATAACTAAAAAACCCAAGTAAAATGAAGAATTTGAAAGAGGAAATCCCAAGAGAGGTTGTCAAAAGCTTTAGTGATGTCCAATTTAAAAAAGGATGTTACCACCTCTGATACGTCAAGGAATCATGAATTCTTGTCAAGTATGTTATCGATATTGTTTACCTTTAACGGGTTAATTTGGTTGGGAGAAATAATTTTAGGCAGTAGTGGACTAATTATATTGGCAATTAATTTAGCAATTTATGAAAGAAGGTGCAAAGGCTGATAGGTCTGAAATTGCCATAAGATTCAAGATTATTAATTTTGGGAATGACAATAATGGAAGTGCTAGAAAAATATCTAGGTAAAGGGTTTTCCTCAAAAATCAACAAACCGCATCAACAATAATAATAGCCAACAATGTTGAAAGAATTGAGTCGTAGGCCGCAACAAAATCGTTCATGCTATTGAGAATACTACCAATCTCAGCTTCTGTAGGACGCAAACTGAGTAAGTGGTTTTCATCATTAGAGATTGTAGAGGAGATCAAATGTGTGTTGGAGATGGCTTCTAAGGAGGGGTTGTTGTTTAATAAATTTTGAAAATGATGTATAATGAATCTTTAATATCATTATTGTCAGAATCCGTGTCAGTTATTTTTGATTTTTTTAATAGAGTTTAAGGCTTTCATTTTTTAAAAAAGAGCATGGAAATACCTTGTGCTTCTATCACCATCAGCAATATGTTTGCTGCCTTTTACTCCTGAGGTTTCCTCCATATTCGATAATTAATCAAGTTATCTTTAGCTACATTCAATTCATCAAGTTTATTAGAGTCAGTCAAAATAGCATCTTCAAGAGAGCAAATAAGTTGTTCCATATTTTTGAGATTTGTAAAAGGATTTTTAAAATGATGCTTGTTCCACCAATTTAGATTTTGTTTAAGCCTTTTAGCTTAAGCCAAAGGTGAATCATGCCTTTAATAGAATTATCAAGATGAATAAGGGCCCACCAATTAATGGAAATAACATTAATGAAATCACTATGTTGGATCCACATATTTTGGAATCTAAAAGGAGTAGGGAGGATAGTCTAGTGGAGGGATTTTTGACAAAAATCAAAAGTGGTGCATGGTCAGATAAATTTTTGCTTAAATTTTCAATCGAAGTAAGAGTCCATTGATTGATCTAAAGGGAATTAAAGAGGGTCCTATCATGCCGCTGCCAAAGTCTAGAATTTTACCACATGTAGTCAAAACCCGAAAAACCAATATCAATTAGATTATAATCAAGAATATTAGAAAAGTCTTCCATGGAATGAATGTTAGGAGAGCAACCTCCCCTTCTTTCCGAGGAAGCGAGAATAGTGTTGAAATCACCACCAACCAACCAAGGTTTGTTGATAGAGGAGGCAAAGGTTCTTAAGTTATCCCAAAGGATGCTCCTACCAGTTCTATTACAAGAAGCATAAATAAAGGAACCAAGAGCAGAAAATTTACCCAATGAGATTTGAACATTAACCAATTGATGAAGATCATCATGGATAGAGATGTTGACTAGATTATTCCAAAAACATCAAATTTTATTACTAATATTATAAAAGGAGTTTTGAAAGCTGACATTCTAGCAACCTAAGTGATCTTAGAAGAGTCAATGAATGGTTCAATAACAATAAGTAATGGATATGTTATGAGTGGGTCAAAGGCTTCTAACATGGTTGTGGACATTGAGAGTCCCAATACCCCGAACATTCTAAATAAGAAAATTGATCATAATATGTTGAAAGAAAAGAGAAGAGATAACTAAAAAAATGAAAAACAAGAAGAAGAGAAACATGAAACAATTATTTATGGGAAGTTAAAGATCGAAAGTGGAGCTATTAATGAACATTCTAGCTTTAAGGATTTTTTAATAACGTCAAAAAAGGCCTATCTATGTCCAAAGTATCTCCATCTAAAAGAGACTGATTTGTGAAATTTAGGATAGGACCAGTATCTATCAAAGCAACACCTAATGGTGATTTCCCCTTCTTTGGTATCAAAGTTAGGTTGAGAAGAATGTGTATCACCAGGGGTAATAGAAGGAGAGGCACCATTAATAGCAAAAAATTCATTTTCATTTCCATGAGATTTTGATCCTTCACCAAATTATCCAAAATTTTCAGAACAATTCCGGAATTAGTTTTGAGATTTTGATCCAACTTGAGGTTCCCATTCAAATCACCATTATGATTCATATGAGTCAAGGGATTGTCTTGAGAAGCCAAGATATTACAGAAGCAATGTTAGGTAAGCATTAGTTTCCACAAACCTCAATATCATTATTTTTACTGATTGTTCTCCAATAGTAAATCAGTAGGTAATAAAGGAGAGGGAGGGTGAGTTTCATTTTGAGTAACTTTAGGCACATAACTTATTATTTTTAATTATTAGAGAGGGATTGGATGCAATTTTTTTTTAAGATTAGGTGTAACACAAAGCATTCGTGAATGACCATGGATCTTACAATGTGGCAGGGAATTCTTTTGATTATACCCAAATTTTCCAAATCGATCCAAACTTTAGGTACTTTTGGTAATATCAATCTCAACAAAAAAATACGAAATGATCTCACAATGATTTGATCTATGAATACAAAGAGAGCCCAGCAAAGAATTTGATAAAATGTATCCCATGTTTGGAAGCTAGCCATAAAGGAACAATTGGGACCTCATCAGAGGGAGACCATCAAGATCCGACATTACAACAAGAGCCCAAAAAATGAGAAAAGCAAAAATAGTGAGAGTCAACCAAGATGAAAGGAAAGTGAGGAATCGTAAGATCAAGAGTTTTGGACAAAATAAAGTGAATAAGAAAATTCAACCATGATTAAAAGGACCGAAACATGAAAACCAAAGAAGGATGGAAAAATGTGATGCAACAAGTCACAGAAAGGCAGGTAGAAAAAATGCTTTTTTTAAAATTAAGCAAACCCGAAATGGTTTAGGTTAGTGGTTTTTTAAAATTAAACAATTAGTCCAAGTTTAGAAAATTTATTTATTTATTTATTTTCTTAAGTTTAATTTTATCTAGTCATTTTAAATGTGTTTATTTATTTTATTTAGGTTTTATTTAGTATTTTAGGTTAAATAATTTTATTTTATATTTTGTGGTTTAGTTTTGGCCTAGAGAGATCTTTAGGTTGTGGGATGTTAGGGTTTTTAGGTTTTAGGTTTAGGGCTCATGATTTTAGGGTTTGGGGTAGGGTTTAGGGGAGGGGACCAGGGGTTTGTGGGTTTAGGATTTAGGTTTAGTAAGGTAGTAGTTTGTGGTTTTTTTTGAAAATTCAAACCCATAAGTTTAGATTTATTTAGTTTGATTTTATTTATTTTAGTTTATTTTATTTTCTATTTTATTTAGTTTATCTTTAATTTTATTTAATTTAATTTATTTTAGATTATTTATTTTAGGTTTTTATTTTAGTTTAGTTTTAGGTTTAGGTTTTTTTTTTTTAATTTATTTTATTTTTATTTTATTTTTAGGTTTAGGTTTTATTTATTTTAGGTTTAGGTTTGTATTTTATTTTTTAGGTTTCAATTTTAGGTTTTATTTATTTTTGTTTAGTTTAGGTTTATTTTAGTTTATTTTATTTAGTTTAGTTTAGATTTTTATTTATTTTAGTTTAGTTTATTTTTTTGTCAGTCTAGATTTATTTTGTTTAATTTAGTGAATTTTTTAGTTCAATATTTATGTTTATTTATTTTAGTTTTATTTTTATGTTTATTTATTAGTTTATGTTTTATTTAATTTTATTTTATTTTATTTTACTTTTAGATTTTATTTTATTTTTTTATTTTGGTATATTATTTTTAGTTAGTTTATTTATTTTATTCATTTATTGGCCTTAGCCTTTATTTTTATTTATATATCTTATTTGGATTAGCTTTATCTGTTATTTTAAGCCTTTATCAATACAAGTTTAAGCCTCAGGATCACTGGACCAGGACTAGGATCAAGAGCCTAGGTCCCAAAGACAGGCCTAGGCCTGTGGGTCAGGCAGCCAGCGCCTTGTCCTAGAGTTTCTAGTCTGGGTTAGGCTTAGGGCTCAGGGCCAGGTGGCCTCAGTCAGCTTCCCAGGGCTTTGATGGCCTGGGGCCTAGGCCTAGGGTTACCTGGGCCTGTCCTGATCTCTGGACTGTGATCAGGGGTAGGTTAGGTTTAGGGCAAGGTTTAGGGGGCCAGAGGGCCAGGGGCTCAGGGTTTAGGCTCCAGTGTCTAGGGATTAGCTGAGGGTTGAAAGGCTTGGTTTAGGTTTAGTGAGGTTTATTTTATTTTATTTATTTTAGCTTTAGGTTATTTATTTATTTATTTTGAGGTTTTTTTTAGGTTTATTTTTTAGAATTAGGTTTTATTTAATTTTATTTTATTTAGGGTTTTATGCCACCATCTTTCAAGATCTTTGATAAGTGGGAACCCACACATTACATTTTAGAGCAGTTGCAACACCGTAAAATGCACTCCTCTTTCTTCTTTTCATTTGTAGACCTAATTTGATTAGCAACACCTAATCCAAATGGTTCAAGAAGACTTGTTGAGCACCTCTTCATCAAGAGGTTTGCTGGAGCTCAGTATTGGGTGACTATAGGCAACCTCATTTCAGATGAACAAAAACTCAACGAATCACTTGTTGATTACATTCTCAGGTGATGCAACTAGAGCATGAAATGTGAACTATAATTGTCTGAATCGCATACCATTGAGATTCTTCTCAAGAATATCCATGGGACGGTCGCATTCATTCTTATGGGCTTCACCTTTCAAAAATTTTTGAGAAATTAATCAACAAGTGTATGAAGCCAAACAATTTCCCTTTCCACCAATCATCAGCCCAAGCCACACATAAGGTGTTTGAGAAGAAGCCAAGGATAGTTGTGTCGGATAGAGGGATGTAGCCATAGTTTAGTATGAGAGACTACGACTCAATGCCTTTTGCAACCTCCTCTTCCACCACCCTCATCATATCCACCTCACCACAATGACCATTTCCACCACCTGAGGCCTACTAACAAGGGTATTCATATCTATCGCCAGTAGTTACTTTCCACCTACTCTTGTCGAATAGATTGAATAAGCCATATTCATTCAAGAAGGAGGGAAAATATTTTAAGAATCTCTTCAATGTAAGAGGATAGTGGGGCACGAGGTGATCCTAGCTATTGCCCCTACCACACATGTTAGCTGTCTTAGAGGATTGTAAATTCTTTTAAGGACTATCTTGAGCACAACTACATAGTTTACCTTTATGATCCTACCTATTATAGTTCTAATCATTTCCATTTAATCAAACTATCCTTCTATGAATCAATCGATTCACCTCTTGAGATTGACTTGGAGCAATCTATGAGAGGTGATTAGGTACTACATTGAGGTATGATGTACCATCTCAAAGATAGAGACATCACCCCTATAATAGACCAATAAACCGCGCTCAATTGACTTCTAATGTAAGCCCCCACTATACATGCATGAATAAAGTAGGATTTATATTAAACTAGGTTCTCGTTTATGGAGGTTTCAAGCCTACATAGTTAATTACATCTACCAAATGAAATTTATGAATACTCTCGACAGAGACAATTATCATCTCCAAACATTTCAAGGTTAGACTATCAAAGGATTAGTTATATTTGGAAAATCAAATGGGAAAGTTAAAGGAATCCAAATGAAATAAGTAAGAAATGCTCATGATACTAGGAAGCTTAGTGGGCATTCCAATCTATCTTATGGTTGGGCTTTATAATTTTGAGGTTGAGGAGATTTATATGTTTTGAGTTAAAATTTTAATAGATAACTAGGGCTTATAATCCACCAACACAAGGTTGTGGAATAAGAGGTGAGGTTTTAAGCTCATAGCCTAAAGAAATTAGCTAACTCAGATCCTAAATCAAGGGAGCTTTAATTAGAGCTAAAGCATGACCTAAATCTAAGTGACAGGTGGACATTAGGGTTTACCTCTGCAAGTGAGAATAAATTATCCGACTTTTGGACTTATAGTCACATGGAGTGGCCTCTAGCTAACTCCTCCAATGATTTTAAAACTAAGTACTCTAGTTTTATGAATTGCAAGATAGCCATGGTAGTTATTTAATTAGAAAGAGACTAAAGTCCTAAACACACTCTCTATGAGACTAGAGCATGAGTGGTATGAGCATATGACTTATTCTATAGATGCAAAATCTTTTCAAATTTTATTTCATTTTAGACACATCATTTTGATAGAGACTTTAGGATTTCTTATGCCTAAATGCATGATGAAATAGTTTATGGTTCAAATCAGCTAGAAGAAGGTGTTCTCCATCACAATGGATTCCCTCATAGGTCAAACATTCCTTTATGGTGCAAGGATGGAGATCCTTCATGTTTAAGAGAGAACAAATATGCATGCATGATGTGAAACATACAACCATACAACTAAGGGGTTTTTAAAGCTTTAAATTATCTTATTTATGTCTTAGGCTTTATAATGAGGTTATGAGTTATTTAAAATTTAGTTATGAGTGATTAGTTGGGTAAAAAAGTTATTTTTACCCCAAGAGCTAAATCACATCCAAGCCACACATTAAAGCATCAATCATTTAAGAAACTATGAAAAGCATGCCATCTTGATTCATAATGTAAACATAAAATCAAATAATTTTATAAACTATCATGAAAGAATAAAAGGTCATATGCTCAAGTACTACCGCATAACTAAGAGAGAAAATATGGTAGGAAGCTCTACCCTTAGTATGAAAGAATAATTATAATTGTATTAAATGCTATGGGGGTCTTATTTGTATCTTTTTGATTTGGTTCCACCTTTGATTCAGATGGTGCTTTCTTCAAAGGCATCACAAGGCACCTGTGACAAATCATTTTGGCCAATCATCAATGCCCATTGTAATCTAATTAATTGCAAATATTACATTTATGTGGAAAAATAAATCTAACTACACCTACAAAATAAAGTTTAGCTAAATATACATATAATCCCAAGCAATTATATTTATAATAAAGCACCCTACACATGGGTAACTAAACCCACCTCCTCTAACTTGATTATGCTTAAGGATTTAAGCAACTTGCAAAAAATTCACATTCACATTTATTTTTAATCATCCCTTAGATGATTAAGCTTAATATTGACCACCAATCATCTAGTCTATGAAGCATACACCATGACATCTCTTTAACAAATGGCTTATTAAATGATTTAATAAATCCTAAGTTTTGGTTCACTTTAAATAATCCTATTCAAAATGAAAGGCATCTTGAGATTAATTTAATCAAATTACTACCACATGACATATATTAAATCATTCCTTTCCATCACATGTAACATGTATAAATCTTAAGTGTATCTATACATGCAATATATTTTAGAACACTTAAATTTAATGTATATGTGTTTAGAATTTATATTTTATTTGATTGAATTATTTAAACATATTAATTTAAAACTTTAACCAAATTCAAAAAAAAGGATGTAAGAATGAAATTAAAATGTGGCATTATTAAACTGTGGAAGTGAGGTAATCAAATGACCTCCTTGGAGCTAGCTTAAGCTTCATATTCTTGGGATGTCTAGACTATATACCCATTTTCATTCCAATATATGTAAATTCATATACATAAACATAGGAAGTAAGCTCCAAAATCATATGGCTAGTTAATTTAACCACTTAACCAATTATGAATGCATGCAATTTTAATGTAAAATGGGATTTTCATTTACTAATCACATATACATATACATGTACAAAGATATAGGAAAGTATGTTTCATTGTCAAACCAAGGAAGTGAGGTAATCAAATGACCTCCTTGGGGCTAACTAAAGCCTCATATTTTTGAGATGTCCAGACTACATACTTGCTTTTCTTGGTCACACATGGATGTATACATGAATGAGGGCAAGAAAATCATGCAAAGATTGCATATTTTGTTTGATTGAATCATTTATATATACGATTTAAACCTCTATCCAAATTCTAATGTTGAAATACATAAGAATGAAATCAAATGGGTATGTGCCATTATTAAACCAGGGAAATGAGGTAATCAAATGACCTCCTTGGGGCTAGATAAAACCTCATGTTCCTAGGATGTCCATAGTACATACCCATTACCATTCAATCTTATATAAATCAACACATTAATAGAAGAAAGAGAACTCAACATTCATACACTTAAGCTATAAGCACATGCATTTCTTATGTATTTATACTGGCATCATAACACATATTATTATTCATTTATAAGCTTTTGAAAAATTCATTTGGATTTAATAGTTATAATATCCATACATATATTAAATTAAATCAACACATGCAAGCTTAAGTGTTACATAAAGGAAACCCATTACTTGATTTTTGAAAAGATGGATGCATGAATTCAATGACATACAAATTTAACATGATTGGAAAGAGAATAATCATCATAAACTAGTTCTTAAGGAAAATCAAATGAAATAAGATTATTTAAATTAAACCAAAGCTTCTTTATTAGTTAGTTTGATTTGATTTGATTTAGCTGAGAAGAGATAATTAACTTGTTATTTTAAACCCATTGATTGATTTAGATAATTCTTTAAGTTGATTTTGTGGATTAATTAAATAAATGTAATTAAACCAAATATTAACATGTTGATTTTATTTTTCATTTAATAGTTTTTTTTATTTATTTTGTTTTATTTAGTCTGTGATTATATTAGTTTTGTTTATTAGTTTAGGTTTATTTAAGTTTTTAGTAATTTTAGCTTAATTTAGTTTTTTAATTTATTTTAGGTTTAGCTTTTTTTGCAATTTTAGGTTTTATTTTATTTTTTATTTTAGGGCATTTTATTTATTTTAGATTTTATTTTATTTTTAAGTTTTAGTTTCTTTTGGTTTAGGTTTATGAAATACAAAGGTTTTAGAGTGTTTTAGCCAGAGTTTCATAGGGTTTAGATTTTTTTTAATTAGTTAAAAATGAGTAGGTTTTATTTAATTATTAATTTAGAATTTAATTTAATTTAGATTATTATTTTGTTTTATTAGGTTTATTTTATCTTTTGGTTAGCTTTAGCATTTTATTTTAGTTTATTTTCTAAGATTAGTTTTGTAACCCTTTATTTCAGTAATTTATTTTATTTTATTTTAAGCCGAGGCTCAGTTTGGCCACGTTCTCAGTTTAGTGTTTAGGGTTGTGATTTTCTTTCTATTTTCCAAAAATATCCCATTTATTTAGTTTATTTTTTTTATAGTTTGTTTTATTTTTTTTATCTAGTTATTTTAAGTTTATTTTTAAGCATAGGTTTTATTTTATTTATTTTAGGTTTATCTAAGATTTATTTTTTAAATTTAGTTTATTTTAGTTAGGTTTAGTTTATTATTTTATTTTTATTTAGGTTTATTTTATACTTATTATTTAGGTTTTATTTTATTTATTTAGGTTTTATTAGGTTTATTTTATTTATTTTTCAGTTTTTATTTATTTAATTTTTTATTTTATTTTGTTTTTATTATGTTATATTATTTTATTTTTAGTTTTATTATTTAGCTTCTTATTTTTTTATTCTTTTATTTAGCCAGTTTAGTTTTGATTTTATTTTATTTCATTTTATTTAGTTTTAAATTTATTTATTTATTTTATTTTTCCTTTTTATTTAGTTTAGGTTTAGATTTTAGGGTTTTATTTTGGGGTTTACCTGGGAGTATGTCAGGGCTTTAGGCTCTTAGATATCTAGGGTATTATCAGTTTAGTTTAGGAGCCTTTCCCAGGGTCATGTAGTTTAGTTTAGTCAGGAGTGGTTTAGTTTAGTGGGTCACCCAATTTGCCGGCCCAGTTAAACAGATTTAGGGTTTAAGCAAAGTGTAGTTTATAGGGTAGTATTTCACAGGGTTTATTTTAAAAAACCATATAGGTTTTTTTATTTATCTTTATTTAGTTTTATTTTAATTTTATTTTAATCTTTAATATCTTTTATATTTTTTTATTTTTTATTTTATTATTCTTTTTCAGCCTTAATCTATTTTTATTTATTATCTCCATTTTAGGTTTAGGTCTTTATTTTTCTTCTAGGGCCCAGTTTGGTTTAGGGTAAAGGTTCAGTGACTTAGGCTCAGGGGCCTCAAGTTTGGGTCCCAGGGCCTGAGGGCCCAGGGCCTGGCAGTGGAAGGGCCTCATTTTAGATAGAGCCCATTCTTAGTCAGTGGCCTGCTTTCATGCATTAAATGAGTAAGGCTCATAAGTGGCCATGATTTGTCAGCCTGAGTGCCTCTGGGGCCTAGGGCATGTTACTTCTATCTAGGGCAAGCCCACACCAGGTCTCAGTGGCTCACAACCTGGGCTCAGGCCCACCCAGGGGCCTAGGGTCAGTAGGGCCTGGGGCACCTATCCCCTTTTCTCCTCTAAGGCCTTGGGGACCACTTCTTTATTTTATCTTTGCTCCATCAAAGCCAGAAAATCAAGAGCAGGCCTTCATCCTACTATTCCATCACTCATTCATCTTCTTCACCTTTTTTCTTTTTTTATAGTTTATCTATCTTAGGCCCATTTATCTTAGTTCAGTATATTTACATTCTTGTTTTATTTTTGTAAGGTTTAGTTTAAATTATTTCTTTAGTTTATATTTATTTTATATTATTTTTTGGTTAAGTCCCATTTTCAAGGATCATGTTTAGGTTTTTTTTTTTAGGGTTTTAGGTTTATTGATTTATTTTAGGGTTTATTTGGTGTATTAGTCATTTTATTTTATTTGATTTTAGAGTCTGGTCAGTGTTAGGTCAGCTTAGTTTATTTTATTAGTATTAGGCTTTAAATTTTATTTAGGGTTTGTTTTTTTTTAATTAAGTTTTTATTTTATATTTATTTTTAGTTTATTTTTAGGGTTTAGGTTTATTTTGTATTTATTTATTTCACTTTATTTTAGGTTTAATTTTATTATATTTATTTTTAGTTTTGTTTAGTTTTATTTATTTTTAGTTTAGTTTTATTTTCTTTTTGGGTTTATTTTAGGGTTTAGGTTAAGGTTTTTTTTGGGTTCAAGTTTTAGTTTAGGGTTTAAGATTTTGTTAGAGAATAAATTTAGATTCAATATTTTTTTTTTATTTCATCAACCAAGTAACATTTTCAAGTTTCATAAGTTTAGCTAGAAAACAATATAGAGGAAATAAAACCCTAGAACTATCTCTATTTATAAAGACGTTCTTCGCTTCAAGCACTCCATCGAACCAAACCTCCAAAAAGGTGATCCACCATCATTTATTTCTCCTCTATCACCATTATTTGATGTAAGTTTTAGCTCTCCATAGACTACTCCATTTACATCCTATTCCCCCACTCCAATTATGACTTTTTTTTTTAGTTTAAGTTTAAGTTGTTTGATATTTTTTTTAGGTTGATTAGGTTTAGATTTAGGTTTTTTAATTTAGTACTTCACGCAGTTTAGGTTTGCTGCTTATTTAGGATTTTTTTATTTTAGTTGGGTTTTTTATTTTAGTTTAGTTTATTTTTTTATTTTATTTTTTTAGTTTTAGGTTGAGTTTATTTTTTATTTATTTTATTTTAGGTTTAGGTTTTATTTATTATTTACTATTTTATTTATTTTATTTACATTATTTTATTTTTATTTAGGTTTATTTTTTTTATTTCATTCTGGTTTATTATTTTATTTAGTATATTTTAAAAGTTTATTTATTTTATTCTTATTTTTATTTACTTCAGTTTTAAATTCCCATTTTATTTATTTTATTTATTTTACCAGTTTAGGTTTAGGTTTCATTTTAATTTTATTTTTTATATTTATTAGGATTTATTTTATTTTAGGTTTTTATTTATTTTATTTATTTATTTTATCTTATCTTAGCTCATAGGTTTATAGTTTATTTCATTTAGGTTTCACCATTTTATTTTAAGGTTTTAGGGTATCTTTTTAGGGTTTAGGGATTTCAGGGTCAGCAGGTTTAGTAGGATTAGTGGAGGGTTTGGGTTTAGGGTAGGAGGTGGGGTTTAGTGTTACATTTAGGGTTTAGGGATTTAGGGTGGTTTAGGTTAGTTAGGGTTTAGGGCTTTTATGGTTTTGGTGCAGGTTTAGGGCTTTTAGGTTTAGAGTTTAGGATTTAGGATTTAGTGTTAGTTTAGGGTTTAGGGTTTAGGGTTTTAGTGGTTTGTTTGGGGAAATTTGCAAAAAATTATTTCTACAAAGAAAAGGTACAAAGTCCATAGAGGGGGCAAATCTCTAAGTAAATGCTCAAGGAGCTACAAAAAGTCCTATAGAGATAAGCCACTTAGCTAATACAATAGATAATGAAGGTATGCTAATAAAAAAAGAAATAGAGATCCACCAAAAATAATCCTTGAAATCTGCAGCAAACTTCCTTTGCTCTTTTTGAAACTAGCACAATAAAGGAGCAAAAGTTTCCCAACCTGTACCAGAGATTTGCAACAAGCTTGTAAAGGGATGAGTATAAATAATGAAATAGTTAATTAAGCATAAAATACAAGAGCAAAAAGAAGTAAAAGGATGAGGAAAAGGTTTGGGCTCAATTATAATTGTCTTAAGGAGCAGCACCATATGTAAGCATCCAAACTTCACGTGAAGGGTTACAATTACATATAGCTAAACTAGCCAAAAGAAGGTGTGGGAAACATCAATGCCATCATTGTCAGTATACCTCTTTTAGCACCTTATCTAATGATGATCATTGCACAAACCTGCATAAAACTTCAAATAGTAAATATAACCACAAAACACCTAACAGTCACATATATTAAACTCAACAATGCAGATAAGGAGGTAACCCATCAGGAAAGCATTAGACCAGAGGGAGCACCGCCAAAGCCACCACCAAGAATTACTAACATAGTTGCTTGGAGCAAACCTCATAATATACGAAAAAGGACTAAATAGAGACCAAATAAAGGAAAAAAGGAGGACCATAGTTGATAAGGTAATTCATTAAATGAACATTCAAAAAATAAGAAATAATAATATCTAGAGGAATAGTAAGACAAACATCAAGAATGTTAGGAAGTAAGGCAACCATCAAAACACGAAAGGGAAGAAGTTCAACCATAGTCCAAAAATGAAAATCCTAGTAGGTAGAAACTAGAAAAGGAGAATGGGAAAGTAAGTAGCCGATTCCAAACATAGACTCAAATAGATTAGGAAAATTATAACAAAGTAAATACTCTTTTGACCAAACTAGCTAGCTAGAGCACCAAATCCAAACAGAAAGCACCACCTGCTAGCCACCAAGACTACCAAGGATTCAAATCATCGAACCAAGGATGAAAGAAGAGTCATCCAGCCCAAAAAACATTAAAAAAAAATCTCAAGGGAAAGTCGTAGACAGCCACCAATCCAAATCCAAGGACATGAGAATCTAGTTTAAATAGCTAGATGCAATAGCCAAAAAAAGAAAAAAGTAAGATCCCTTTAGGATCACAAATAATCCAACAACCAGAGATAGTCGCAAACAAGAACCCTAATAAATTCGTCATCAGCCAAGTCAAAAAAACTTCCAACCAGTAGTTTGTAGCCTTCCAGTTCAGAACATAAAGAAAAATAGAACCTTAATATCACAGGAGGCAAACCTAATAATCATATGATATAAATAATCCAGAAGCATCCAACCTTAAACTCATCTAGAACTGCACTAAAGAAAGGATAGATAGCCACAAGAAAATGGTTCACCAAGCTACAACCAAAAAAAACTAAACAGCCCTTAAGGTCACACAACTCCTCTTAGCATTAGGAGAAAAACCAAGAGAGAAAAGACTACCAAAAGTAACTAGAAAAATAATCTTGATCAACAAAGAATAAGGTGGCATAATAGCCAGCCACAATAGTATATGGTTTTAAGGTTTAGGGTTTAGGCTTCAAGATTTAGGCTTAGGGTTTAGGGTTTAGGATTTAGGGTTTAGGGTTAGTTTAACATCTGATTTTAGGGTTTACCTAGTTTATGGTTTAGATTTAGGGTTTGGGGTTCATTAGGTTTAGGGTTTAGGGATTTAGAGTTTTTAGGGTTTAGGGTTTAGTAATTTAGGGTTTTAGGTAACATAGTTTAGGGATTTATTAGGGTTAGTAGGGTTTATGGTTTATAGGGTGTCATTTGTGGAGTCAGGATTGGGATTTAGGTCAGTAGGAGCAGGCCAGGTTTAGGCTAGTGATGGGTCAGGGATTTAGGGTTTAGGGCCCAGGGACTGTGTGGAGTGGCCCAGAGCCCAGGGTTAAGGATTTTAGGTTTAAGGCTGGAGGTGAGCCCAGGGTCTTACTAGGGCCCAGGGAAGGTCAGGATCATGGTACAGGGTTTGTGGGTAGGGCCTTTAGGGTTTATGGTTTAGGTCTTGCAGCCCAGGCCTGTTTAGTGATTTAGGGTTTAGGCCAGTGGATTATGGTTTAGGGTTTTAAATTTAAAAGACAGGTTTATGATTTAGGTTTAGTTTATTTTTATTTTTTTTTAATATATTTTATTTTATTTATTTATTTATTTATTTTATTTAGTTTAGTTTATTTATTTTAAGTTTATTTATTTTAGTCTTTTTTATTTTAATTTATTTTTAAGTAGGTTTAGGTTTACACTTTTCAATTTAGTTTTATTTTCATTTTAGGTTTAGGTTTTATTTTTTTAGGTTTAGGTTTACCATTTTATTTAGGTTTACATTTTTATTTTATTTTATTTTAGTTTAGGTTTATGTATTTTAGATTTTTAAATTTAGTTTAAGGGTTTAGGTTTAGGTTTATTTTATGTTTATTTTATGTTTTATTTATTTTAGTATAGTTCATTTTATTTTAAGTTTAGGTTTAGGTTTATTTTATTTATTTTAGGTTTAGTTTTCTTTTTGTAGTTTAGGGTTTAGGTTTTTATTTAATTTAGGTGTAAGTTTTAATTATTTATTTTATTTTTAGGTTTTATTTAATTTAGATTTAGGTTTTTTGGTTTTTGGGGTTTAGGGTATAGGGTTGTAAGTTTATGTTAGTTTTAGGGTTTAATGTTTAAAGTTTAGGTTTTTTAAAAAAAATTAAGTAAACAAGTATGTGTAGGTTTTTAAGTTTATTTAGTTTATTTTTATTTATTTTATATTATTTAATTTATTATTTATATTTAGGTTATTTTTAATTTTTTTTAGTTTGCTTTATTTATTTCAGGTTTATTAATTTTCATTTAGGTTTTTCATTTCAGTTTATGTTTGAGGTTTAGGTTTTCATTTATTTATTTTATTTTATTTTATTTTTATTTACATTTTATTTTATTTTAGGTTTAGGTTTATAGTTTGGGTTTAGTTTAGGTGGTTAGGGATTTTTTTTTATTTTATTTTTTATTTTTATTTTATAAAATTAAGTATACTCGTACGTTTAGGTTAATTTAGTTTGTTTTTAATTTATTTTAGTTTAGTTTATTTTTTATTTTTATTTTTTAGTTTATTTATTTTATTTTATTAATTTTAGTTTATTTTTTTTTTAGCTTAGGTTTAAGTTTATTTTATTTTATTTTATTTTATTTTATTTTATAGGTTATTATAGGAGATAGTTTAGGTTTTATTTTATTTTATTAATTTTATTATTTTTGGAGGTTTATTTAGTTTTATGTATTATTTATTTTTTATTTTAGGTTGATTTTATTTAGGTTTTATATTTTATTTTTTAGTTAGTTTTTTGGTATTTTTAGGCCTTTAGGTTTATGCTTTAGGTTTATTTATTTTAGATTTAGTTTTAATTCTTTAGGGCCCAAAAAGGGTTTTCTGGTTTAAGGTTGGGTAGGTTTTAGGGTGAGGTTTAGGGCCAAAGGGCCAGGTTTAGGCAGGTTTAGGGTTTAGGGTTTAGGAGCAGTTTAGTTTAGGTTTAGGATTTAGGGAGGGTTTAGAGTTTAGGGTTTAGGGTTTAGGTTTAGGTTTAGGGTTTAGGGTTAGTTAGGGTTTTATTTTTTATATTTTATTTTAAAAAAGCAAAACCAGTTGGTTTCGGTTTTATTTATTTATCTTATTTTTTTATTTTAGTTTATTTTATTTTTTTTATTTATATTTTATTTATTAAGTTTAATTTATTTATTTTAGGTTTAGTTTTTATCATTTATATTTTTATAAGTTTAGGTTTATTTAATTTAGTATTATTTTATTTTAATTTTAGGTTTAAGTTTTATTTTATTTTAGGTATAAGTTTTATTTTATTTATTTAGATGTTTAGGTTTTATTTTTAGGTTTACTTTAGGTTTTATATTTTATTTTTAGTTTAGGTTTATTTTAGTTTATTTTATTTTATTTTTAGATTTATATTTAGGTTTAGTTTTATTTTTATTTTTATTTATTTTATTTATTTATTAGTAGGTTTAGTTATTTATTTTAGGTTTTTTATAAGGGTTTAGGTTTTTATATTTTATTTAGATTTAGTTTTATTTTATTTTATTTATTAGGTTTCTTTGTAGGTTTTATTTTAGTTTAGTTTAGTTTTTTTTATTTATTTATTTATTAGTTTATTTATATGTTAGTTTATGTTTTATTTTATTTTATTGTTTAGCAGATTTATTTATTTTAGGTTTTATTTAATTTAGGATTTAGGTTTTAGCTTTAGTTTAGGGAGGGTTTAGGGTGTATTGGTTTGGAGGTTTAGGGGGTGGGGTTTAGGGTTTAGGGTAGTTTAGGGTGTGGTTTAGGGTGTAGTTTAGTTTAGGGTTTGAGGTGAGTTTAGGGTTGAGGTTTAGGAGGTTGTTAGTTTTTTTTAACAGAGAACAAATTTAGATTTAATATTTCTTCTTTTCAATTTCATCAACCAAGTAACATACCAAGTTTTCTAATACACAACTGATGACATAATTCAAAAATGAGCACATAGAGGAAATCAAAAATCCTAGATAGCTAGAATTGTCTCTATTTGAAAGACAAAGTTCCATAAGCAAATGGATCTACCAATTCTCTGCTAGAACCATAGCTATAACCCGCTCCTCCTCCATAACCACCACCGCTTCTAACCATGACCTCCATATCCACCTCAGATACCCCACCACCATTATGACAACCATCGCCTTCCACACCTGGGATCTAGATTTGAGCCCTGCTGTTCACATGTTCTCATTCATGGGTTTAAGATTAGGTTTAGGTTTATTAGGTTTTATGGTTTAGGTTTATTTTAAAATTTATTTAGTTACTTTATGTTTATGGTTTGGGGTTTAAGGTTAGGGTTTATGGTTTACAGTTTATGCTTTAGGGTTTTAGGGTTTATCCTTTTAGGGTTTAGGGTTTAGGGTTTTAAGGTTTTTTTAAATTAAATAAATTGACAGGTTTTTATTTTTTTAGTATATTTGTTTATTTTTTATTTATTTTAGTTCACTTTATTTTTTATTTTTATTTAAGTTTATCTCTTCTTTTTATTTAGTTTAGTTTATTTATTTTAGGTCTATTTATTTTAGTTTAGGTTTTCTATTTTAGTTTATTTTTTAAGTTTATGTTTAGGTTTAGGTTTATTTTATAGTTGAGTTTTATTTTTTAGGATTAAATTTTACTTTTTATTTTTAGGTTTAAGTTTAGGTTTTTATTTTATTTTTTTAGGTTTAGGTTTTATGTTTTTACTTTAAGTTTATTTTGAGGTATTATTTTAGTTTTAGATTTACATTTATTTTAGTTTATTTTATTTTATTTTAGTAAGTTTTAGTTTAATTTTAGGTTTAGTTTAGTTTATTTTTTAGATTTATATTTATTTTATTTTATTTTAGGTTTATTTTATTTTTATTTATTTTAGGTTTATTTTTAGTTTATTGGTTTAGGTTTATTTTGGTTTTATTTTATGATTATTTTATTTTTATATGTTATTTTATATTTTATTCTTAAGTTTATTTTATTTTAAATTTAGTTTAGGTTTTATTTATCTTGTAGTTTATCTTTATTTTATTTTTAGGTTTAGGTTTAATTTTATTTATTTTATTTTTTTAGTCAGGTTTTAATTTATTTTAAGATTTTATAGTTTAGGCATTTTAGGTTTTAGGATTTGGGTAGGGTTTAGGGTTTAGGATTGGTTTTAGGGTTTAGGGTTTTAGGTTTAGGAGTTTAGTGGGATTTTAGTTTTAGGGTTTAGGGTCAGATTTTAGGATTTTAAGGTTTAGGTTCATTTAAGGTGGTTTAGGTTTAGTGAATTAGGAGTTTAAGGTAGTGTAGAGGTTTAAGGTCAGATTAGGGTTTAGGGTTTAGGTGGGTTTAGAGGTAGATTAGTTTAGGGTTTAGGGTTTGGTTTTAAGTTTAGGGTTTTGGGTTAGGGTTTGGTAGAGTTTATAGGTTGGGTTTAGGTTTAGGGTTTTGTAGAGTTTGTGGGTTTATAAGTTTATGATTTAGTTTATGGTTTAGGGTTTAGGGTTTAGCCTGAAGATTGAAGATTTATATTTATAAAAACATACTATAAACAAAAATCTACTAGGTAGAAATAGAGAGCCAAAAGATTGGGATTAGAACAAGTTATTACATGGTTGAAATGAAATTGTTGTTAAAAAAAAATACTTGCCTTTATCCTACAAAGATCAATTATTTAGAGTTTTGCTTGCTAAAGTAAAAGACCAAAATTATAAATTAGTACATTAACAAATTTGAAGTATTCTTGTTATCTTCTAAAATTAGGGAATGATTATGTTTAGGTTTTAGATTGACTCCCTAAACTTAAAAGAGACACTACATAAAATTAATTTGCATGTGGCTTTTTAACAAACTTTAGATTTCAAATAACATCAAAAATTCTTGCACCTAAAAGAATTTCATCAAATGTAGGAAGTATTCTTTCCACCATTAAATCAAATTCAAATGAATACATCTAAATGAAGTAACACTACTACTAATAAAAGAAAATTAGAAAAGATGATAGATACTATGTTGGGATCCAAAATCTCTCTTAAATCATATTTTAGATGTCAACAAGAAATCTGTGAGTGTCTTAAATCTCTCAAAACATTATGCCACCTATTTCTAAGCATTGACTTAGGAGTTTTACTTGAGCTTTCTTGCTTTTGTGTTGAAGTGAATTATTTATTACATTATATTATTGCATTGAGTCTCAAAGTAGATCTATAGTTTTGAAAATCCTTGTGCAAAGATATTGAGTTTGAATTATTCTAGTTACACACTACTTATCAAGAGGTTTCGTCAGATACAATCACTATTGTGAAAATCTCATTTAGCAATACTTTAGTCTCCCTAATTAGCCAACATCTCGAGCACTATCTCAAAGCATTGAAATCCTACTAAAGAGAGCTTTTTAAAACACAGATTTAGCTCTTCAACATATCTGCTAAATTGAAAGAGCTGCAGTTGAGAGAACAATATTGATTAGAAAGGAGTTCTATTATTAGATAGGTTATCTCAACTATATAAGAGGATTGCTCATAGATCATCACTTAGGTGTCTGAACTTAACTAGAATCTTTCTTCATTTGTCAATGAATAGGAAGCTACCCTTTAGCATCTCTATAAAACTTGAGAGAGGCCATGGCATAAAGGTCATAATTAATTTATATTATAGAAATTCAGGCTAATCATTTGTAGCCAAAATCTATTATTTTATTTAAGTCAGTTTAAGGTTTAGGCTAAGTTCAGGGTTAAGGTTTGAGTGTTTAGGCGTTTAAGGTTGGGAGGGTTGTAACAAAGGTTTGATTAGGGTGGTTTAAGCTTGTGGGTTTAATGCCTGTTTAGGGTTTAAGATTTTAGGGTTTAGGGTTTAGGGTAGGGTTTTAAGGTAGTTTATAGGGAGGATAGTTTAGGAGGAGGCCCAGAGTCAAAGCTGTGGGATGAGGGTGTGGCAAGAGTACAAGGTTTGAGGGTAGGTATGTGGGATCAGGCTTCAGAGGGTTAGGGTTTAGGGTTTAGGAGTTAGAGGGAGGGGCACAGGTCAAAAGGTCTTGGTAACATCAAAGAGGGTTAGGTTAGGGTTTGGTTTAGGTTCCTTTTCTTTTAGGGTAGATTTAGGGTTTAGTAGCCTAGGGACAAGTTTAGGGTTTAGGGTTTGAGTTTAGTGTTTAGAATTTCAGGTTTTGGGTTTAGGGTATGGTAGGGTTTTAAAAAAAAAATACAAACCCATGGTATCAGTTTATTTATTTTTATTTATTTTGATATATTAATTATTATTTTATGTAGTTTATTTTTTTACTTTATTTTAGTTTAGTTTATTTATTTTAGTTTAAGTTTTATTTTAGTTTATTTTTTAAGTTTAGGTTTAGGTTTAGGTTTAGGTTTACTTCATTTAGCTCATTTTATTTTATTTTAGTTTAGTTTTATTTTTTAAGGTTTGCACTCTATTTTATCTTTTAGGTTTAGGTCTTTTAATTTATTTTTTAGGTTTATTTTTAGTTTAGGTTTAGGTTTTTTTGGTTTATTTTTTTTAATTTAGTTTAGGTTTAGGTTTAGTTTATTTTAAGTTTAGGTTTAGGTTTTATTTATTTTAGTTTAGTTCATTTTAGTTTACATTTAGGTTTAGGTTTAATTTATTTATTTTATATTTAGTTTTTTTGTAGTTTAGGGTTTAGGTTTTATTTTATTTAGGTTTAGGTTTATTTATTTTATTTTTAGGTTTTATTTAGTTTAAGTTTAGGTTTTAAGTCTTTAGTTTAGGGGGTACAGGAGTAGGTTTAGGGTTTTGGGTTTAGGGTTGTAAGTTTAGGGTTTAAGGTTAGTTTTAGGGTTTAGGGTTTAGGGTTTAAAGTTTAGGTTTTTTTAAAAAAAAATTATGTAAACTAGTATATTTAGGTTTTTTTTAGTTTATTTAATTAATTAATTATTTATTATAGATTATGTAATTTATTATTCATATTTAGGTTTTTTTATTTTTATTTAGTTTAGTTTATTTATTTTAGCTTAGGTTTTTTATTTCAGTTTATTTTTTAGGTCTAGGTTTTTTATGTTTATTTTTTAGATTAGTTTTATTTTTATTTTATTTTAAGGTTTAGGTTTTATTTTTTATTTTTAGGTTTAGGTTTTAGTTTAGGTTTAGGGTTTAGCGTTTATGTTTAGGGTTAGTTTTAGGATTTAGGGCTTAGGGTTAGGATTTTTTTGATTTATTTTTATTTTTTATTTTTTATTTTTAGTATTTAAAATTAACTATACTCGTAAGTTTAGGTTTATTTAGTTTGTTTTTTTCAATTTATTTTAGTTTATTTTATTTTTAATTTTTATTTATTTAGTTATTTTATTTTAGGCTTAATTATTTTAGTTTAGCTTTTTTATTTTAGTTTATTTTTTAGGTTCAAGTTTAGGTTTAGGCTTATTTTTATGTTTAGATTTATTTTTATTTTATTTTTTAGGTTTAGGTTTATTTTATATTTGTAAGATTATGTTTAGGTTTTTATTTTATCTTTGGTTTTAGGTTTTAAGTTTTAGGTTATAATTTTAGTTTATGTTAGGTTTATTTTAGTTTATATATTATATTAGTTTAGTTTAGGTTTATTTATTTATTTATTTTAGTTTATTTTAGTTTAGGTTTATGTTTATTTTATGGTTTAGGTTTTATTTTTCATTTTTTCTTTGATTTTATTTTTAGGTATATTTTTATCTTTAGATTTTTATTTAGTTTTATTTTAATTTATCTATCTTTATTTTTTTTTTTTAGGCTTAGTTTAGCTTTTCACTTTAGGGGTTTATGGTTTTTAGGGTTTAGGGTTTAAAGTTAGTTTAGGGTTTAGGGTTTAGGGTTTGAGGTTTGGGGTTTAGGGTTTAGAGTTTAAGGTTGTAGGTTTTAATGTTTAGGGTTTAGGGTTTAGGGTTTAGGGTTTAGGGTTTTAGGGCTTACTGTTTAAGTTTAGTGTTTAGGGTTTAGGGTTTATGGTTAAGATTTTTTTTTTTTTTTATTTTTTTATTTTTTAAGGATAGTAAACTGGTAGGTTTAGGTTTATTTAGTTTATTTATTTTATTTTTTTATTTATTTTAGTTTATTTTATTTTTTTACTTTGGTTTATTTTTATTTTAATTAAGTTTAGTTTATTTTATTTTAGTTTACTTTTTAGGGTTATGTTTAGGTTTAGATTTTTTTAGTTTAATATTATTTTTATTTTATTTTTAAGTTTAGGTTTTATTTTTTATTTTTAGGTGTCTAGGTTTTTATATTATTTTATTTTTAGTTTTGGTTTTATTTTAGATTTATTTTTAGGTTATATTTATTTAGTTTTAGGTTTATTTTATTTTATTTTATTTTATTTGTTTAGGTTTAGGTTTAGTTTATCTTTTTAGGTATAGATTTGGTTATATTTATTTTAGTTTAGTTTATTTTAGTTTAGGTTTAATTTTATTTAATTTTTTAGGGTGTTTTTAGTTAGGTTTATTTTATATTTATTTTTTAGGTTTAGCTTTTATTTAGTTTTAATTTTATTTTTATTTTATTTTAGGTTTAGTTTATATTTTATTTAGGTTTTATTATATTTTTTAGTTTAGTTTAGGTTTTTATTTATTTTATTTTAGTTTAGTTTTTTTTCTTTTTCAATTTAGGTTTTTGTTTATGTTTTTTATTTTATTTTATTTTGTTATGTTATTTTCATTTAGGTTTATTTATTTATTTTATTTTTAGGTTTTATTTAGTTTAGGTTTAAGTTTTTAAATTTTTAGGGTTTAAGGTTTAAGGTTAGTTTTGAGTTTAGAGTTTGGGGTTTTTGGTGTGGGGTTTAGGGTTTGGGGTTTAGGGTTTAGGGTTTAGTGTTTAGGTTTTAGGGTTTAGGGTTTAGGATTTTAGGGTTTAGAGTTTAGGGATTTTGGGGTTTAGGGTTTAGGGTTTAGGGTTGAGGTTTTAGGTTTAATGTTCAAGTTTTATTTTAGGGTTTAGAGTTTTTGGTTTTATTTTTATTTTTATTTTTAGTAGAGAATAAATTTAGATTCAATATTTCTTCTTTTTTATTACATCAACTAAGTAACACACCAAGTTTTCTAAGACACAAGTGATTATATAGATCAAAAATAAGCACGCATGGAGGAAATCAAAATCCCTAGATAGCTAGAACTATCTTTATTATAAAGACAGTTCCATAAGCAATGTGATTGATTGGCCATTCTTGCTTTCAGTTCCCAGAACCACCTAGCCTCATGTAGGGATCCGCTGTTTTAGTTCCTATCATCATATCACTTATTTCTTCCTCTACCACCACCACGACTATAACCTCTATTGCTCCTCCCGCCTCAATAACCACCACTGCTTCGACCACCACCTCCATATCCACCATCACCTTCAGATCCCTCACCACCACTAAGACAACCACCGCCTCCGCCTTCACCTCCATCGCTAGATGTAGACTAAGCCTGGTTGATGGTGATGTTCTGTTAAGGTTATGCCCATTCTTAGGGTTTTGGATTAGGTTTATGTTAATTAGGTTTTAGGGTTTAGGTTTATTTTTAAATTTATTTAGTTACTTTACATTTAGGTTTAGGGTTTGGGGTTTAAAGTTAGGGTTTATGGTTTATGGTTTATTGTTTAGGGTTTTAGGGTTTATCCTTTTGGGGTTTAAGGTTTAAGGTTTAGGGTTTAGGGTTTAAGGATTTTATTTTTTTTAGTTTAGTTTTATTTTTATTTTATTTTTTAGGTTTAAATTTTATTTTTTATTTCTTTAGGTTATGGTTTTTATTTTATTTTTTTTAGGTTTAGGTTTTAAGTTTTTATTTTAGGTTTATTTTTAGCTTTTATTTTTTAGTTTAGGTTTATGTTTAATTTAATTTAATTTAAATTAGTCTAGTTTAGGTTTATGTTTATGTTAAGTTTATTTTAGGTTTAGGTTTAGGTTTTATTTATTTTAGTTTAGTTTATTTAAGTTTAGGTTTAGTTTTATTTTATTTTGATTTTAGGTTTAGGTTTTTTTTTAATTTAGGGTTTAGGTATTATTTTTTATTTATTTTTGGGTTTATTTTTTAGGTTTAGGTTTTCATTTAGTTTTTATCTAATTTTATTTTAGGTTTAATTTTTATCTTATTTAGGATATTTTTAGTTTAGTTAAGGTTTTTTATTTATTTTATTTTAGTTTAGTTTTTATTCTTTTATTTTATTTTCTTTTCAGGTTTAAATTTAGGTTTAGGTTTTAATTTTTGTTTTTATTTTATTTTATTTTATTTTATTTTGGTTTGGGTTTTTTATTTAATTTATTTTTAGGTTTTATTTAGTTTAGGTTTAGGTTTTTACCTTTTTAGGGTTTAAGGTTTATGGCTTATCATTAGTTTCAGGTTTAGGGTTTAAGGTTTATGGCTTAGCATTAGTTTTAGGTTTAGGTTTTAGGGGTTGGGGTTTAGGGTTTACGGTTTAGGGTTTATGGTTAAGGGTTTAGGATTTAGGATTTAGGGTTTAGGGTTTGGGTTTTAGGCTTTTAGGGTTTAGGGTTTAGTGTTTAGGGCTTAAGGTTTAACATTTTTAGGGTTTAGGGGTGAAGGTTTAGGGTTTATGTTTTAGATTTAGGGCTCAGGTTTTAGTTTAGGGTTTAGGGTTTTTATTTTTTTTAATAGAGAACAAATTTTTATTCAACATTTCTTCTTTTCAATTTCATCAACCAAGTAACACACCAAGTTTTCTATGACATTTTATGACATAGATAAAAATTGATTTAGAGCAAATCAAAACCATTACTATCTTTTTTAATCTTATCTATATTTTATCCTTTGTGATATTTCCTTAGTAGGTTTAGGTTTATCATCTTTTAGCCTAGTTTCTTTCTCATTTTATTTTTTGTGTTTAGTATCTTATTTTTCCTTTATTTTATTTTATTTTTTTATTTAATTTTTATATTTTAGGTTTTATTTAATTTTTATTTATTATTTTATTTATTTAGTTTTATTTAGTTTTATTTTTTGTGGGTTTATATTTATGTTAGGGTTTATTTAGGATTTATTTTATTTGGTTTATTTTAGGGTTTAGGGTTTATGTTTGTATTTAGCTTTTAGGTTTATATTTTAGTTTATGTTTTAGATTTAGTTTTTAGTTTTTTAGGGTTTTATTTTTTTTAATAGAGAACAAATTTTTATTCAACATTTCTTCTTTCAATTTCATCAACCAAGTAACACACCAAGTTTATATGACATAGATAAAAATGAGCATGCAAAAAAAAACCATAGATAACAGAACTATCTCTATAAAGACATAGTTCCATAAGAATGATTGGTCATTATTTTAGGTTTAGTATTTTAGGTTTTATTTTATTTTAGTTTAGTTTATTTATTGTTTATTTTATCTATTATTTTATTTTAATAGGTTTTTTAGTCTTTAGTCTTATTATATTTAGGTTTATCTTATATTACTGGTAGGTTATTTATTTTAATTGTAGGTTTTATTTTTATTTTGTTTTAGTTAGGGTATTATTTAGTATTTTTATTATTTATTTTTAGGTCAGTTGGGCTCATTATTTTTTAGTATTTATCTTATTTTAGGCTTGATTTCACATTTTATAGGTTTTTAGGCTTGTTATAGTGGCCTAGGCTTCCAGGGTCTGTTTGTTAGTTCATGGTAAGTTTGGGTTTAGTTAGGGTTCAGGCCTAGGGTATTTTTCAGTTTAGGGCCTAGGGTCTGAGGCCTAGGGTTGTGGCCTATCTAGGGTCAAAAAAACCAAGAAAACAACACCTTTATTCTGATTATTTTTTTATTATTTTATTATTTTATTTTATCTTCATTTAGGTTTATTTATTTTATTTAGTTTAGGATTTTATCTTAGGCCTATCTTAGTTTATCTTTTAGGTATGTATTTTAGTTAGTTTATCTTTTATTTTATTTTAGTAGTTTATTTTAATTTTAGTAGTTTTATTTTATTTTTATTTTATTTAGGTTTAGGTTTTATTTATATTTTATTTCTGTTTATTTCTTTAATAGGTCAAGTTTATATTTTTTTTTTATTATATAGTCTATTCTTTTAGTATTTTTTATAGGTATTTATTTATCTTAGTTTAGTTTTTTTAGAAGGTAGGTTTTTTATTTTTTATTTAGTTTAGTTTATTTTAGTATTTTGTTTATTTTTATGTTTAGTTTACATTTATTTTAAATTTATTTTAGGTTTATTTTAGGTATTTTATTTTAGTTTAGATTTATTTATTTAATAGTTTATTTATTATATTATTTTATATTTTGGTAGTTTAGGTTTTAGTTTTATTTATTTTATTTATTTATTTGGTTTAGGTTTTATATTTATTTTGTTTAGGTTTTATAGTTTTTTAGGTTTTTTTTTTTTATTTATTTATTTAGGTTTACTATTTAGGTTGTGGGGTTTAGGGTTTAGGTTTAGGTTTTAGGGTTTGGGGGTTTAGGGTTTAGTATAGTTTAGGGTTTAGGGTTTTTTTTTTTTTTTTAGGGAAACCCCATGATATGGGTATTTTATTGCCACAAAAAAAGAGGTTACAAGGTCCTTAAAGGGATAAACTCAAACTATCGCTCAAAGAGCTACAATTAGCCTAAGGAGTAAATCCCCAACTAAGTACATCCAAGAGCAAAAGAAAACATTAAAGCAATCAAAAGATACAAGATGATTAACATAATAAGCAAAAGTAAGATAAGGCCAATGCTATGGTTGTAAGAGTGCTTGGTAATATGGAGCAAACCGCAAAGATAAAAAGAGAGAAACACTGCAGTTATAATAAGAGAGAGAGATTAGAGCAATTAAGGTAATACAGATAAAAAGATAGAAGAAAATAATATAATATGAGTATGATAATAAGGAAATGGGATAGAGAAGGCTCAGGCTCAATCACACCATGTTGGGGTAGATGCAAATATGAGCATCCAAACTTCAGCAGAAGGGTTACATCACATGAGCTACTACCAAACCAAAAAGGAGTGAGAACATCACAGCCATCATAGCCAACAAACCTGTGAGAAGGAAGCACCCAGTTGTTGATATTCTTGTGAGCTTTATTACCTGAAAACCTAAGCAAAATCATATCTAAAATATATAGGTAATTGCTAAGAGTCAAGGATAAGGAGTCTCATTCAAGAGAATTATCATCAATATAGCCATCTTGACATGAGAATACATAAACATAAGTGAGTGAGCCATCTTAGCCGTAATCTCATGAATAGCCATGTTCGGAAAGAATTAATTCAAAGATATAATCCCTCCATAAGATAATTACGAGGAGACAACTAGCTGAAAATGCTAAATAAGTCAATGAGCCTATACTTAACACCATCCCAATCACATGATATGTAAATGAATCTTTCAAGGAAAAACAACCAGTGAAACAATCCTTATTAATGTCCGAGAAAGCAATAGTAAAGAAAGACAAAGATAGCTCAACACGTGGAATGAACTGCAACCAACCAAAATTAGCAAGAAAGAATAGTAGAGCAACAGCCCAATAGCAAAGATTCACCACCATTCAAATAATCCGCCACAATCAATCTAAAGAACAAGACAAGAAAAGGCAAAACCTCCAAGATAGGCAAAAGATTAAAGTGGCCATAATACCATTCTTTCAAAAAAAATCAAGACCGATCCAACCAAATAAAAGAGGAGGTGTGATGCATCGAGAAAAAGATAAATTGCAATAATAAAAGCAACCAATAGCCAAACATAATACAACATTGGAACCCGCCATAAAAGAAATCAACAAGTGAATAGAAATGAGTCTCAACATTAAAATCCGTAAAACAAATAAATGCTTAAGACGGCAACATCCAAGATAGGAAGATAAAAATTGGCCATAAAACTCCTCAATGTAGTAGACATGGCAATAGATAAACAAAAAATAAAGCATATAAAGCATCCTCAAGGTAGCAAAATAGATAGAAATCACCAAAATCCTCACCATCGTGACAAGAATTGTAGAACATCTTTCGTGGCATGAGACCAAAAGCTACAACCAAAAAAGAAAGAGCCAACTGAGAGACAAGGAAAAATAGAAAGATAAATCTCCAAGACAAGAGATACCAAAATAGCAAAAACCCTAGTCGCCATGTTGCCACTCATCCGTAATAATCAAAAGTTTGACGTAAAAAGGATGAAGTAAACAATAGCGTAAAAGGTAGATCAATGAATTCCAATGATAAGCAAAATAAGGTGATTCAAAGCAAAAATAACCAAGCAATCAAGAATCAATAGAGACTAACCAAATAATCAAAGCCAGGGGAGTAAGGTGGGTATTGATCCACCAACAACAAACCAATAAGTGCCACAAGATTCCACCCATAAACATATATAGGTAAAGAAAGGATAGATAATGAATATCTCCCACCATAAGCCTATCCAAGAAGTGACATTCGAGAAATCGATGGTCGTGATGCTTATTCACCATAATTCGCCAAGGGTAATAATAACTGGGTTTGTTAATAACCCAATTATGCATATAAGATAAATCATTGATTAATTCCAAGCATAACAAAGAAATGTGAAGTTGTATTCCAATCATAGCATAGATGGGAGAACAACAAGGAAAAGCAACAACATCCCGTAAAGATGGACACATAACACTCCCATTAGGAAAAGGAAGTGTAACAAAAAAGGATATATAGTAAAAATTGTAAAGTTCAAGGATTTTCCATCAGAGTAAGCAGTGCCCACAATCCCAGCAGATGCACAATGATAATCTCCTGAAAAACTCCAAACTTGCTGCTCATGGGAAGCAAAACCAGAAATAATAAGACTAATATATAAAAGAATAACACAATTCCATTCTCAAAGAGATATTAGTGTAGAGATGGGATATCCCAATCAGCAAAAATAACAAATAAAGAAAACCGCAACCAGTGCTCACATACAGTAAGAAAACAAACCTCATGCATTCGTGATTAAGAAAATAGCAAAGGTAAACAAAGAATCCCACCACATAACTTATAGCAGAAAAAGTACCGCAGATTAAGGATAAAGGATAATGACAAGACTCCAAAGAGAAAACAAATGATCAAGGAAAATCGTAAAAGTTACCACATAAGGAACATTCATAACAAGAAAGCAAATAAGATCCCAATTCAGCCCACAATCCTTGGAGAAATACCCATGTATAATAACAATCATTGAGAGTATACAAACCATAGGTTAAGATCCAGAAAGCTTGATTAGCACAGTGATCTCGCAATACAAAGAGAAAGGATAAGATATGATAAGAGCAGACAACTAATAGATAAACCAAACCCACAAACATCCAAAATCTTAAGACATCAAAAAAATATAATACTATAATACTTCAAACGAAATGACACTCCAAGCCAAGAAGGTAACAAGACAAACCCATTAGATGTGATTACAAAATAATGACTCAGAATATGATTCACCACCGAAATGAGCAAAGAAGCCTAAATAATCCGCAATCAAGTCACTCCCATGAGAGCAACTAATGCAACATTGTAAGCCACTAGAATATATAAAATAAGAAGATGATTCCAAGTAGAGACATCATTACCAATCATGAATTTTAAGAAAATAGAGGTCCAAAACCAGAACTTGCTAAGATAATAATAGGCAAGATGGCAAAAGACTAGAGAGGAAAATCGAGAGGAGCAAAGAAATCGCAGCCAACCCACAAGTGATGAAAACTAAATCAACAAACAAATCAACAAACAACCATGACAACAAACCTCCAAAACCCAAAAATCAATTAAACCCAATCCATTCCAAAGATAAGGATTTCGCACCAAAATAACCATTAAAAGAGACTGTGGTATTACAATTTCTTCCCTTGCGTGAAAGCATGTCGAGGTTAGACATTATACAAGCAAGGATACTGCATTTAAAATCCTGAGCCCAACAACCAACCAAAATCCTTTCAAAGATAAGTGATGGAACCTTTATGAATATGGCCTTTAAGGAGTAAAGAGTCCCAAGGAATGTAAGCAATAGCCAAAAAGATACTATAATCATCAAAATAAAAACTGCAACCAGATAATGCACACTAATCCGATGCCTAGAGTCAACATAGTTAGTAGCAATGCTCCAAGCCATATTGTCTGAGAAAAGCTAGTTAAAGGAGTTAGTATAAAAATCTAAGCCCATCGAGTAGATAACTTCCTCCAAAGAATGATTAATTTTCGGTTTAGAAATAATTGTATCAATGAAATTAAAGTCCCAAGTGGGATTGTACTTATAAAACCAAAAACCCAAGGCACAACAGGGTACCAATTCAAGAGATTAATGTGCATATTCAACATCCCCATAATATTGTAAATGCCAAAACATAAATCTTCCAACTAAAGGAGAAGGTAGAGGCAAATAAGTCATGGTAAAGAGCACAAGACAGCAATGATATCTATGAGGAGTATCCATAAAGAACACAAGGAAACAGAAAATCAGGAAAGAAGGGAGACAAAGAGGAGAATTAGATTTTGAGGTAGGGAAGCTCAGAGTTGTCCAAGTTAACCGCACCACGCAAGTATTTGGGTAATGTAAATTGATCAAAGAAGATGATACTGCCTAATCTGCACTGATTTGCAAGGTAATCAAGACAGTGCATTACCTTCACGCCAAACATGAGTGATGGTAAAATTCAGAGAGAAGAACCCTAGTTTGTTGAGGAGGTAGTACAAACAAGCGCTGCTCATATTGGTAGAAGTCAAAAGATCAATCAAGAAGAGCCCACCTCTATCCAAATATTGCCCATTTTGAATACAAATTTCTAAAGCTTTGGACCGCCATAAGCTCAAGATAAGGGACATCGAAATATATGCACACAGACCATATACTTAGGCTGTGTTTTAGGGTAGGGTGGTTTAGGATTTGCTTTATGGTAAGGTTTTAGTTTAGTTTAGGATTTAGGGTTCCAGGTTTATTTAGTTTCTTTTAATTATTTTACTTTATTTTATATTTTTATTTAGGTTTATTTTAATTTTACTTTATTTTTATTAAGATTTTATTTTATTTTATTTTAGGTTTATTTTATTTTATTTTAGGTTTAGTTTTTATTTTATCCGTTTGTTATTTTTACCTTTAGTTTAGGTTATTATTTCTTTATATTATTTTAGATTATTTTTTTATTTTATTTCATTTTAGGTTTTAGGTTTTTTTTGAGTTTTATTTAATTTTATTTTATTATATTATTTGGGTCTGCATTTTATTTATTTTATTTTAAGTTTTATCCATTTTAAGCTTTAGGTTTTAGCTTCATTTGCTGGCCTAGGGGTTGGGTTAGTTTAGGTTTAGGGTTTGTGGCCTAAGATTTAAGATTTTAGGTTTTGTTTGTTTTAAAAAAAAAATTCAAGAAAATTAGTGTGTTTATTTTTTTTTATATTTATGGTTTTTCTTTATTTTATTTAGTTTATTTTATTTTATTTTAGGTTTATTTATCTTTACTTTATGTTTTATTTTAATTTATTTTTAGGTTTAGGCTTCAGGTTTTATTTATTTTTTTTAGGTTAGTTTGTGTTTTATTTTATTTTAGTTTATTTTTATTTAGGCTCATTTTTAATTTTACTTTATTTAGGTTTTATTAGATTTTATTTTATTTGTGTCATTCTTATTTTATTTATTTTATTTTATCTTTATCTGTGTTGTTATTTTACTCTTTAAATATTATTTCTTTTATATTATTTTTAGGTTATTTTTTATTTTATCTTCACAGGTTTAGGTTTTGAGTTTTATTTAATTCCATTTTTATTTATATTATTTTCCAGGGTATTTTCATTTTATCTTATTTTGTGTCTTATTCATTTGCCTAGTTTTAGTTTTAGGATTTTCCATTAGTTTAGGGTTTAGGGTAGATTTAAGATTTTAGGCTTTTAGGTTTGTTTTTTTAAAAAATTAAGAAAATTAGTAGTTTAGGTTTATTTTTTTTATTTTATTTTTTTTCTTTATTTTATTTAGTTTATTTTATTTATCATTTACCTTTAGCTTTATGTTGTTTATTTTAAATTCATTTTTTTTAGGTTTTAGTTTAGGTTTTATTTTATTTTTTTTAGGGTTAAGTTTTAGGTTTTAATTTTAGACATATTTTAGTTTTATTTTTTTTGTTTAGGTTTTAGGTTTATATTTAGTTTTTTTTATCTTTATAGTTTAGGGTTTGTTTAGTTATTTTAGGGTTTAGGTTATATTTATTTTAATTTAGTTTATTTTAGTGTATGGTTAAGTTTATTTTATTTTATTTATTTAGGTTTTAGGTTTTTAAGTTTTAGTTTTATTTTTTTTTTTTTATTTTTAGGTTTATTGTTATGTTTTATTTTTAATTTTAATCATTTTGGTTTTTTATTTTTTTTATTTATTTTTAGGCTTTGGATTATTTATTTTAATCTAGTTAGTTTTATTTCTTTTATTATTTTATATTTTTTGGTTTTATTTTAGTTTAGGTTTAGATTTTAGTTTAGGTTTTTATTTTATTTAATTGTTTTATTTTATTTAGGTTGGTTTTTATTTATTTTGTTTTTTATGTTTTATTTAGTTTAGGTTTGGTTTTAGGTTTTAAGGTCAAGGTTTGTGCTTTAATTTGTTTAGGTTTATGGTTTTGGCTTGTGGCCCAGGATTTGGGTTTAGGCTTTAGGGCTCAGTTTTAAGGCCTAGTCAGTGGTTTGTGGCTTATGCTTGTGGTTTTTTAGGTTTAGGGCCTAAGATCAGGGCCTGAGTCTTTGGTGGCCTAGGGCTCAGGGTTATTTGACAGGTTTCTTTTTATTTTTTATTATTTTTATTATTTTAAAATTAACTAAACCAGTTTTTAGGTTTATTTAATTTTGTTTTTTATTTTAATTTTATTTCTATTTTATTATTTTATTTATTTATTTTATTTTATATTCTTTAGTTTGTATTTAGTTTCATTTTATTTTATTTAGGTTTATTTTATTTTATTTATTTAGTTTATTTTATTTATTTATTTTATAGCTTTAGTTTATTATTTATTTTATCTTATTTTAGTTTTTATCTTTTATTTTATTTTCATTTTAAGCTCTTTTAGGTTAGGCTCAGGGTTTATTTTTTAGTTTGTATTTTATTTTATTTTATTTTATTTTCATTATAATATTTTAGTTATTTTATTTATTTTAGGTTTATGTTTTATTTTATTTTTAGGTTTTAGCTCTCTGTTTTATTTAGTTCAGTTTTATTTAGGTTAAAGTGTAGAGGCTCAGGGCCTAGGATTTAGGATAGGTTTAGGGTTTAGGGTTTTCTTTAAAAAATTAAGAATGTAGGTTTATGTTTATTTTATTTATTTTATGGTATTTTCATTTTATTTTAGTTTATTTTATTAATTTTGTTTATTTTTTGTCTTTTAATTATTTTTTAGGTAGTTTAGGTTTATGTTTAATTTTAGTTTAGTTTTATTTTATTTATTTGGTCCATTTTATTTTTATTTATATTTATGTTTAGGTTTTCATATTTTTCTTAGTTAGGTTTTTTTATTTTAGAATTATTTTTAGGATTTATTTTTAGTTTTGGTTTAGGTTTATTTTAGTTTATTTTATTTTATTTAGTCTGTGGGTTGAGGTTTAGTTTATTTGGTTTAGCTTAGGTTTTATTTATTTTAGTCTATTTTTTTTAGGTTTAGAATATTTTATTTTTTATTTTAAGTTTTGATTTTCTCTTAGTTTATGGTTTAGGTTTTATTTTTATTTTATTTTAGTTTATTTTAGGTTTTGGTTTTTATTTAGTATTTATTTTATTTTATTTAGTTTATTATATTTTTATTTTACGTTAAGTTTTTATTTTGTTTAGATTTTTATTTTTAGGTTTATTTTAGTTTTTAGTTTATTTTAGGTTTTTGCTTATTTTATTTTAGTTTAATTTTTATTTTTTATTTTATTTTATTTTTAAGTTTTGGTTTAGCTACAAGTTTATCTTTAGATTTTGGTTTTAGTTTAGGTTTATATTTTAGTTTTTATTTTATTTTATTTAGGTTTAATGTTTTTTATCTATTTTATTTTTAGGTTTTATTTAGTTTATGTTTTGTTTTAAGTTAGTTTAGGGTTATGGTCAGGGGGTCAGCAGGCTTTAGTTTTAAGGTTTAGGTACAGGGCATTTAGGGTCTTTAAAGCCTATGATTTTAGGGCTCAGGCTCATTAATAGTGGTTGTGTAGGGTTTTATAATATTTTATCTGCTTTATTTTATTTTAAAGTAGTTGGTTTAGGGTTTTAGGGTAGGATCATGGCTTTAGGGTTAGGCCAGGGCTTCAGGTTTAGGGTTCATTATTTAGGCCTAGTTTTAGTTTAGGTTTAAAAAAGCAACTTAGTTTAGGTTTTTTAATCAAATTTTAGCTTATTTTAAGTTTCTTATTTTATTTTAGTTTATTTTTTTATCTTATTTATTTTAGTTTATTTACAAGTATGTTATTTTATTTTTATTTTTATTTTATTTTTAGGTTTGTCATGTTTATTTTAGTAGCTCAGTTTTAACATTTAAAGTTTAGGTTTCTTTTATCTTAGGTTTATTTTCTTTATTTAGGTTTGGTTTATTTTAGTTTGTTTTATTTATTTAGTTTAGGTTTCAGTCATGTTTAGTTTATTTTAGCTCTAGGTTTAGGTTTATTTATTTTAGTTTAGTTTATTTATTAGCCTATTTTATTTTTTATTTTAGGTTTTAGGTTTTTTTTTTAGTAGGTTTAGGTTTTATTTTATTTATTTTAGGTTTTATATTAGGTATTGTTTTAGGTTTATTTTTAGTTTATATTTATATTTTTCCAAGTTTATGTTTTTTTATTTTACATTTAGGTTTATTCATTATTTTATTTTAAGTTCATTTAATTTTTAGTTTACTCTAGTTTTATTTACTTTATTTAGTTTAATCTATTTTATTTATTTTATTTTAGCATTTATTATTTATTTATTTTATTTTTTTTTTAGTTTAGGTTTAGTTAGTTTATTTAGTTTAGATTTTATTTTATTTTATTTATTTTATTTTTATTTAGGTTTCTCTTTATTTATTTTATTTTGGTTTTATTTAGTTTAGCTCAGTGTTTTATTTCTTTGTGGTTAGGCTCTTTTAGGGTCTGTTTGTTATTTGTTATTTCAGATTTAGGTTTAGGGTATCTGGTTTTGGGTTAGAGTATTTATTTGTGGTAGGTATGGTTGGGTAAAGAGGATTAGGTAGTTTTAGCTAGGGTTTCAGTGGCCTAGGATTTAATGGGTTGTAAGGTCTGGGACTCATGGTAATTTGTGGATAGGTATGTGGTTTAGGGCCTAGTTTTATTTAAAGCATTAGGGCTTTTGGCCTCTTGGATTTGGGCCTGGGTTTAGGTTTAGGGGTGCTAGGCCCAGGGCTTAGGGTTTAGGGTGGGCTGTCTTTATCTAAAACTACAGACAAGCCTAGGTATTTAGCATTTTATATTAATTGTTTTATTCTATTTAGTTTATTTTTTATTTATTTTTATACTATTTTACATTTTTATTTAGTTTTATTTTATTTAAGTTTAGTTTATATTTATTTCTTAATTTAGTTATTTTATTTTTTTATTACTTTAGGTTTAAGTATAGGTTTTTATTTGATTTTTTATATTTAGGTTTTAGATTTTTATTTTAGGTGTTATTTTTTAGTTTAAGTTTAGCATTATTTTTTGTTTGAATTATTTTATCTAGTTTAGGTTTAGGTTTAGGTTTAGTTTCCTTTGGGTTTAGGTTTAGGGTTTTTTTATTTTAGTTTAGTTTATTTTAATTCAAGTTTAGGTTTATTTTATTTTTATTTTATTAGGTTTATTTTTGTATTTTTAGTTTTTTTTTTTTATTTTATTTTATTTTAGGTTTATTATTTAGGTTTAAGTTTTTTTATTTATATATATATATATATTTTTAACCTCATTTTATTTTTATTTTACATTTAGATTTTATTTTATTTAGGTTTTTTTTCTTTTTAAGTTCATTTTATTTTTTTTAGTTTAGTCTAGCTTTTTATTTATTTTATTTTAGTTTAGATTTTATTTTTATTTTATTTTATCTCTAGGCTTAGGTTTATGTTTATGTTTAAGTTTAGGTTTAGGTTTTAGTTTAGGTTTTTTTTTTTGTATTTTTTAAATTCTTATTAGGTTTAGGTTTTTTATTTATTTTATTTTTATGTTTTATTTAGCTTAGGTTTTGGTTTTTAAGTTTTTAAGGTTTCAGGTTTAGGGTTTAAGTATGAGGTTTGGGGTTTAGAGTTTAGGGTTTAGGGTTCTAGGTTTTAGGGTTTAGGGTTTTAGGGTTTACGATTTATGGTATAAAGTTTTAGGTCAGTTTTGGGTTTATTTTTAGTTTAGGGTTTATGTTTAGGGTTTTGGTTTATGGTTTAGGGTTTAGTAACTTTAGGTTTTTTGGGGTTTTAGGGTTTAGTTTTTAAGGTTTGTGGGTTTAGAGTTTAGGGTTTTAGGGTTTAGGTTTAGGTTTATTTATGATTTTATTTTATTTTTTTAATAGAGAACAAATTCAAAGTCAACATTCTTCTTTGATTTCATCAACTCAATAACATGTTTTCTAAGTGACAACTGACATAGAAAAATGAGCATGCATAGAGCAAATCAAAACCTGTGATAACTATGCCTCAGTAAGACATAATTCCATAAGCGTGGATCGGATGGTTGTTCTTCGGTTCCAATCATAACCACCATGACCTCTCGAGTAGCGATCCACCATCATATCTCCCTCCTCCACCACCTCGCTATAACCTTCATCGCTCCTCTCCTAAACCACCATCGCTCACCACCACCTCCATACCACCAAGACCTCCAGATCACCACCACTATTAGCCGATCCGCTTCGCCTCCAGGCCAGATCTGACTAGCTTTGTGAAAGATGTCTTGTATCAAAGTTCGCCCATTCTTGGGTTTAGGTCTAGGTTTATTAGGTTTAAGGGTTTTGGGATATTTTTTAATTTATTTAGTTACTAGTTAGTTTTTTAGGTTGTGGAGGATTTGGGTTGGGTTTAGGGTTTAGGTAGGTTTAGGTTTAGGGTTTAGAGTTTAGGTTTTATGGTTTAGAATTTTGTAAGGGTTAGATAGGTGGGTCATTTTGGTTTAGTTTGGTTAAGGATTTAGGGTTTATTTTTTAATTAAGTAAACCACAGTTTATGTTTATTTATTTTATTTAGTATTTTAATTTATTTTAGTTTATTTTATTTTATTTTATAGTTTATTTTATTTTTATTTTATTTAGTTTTTTTTATTAGATTTATTTTAGTTTAGTTTATTTTAGTTTTGTAGGTTTATTTAGGTTTATTTTAGTTTAGTTTATTTATATTTAATTTTAGGTTTAGGTTTTATTTTTTACTTTTAGGTTTAGGTTTAGGTTATTATTTTCTTTTTTTAGTTTTAGGTTTTAGTTTTATTTTTTAATTTAGGTTTTCATTTATTTTTAGTTTATTTTATTTTGTTTAATTTAGATTTAGGTTTAAGTTTAGTTTATTTTAGGTTTAGGTTTTGGTTGTATTTATTTTGGTTCAGTTTATTTTAGTTTTTTAGTTTAGTTTTGTTTTTATTTTAGGTTTAGGTTTTTTTTTCTAGTTTAAGGTTTAGGTTTTATTTTTTATTTATTTTTAGGTTTTATTGTTAGGTTTATTATTTAGGTTTAGGATTTTATTTAGTTTATATTTTTTTTTCTAAGTTTATTTTATTTTTATTTTACATTTAGGTTTTATTTCATTTAAGTTTTTTACTTTTAAGTTCATTTTATTTTTTAGTTTACTTTTAGTTTTTATTTATTTTATTTTAGTTTAGTTTTTATTTTTATTTTTTTGTTTAGTTTTTATTATTTATTTTATTTTATTTTTAGCTTGTTTAGTATGTTTAGTTTTAGGTTTAGGTTTAGATTTTAGTTTAGGTTTTTATTTTATTTTTATTTTATCTTATTTATGATTAGGTTTCTTTATTTAGTTTATTTTTAGGTTTTATTTAGTTTAGGTTTAAGTTTTTAGGTTTTAGGGTTTATGGTTTAGGGTTTAGGTTTAGAGTTTGGGTTTTAGTGTTTAAGTTTTAGGGTTTTAAGTTTTAGGGCTTAAGATTTAGGATTTAGTCTTTAGGTTTAGGGTTTTAGGGTTTAGAGTTTAGGTTTATAGGGTTTTTAGGTTTAGGTTTTTAGTTTAGTTTTTTTTTTAAAGGAAGCCCCATGTAGGGTATTTTATTGCACAAAAGTGGGTTACAAAGTCCTTAAAGGGGATAAACTTAATCATGCTCAAAGAGCTACAATCACCTTAAATCCCTATCTAAGTACATCCAAAAGCAAAAAGACCTTAAAGCAATCAAAAGATACAAGTAGATAAACATAATAAGCCAAAGAAAGGTTAGGCCATTGCTAAGAACTTGAGAATGCATGACAATATGGAGCAAACTTGCAAGAGAGAATCACCTGCAAAATAGGACAAGAGAGAATCGCCTGCAAAATAATAATAAGAAAGAGATTAGAATAGTTAAGATAATATAGACAAAAGGATGAATGAAAATAACATAATTGAGAATGATAGTAAGGAATTGAGATGAAGGCTCTACCACACACTAAGTTGGGTATGCAAATATGCGCATCCAAACTTAGGGTTACATCACAAGAGCTACTACCAAACCAAAAGAGTGGAATCCTCACCATCATAGCCAACAAACTCGGAGAAGACTTGTTGAAAGTCTTGGGCTTTATTACCTTAGACTAAACAAAACTATAAAGAATATAAAGAGAAAATTGTTGGGCGATAAATGAGTGATCCCATGCAAAAATGATCCTCCATATAGCACCCGACATGAGGATACTTATATATGAAATAGGATAGAAACCATCCATATGAAAAGCAGTAGAAGAGGTATCAAAATCTGCTAAGCAAGTCAATGAGTCTATACACCATCCCAATTATATGATATATAAATGAATCTTAGAAGTTGAGGTAGATGTAAAGTCCAAAAAATGAGCCCAATCAAAATAAAGAATGCAGATTGGAACAAGCCCTTATTAGTATCCATATCAATAGTTGGCAAAAAATATTTAAGGGAAGGCAAGAAACCAAAAAAGCAAAGAAAATACCCAATAAGGATAATTAGAAGAGTTTTTGGACTAAAGACCAGATAATCCATATCAACAAAAAATGAAGGCAAGAAAGATATGATAGTTGATACACCGCCTAATAATAGAGATTGTATTCCAAGAGTAGAACAAAACTGAATCCTAGATGGGAAAATTGGGAGCCCAAATAGATCCACATTAGAATCTTAAAAAACATGACAACAGAGCAACCAAGACCAAAAATAGCTCATAGGGCAAGACAAAGAAGGGATCATAGAGATTATATTCCAAGACTGATCCCCAAATAGATCCACAAGAATCTTAAAAACATGACATAGATAACCAAGAGGAAAGGCAGCCAAGACATACCAAGACACATAGGGACTAGAGATTGCATTCCAAGGAGAAAGCAGCACAAGCCAGTCTGAACCTAGAATAGAAAACAAGGGTAGTGTAGATCATATATTTAAAATAAACAATACTGTAAATAGTAAGGGCAATCAAAAAATAACCCCAATAAAATATTATAAAAGATTGGAACCCACCGTGAGGATAGATCAAAATAGGATACAAATTAGATCCACATTAGAATCTAAAAACAAGATACAGATAACCAAGACAAAAAAAATAGCCATGTAGTTACCAAGATAGCCATCCAAGACAAGGGACAAGAATCAAGACCTAGCAAAGGTTAGAAACCCAGAGATAGAGCATAGTTATCAAAAGCCATATTTACACCAATGACCACAATCAAAAATAGCATAATCAAAGATACAGAGAAGGCAACATGTTAAACCCTTATCAATATCCAAAGCAAAGATATAACACAGGGACAACCAACCAAAAAGGCACCAAATGAATACAATCGAGCTTGCGCCAGTGCACCATTCAGACCGTAAATTGATAATCTTGATTAACAAACAACCAAGATAAGACAACAAAAGGAAGCAATGCATAATACCACCCAATCGATAAAGGCATCGCCTAACTTGAGAGAGGGGAATAGAGATAATAATGAAGAACATAACTATGTGTGATGAATAGTGCAGAGAATAAAGACAAGATTTTAGAGCCAACCCCATTAGAGAGGTTATTGCACAATGGAACCCACAAAAGATCTTTCAGTGAATCAAATCTACAAGTAAACCAAGGCAAACCAGTGTACAACAATTAGGACAACAACATTCAAGCAGAAAGGATAGAAGTTGGCATAAAGACCCCAGGTAGACAAAGCCATAGTTAACAACCAAGTAGATAGAGTTTAGGGTTTAGGATTTAGGGTTAATTTAAGGTTTAGGGTTTAGGGTTTGGGGTTTATGGTTTATGGTTTAGGGTTTTTAGGTTTTGGTTTTAGAGTTTTGGTTTAGGCTTTTGGGTTTTAGTTTTTTAGATTTGTTTAGGGCTTTTTGTGGGTTTTAGGGCAGGATTTGGGGTTTAGGTTTAGATTTGTGGTTTTAGGGTTTAGTGTTTTAGGTTTAAGGATTAGGGTCTAGGGTTTAGTCTTTTATTTGAATTAAGTAAATTGATAAGTTTAGGTTTATTTAGTTTATTTTATATTTGTAATTAGTTTTATTTTTTTTTAGCTTAGTTTATTTATTTTTTATTTATTTATTTTAGTTTAGGTTTTTATTTTAGCTTATTTTTTATGTTTAAGTTTAGGTTTATGTTTATGTCTTAATTTATTATTATTTTATTTTATTTTTTACTGGTTTAAGCACAAGTTTTATTTTTTTTTTTAGATTTAGTTTTAGGTTTTATTTTTTGGGTTTTATTTAGTTTAGGTTTAGCATTATTTTTAGTTTGTATTATTTTATTTAGTTTAGGTTTAGGTTTAGGTTTAATTTCTTTTAGGTTTAGGTTTAAGCTTTATTTAGTTTTATTTAGTTTATTTTAGTTCACGTTTAAGTTTATTTTATTTTTATTTTATTAGGTTTTACTTTTAGTTTAGGGTTTTGTTTTTTTTATTTTAGGTATATTATTTAGGTTTAGGTTTTTTTTTAGTTTATATATAAATTTTTAAGTTCATTTAATTTTTATTTAACATTTAGATTTTATTTTATTTATGTTTTTTTCTTTTTAAGTTTAGTTTAATTTTTTAGTTTAGTATTTTTATTTATTTTATTTTAGTTTAGATTTTCTTTTTATTTATCTTATTTTATTTTAGCTTTAGGTTTTATGTTTATAGTTTAGGTTTGTTTTATATTATTTTAATTTTATTAGTTTAGGTTTCTTTATTTTATTTTATTTAGGTTTTATGTTTAGGTTTAGGTTTTTTTTGGGTTTTAGGGTTTCCCTTTAGGGTTTAGGTTTTAGGCAGGCTGGGGTTTAGGCAGGGTTGTGGTTGAGGTTTAGGTTTTGAGCAGCTAGTAAGGGTTTTAGGTCAGTTCAGGGTTTAGGTTTAGGTTTGGGCTTATTTAGGTTTATAGGGGTTTTAGGCTTTAGGCTTTAGGTTTAGGGTTTAGGGTTTAGATTTAGGGTTTCAAGTTTAGGGTTTGGGGGTAGGTTTAGGGTTTGGGGAGAGTAGGTTTAGGGTTTAGGTTTAGGGTTTGTGGAGTTTTTTTATTTTTAACAGAGAACAAATTCAAAGTCAACATTTCTTCTGATTTTATCAACTAAGTTGCACCATGTTTTCTAAGTGACAAGTTTATGACATAAAAAATGAGCATGCATGAGCAAATAAAAAAACCCAGATAACTCTCAACCAGAAGACATAATTCCATATGCAGTAGATCAGATCTATTGTTCTTTAGTTTCTCTGGTTCGAATCAGAACCACCATGGCCTCCCGAGTAGCGGCATCCACCATCATATCCCCGATCTCTCCCACCGCCACCACTACGGCTATAACCTCAATCATTCCTCTCGCCTCACTAACCACCACTACTCTGAACACCACCTCCATACCCACCAAAGACCTCCATCCCCACCACCACTATGATAAGGCCACCTTGCTCCAGTGATCTAGATTGAGCTTTGTTGATGGAGATGACCTGCCACAAAGTTCGCCAATTCTGGGTTTAGGTCTAGGTTTAGTTTATTTTAGGTTTAGGTTTATTTTTAATTTATTTAGTTACTTT
Source organism: Cymbidium sinense (assembly GCA_021442155.1). Lineage (NCBI taxonomy): Eukaryota > Viridiplantae > Streptophyta > Magnoliopsida > Asparagales > Orchidaceae > Cymbidium > Cymbidium sinense. The sequence goes on from CM038225.1 coordinate 96,605,589, forward strand.
AGGTTTAGTTTAGGGTTTAGGTTTAGGGTTTAGGTTTAGTTTGGTTTTTTGGTTTTATGCTTTAGGGTTTAGAGTTTAGGGTTAGGTTTAGGTTTTATGGTTCAGGGTTTTTCAGGGCTTAGGGTTTAGTGTTTAGGGTCAATGGTTGTAGGTTTAGGGTTAAGGGTTAAGGATTTAGGGTTTATGGTTTTTTTTAAAATTAAGTAAACCGATAGGTTTATGTTTATTTATTTTATTTTTAATTAATTTTAGTTTCTTTTCTTTTTTATTTTTATTTAGGTTTATTTTTATTATTTTTAGTTTAATTTATTTATTTTAGATTTATTTATTTTAGTTTAGGTTTTTTTATTTAGTTTATTTTGTAAGTTTAGGTTTATTTTTAGTTTAGTTTTTTTATTTAATTTTTAGGTTTAGGTTTTATTTTTTTATTTAGGTTTAGGTTTAGGCTCTTATTTTATTTTTTTTACTTAGGTTTTTATTGTATTTTAGGTTTTATTTTTAGTTTATTTTATTTTATTTAGTTTATTTTGGTTTAGGTTTAGTTTATTTTAGGTTAGGTTTTGGTTGTATTTATTTCTTTAGTTTATTTTAGTTTAGGTAGTTTATTTTATTTATTTTAAGTTTAGTTTATTTTTAGTTTATTTTATTTATATTTAGGTTTATTTTATATTATTTATTATTTTAGTTTATTATTATTTATTTTAGGTTTAGTTTATATTTAATTTAGTTTAGTTTAGTTTTATTTATTTATTTTAGTTTAGTTTTATTTTATTATTTCATTTTAGGAAGGTTTAGGTTTTAGTTTTATTTTATTTGGTATTAGGTTTATTTAGTTTAGGTTTAGGTTTAGTTTGGTTTAGGTTTAGGGAGGAGTTTAGGGTGTGGTTTAGGGTTGGTTTAGTTTAGGATTTAAGATTAGGTTTGGGTTGGGTTTATTTAGGGTTTGGGGTGTGGTTTAGGGTGTGGGTTTTAGGTTTAGATGTAGGTTTAGAGGTTTAGGTAAAGGTTTTAGTTTAGAGTTGTGGGTTTTTAGTTTTTCTTAATAGAGAACAAATTTAAATTCAACATTTATTCTTTTCGATTTCATCAACCAAGTAACACACCAAGTTTTCTAAGACATAAGTGTCGACGTAGATAAAAAATGAGCACACATTGAGCAAATGAAAAGCCCTAGATAACTAGAATGCTCTTTACAAAAAGAGAGTTCCATAAGCGAGATCTAGTTGTTCTTTGATTTCTCTATTTAGAACCACCTCGACGTCTTGAGTGGCGGGATCCATAATCATATCCCCAATCTCTCCACCACCACCATGGTTGTAACCTCCGTCGCTCCTCTCGCTTCCATAACCACTACTAATCTGACCACCACCTCCATATCCACCATTACCTCCAGATCACCCACCACCAGTGATAACCGCCGCTTTTACCTCACCATCCAGATCTGAGTCTGGATGATGGTCTGCCCTCATGGTTTTGCCCATTCTTAGGGTTTAGTTTAGGAGTTTAGGTTTATTAGGTTTTAGGGTTTAGTTTATTTTCTAGTTTTTACTTTAGGTTTTTAGGTTTGGGGTTTAGGGTTTAGGTTTGGGGTTTTTTTTTTAGACATTTGAGCAAATTTAATCACAATCACACACACCACATGTAAGGACTTGAACCCAAGACCTTTGGTGATAGCCAGCTCTCAACCACTTAAGATGCCCAGGGTTTGGTTTAGGGTTTAGGGTTTAGGATTTTATGTTTTAGGTTTAGGGTTTGTGGATTGGATTTAGTTTAGAGTTTGTGATTTAGGTTGTGGTTAGGGTAGAGTAGGGTTTAGGATTTAGGGGTTTAGGTCTAGAGTTTAGGGCTCAGGGGGTTTAGGAGGGTTTAGGTCAGGGTAGGGTTTAGGTTTAGTTTGGTTTTGGGTTAAAGTTTTAGCATCAGAGATTTAGAGTCTGATTTTTAGTTTTGGGTTTTAGTAGGGTTGGGTTTTATTTTTTATTTTTTATTTTTTTTAATTAACAAATTTGTAGGTTAGGTTTATTTAGTATTTTTTATTTTATTTTAATTTAATTTATTTTTAATTTATATTTATGTTTATTTTTATTTTATTTAGTTTAGTTTATTTATTTTAATTTTTTTTTTATTTTAGTTTATTTTGGTAGGTTTTAGTTTATGTATATTTTTTAGTTTTTTTTTAAGTTTAGGTTTTATTATTATTTTTAGGTTTAGGTTTAGGTTTCTATTTTATTTTTTTTAGGTTTAGGTTTTAGGATTTTATTTTAAGTTTATTTTTAGATTTTTTTTTTTTTTAGTTTCATTTATTTTAGTTTATCTTAGTTTATTTATTTTAGTTTAGTTTTAGGTTTAGGTTTAGTTTATTTTACATTTAGGTTTAGGTTTTATTTATTTAATATATTTATTTTAGTTTATTTTATTTTTATTTTATGTTTAGGTTTTTTTTATTTTATTTTTAGGTTTATTTTTTAGGTGTAGGTTTCTATTTAGTTTATATTTTATTTTATTTTAGGTTTATTTTATTGTTATTTTAGGTTTAGTTTTTATTTTATTTAAGTTTTTTTTTTTTTTAGTTTTGTTTAGGTTTTTATTTATTTTATTATGGTTTAGTTTTATTTTTATTTAAATTTTTTTTTTAGGTTTAGGTTTAGGTTTTAGTTTTAATTTATTATAATTTTTATTTTATTTAGGTTTTGGTTTTTTTATTTATTTTATTTTTATGTTTTATTTAGTTTAGGTTTAGGTTTTTAGCTTTTTAGGGTTTATGATTTTTTTAGGGAAATTAGGAGAATTTATTGCTACAAAGAAAAATTACAAAGTTCTTACAGGGGGTAAATCTCTAAACTAATGCTCAAAGAGGAACAATAGGTCCTAAAGAGATAAACCACCTAACTATTACAATAATATAAGAAAAAAAAAACAAAAGCGAAAGCAAAATGAAATCACCAACAATAACTGATCAACATGCAATAAAGAACATCCACTAGGTCCTTTTGATACAAGAAGATCCACTGCAAGATTCTCCCAACCAATAAAAGAAATGCAACATACTAATGAAAGGATGAGTACAATTAAGCAAGCATAAAGAGTATGAGCAAAGAAAGGAGCAAAGTAAAGAAAAGGCTCGCATAATCATCTCAAGGAGCAACACTATATGTAAGCATCCAAACTTCTGAAGAAGGGTTACAATTACCAACCAAAAAAAGATAGAAAGAGAAACATCAAGGCAATCATTGTCAACATACCTCTTATAGCCCATCATTCTAAGTCCATCATCCTATAAGGCTGCAAGCTCCTCAAAGCAGTAGACATAATAGCCAACCATAAAGCCACCAAAATAAATAAGCCCAATAAGGTAGAAAATCAACCAACCATCAGGGACAACAACAGTATAGTAGGAACACCACCAAATCCACCACTAAAGAGGAATAGTAACATCAAAGGGAGCAAGCATCATGACCTTAACAACACAAACCAGAAAAAACCAAGACCAAAAAGAAAAAAACACAAGAGCTCATGTCCTCTACAAGAAAACAGGAAAGGCAGCAAAGTTGTCACCCAAACTAGAAAAAGGAAGCAACAACAGCCAAGAGAAGAGAACCATAAGAGTGTGCCAACCAGCATGTCACCAATAGAGCGAGAAAGAAAGGCCAAAATAGCCACCCATCCAACCAACCCATCCAGCTAACATAGCCTCCCAGCCAACCACCACCAGAGAAAATCCAAATCGTGAAAACACCAATAGCATCCATCATGCGAAAACCACCCAAGACAACCAGGAAAAGGGTAGAAGTAAACAACAACATCCACCAAACCCAACCAAAGCAGCATAAATTTTGATCCAGGTGAGGTGAATAGCCATCCATAAATAAAATGGAGCAAAGATCGATAAGACTGACTAAAAGCCATCCAACTGGAGTAGCAAAAGTATAATAGGAACACCACAAAAGCCAACAGTAAAAAGGAACAGAAATATCAATGAGTGCAAGCATCATAACCATAGCCAAGTTAGGCACCAATAAACCAAACCAAGTCACCAGATCCTAAAGAAAAGCAACAACCACTAAATAGCCATCAACCAGTCAACCCAAAATAACAACAAAAAAAAAGCAGCTAAGAGAGGAAGACCATTACATGAAGAGGCCGAAACCATAACCAAAAGAAACAAACCCAAAATAGCAAAACTGACCACCAAAACCCAATCCACAATAAAGAAGAAATAATAGTCAACAAAAAATCTCCACCTTGCCAAATCCAATTAAAAATTAGACCACCAACTTCCTCTCCAATCTACCACCAATAGAAGTGGATAAACCAGCCAACATAGCCACCCAACCAACCAATCCAACTAGCCAACACAGTCAGCCCACCCAGCCAACCAAAAAGGCTAACCAGCCAACCACCACAATAGTAGAAAATCCAACTCAGTTAAGGAAGCAACCAGCTTAGAGATATGGCAAATCCCATACAAAAATAGTAGGCAAAGTCGCCACCCAAAATGAAGGTCACCAAAACAACCAAAAAATAATAATCATCCAGCTAGACAAACAGTATCCACCAGGTCAAAAAAACCAAAACAACCTAGATAATAAGTAAATGGCCACAACCCAAAGAAGGTATAACAAAGAGGAACCAAAAGCAATGGCTCATCAAAAACCAATAGAAAAAACTAATCTAAGAAAATTATAATCTAAGATAAGGTAATCGAGTGTTACCCAAGTTGACCAAACCCCTTAAAAGTTTAGGAAAATTTTGATTGTCAAATAAGTGAAATCAGTTTAGTTCGCACCTAAAGTAATCAAGAAATCAACACAAGCATTACCTTCATAGAGGATATGGAAAATTTTATAACAAACTCAAGAAAGAAGATTTTCAATATGATTACGATGATAAAATAAATCAGCATTTCCTATTATATTAGAGTTTAGCATGTCAAAAAGCAAGAACACTTCAACTTAAATCCAGATGTTGAGGAAACCTTTATTCAAATAAACCTCGATAGCTTTATTGACAGCCATAAGCTTAACATAGATAACAGAACAAGCTTTGAGAGGATAGGAAAAAGCACAAATGGTAGCACCTTTAGAATTCCTATGAATACCACCACAACCATATTTTTTGGAAGAAATAGAACCATCAGTATTCACTTTAATCAAATTTTCTTTGGGTTTGATCCAATGGATAATCCTAGCTCTTTTATAAGAGTCAACTTCAAGTAGAATGATACCCAATTTTTTAGCCACAAATTTATAACCTGTAAAATGAATGTTACTAATAAGATTTGCATTAAATAGAGCTTGAATTTTTTTCTTTGGTTCTAGCTAGGATCCTTTTATGGCTCATCAAAATACCATGATATTTAGCATCATTTATATCCATCCAAATGAACCAGATAAGGTAATAGCAACTAGAACTTTGATATGACCTTTCACAGTTTTTTGGAACACAAACTTCAAGAAGTTGATATATGGAAAGAGAGCCATGAAAGTAGTTGGTATTAAATAAATCATCTTACCATAACCATAATTTAGAAGCAATAGCACCATTGACAATAACTTGATTAACATTTTCAATATGAAAGCAACAATAACACTTTGAAGGAAAATAAAACCCTTTATTCTAGAGCAAAAAGTCCATAAGAATAAAGTTATTCAAAATCCTCCAAGCTAAAATCGAATAAGAAATGGGAATGATATTGTTCCAAAGTTTAATCAAAACATTTGAGGAGTTTTGTTTATCTCTAATAAAATTCCAAACTTCTTTAAGAACAAAATAACCATTGTAAAAAAGCTTAAAGAGAATTTGGTTAGGTTTGTTAGAGAAAATAAAGATATTTCTAAAGTTATCTAAAAGAGAAATAGGGATATAATTCTCAAGTTTATTTTCGTTCCAAGTGTTCATATGCCAGAAAGAGTTAACTTTGATAGCTGTAGTAGAGTGGGTAGATAAAAGAGAGTCAATAGAGCCATTGCCAAACCAATTGTCTTGCCAAAAGAAAGAAGAAATGAATGACCCCAACATATTAAGGGTTTAACAACCCATTTAATGGAGCAAAGCCTTTTCCAAATCGGAGAGTCATGAAATTTAAAAGCACAGATAAGATGGTGTTTACCTTGGAAATAGATTTTCATCATAAAATTAGCCCAAAGGCTATCATTCTTTCTAAAATTCCACTTGAGCTTATGAGAGAAGGCATTAATAGCTTCATGAATCGCAACTCCACCTTCACCCAAAGGACCACAACATTTATTCCAGAAGTCCAATGCATTCTTTTAGTAGAATTATTGGATCCCCAAAAAAAATTTATTAAGCAAGATCAATTCGATAAGAGTAGCATTAGTGGGATAATAGTTTGAATCAAATAAAGCATTGAATTGAAGTGCTTTTAAGAATAGTGAGCCTACCACCAAAGGAAAGTAAATGAAATTCTAAACAAAAAATTTTATTTAAAATTTTTGAATTAATTGATCAAAAAGATGGGATCATTTCAGACATTTAAAAAGAGGAGCACCCAAGTACTTAAGAGGAAGGTGTTGCTATTTAAAGTTAGTGATATGCAGGATTTGATTAATTTTTTTATTGGAGATGCTTGAAGAAGTAATAAAATTGCTTTTATTTTCATTGATAGATATACCACTTTCGGAACCAAATTTATTTAAAAAAATCTTGAGATTCTTGATATCATGAATAGAAGCATTGCATAAAATAATGAAATCAAAAAGCTTAAATGAGAAACAGAAGAACACCAAGAGTTTTGTAATGCATACTAAGATTGTTTAAGAATAGATCATTGATGCTCCTAGATAAGTACTCAACAATAATAATAAATAAGGTAGGAGATAGAGGATCCCCTTATCTTATGCCATGGGAAGAAGGAAAGAAGCCCAAGGCTTCCCCTATTAAGCAAAATAAAAAACTAGGCATTTTTAATACAATTTTTAATAAGAAAGATAAATTTATCAAAAAACCCAAATAAATTCAGAATATGGATAAGGAAATCCCAAGAGATATTGTCAAAAGCTTTGGTAATATCTAATTTGAACATAATGTTGCCACCTCTAGTCTTAGCATTGAAATCATGAATTAATTCTTAAGAAAGTAGAATATTATCAGAAATAGATCTACCTCTAACAAAACTAGTTTGGTTTAGAGAGATAATCTTATGAAGTAAAGGACTAAGCATGTTGGTTAGAATTTTGGAAATCAGCTTATTCAAGAAGGTGCAAAGACTAATAGGTCTAAAATAACTCCAATAGTTTGGATTATCTTTCTTAGGTATGAGAAAAATAGAATGAAAGAAAAATATCTAGTAAAAGGATTACCATTAAAAAAATCAACCACAGCCTCAACCAAATCATTTTTAATAATAAACTAGCAATTTTGAAAAAAATGGGTAGTGAAACCCTCAAACCAACAATAAGAATCTATGTTCATGCTATTAATAACTTTAAAAATTACCTCTTCATTAGGTACAATAATAAGCAAATCATTATCATTATTGTTTATAATAGAAGGAATCAAGTGTGATTTAGAAATAGCTTCATAAGAGCAACTCTTATTAAGCATATTTCTAAAGTAATTAATGGTCAAATCCTTAATATCATTATTCTCCGTAATCCATTCTCCATTATCATCTTTAATTTTTTTGAATATTATTTAAACCTCTCTTTTTATTAACTAAAGCATGGAAATATCTAGTATTTTTGTCACCATCTGCAATATGTTTACTAGTAGCTTTTTAGCACCAATAAGTCTCTTCCATATTTTGAAAATTATGAATTTTATCTTTCACCTCAATCAAGTCCTTAATCTTAGTAGGATCGGACATAATAAAGACTTCAAGATCACAAACCAAATTTTATATTTCTTTGATATTAGTAAAAGGTTTTAAAATAATGCTTGTTCCACAAACCCAGATTTTAAGTTTTTTAAGCTTAAACCAAAATCTATTCATCCCCATAATCGAATTGTCAGGATGTAAGGGAGCTTTCCAATTCTTAGCCACAACATTAAAGAAATCAATATGCTGAATCCACATGTTTGAAATTTAAAATGAGAGAAATTTTTTAATCTATTAGAGTTATCTTTAATAGAAACCAAAAGAAGAGCATGATCCGATAAGGTTCTGCTTAAATGATCAATAGAAGTAATAGACCATTGAGTAATCCAATGAGTATTAAAAAGAATCTGGTCCAACCTTTGCCAAAGTCTAGAGTTTTGCCAAGTAAAATTGGAACCCTTAAAGCCAATATCAATCAAATTGCAATCAAGGATCATATTTGAAAATTTTTCTATGGAATGAATATTAGGAGAGCAACTACCACTTCATTCAGAAGAGAATAAAATAGTGTTAAAATTTCTACCAACAAACCAAGGTTTATTGACAAAGGTAGCAAAATTCCTCAAATTTTCCCAAAGAAGATTTCTACCAGATCTATTACAAGATGCATGACAAAAAGAGCCCAAAACACAATAGTCACCATAAGATATTTGAGCATTGACAACTTATTTAAAATCATCAAGAATAGAAGCCTCCACAAAATTATTCCAATAACACCAAGTTTTATTACTAACATCAGAGAAAAATTTATTGGAACTTATCATTATAGCAAAATGGTTATTTTTGTTTGCATGAATAAAAGGCTCCAAAATAATAAGTAAAGAAATATTATAAATATGACAAAGGTTTCTAATACAGTTATGAATAGAGAGGGTACCGATCCCTCTAACATTCTAAATAAAAAATTAAACATAAGTAAAAAAAGGGTTAAGAAAAGGTTAATTAAGAGAGGAGAGAGAGGCCATAGTAGATCTAGTGTTTTTGGACAATTTGGGAGGGAAGTTTTTAACATTTTTTTTCTTTTGCATGATAACTTTTTGAAACCATTTCCTTTTCCCATAGAATCATCATCTGAGAAGGATTCAACAACATTTGTCATAGATTTAGTGGATGTCTCCTGAATAGAAGTGAGTTATCTTTCTTCCAAGCCATTAGCATTTATTAAAGGCAAATGAGCATCGGGTGTAACAAGCAAGGAGCTAAAACAAATTTATTAAGAAGGAAAGTGTGAACATCAATCCCTTCTTCTTCAATACCCAAATTATTAGACAAAACTAAATTTTTTTGAGAATTTAAATCATCCTGAACTAAAGTAAAGTCAGGTTTTTCAAATTGAATATCATGAGAAACCAAAGCCATATTCTCCACATTGAATTCAAATGATGCATAACATTGATATCCTCATTAATATTTTCAAGTAATGCTTTATTTTCATCAATAAAAATTGGTAAGGATGCGGGGATCGACTAAGAAGAAAAATAATCATCATCCAAAAGTTTAGATAAATTATTATTTTCCACATTAGAAACCTTCAATTTCATAGAAGAAATAAGTGGTAAAATAGCCTTATTAGGAACATTAAATGAATCCTTTTTATTATGAATTAACTTTTGATATTTAACATTGGTCGGCCTAGGGTTAGGAACAATAGTTTCCTTAATAAGAATTTTATTTTTTAGGTGAGGATGCAAAATGAAACATTCAGAATTATCATGCCCATGGAATTTACATTGAGAATAAAAGATAGTAAAATTTTTAAAATCAACTTTCTACATATAACTATAATTTTATCCCAAACCATTTCTTTTTCTTGGTAATGTCTAATTCAACAAGGATTATAGCTACAATAGGTTGAGATTTCATAGCCATTACCTTATCAATTTGCAATTGACCAAATAAAGCACTCACAATAAAAAGGATTTGATGATTAATGAAATGAATTTGCATATTGGGAAGAGAAATCCAAACCGGAATGATTGGGTCCCTAATATCAAAGAGTGGAATCCATTTTGGCAACCTCATTTGGCAATTGAAATCAAAATAAGAACAATGAGTAAAAACATGTGAGTAATCCAAATCATTCATTAACTAAATCAAAATATGGCACAGATCAATTAAACCAATTGTAAAAGCACCCAAAATTTTTAGACTATGACAGAAAGAGCGAATGTTTTCCTACCTATGAAGAGTAAACTTTCCAACCAAAGTAAGTTCAAACAGCTAAACAAGCTTTTCTATAATCAGATCAGAGTACATAACCGTAGGCATGCCTCTAAAAGAAGTCAAAATAAGATCTAGGGACTCACTGAATAGCTATCCTTACTAGTGAGGATGTCTTTGAATGATTTTGAAGTGTTGAAGCTAGGGTATTACATGCCCCAGTAGGATCCATTGGATCCGTTGGTTCCCCAACAGAATCATTGGGAAGATGCCAAGCCAAGATGTCACTCCAAGTAAAACAAGAAAGCGGTAGATAACCATTGATTTTAAAAGGAATCTAGTGAGAATCACACCAAATAGCCATCAAGCAGTGACTAAAAAGCCAAAAATGTGAGGGGAAAAGGAGAATCCCCAGAGCATGAGGTCGAGGCCTTGGGGAGAGGGTGGGTTTAAGTTAAGGTTTTTGTTTTTTTAGTTTAGTTCATTTTTATTTTTAGTTTATTTTAGGTTTATTTTATTTTAAGTTTAGGTTTAGGTTTGGGTTTAGGGTTTGGGGTTTAGGGTTTAGTTTTAGGTTGTTTTAGGGTTTAGTTTAGGTTTTTAGGTTTTTAGGTTTAGGTTTGTTTTTAGGGTTTAGGGTTTTAGGGATTAGGGTTTAGGGTTTTAGGGATTAGGGTTTAGGGTTTACAGCTTAGGGCTTTTAGGGTTTAGCATTTAGGGTTTAGTTTTTAGATTTATGGTTCAGGGTTTTGTTTAGGGTTTAGGGTTTTTGGTTTTTTTAACTAAGAATAAATTTAGATTCAACATTTCTTCTTTTCGATTTAATCAATCAAGTAACACACTGTTGACCTCACTTTTGGAGTAAGTTCTCAACCTCTTTTTCTTAGACCTAGGAACCTTCTAGAAAATAAGGTTTCTTTAGTCATAAGACACTTCTAGAGATTATGTGAACACTTGACCTAATCCTAGAGACTTAGTAGGGTTAATCATAGGATTAGGTCATGCCTTAAGGACTTAGAAAATCACTTACCCTATAGCCTAAACCCAATTCATGTACACCTTCTTAAATTCATTTCAAATTTAAATTTCATACCAAACCTCAAACTCAATTTCAAATCCAAATCCAAGTCCAAACTCAATTCCAAATGATTGAAACCCAAGATCAAATCCAAACTTGAAATCCTTCATGAACATAGCCAATATTCCATCCAATTCAATCCAAACTCAATTGATTTTCTTATAAATCAATTGTACCTTCAATTATCTTCTCAAATATAAATGAAATATAAATTCAAATAGCCAAAACAAAATCCAAAATCAAATCAAAACCCAATTTAAACCCTTTAAGCCATTTCTTTGAACTTGACCAAAACCCATCTAAATCAAGCCAAAATCAATGGATATTTCTCTTGAATCAATCATTCCTTCAATCATCTATCCAAATATAAATGAAACCTATAATCATCCATTCAAACCAAAATTAACCCAAGTTAAACCCAACCTAGCCCATTTGACTTGAAACATTCAAATGAACCAAAACTAATTTGAATTCAAACCCATTGAAATTGAATTTATATATCAATCTCAAATATATATATAATATATATATATATATATATATATATATATATATATATATATATAATCAAATATATATATATATATATATGCCCCCAATTGGTTCACTTACCCAAAATTAATTTACCTACATGAACCAAAATCCAATTCAATCCAAATCAAAGTGAATTAAGCCAATCCAAAGTTCATGTCATGATTATTGATCACCCTAGGATGATCAATTGATATAAATTAGGTCAAATAAAGTCAACCTAGCTGGTTGAGCCAGTCAACCCTTTAGCCTATATGAACCCAAACTAGCAAAATTACAACTTAAGCCAAATCCATTGAAAACCAATGATTCAAATTAAAATCAACATTTAAACTTGACTTGACCTTCAATTGAGAGCCAAACCTAGGACTTGATCTTGACTATTGACTTTACAAATTAGACCAAAATAAATCAAATTAAATCAAACCAAACATCTCCTCCAAATAGTCATATGAACTTGACATAACCCTTGGTTTGACCTAATTTGACCAATTGGTTAACCTAACCTATTTTGACCCAATTTGATCCGAATGGGTCAAATTATGTCGAGCCTAACCAAATAAACTCCAAATGACATGAAATTTGGTCCAAGTCACTTTTGACTCATTTCAAATATGCCAAAATCAAATTCAATGCTAAATGACCACTCTACCTTTGGGCTAAGGGCATCACATAAAATAAAACACCTATGTAAATGGTCATTTCTTTTCCTTGGCCACTTGACACTTATCAATTGTTCCACTTAGGCTCCAAGGACACGTCCAACCCAAGAGGTTGTTGGGTCAACATGACTCATGGGGAGGTGAAATCACCTCCCTCCCCATTGGAACACTTGGTATGAAGGACCTACACTTCTCTTTGCTAGGACACCCACTTGTCCTTCATAGTAGCCATTCCATGCCTTGGCAACCAAATTAAGCCACCTAAAAAGAATCCTAACCACCCCAAGCCAAGGAAACCCACTTGGAGCCAAAAATCACCATGAATGTGGTGATTTCGTCCATTACAAGGAGACAAAAAATAGAGAGGCAAAACTCTTCCTCACACACTCATTTCACTCTCTTAGAGCTTCCAAACCAACCATAGATCATTCCCACTTGATTTTTGTGCAAAAGCCATCAAAATCAAGTGAATTCCAGTGAGGAAGTAGCGACCATTGGTGGATACATTATTTTGAAGTGAAGAAAGAGATAGAACCCAAGCTTCTTCTTGTACTTAAGAGCTCATTCGGATCATCACCATTGAAAGTCATTCTCGGTGAGGTAATTGTCAAGAATAGCCTACCTTAAGTTCTTTTGTTTGTGACAATTTTTGCTTGATTTTAGGAATTTCCTTTAGATTACCCATGCATTTTTTATATTTTACATCATCCCCACACATTTTAAGTGATTTACAGTGAAGATCGCCAAAAAATTGAGCTTAAATAAGGTTTTTCATTCAATTTTTTCATAAGAATCGTAAAAATCTTAACCAAAATAGTGTTCCATCTGCCTCTTCCACCGGATTGCCCGTCAGCCATCTAATCTTCTATTCAAGGAAATAGACAGCTTAGATCATATGGATTGCATCACGATCAATGGATCACGTGGTTATCACGCATCATGCATATTGATCGGCATCATCCTGATGGTGATCGATTATGTCCTTATCGCATTCCCTCTCATCTGCTGATGTGGCACCACACCAGCCACTCACACAGTGCCATGTGGCGTGACATGGTCCAGTCAATGCTACATAGGTGTTGATTGGGTTAAGTAAGATATTAGGGATTTTTTTTTTACAAACTAATTAAAAACACTTGAAACATCAAAATTCATAAAAAATAAAATGCTTGACTAAAAATTGCAAATAAGGGCTCATTGGATTTGTCTTTCCGAAAGGAATCCAATGAAGGCAAAAGCCCCAAATCTTACTAAATATTTTGAGCTTAATTTATGTTTTCAGGAAAATCAAATTTCATTAATTAAACCAAAAAGACAACAGATTGATTTGAGTTTTTTAGAGATAAAAAGTGAGCTTAAAACCTTCCCACCATACAAATTTCAAGTTAAAAGGATTTCTCCACTGGGGGATATTGTATTTTGAAGTTCAAATAGGTAAAATAAATTAATGGAATTTATAAAAATCATGGAAAATCATTTAAATCAGCTAAAACTTTGGAAAATTATAAAAAAATCATATAAAAATCTTTAAAATGTAAGTATATATTTGTTTTATAGGTATTTAGAGGAGATTAATTAAAATTGATCCCAATTAATTTTGAATAGTAATTAAGGATTAATTTAGGTTAATTATAAACTTAATTAGCTTAATTACTCTCTATTTACCTAAGTAATTAATCCAATTCTTTTTGAGATTGTTTAATGGGATGACCTCAGCCTCCCATAATTTTCTTGGGATTTATTGCTTGGTTAGTTAGGAAATTTGTTATGATAACCTTAATTACTTTCCTAATTAATTAGACAATTAATTAATAATCTAAATAGTAAGGAAATCATTAATTAAGCTTGTTAGAAATAGTGAATGGGCATGGGGAATGAAATTGGGACCTCTTTCATAATCTTTTCCTAAGTCCTTGTACTTGAATGGAAATTAATTTAGAATTGATGGTTTAATTCATTAATTAAATTGCTTAATTAATCAATTTGAAACTATAATCACATGGAATCTTAATTAATCAATTCATGGTAGATCTTTAGGTGTTCAATAACCTAAAGACATTTAAGAAATTATGGTTTAACCCACATGTGTGGGAAAACCATGAAAGTACTTAATTAAGTTTCTTAACTTAATTAATCACTAATTGTGAGCCAATTGCATTAGGCCTCTTTCATTTCTTAGGTTCATTGTTGATTTAATTTCCAATGTATGTACATAACATGTAGGCTCATAATTAGTTGGTTAATTAAATTATGGCAACATAGGTAAGGTTTAATTAATGAATTTAATGCATAATACAACTTAATTACTTTTCATTAAATGAAATTAAATCATAAACATGGGAATGGGTTAGATCAAAAAACTTTCCCTCATTTATTCAAACTAAATGAAATATGAAATTGAAAGTGATAATTAAAAAGCTTTGGTTTTCTTTAAATGCTTTTATTTTATTATTTTTAGAACTAATTTAATCAAATGAAATCACATGTTTTCTTATTCATTCCTTTCCAATCATGTTAAATGTTGTATGTCATTTGAAATCATACATTCATATTTTCAAAATTAATTAAATCAAATGGTTTTCCTTTATGTCGCTTGCATGTGTTGATTTAATTTATTATATGTGGCTATCACTATTAAATCAAACATATTTTTCCTTATAAATGAATGGTTACATATGCTATGAATGCTAGTTATAAATACGTAAAAGATGTATGTGATTATAGCTTAAATATATGAAGTGAAGCTCCTTTCCTTTTATTCATGTATTGATTTATGTAAGTGAGAATGTTAATGGGTATATAGTATGGACATCCGGGAATACAAGGCTTTAGTTAGTTCTAAGGAGGTCATTTGATTACCTCACTTCCTTGGTTTAACAATGGCACATACTCCATTTGATTCCATTCTTATGTATTTCAATACTAGAATTTGGATGAGGCTTTAATTCATATACATAAATGATTCAAGAAAATTAAATATCATTTTTTTGCATGATTTTCATTCTCCAAATTATGAATACATGTGTATGTATTTAAGAAAAGTGGTATATAGTCCACATTTTGGGAATATGAGGCTTTAGCTAGCCTAAGGAGGTCATTTGATTACCTCACTTCTAGTTTAACAAAGGCACATACTTGGTTAGGTCTTTTATGCATACATGTGTGCATTTAATTAGAGAATGGTAATCCTTCCTTTTTATTAAAAATACATGCATTTGAAATTGTTCAAGTGATTGAATTAATTGATCATGTGATTTGGAGCTCTCTTTCTTATGTTCATGCATGTAAATTTACATATGGTTTGAATTTAATGGTATATAATCAGGACATCCCGGAATATGAGGCTTTAGCTAGCCCCAAGGAAGACCATCATGGCTTAAAGTCCTTATTAGGTGATTAGGTCCATTATATGGTGATAATTTCTATCTTTCGAGATAGTGCATCTTTCCTTAATGTTGTATTTGACCATTTCAATAAGTACCCCCTAAGATCTACGTGGTGTCTCACATCTCAAAAATAAACACCATAAATTTTGCTGGTAACTCCACTAGGGAGAGTTCCTCTCTCAATCTCTAGTAGCAATTATTGTCTCCAAACATCGATAGTGTACTTGTATTTAATATGGGTCCAACACTATCTTTCTTTTTGTTGGCACTTAGCCTATTTCATCCTTAGGTTGAGCTAGCTAACATCCTTTAGATTTTAAGACCTCACTCCATGTAGGTCTTAAAACCACTATTATGTCCCCCAATAGTTAAACAAAAATTGTATTAACTAAAGAAGATAACTAAATATTTAGAACCTCTTTACCATTCTCTTGGTGAGGCAAGGTTCATCTCATACTTAAGAAAATAAACTCTTTGCAAAAAGATATATACTTTCAAAAGAACTTCTCAAATTAAAATTCTCATGATAAAAGATCTGCATTTAAAGATAACCAAACCTCATGCAACAATATCCATGATTGTTGCATGGAGGTTCTTTTCAAAATTTAAAATCAAATAATTTTAAAATCCTTTTTCCAAAAGCACATATTTCAAAATAGTAATCTCCATTAAACACCTAAGCTTGTTGAATGAAGATTTTATTTTCAAATAAGATCATGACATAAAATTGAAATTTCATTTAGAACATCCTACATGTGCTAAGTTGGAATTTCTCTTTTCTAAAGTAATATCACACACAAATATCCCATCTTTGAGAATCAAAAAGAAAAATATAATTGATTTCTATTTAACATACCTAAATTTGTTAAATGAAAGTCCCCTTTTCAAAATCATTAAAAATTAAAACACATTTGAATTCCATTTGACATACCCAAATTTGTCAAATGAGAATTCCCTTTTCAAAATCAAAAGCAAATTGGACTTTACTTACCATACCCACATTTCCTAAGTAGAGTTCCCTTTTTAAAATCACAAATAAATCAAACGCACTTGAACTCCATTTGACATACCCAAATTTGTAAATTAAGAGTCCCACCTTTTCATAATTGAAAACAAATCAAACTTTATTTAACATACCATATTTGTTAAATAGAAGTTCTCTTCTTTCAAAACAAAACAAAACAAACTCATCAAACACACTTGATCCCTACTTAACATAACAAATTTGTTAAGTAAGGGTCTCATTTTTCAAAATCTAATCACAATATGCGAAACACATTGTGCTTCACTTAGCATACCTAAATTTGCTAAGTAAGGATTCCATTTTCAAATTGAATTCAACAAATCAAACACATGACACACATCATCACAAATAACAAAAATGCTTTCAAAAATTGTTTTCAAACATGCACTTAAATCTCATTTAACATACATAAATTTGAAGATTCTAAAATCAAATCCAAAACAAAGTCAATTGACCCTCCATTTAACATACCCAAATTTATTAAATGTGGGTCCCAAACATAAAATCAAATTCAAATGTGAGCCAATGGATGCATCAATTAAGAGTCTCTCCAAAACATTTGAACCCCATTCAACATACCTAAATTTATTGAATGTGGGTTCTAAATTTTAATCAAATTCAAAGTCTATCCTCCAAAAAAAAATTTCAAAATCTCTCCAATATTTGAACCCCATTTAGCATACCTAAATTTGTTAAAGGAGGGTTCCAATTCAACAATCAAATCAACTAAATAATTCAAGTCAACAACATTCAAGTGAAGGTCTGATATGGTTCTCTTTCCGGCAATGCATTCTAGCCCTCACGACCATTAGTAGAAAGGAGGTGGCAGGCAAGAAGACACTTCTTTAGTTTGACCTACATTCTGATTCTTAATTTTTCTAACCAAAGGAGAAAGGCCATCAATTTCCTTCAAGAGCCAAGAATAAGATCAATAAGGATTTTTTAGTATGTATTATCCATTCTAGATAAGTATGACTCAAATGATTTGAATCCTAATTCCCAAAAGAAGACAACTCTCAAAATCAAAATAATAATAATGATCGTAATCCATAAAATAGTAGTACTTATGGACTTGATTCCTTTAAGGATTCCAACTCTAGTAGAGGTACCCCTATTTTAAACTTCTGTGGTGTTATTATCGATAAAGATTTAGAATCATCAAATCTAATAGAAGAAATTTTGGGCACCATAAAAGAGTGGGTAGACATCAATTCTACCTCTCTTTAAGAAGAAATCACAAAAGCCAATTGTTGTAGTGGCAGGGTCCTACCACTTTGATCAACACCATAACAAGAACCAAACCAGTCTTTGAAAATAATCAAATTTTAAATCCTTCTTAAGATACACCTAACAATCCAAAATAAGAGCATCAAACTATTCTGAAGGTTAATCTTAAGGTCCTAAACTATCATGGAAGGTTGCCCACTAAGCTAAAATAATGAGTGCACCCTCACCTTCTCTAAGGAAATAGAGAAGTTATTAATTGGAACTTAACCTAATTCTTCCTTGCTGGTTAGTGGAAACCTCCTCAAGTCATACTCAACATAGAATATCCTATGGAAAGAAAGACAAGCTATCCCCTCCAGAACAATACAATACTAAAGACTCAAAAAAAAAGAGAATGAAAAAAATGAAACAATAAGAGAAAAGAAAGAAAGAAAAAATGAAAGAATGAATGAAAAAATAGAGAAGAAGAGAAAGAAAAGAAGAAAAGAGAAAAAAGTAAAGCACCAATAATACACATTGATTTGGAATCCAAAGGATAAATCATGTGTATGAGGTGTAATATCAAAGAAAAGGAGAGAAAATATATATATATGAAATAAATTTTGAGTCTACTTTTGACAAGTTTTTGGAGTAGATAGTAGCAAAACAAAAAGTTCTAAAAGGATATTTCATGAAAGATATGACTAGAAGCTATGTGGGTATGCGAGCACATTCACTCAAATTCTACTATCTCATGATATTATTATAGGATTATAAGTTAAGAGTTGTGTTCTAACTATATATATATATATATATATATATATATATATATATATATATATATATATATATATATATATATATATATATATATATATATATATATATTTCATCTCTTTCTTCAAGCTCGAAGAGGATTCAATTGTAGATAAACCTTCAAATGAAGTAATAAAATCATATTTTGCTAGTCTACCTACTTTGCTTAAAGAATTTAAGACTTTCAAGTAGAGGATACACTCACAAGTTGAGAAGAAAATTAGATCATCTAATAAGTTTTAAGAAATTAACCTTGGAACATAAAGGTAGTCCACCCACACTCCCAACATCCATATGTGATAAGTTAGAAAGAAAATTCCAATGACTTAGTTAGGTTACTTTTATAGTTTAAAGACTACTTTACCTAAGACCATAATGAAGTGCCCAATACATCTTTAAAGGTAGCAGTCTACAAATTCAAAATTGAACCTATTGTTATTCCTACTTTGCAAAATTTTGATGTGAACATTTGCACCAAGAAGAAGATCAAAGTTTGAGGTCAACCTTATTAAAGAAGAAAGATGCTATCATGATTACCCAATATTATGCCCAGTCAAAAGGAAGGACATTCAAATCCACACATATGTCAATTCTAAAGATTTCAGTTAGGCATGTCTTAAAGATGAATCCACATTACCTATTTTAAAATTGATAGCAAACATATTCTTTTTACATGCAGTCTCCTCATTCAAGGATGGGTTGAATGATGCTAGAGGATGAGAGGTCATTTGCACTTATAATTTCCATTGGAATTTACCACTATAAGGTCATGCCTTTTCTGTCACTAGGGTTAAAGAAAAGGAAGACCATCTTTGAGTAGTTGTCTTGATTGGTTATGACACTACTTGAAGTTGAATCCCTAAAGTATACAATTAGAATGACTTTGGGAGTTTCTAAGGCTTGTAGTAAAGCATCATGGGATAACAATTGATCTAAAAAGATTAAAGTGACATTAGAGATGCCTCCAAGATTCTACTTAACGGAGAAAGATTTCAATTAATGAATATAGATGGTTTAAACTCTTTCAAAGTTAGTCTATCTCAAAAAATTAAATTCTACTTGATCATTGAAAGGACTACCTTGGTGCTTTGGATAGAAAGTAGTTTAAACTACTATGATACGAGAGTGCCCGATGCTTCCAATCAATAGATAATATTTAAAGAAATAATTTCCTTCAAATAATATTTCAAAATAATTATCATCAATAAAAATCCTATCTTTCCATTCATCAAATCCTTCTTCATTAGAAGCATTATTTGCTTATCTTTCATTATGTGTTTAGGATAGGTGTAAGATAACCAAGTGGCATCCTATCCTTCATCAACACAATAAACTACACACAATTCTGGTGCTATTAGGATAGGTGTAAGAGAACCCAAGAGGCTTCCTATTTTGACTAGTACAATTAAGTTAGGTATAAGACAACTCGACCAACATCCTTCTTCGGTGGAGTCACATTGCCCCTCTAGCACCATTTCATCCACACTTGAAGTGTTTAGGGTAGGTGTAAGGAACCAAAATGGCATCCTATCCTTCATCAACACAACACAAACATAAACCACACACAATCACATGAACAAATACACATCTTTTATCTCGAGCTACTTTGATGTGGGATAATGCCCCCTACGACCCTCACTTATTAGCTACTCTAGGTCCCGTGTTACCCTACTAGTCACCCTTGTCTCTTGTTGGGAAGATGTAAGTCTATGCTTTCCTTCTTGACTCCTCTACACATGAGCACCTTGATAGCATGGTAGGCCTTACTTTACGGTTGTGAAGCTACCCTCATGTTGGCTTTGTTTAAAAAGATGTAAGTATGCTATGCCTTCTTCTTAAACTAGTCATCATGAACTGGCTTGGTTGAGTATATTTGACAAACACACATACACATCTTCTATCTTGGGCTACTTTGATCTGGGATAATGCCCCCTACAACACTCACTCATTAGCTGCTCTAAGTCGGGCTGGTGTCCTACCCTGCTAGTGCATCACCCTAGTGCTCCCTTGTTTAGGAGGATGTAAGTCTACTACTCTTTCTTTCCTAACTTGGCTATTGCACATTGATAAGTGCCTTGTTAGCATGGTAGGCCTTATGGTGTGGTCGGTAAGCTACCTTCATGTTGGCTTCATTCAAGAGGATATAAGTCTACTATATGCTTTCTTCTTAGACTAGCCATCATGAACTAACTTGGTCGAGTAGTATATTAGGGTAAGGCCCCAACAACACCTTTCTTCTTGACTACTTCAAGTCTAGGTCTAGTCCTTCTTTATGACTCCCTCCTTAGTAGTCACCCTTAGGTTGGGTTTGACTTGTTGTGCCAATAATGGGTCACCCGAACAGTTGTTCCTCGATTCAAAAGATGTAAGTTTGCTATGCTTTTTTTTTAAGTATAGCCACAACCCTAGCTCGGATAGCACCTGTCGAGCCGATGATAAACTACCTTGATAATGAGTTTCACTTTAAGGATATATAAGTCTACATGCTTTCTTCCTAGATTGATTGTCGTGCACTGACGGGCACCTTAGGTTGGTTGGTGTTCTCTATGATGATAGTGACCCACCCGGTGGATACACCACTCATGGTAGATATAAGTCTGCTATGCTTTCTCCTTGAGTTTGCCATCGTACACCTACAAGATTTCTTATTTATATGGTCCAAGATAATGACCCTAGTGGCACCTCCTCTATGGGCACTTTATTTAGATCACATCCTTTGCAACCTCATTTAGACACTACCTGAGTTACTACTGGATTGGAGAATCCCCCATTCCTAGTAACCACCTCTATGGTTGGAGATTTTGTTCCATGGATGCATAGATTCTCCCTTGGTCCAATAAATCTAAGATAGGTCTAGGTCGACATAGTCCCTTCTCAGTGGGGTCCCTCGTACACCAACAGGGTCCACAATAATAATAATATAACAAATATATATATATATATATATATATATATATATGTGTGTGTGTGTGTGTGCTTGTGGATTAGGAATTAATGCCCCCTAGTGATACCTTTCCTAAAAGGCATCCTATCTTTAGGGCAGTGTCAGCAAAACTTTTTATAGGAATCTCCTGACTACTCATGAGTTGAGATAAGTCCTCCATGACATTCTCTCAATAGTCACCCTTAGGTCGGGTTCAATCTATTATTCCACCAACAGGTTACCCCGATGGTCATCCTCATTTTAGAAGATATAAGTCTGCATTCTTTCTAATGTTGAACACTGGCGCCCACAGGTCAAGTTATTATGCTCATCTAATGGGTCACCCCAGTGGTTGTTCCTTTCTTTGGAGATGTAATTCTGCTATGCTTTGTCCAGCAAATCCATTGCACATCAAAAGGCACCCCTTAGTTGGATAGTCCTACCCTTTGGCCGGTGGACTACTCTTTTGGATCGATAAATCTAAGATAGGTCAAGGCCAACATAGCCCTTCTCAGTATGGTCCATCACACACTAACATCTATAATAAACTAAATTTGAAACCAACCTTCATGATGGAGTCAAATTAAAACATATTGAACAAACCAAACATCTCCATAGCAAGGCACAAATCAAATTAATCTCCCCAGTGGAGCCATAAGAAATACCATCAAACTATTATCCCAAGCAGATAGCCCGAACCTGCTTCTCCAATGGAAGGCTCACATTCCAAGTCCCTAGTGGATTATATATTCTTATCCCCAGTGAATACACACCCAAATAAATCATATTCCTAATGAGAATCAAATCCATATCCCCAGTGGATAGTTTCAACTTACTTCTCTAGTGGAAGGTTCACATACTCAATCCCCGTAGATTCCATCTGACTCTCTTATGCTTTTTCCATAAAGAGATTCACTTTGAACTAAGATTGTGAGTCTATCTACCTTTCACGTTTAGGTATAGATCAGTTTTGTTAGTGTTTATAGTCTTTTGGACATTGTTGATCATCTCTCATAATGCGTGCATTGCACCTTACACCACACCTGGTGGGGTCCTTTGTTAACCTCACTTTCGGAGTGAGTTCTCAACCTTCACTTCTTAAACCTAGGAACCTTCTAGAAATAAAGGTTTCCTTAGTCATAAGACACTTCTAGAGAGTAGGTGAACACTTAACCTAAGCCTAGACACATAGAAGAGTTAATCATAGGATTAAGCTAAGCCTCAAGGACTTAAGAAAATCACCTATCCTATAGCCTAAACCCAATCCATGTACACCTTAAATTAAATTCAAATCCAAATATCCAACCAAACCACAAACTCAATTTCAAATCCAAATCCAAGTCCAAACTCAATTCCAAATGATTGAAACCAAAGATCAAATCCAAACTTGAAATCCTTCCCAAGCCCTTTAATTAACCTTCATGAACTTAGCCTAATTTCTATCCAATTCAATTTGAACTCAATTAATTTTCTTATAAATCAATTGTACCTTCAATTATCTTCTCAAATATAAATAAAATATAAATTCAAATAGAAAACCAAATCCAAAATCAAATCAAAACCCCAATTTAAAACCTTTAAGCCATTTCTTTGAACTTGGCCAAAACCCATCTAAATAAAGCCAAAATCAATGGATTTTCTCTTGAATAAATCATTCCTTCAACCATCTATCCAAATATAAATGAAACCTACAATCATCCTGTAAAACCAAAATCAACCCAAGTAAAACCCAACCTAGCCTATTTGACTTGAAATATCCAAATAAACCAAAACTCATTTGAATCCAAACCAATTGCAATTAAATTTATATATCAATCTCAAATATATATAAACTCAACTAAATCAAACTCAACCCAAAGTAAAGCCAATTAAATCTAGTTGGTTCACTTGACCTAAAGTGGCCAATTTGACCAAAATCTAATTCAATCCAAATCAAAGTAAATTAAGCAATCCAAAGTTTATGTCATGATTGGTGATCACCCTAGGATGATTAATTGATATAAATTGGGTCAAACTAAGTCAACCTAGTCTATTGACTAAGTCAACCCTTTAGCCTATATGAACCCAAACTAGCCAAATTGCAACCTAAATAAAATCCATTAAAACTAATGATTCAAATCAACCTAAAATCAATATTTAAACATGAATTGACCTTCAATTGAGCCAAACCTAGCCAAATTGGCCTTCTTGACCCAAGCTAACTCAAATTGATGTGGTCAAATTAGACTAAACTCAAATTAAATCCAAATTAAATCAAACTAAAGCATACAATCCTCTCCAAATAGTCATATGAACCTGACCTAATCCTTGGTTTGATTTGACAAATTGGTCAACCTAGACCATTTTGACCCTAGGTCAAATTGAGCCGAACCTAACCAAATGAACTCCAAATGACATAAAATTTGGTCCAACTCATTTTGACTCATTTCAAATATTCCCAAATCAAATTCAATATCAAATGATCACTCTACCCTTAGTTTAAGGGTATCACATAGGACAAAAAACCCATGTAAATGGTCATTTCTCTTCCTTGGCCACTTTGCACTCATCCATTGGTCCACCTAGGCTCCAAGGACACTGTCCAACCTGACCTAAGAGGTGGTTGGGTCAGCCATGACTTATGGGGAGGTGAAATCACCTCACCTCCCCCATTGGAACACTTGACATGAAGGACCTCCACTTTTGTTTGCTAGGACACCCACTTGTCCTTCATAGCAGCCACCTCCCATGCCTTGGGCAACCAAATTAAGCCACTGGAGAATCCCAACCACCCCAAGCAAAGGACACCCACTTGGAGCCAAAAATCACCATGAATGAGGTGATTTTCGGCCATTGCAAGGAGACAAAAAAATAAAGAGGCAAAAACTCTTCCTCACACACTCATTTCACTCTCGTAGAGCTCTCAAACCAACCAGCAACCATTCCTACTTAGTTTTTGAGAAAAAAATCAACAAAATCAAGTGGATTCTAGTGAAGAAGTGTTGCCCATTGGTGGATACATTATTCTAAAGTGAAGAAAGAGCCCGAACCAATTCTAAAGCTTCTTCTTACACTCAGGAGCACACTCGGATCACCACCACCACCGAAAATCATCCTCGATAAGATAATTTTCAAAAAACCATAGTCGGCCTTAGGTTCTTTTATTTGTGATGGTTTTTTGATCAATTTTAGAATTTCTTTTAAATAACCTTAGCATTTTTTATTTATTTATTTTACATCATACCCATGCATTTGGAGTGATTTTTGATGAGATCACCGAAAAATTGAGCATAAAATGAAGTTTTTCATTCAATTATTTCACAAGAATCACAAAAATCCCATCAAGAATAGTGTTTCGTTTGCCTCTTCCACCAAATTGCTTGCCAGCCATCTGATCTCCCATTTAAGGAGACGAATGGCTTAGATCATGCGGATCGCATGGCTTTGATCAGAGGATCATGTGGCTAAGATAACATGGATCATATCTATCTAGACCATCCGATCCATGATCAGACGGTCAGATCCAATTTGTGCATCCTTGTTCATATTCTCGCTTATGTGTTGTGGTGGCTCGCACCACAGTCCAGTCTAATCACATAGGCATTGAGTAGGTTAAATAAGAAATTAAGGATTTTCTACTTTTTAAAAATTAATTAAAAACATAGAAAATAAAATACTTAACTAAAAATTGAAAAAAAAGGGCTTGTTGGATTTGTTTATCTGAGCAAAATCTAATGAATCCAAAAGCCCCAAATTTTATTGAATATTATGAGCTTAATTTAAGCTTTTTAGGAAAATCAAATTTCATTAATTAAACTAAAATGACACATTAGATTGATTTGAAATTCTCGAGATAAAATTGAGCTTAAAATCTACTACCATAAAAATTTCAAGTCAAAGATTTGATTGGGAGATATTAGATTTCAGTTCAATTAATTAAAATAAATTAATGGACTTTATAAAAATCATGGAAAATCATTTAAATCAGCTGAAACTTGGGAAAATTATAACAAATCATAAAAAATACAAGTATATATTTGTTTTTAAGGTATTTTAGAGGAGATTCAATTAAAATTGATCCCAATTAATTTTGATCAGTAATTAAGGCTTAAATTTGGTTTAATTAAAAATTTAATTAGATTAATTACTCTCTAATTACATAATTAGTTAATCCCAAACTTTTTATGGTTGATTATTGGGATGACCTCTACATCCCATAATTTTCTTAGGATTTATTGCTAGCTTAATTAAAGAAATCGGTTCTTAACCTTAATTACTTTCTTAATTAGCAATTTAATATTCTAAATAGTAAGAAATCATTAATTAAGCTTGCTAATCATTGTGAAATAGTGAATGGGCATGGGGAATGAGATTGGGGCTTTCCCAATCTTTTCCCTAAGTCCATTTCACTTGAATGGAAATTAATTAATTTGGGATTAATTAATGGCTTATTTCATTAATTAAATTGCTTAATTAATCAATTTGAAACTATAATCACATGGAATCTTAATTAATCAATTCATCTGTAGATCTTTAGGTGTTCAATATCCTAATGATATTTAAAATTATGGTTAACCCACATGTGTGGGAAAACCATGAAAGTACTTAATTAAGTTTCTTAACTTAATTAATCACTAATTGAGCCAATTGCATTAGGCCTCTTTCATTTCTTAGGTTCATTATTGATTTAATTTCCAATGTATGTACATATCATGTTGGATCATAATTACTTGGTTAATTAAATTAAGGCAACATAGGTAAGGGTTAATTAATTAATGGACTTAATGCATAGTACAACCTAATTAACCCATAAAATTAACTTAATTACTTTTCATTAAATGAAATTAAATCACAAACATGGGAATGGGTTAAGATTAGCAAACTTTCCCTCATTTCTTCAAACCAAATTAATATATAAAATTGAAAGTGATAATTAAAATCCTTGGTTTTCTTTAAATGCTTTTATTTGATTTGATTGTCCTTAGAGTTAATTTAATTGAATGAAATCACATGTTTATGCTCATTCATTCATTTCCAATCATGTTAAATGTTGTATCATTTGAAATCATACATTCATCTTTTCAAAATTAATTAAGTCAAATGGTTTTCCTTTATGTCAAGCTTGTGTGTGTTGATTTAATTTATAATATGTGTATTATTTACTATTAAATCCAAACATATTTTCCAAAGCTTATAAATGAATGGTTACATATGCTATGAATGTTAGTTAAATACATAGGAGATGCATTTGATTATAGCTTAAATGTATAAAGTGAAGCTCCTTTCCTTTTATTCATGTATTGATTTATGTAAGTGAGAATGTTAATGGGTATATAGTCAGACATCCATATGATGCTTTAGTTAGCAAGGAGGCCATATGATTACCTCACTTCTTTGGTTTAACAATGTGCTACATTTGATTTCATTCTTATGTCTGTATTACTAGAATTGGATGATGCTTTAATTCATATAAATAAATGATTCAATCAAATTAAATGTCACTTTTTTGCATGATTTTCATTCTCCAAATTATGAATACATGTGTATGTATCTAAGAAAAGTGGTATATAGTCTTGGAATGAGGCTTTAGCTAGCCCTAAGGAAGTCATTTGATTACCTCACTTCCCAAGTTTAATAATGGCTCGTACTTGCTTATGTATTTTATACATACATATGTGTATTTAATTAGAGAATGGTGATCCTTCCATTTTATTAAAATACATGCATTTGTAATTGTTCAAGTGAATGAATAAATTGATCATTTGATTTGTAGCTCTCTTTCTTATGTTCATGCATGTAAATTTACATTTGGTTTGAATGTAATGGTATATAGTCTAGACATTCCAAAAATATCAGGCTTTAGCTAGACCCAAGGAGGTCATTTGATTACCTCACTTCTTTGGTTGATAATGACATGTACCTATTTAATTTCATCCCTATGTATTTTTGCATAAGAATTTAGATAGAGCCTTAAATTAATATGATAAAATAATTCAATTTAAGAGAATTATAAAGCTTCAAATGTACATACTCACATCCATCATTCAAGTCTCCTAAAACATATTGTATGTGTAGGTATACTTAAGACTTAATCATGTATGTTACATGTGATGGAAAGGAATGATTTAGCATGTGTCATGTGATAGTATTTCAATTATATTAATCTTAAGAAGCCTTTCACATTGAATAGAATTATTTAAAGAGAACCTAAACTTAGGATTAATCTAAAATGTATAATAAGCCATTCACTAAAGAGAACTAAATCAAATTAGCATGCTTTAGAAAGTAGTTTAAGGTAGGGATGAAAATGGACAACATCTTTTCTTCTCTTTACTACTTAGTTGCTAAGTGTAGGTCATATGTAACAAAATAAAACACAAATTAAAACTTGCAAATCAATTAAAGCACTTGAAGTGAAACCACCCTTTAAGTTGAATCTTTCTACACTTAGAAAATCTTCATGCTAAAGCTTAGTTAGGACATACCACACAAGCCTTAATTCACACACATTAGATTAAGTCACAACTTCTAGCCTTATGTTTATATGATGCATGGTGTGATGTACATTTTTTTTATGACGTATTATTTTAGACTGGATGTTAGAGTGTATGTTTCATAGGCTAGATGGTATGGTGTGATTATAATCATATTTTCTATAGAGATTATTTTAGGGGCACTTAAAATAAATATAAATGCTCTCTTGTAGGTTGCTTAACCCCTTAAGCATAATCCAAGTTAGGACTGATGGGCTTGGTTACCCATGTGTAGGGTGCTAAGTCCAAATTATAAACATAATTGCTTGGGTTGTATGTGTGTTTAGATAACACTTATCTTGCCGGTGTAGTTAGATTTACTTTTCTTATTTTTAATGTACTTTTACATTAGAAATTAGGATTAGTTATATGGGGAGATAACGATAAGTATTGGCTAGAAGGCTTTGTCCTGGGAGGCCATGTGATGTCTTTGAAGTGGAGCAAACCAAATCAAAGAAGGAGGATGATACATGAATACATGAATACATGAATACTTGAAGACCTCCCATAGCATTTATCATTTGTAAATTAAAAATTATTCTTCTATGTATCGGTTGTATAAGGGTAGAGCTTGGCTACCCATTTTTCTTTTGGGTTATGGCGGCACCTCGCGCCTATTATTATTTTGCATTAGCAATAAAAATTATTTGATGTTGTGTTTAAAGTACACAATTAGGATGGAATGCTTTTCTTAGTTTCTTTATATGTTTGATGTTTGAATGTGTGGCCTTGAATGCGATTAGGCTCTTAGAAAAAAATTAACCTTTATACCCAACTACAACTCATAACTAAAGTTTTAAATAATTCATAACCTTACATAAAACTTAGGAGATAAATCAAGATAATTAAAAGATTTGACAACCCTTTAGCTGAATGTTGAATGGCCAACAACATGCACATCATATTATTTTCTCTTGAAAATAAGGGATTTCCATCCTTGCATAATAGTAGAATGCTTGACCAGTGAGGGCATCCTTTGTGTTGGAAAAAATCCATTTTCTTGTTGATTTAGCCAACAACCTTATTTCATCATGCATGTAGGCATCAAAAACCCAAAGCCTTTATCAAAATGAAGTGTCAAAATAAATAAAATTTGAAAATATTTTTCTCTAGACTAAGTCATATGCTCATACCACTCATGGTCTAGTCTCTTAGTGAGTGGGTTTAAGGACTTTAGTTTCTTTCTAATTAGATAATAGCCTAACTGATCTTGCAAATTATATGATCGAACTTCATGGATTTAAAGCATAGGAGGTGTTAGTTGGCTGCCACTCCAGACGGTCATAAGTCCAACAGTCAGGCGGTTTATCCTCTCTTACAGAGTTAAACCATATGCCCATTTTCACTTAGATTTAGGGATTAGATTTAGGTTGCACTTTGGCTTATGATAAAGCTCACTAGATTTAGGCTCTGAGGTTTCTTTTTCTTTTGGATACAAGCAAAAATCCTCACATCTTTGGCATCTCCATAATCTTGTATTATTGGATTACAAGTCCAAGCTTTCTAATGAAATGTCAACTTTAATAAAATTGATCTTCTCTTCAATTTTAAAATTATAAAGCCCAATTATAGAATAGGTTGAAATGCTTACTAGGTTTCCTAGTATCAAGAGCATTCCCTACTTGTTTCCTTTTTAATAAGTCTTCTCCTTGAGTTTTCCCACTTGATTTTCAATACAACTAATCCTTTTGATTCTAGCCTTGAAATCTTTGAGACTTTAATTGCTACTTTGAGAGTATTCTTAAGGTATTCACATCCCTTAGGATGTAATTAACTATGGAGGCTTGCCTCCATAGAACTTAATGAACCATACTTAATATAAATGCTTTACTTTTCATGTTAAAAGTGAAGATCTCAATTACATTTATGTTTTTTTATTATTTAAAGGGGTATGTTTATGTTTATTTAATTTATTTGGTTTATTTTTTTATTTATTTTAGTTTATTTTTTATTTTTATTTAGGTTTTTTATTTCTTATTTAGTTTTGCTTATTTATTTATTTTAGTTTAGGTTTTTTATTTTGGTTAATTTTTTAGGTTTAGGTTTAATTTTTAGTTTAGATTTATTTTTATTTTATTTTTTAGGTTAATGAATTATTTTTTATTTTTAGGTTTAGGTTTAGGTTTAGGTTTATATTTTATTTTTTTAGGCTTAGGATTTAGGTTTTTATTTTAGGTTTATTTTTAGGTTTTATTTTTTAGTTTAGGTTTGGTTTATTTTTTTATTTTATTTAGTTTAGGTTTATTTTTAGTTTATTTTATTATATTTAGTTTGTAAGTTTAGGTTTAGGTTTTATTTATTTTAGTTTAGTTTATTTTAGTTTAGGTTTAAGTTTAATTTATTTTATTTATTTTATTTTTATTTTAGGTTTAAGTTTTATTTTTTATTTATTTTAAATTTTTATTTTAAGGTTTATTTTTTAAGTTTATTTTTTATTTAGTTCTTATTTTATTTTATTTTAAGTTTATATTATTTTTAATTTATATTTAGTTTTTATTTTATTTACGTCTTTTATTCTTAGGTTTATTTTATTTTTTGTTTAGTTTAGGTTTTTATTTATTTTATTTTATTTTATTATTATTAGTTTATTTTATTTTATTTTTAGGTTTAGGTTCGATTTTACTTTATGTTTTTATTTTTATTTTATTTAGGTTTAGTTTTATCTATTTATTTTATTTTAAGCTTTAGGTTTGATGTTAGTTTATGTTTTTATTCTTATTTTATTTAGGTTTAAGTTTATTTATTTATTTTATTTTAAGGTTTTATTTAGTTTAGGTTGAGGCTTTTAAGTTTATAGGGTTTAGGGTTTAGGGTTTATGGTTTTAGGGTTTAGGGCTTTAGGGTTTATGGTTTAGGGTTAGGAGTTTAGGTTTTAGATTTAGTGTTTAGCTTTAGGGTTTAATGTTTTTCTGGTTTTATTTTGGGTTAGTTTAGGGATTAGGTGTTTAGTGTTGAGGGTTTTAAGGTTTAGAGTTTTAGGGTTTAGGGTTTAGGGTTAGGGTTAAGGTTTTAGTGTTTAGGCTTTATGATTTAGGATTTTTAGGGTTTATGATTTAGGGTTTAGGGTTTAGGGTTTAGGTTAGCTTATGGTATTATTTAGCTTTCTTAGGGTTTAGGTAGGTGTTAGGGTAGGGTTTGATTAGTTTAGGTTTTAGAGTTTGGGATTTTGATTTAGGTTTAGGTTTTAGGGTTTAGGTTTAGGGTTAGTTTATGGTTTTAGTGTTTAGGGTTATTTAGGATTTAGTTTAGGGTTTTAAGGTTTAGGGTTTTAAAGAGAATTAAGTAAATCAATAGGTTTAGGGTGTTTATTTATTTAGTTTAATTTATTTTAATTTATTTATTTTTATATTTAAGACATATTTAAGATTTAGGTTTAAGTTTTTTAGGGTTATGGGTTTTAGGGTTTAGGGTTTTAAGGTTTAGGGTTTAGGGTTTAGGGTTAGGGTTTAGGGTTTAGGGTTTAGGATTTAGTGTTTAAGCTTTAAGGTTTAAGGTTAGCTTAGGGTTTAAAGTTAGTTTAGGGTTTAGGGCTTAGGGTTTAGGTTTTAAGCTTTCAGGTTTAGGGTTTAGGGTTAGTTTAGGTTTTAGGGTTTAGGGTTAGTTTATATTTTAGGGTTTAGGGTTTTAGGGTTAGTTTAGGGTTTAGGGTTTAGGATTTAGGATTTAGGGTTTAGGGTTTCTTTTTTTAAATGAAGTAAACCGGTAGGTTTAGGTTTGTTTAGTTTATTTAGTTTATTTTTTATTTATTTTATTTTTATTTTTATTTAGTTTAGGTTTTATTTTAGTTTATTTTTTAGGTTTAGGTTTAGGGTTTATGTTTTGTTTAGTTTTTTTTTATTTTTTTAGGATTAGTTTATTTTTTTTATTTTAGGTTTAGTTTAGGTTTTATTTTATTTTTTTAGGTTTATGTTTTAGGTTTCATTTTAGTTTAGCTTTATTTTAGTTTAATTTATTTTATTTAGTTTAGTTTTTAGTTTATTTTAGGTGTATGTTTAGGTTTATTTATTTTAGTTTAGGTTTATCTTTTATTTTATTTTTTTTGTTTTAAGTTTTGATTTTTTTTAGTTTAGGGTTTAGAATTTATTTTTTATTTTATTTTTATGTCTAGGTTAACTTTATTTTTATTTAATTTTAAGTATTTATTCTATTTAACTTTTTTATTTTTAGGTTTATTTTATTTTTTTTAGTTTAGTTTAGGTTTTGATTTATTTTATTTTATTTTAGTTTTTATATTTTATTTTATTTTAGTTTCTATTTTTTATTTTATTTTATTTTAGGTTTAGGTTTAGGCATAGGTTTAGGTTTAGGTTTAGGTTACAATTTAGGTTTTCATTTTATTTTATTATTTTATTATATTTAGGTTTAGGTTTTCTTATTTATTTTATTTTTAGGTTTTATTTAGAATAAGTTTAGGTTTTTAGGGTTTACAATTTAGGGTTTAGGGTTTAAGGTTTAGGGTTTGGAGTTTAGGATTATAGGTTTTAAGGTTTAGGGTTTAGGGTTTAGGATTTTTAGGGTTTAGGGTTTAGGGTTTAGAGTTTAGGTTTTAAGTTTAGGGTTTTCGTTTTGAGTTTTGGTTTTAAAGAACAAATTGAGATTCAACATTTCTTCTTTGATTTCATCAACCAAGTAACAAACCAAATGTTAATCAAATGACCTCCTTGGGGCTAGCTAAAGCGTGTTTGATGTCCTATATATTACCATTCAATCTTATATAAATCAACCATGAATATGGAAAGAAAACTCAACATTCATATTAAGTTATAAGCATATGCATTTCTTATGTATTTATAACTAGCATCATAACACATATCATCATTTATAAGCTTTTGAAAATACATTTTATTTAATAGTGATAATATCCACATATATTTTAAATTAAATCAACACATGCAAGCTTCCATAAAGGAAATCCATTTTATTTTACTCAATTTTGAATGGATGGATGCATGAATTGAAATAGCATACCAAATTTAACTGGATTGGAAATAGGACAATCAAATATAAGCATGTAATTCATTCAACCAAACTAGTTCTTAAGGACATTCAAATCAAATAAGATTATTTCAAGCAAACCAAAGCTTTTTTATTAATTAAGTTTTGGATTTGATTTGATTTAAAGAGGAGAAGAGAAATCATCACTTGCTATTTTAAACCCATTCCCACAAGTGATTTGATTTAATTTAAGAAATGTAATTAGTTGATTTTATGGGTTAATTAAGTTGAACCCTTAATTAGATGAATTAATTACCTTATCTATGTCACCTTAAAGTAATTAACTAAATAATTATGAGCCAACATGATATGGAAAATAAACTTGCAATGATCCTAGGAAATAAAAGGGCTATGCAATTGGCTCATGATTAATAGTTAATATATTAGACTTATAATTACTCTTATGGTTTTCCCATATATGTGGACTAAAAATATCATTAAACACCTTTAGGTTATTAAGATCTACCCATGATTTATTTAATTAGTTTGATGTGATTATGATTTCAATTTGATTAGTGATTTAATTATTTACATTTTAAATAAAGGTGAAATGAACTTAGGAAAGGGTCCCATTTGTTCACTTAGTTGAACAATAATTAATAAACTTAATTAATTTGTTACTGTTCATGAGATTAATTAATCATTTAACTTAGTAGTTAGGTTTAATTAGTCAATTTTTTAATTTAGAGCAATAAATCCAAAGAAAATCATAGGAGGCAGTGGTCATCCCATTAAATTAACCACAAAATTTGGTATTAATTGCTCAAGTAATTATGAAATAATTAAGCAAATTAATTTTGTAATTAAACCTTAATTAAACCTTAATTACTATTCAAAATTAGTTAAGATCATTTTAATTTAATTCTCTTATGAAATACCTTTAAATTGAGTATTTATATGCATTTTTTATTTTTGTATGCTTTTTTATGATTTTTAGAAGTTTTAGTCATTAAAAATGATTAATTAAACCTAATTAGCCTAATCTATTGGATGTGGGTGGCTTTCCACATGCAGTGATTACTTAAAACTTATCCACTTCGCCTACATGTGATACATGCTTCTCTTATATCCAATCTAAAATTGGACATCTATGATTAATCTCACGGCTTAATAAGATTAAATCAAATCAATATAGCAGATCTAATCACTATCGGCCATTCCAATCACAAAGAATAAATAGTACGTTATCTAAGGTCACTCGAGTGAGGGAGAATTGAGTCCGTCTACCATTGGTCACTTGATCTGAGCTTTCCCGAGCTCAGATCAACTCCAAAAGGATCCCACACATTCACGACATCAATCGAAGGAGATCAAATGGCCAAGATCACACGAGATGCAAGTTTTCTTCAAAAAGCTCCAACCCATTTTTGCTTAAGGATCAATTTTGGAAGCATACCTCACTGAAGCTCAAGACTAGTGGCTCGAATGATTAAAACTTCATCTGAAGCCAAAGCACAATTGGATTAATTCCTGTCACTCAAGGCCATGAACTAATTATTTGAGCTTCTTTGATCAGTCCCACCTCTGCTGAAGCTTGGAGATGATTCATTTTTGCTCGATGAGGCCTAGGAAGGAGTGCAAAAGTTTATTTGAGTTTGATGGAGAAATGTGGAATTTAGGTGAGAAATGAGTGTCTATTTTTGGGATGACGGGATGCCATTTTATTGAGGAACGAGCTTGAGCTTAGAGGAATGGAATCAGTATTCTTGGTAGCTAGGGCTCGAGGAATGATTTTTGTGTGTGTTTGAGTGAAAATGAGGGGTGTATACCTCATCTCAGTGGGGATCATGGGCTTCTAGTGGCTGTACCATCTGAAGTGGGTGGCTAGGAGGAGGTGAGTTGGCTGGGTTGGTTGAAGGTGTGGTGGCTACAGAGGAATCATGGGTGTCTATGGGTTTCAAATGCTCCAATGGGGAGGGTGAGTTTTCACCATGGGTCATTTCCAACACCCCTTGGGTTGGGTTGGGCAATGTCCTAGGTTTGGTGGACCATTGGAGAGTACCAAGTGGCCAAGGAAACAAAATGACCACTTACATGGGTCATTTGCATGTTGACCCAAGGGTAGAATGATCATTTAGCATTAGATTTGATTTGGGTAGATTTAAAATGAGCCAAAGTGGGTTAGCCAAATTTCAAGTCAATTTAGTTGATTTGATTAGGTTTGCTCAATTTGACTCATTTAGGTCAAATTAGGTTAGTTTGGGTCAAGTTGACCAATTTGGTCAAATTGGGTCAAACCAAGGTTGGTCAAGTTCATATGTTCATTTGGGATATTTTGGTTCAATTGGTTTGATTTTGGCTTAGATTTGATTTTGGCTCATTTGAATTCATTTGGGTCAAATGGGTTAAGTTGACCAATTTGACTAGCCAAATTAGCTAGTTGGGTGTTGGTTTGGCTTTAGTTGACAATAATTGAAAATGATTGTAGGCTTTGGTTTCAATTAATTTGGACTTGGTTTTGATTTAGGCCAACTTGAACCTTTATGAAAATTTGGGCTAAGTTGGTCAATTGGGTTCAATTGGGTACAATCATAGCTTTGGTCAAGTTCAACAATCAATTTGGAATGAACTTGACCCATTGGTTGTAAATAATTTGATTTATATTTTGATTTGATCCAATTTGGTCCTTTAGGTCAATTTGGGTCAACTTGGGTCAAGAGGGCCAATTAGGTTTGGTTTGACTCAATTGAAGGTCATGTCATATTCAAATATTGATTTTGATTTTGTATGAATAATTGGCTTTGAGGGATTTGGCATAGGTTGTAATTTGGCTAGTTTGGGTTCATATGGGTTAAGGGGTTGACTTGGTCAAATGACCAAGTTGACTTGATTTGATCCAATTTGTGATAATTGATCAACTTAGTGTGATCAACAATCACGATGGGAAGGTTTGATGGGCTTGGTTCAATCCAATTTGGGTAGACCCATTTGAACCCAAGCCAATTGCAATTTAATTTATATACAAATCCATATATAAACTCAACTAAGTCAAACTCAACCCAAAATCAAGCTCACTAAACCCAATTGGTCCACTTGATGATTATAGATTTAGTTTATATTTATAAATATGATTGAAGGTATGATTGATTAAGGAGAAAATCAATTGAATTTGGGTTCTGGAACAAAGGAATTTGGCCAAGTCCATGGAGTTGGGTCATGTGGCTTAGGTTTGGATTTTGATTTGGTTTCATTAAGTTTTGATGATTTAACTATATATTTCATTTAAATTTGTGAAGATGATTGAAAATATGTTTGATTTGTGAGAAAATAAATTGAGTTTGACTTGATTTGGATTAAGATTTGACTAAGTCAATGGGATAGGTCGTATGGCTTAGGAAGGGTTTTGATTTAATTTTATTTAGTTTGGATCATTTGAATATGGATTTGATTTATATTTAAGAAGATGATTGAAGATATAAATTGATTATGAGAAAATTAAATGATTTTGGATTGATTTGGATTAAGATTTAGCTAAGTCCATGGGATAGTCATATGACTTAGGAAGGGTTTCAAGTTTGGATTTGATCATGGATTTCAATCATTTGGTTTTGGAATTTGGGTTTGATTTGGATTTGAATTTGATGTTTGAATTGAACTTGAGGTTTGGTTTGAGAAGGTGAACATGGATTGGATTTGGGTTGTAGGTAGGTGGATTATCTTAATCCCTAAGGCATAACCTAATCCTATGGTTAACCCTTCTAAGTCTTTAGGCTTAGGTTAAGTGTTTACCTAATTGATAGAAGTGTCTTAAGAGAAGTCTTAGTGTCTAGAAGACTCTAAGTCTAACATGGGAAGATTGAATTCCCACGTGAAGGTCAACAGCCTTAGGCTCCATAGTGTTGCCCTTGAGATAGATGATTGGAAGCCCAAGGTTTCACATTATAAACTTAGATACATTTTTTAATGCCTTGTTTGGGAGACCATGGATACATGAGAACATCATAGTTCCATCTTCTCTACATCAATATATGAAGTTTGTGATATGTGGGGTCATCTACTATGTCAAAGGAGATCTCAAGGCATTTACAGTTAAAGAGGTTGGCATATATGAGGATGCAACTTACTACCTCCCTCAAAATCAACAAGTCTATTCTCATGAACTTAGCCAAAATTTAAAAATAAAAGAAAAAGAAAAAGAAAAAGAAAAAGAAAGATAAAAAGAAAAAAAGCAAAAGATAAAATAAAAGAAAATGAAAAAGAAAAAAAAAGAGAAAAAGAAAAGGAAGAGAAAAGAGAAAATAAAAAGAAAATAAAAGGGAGCAAAAATAGACTTGGAGGAGGAAGTGGAGCCTAACATTAGATTCCACCCATGGTTCATTACTCCATTAAAACATATGAGTAGGATGACCAGACCTCCACCAGGCAGAGGAAGAGGCCAGTTTAGAGGTAGTCCCATGGGTGGAAAACCTTTTTATTAGCCACCCAATAGAAGATATGTCATAGCTCCCAAGAGTACACCTGCTATCCATATAGACTTAGAATCTAGTTCATAGGATGAGTCTTATATAGTTAGCACACCAGCTAGCTCTTCTCAGCAGTAGATTCCCTTAGAGGTGACACTTGAGTCGAGCAATGGACTCCCAAAGCAAAGCATAAGTGTATCCAAACATATATGTGAAACAGTTTGGCATCAGTTAGGAGCCTTAGCTCTAACCCCACTTTCCTATCAAAAAGCTAAGAGTTGGTAGTTAAGGTATCCCTTAAGTCAACCACATGTGTCAAGAGTCAGAGGTTCTTTTGGGAGCATCATCTTCAAGTCAAGAAGTTGTTGTAAAACTTGAAGATGATTCATATAATGATTTAATAAAATTATCTTTTGATTGGCACTTGCCTTATTTTCATAATTTAGCAAAGAAAGTGTTAATTACAGATACTTGGTCAAAGCATAGGTCAGACTACATTGAAAGAATATGGAAGAACAAATGCAAAAGCTCTCAATCAAGACCAGGACTAGGATTTGGTATAGTTGGTCTAGTCGATGATTACGATTTCTGCTTAGTCATCACCAATCATTTGGAATATGATAGGTTCTTTTCAAATCTCATTAAATCATATGAAGAGCTGTGCTTAGAAACTTTAGATGATCTAGATTATTTTGAAGTCAAAGATGCACCACTAGAGTTCAAAGAAAAGATCAAGTCAACCATCGATGAGCTCAAGGAAGTCAACTTAAGAACTTAAGAAGATCTACACCTAACATACATCAGTTCTTTATTGAATGAAATTTAAACCAATGACTTAGTTAGACTACTGACTGAATTTAAGGGCTGCTTTGCATGGAGTTATGAAGAGATGCATGCATTTCGAAATAAAGCCCTTCTAACCCTATCAAGCGGGCTCCTAGATGCATGCAATTAGACATAAAACAATAGGTCATTTCTGAAGTAAAGAAATTGATCGATGTTGGCTTCATCCAAGAAGATAAATATCCTACCTAGTTAGCCAGTGATATCCTAGTTAAGAAAAAGAATGCCCAATTTCACATATACGTCGATTTTAGGGATTTAAATAAGGCATTTCCAAAAGATAAATTTCCACTACCAATCTCAAAGCTAATGGTGAACATTGCCTCATCTCATACAATCTTCTCTTTCATGGATGGCTCATCTGGATATAACCAAATAAAGATGGCCCCTGAAGGTGAAAAAATAACTACTTTTAGAACCCTGATCAGAATCTATTACTATAAGGTCATGTCATTCAGCCATAAAATTGCCAGTGCTACATACC
Organism: Cymbidium sinense; assembly: GCA_021442155.1. NCBI lineage: Eukaryota > Viridiplantae > Streptophyta > Magnoliopsida > Asparagales > Orchidaceae > Cymbidium > Cymbidium sinense. The sequence continues at coordinate 96,644,449 of CM038225.1, forward strand.
AGCATGCTATGACTCAAATCTTTGACAAACTCATTCATCTTCGACAATCATCTAGTTCTAGCAGCCCTTATCCTGGGCAAGCCACTCATACTTTACACTACTGCATTAGATGATTCTCTTGGTGCTTTATTGACCCAAGCTAATGACGAAGGGAAGGAAAACACACTCTACTATCTCAACTATCATCTAATTCCTATTGAGGCTAATTATCCACTCATTGAAAAGCATTTCTTAGCTTTAATCTTTACATCCCAAAAGCTACAGCACTACATGCTTCCTCATAATGTCAACTTAATCTCTATTATCAATCCACTATAGTATCTCATGACATGGAAGATGCTATCTAGATGGTTGGCACGATAGTCCATGATCCTCTCATAGTTTGACATTACCTTATTCCATGTAGTGAAAGGACAAGCTAGCGATTTCACAAAGAAACCCACTTCTTGTTGACTCTCTATTTAGTGATGATCTCCCCGATGAACAAATTATGAACTTAAGAGATACTAGCATTCAGCACTGGGAGATGTACTTTGATGGTACATCTTCTTCTCAAAGAGGAGAAGAACCATAATCTACTATTCCGTGAAAGGTGGGTAGAATAGTTCTCTTAACTCACTGCGTGATGAGATTATCATATCATCTATCCAATCCTTGCCCCAACAATGAAGTGAATAAGAGGCTATTGCCTCCAAAGTTAGTTACTCTAAGCATCTAATATCAACATCTTGGGGATTCTTAGCTAGTTATCAACCAAATCGTTGGGTCCTATAAGGTTATAAAGCCCAAGCTCCATGACTACCATAAGTACACCATGGAGTTATTTGCCCAAATCCTAGAGGTTACCATTTATAAGATTCCTCGATAAGAGTAGCATATTCTTTAGCCAATATTTTCAAGGAGCTGGCATGTTCGAGGATGAGTCTATATCAATAAAGTTCCAAAATAGATAAGTCCTATCCCTTATGAGATTGAACTCATAAAAAAGTACTCTCTCAAAGGAAAGGTTTCTATTTCCAAGAAAGAGAAAGAGTTAGATTGGAGGCAATTATTCATGGATTACTTAAATAAAGGCAAACTACATCAAGAGAAGTCCTAAGCCCATCAGATGAAGTTGAGAGCATTTCCTATGCTTTTGTGGATGGTGTCTTGTACCTGCGATCTTTCGATCATATATGGTTACATTATTTAGATAAGCACAAAGCCCATAAGATCGTGACCGAGGTACACTCAGGATTATGTGGAGCCAATCATTCTGATGTGAAGAAGATGAAACAAGATCAAGAGACTTGGATACTACTATCCATCGATGATCAAAGATTGTGGATATGGCTAGGTGATGCCACTAATGTCAAATACACAGTGTCATCCTACACAAACAATCCAACATTCTTCATCTTACATTGGCCTCATGGCCATTTGAGTGTTGGTGTATCGACATAGTGGGTCCGATTGATCCTTCTTTTTCTAAGGGTCATCGATTCATCTTAGCTGCTACTGACTACTTTTCCAAATGCATGAAGGTGATTCTACTCAGAGAGGCCACTTAGCATGTGCTACAAATTTTTAGGAATGATATCGTATATAGGTTCGAAGTGTCTCGACAAATTATATCTAATAATGGTACTACATTCAACAACACTGAGATCAACATCTTTTCCCAGAGACATAACATAGATTGGAGATATTCTACCATCAACTACACGAGGGTAAACCACTTAGCAAAAGCCTTCAACAAAACTCTCATTCAAATATTGAAGAAGACACTTGACAACAACATGAGATAGTGGCATGGGCATTTAGTTGAAGCCTTTTGGGTCTACCACGCCACATATAGAACTCTAACTCAGTTTAATCTTTTCTCCTTAGTGTATGGGTCTGAAGCCATTCTACTATTAGAAGTTCAACACCCATCACTAAGGAGATAGTATGGGTAGCAAGATCAATAGAGCGTAATGCCAAGTTGGGGGTTAGAAGAGCTCAAGGTTTGGAGGAGAGACATTTGCGAGCATACCAAAACCTCTAATTGTACAAAGCTAAAATGATTCAAACTCACAACAAGTTGGTCTATCCTAGAGATTTTTTAGTAGGAGAGCTTATTTTAATATTATGGAGACCAATTGTTTCCCATCGAAAGATGGGAGGCATGTTTGAACCCACATGGGAAGGCCCTTTCTCCATATAAAATGCCTACTAAGGAGGATCTTATCAGTTTATTAATCATAAGGGAGAGCACCCAATGCTTCTAACAAATGGTCTCTACTTAAAGAAATATTATAAATAATGTTTAAAACTAATTATCATCAATGAAATTTCCATTTCAAATTCAATCTCATCCATGTTGAAAGTATTCTTGTTTGTGAATCCGCAATGTTGTGTTTAGAGTAGGTGTAAGGAACTTGAGTAGCATCCTATCCTTCATCGACACAACACAAATATAAACTACACTCAAACATATATAATAAACACATATCTTTTATCTCAGGCTACTCTGAGTTGAGATAACGCCCAGGCACTCACCATGCTCTAAGTCCTAGACGTTACCCTACAGTGTACCCCAATGGTTTTCATGCTTTGGAGGATGTTAGTATGATACGCTTTCCTTCTTTACTTTGACACTGCACATCGAAAAGCACCTTGTTAGTTTGGTAGTTCTTACTAAATGGCTGGTAAGCTACCTCATGTTGGCTTCATTTAAAATATTTGAGTCTGCTACGCTTTCTTCTTGGATTAACCTTGTGCATCGACTATATATATTGAGATTTAGGATAAGTCCTAGTGGCTCCTTCTCGACCTTCAAGTCCGGGTCCGCCCTTCCTCAGGGATCCCCGCTTAGTATTCACTCTAGGTCATATAGCATTTGCCCACCAATGATAGACTGTCTAGATAATTAGTTCCGCTTAAAAGTTGTAAGCCTATATGCTTTCATTCCATATTGATCATTGTACACTGATGGGCACCTTAGGTTGGTTGGTTATTACTATGCTGATGAATACACCACTCACATTGATGAATACACCTTAGGTTGGTTGGTTCCCGCACCTTAGGATACACCACTCATGATAGATGTAAGTCTGCTATGCTTTCTCCTTGAGTAGGCCACTATACACCTATAGGATATCTTTTTTAGGGCTTAGGATAATGCCCCTAGCAGCACCTCGTCTGTGGACACTAAATGGGTTACTATCGAATTGGAAAGTTCCCCTTTCCTAGAAACCACTCTTATGGTTGGAGAATCCATTTTGTGGATATGCAGATTCTCCCTTGGTCCAAGAATCAGATAGGTTAAGGAGACATAGCCCTTCTCGTGTCCCCTCACACACCAACATGGTCCACATAAACATATAAACAAAATACATATCACTTGTGGATTAGAAGACACCCTACAGCATCCTTTCCCAAGTGCATTCTATCTTTGGCATCAAAACTCCCATAAGAATCACCGACTACTCTTGAGTTGATATAGTCCTAGCATTCACTCAGTAGTCACCTCTAAGTTGGGTTTGATTTGTTGTGCTACCAATAGGTCACCCCAGCGGTTGTTCTGTGCTTTAGAAGATGTAAGTCTATTACGCCTTCTCCTAGCACAACCATTACACACCGAAAGGCAACCCATTAGGTTGGCTAGCTCTACCCCACGACCAATAGACTATCCCTTTGGATTTATAAATCTGAGGTAGGACAAGTCTGATATTTCCCCTTCTTAGTGAGTCCATCACACTGACATGGTCCTTAAATTAAATCTATCAAATCTGATCGAGCTCACATCCCCAACATATATGCCTCAATTAAAAATCAAACTAAACCAAACAAACCATATCAAATCACATGAAATTAAGATAAAATTAATCTCGACTACTTTTGAGTTGTCATAAGTCCCAAATGACATTCACTCAAGAGTCGCCCAGGTCGTTCATTTATTTTGCATCAAATAGGTCACCCAGTGGTTGTTCCTCACTTTGAAGATGTAAGCTACACTTCTTCTTAGCATAGTATTGCACACCAAAGACAACCCTTACCTACCTCAATGTAGACTATCCCTTTCATTTGTAAACTGGGTAGTTAATATAGCCCCTTCTCTGTGGGTCCATCCCACAATGACAGGGTCCATACATTAACTTAGATAAATAAAACCCAATATAATTTTCCTCAGTGGAGTTATGTTTCACCCTTCTTCCTAGTGGAGCTCCAAATCATATATAAATAATTTAAATAAACAAATCAAATTCAAAATTAGCTCCCCAGTGGAGCCAAATTAAACCAACTCCCCAAGTAGTGTCTAAATCAAATAAATCCAACTAAACTCTTATCCCTAGTGGATACATCCCAAAATAAATCTATGAAATCAAACTCAAATCCTAATCCCCAGCAGATAGCCCAAACTTGCCTCCCTAGTGGAAGGTTCACATACTTGATCCTCAACGGACTTAAGCCCATATCTCTAGTAGATATGCCTCCACATCAATTAAAATAAAATAAATTAAAGTTGATTTGAACTTAATCCCAATGGATTATAGATTTTTATCCCCAACAGATCTTTTTTCCACAAATCATATAATCAAATCAAATTCAAACCTTATCACCAATAGATTTATGCCTCAACATACACCCCTCACATGTCATGTCCAATGCATGTTGATCCCTGATCTCCCTCTATGTTCTTGACATTCTCAACAAATCTTATTTTATGCACACCTTTAATACTTCAACCAAAAGCATAACAATGCATTCATTCAAATTACATCATCTTAACTTTGTAATTAACATTTTATGATTTCTGATAGTGCAATCTCAAACTAACTATACAATATCATGCTAATAATATTATAGTGTAAATTAACACACTATATTATATTATAATATATGATGTTATATCATAATTTTCTATAATATAATATATTGTCTAACATTACACCTCATTAGAATCATTGAACAAATAACAAAATTTTCTCAAAATATGAATAATGTTCATTTTGGATGTAAAATTATATTTTCTATTAGAAATGGTACAAAATAGCATAATTTTGGTGTTGCTTCTTGGTATGTGCCATGAATTTGGCCAAATTCTTCCATCTCAACCTTCAAATTTTTTTGTGAGTTTTGACCCAATGTATTATATAAAAGTACTAAAAATGTTCAAACATTTAGTAACACCACCATATCAAATATATATATATATATATATATATATATATATATATATATATATATATGTGTGTGTGTAAGTTTTGTGTACATTATATTTTAATATTCTTTCATATAATATATTATCTTACATTACACCTTAAAATGCATCACTTTAAGCAAAAAAATTTATAAAATTTGGTTGAAAATGAACATTTATTTTGGATGTAAAATTCCTTGTGATTAAATGACACACCATCACACCCCAATGATGTTCCCTAAAGCTTACCTTAAATTTGGCCAAATCCCAATATCTCATATAAATCAAGATTTTTATGAATTATACTAGTACAAAGTCTAAACATCATACTATAACAAACAAAATATGCTAAACAACAAGTAGTAATACACAATAGTATGCTATAATGCATGATGTTACACTATGTTATGGCATCCTATTTTATAATACACTATAACATATTATATCATATTATATTATGTTGCATATCACATCACAAGGGATTTCTTAAGATAAAAAATCATAAAATTACAAAAAAAAAAAACTATATATTTTATTCAGATCACTTACATATTTTAAATTGAAACAATATATTATGATGCCATTTCTACCTATTTGAATTTGGCCAAATTCCACCATTTTAAAGTCTAAATCAACATTTTTATAAATAATAGTAGGCTCGATAATGATTGTAAAATACAAAAGAAGAATTTGAAATGTCTTGATATTATATTATGATGCTATACTTATGCTACAACATATAATATTTATTTTGAATATAAATCTTACTTTTAGACAACAAGTGTGCTTTTGCACACCATTGACTACAACTAATTCCCACTTCAAGTTAACAAATTTCATTATCGATTTATTAAAATATTTTATGATTTATATTAATAAAGACTATAGGGCATAATACCATAATGTACTAAAACATTTCAAAACATCTTATAATATCTAAAAACACATTGCTACATGCTCAAATATATGATGCTACATTATACTATAATATATGGTATTATAATACAATTTAGGGTTAGGGTTTAATATATTCCAAATCTCCCAATAGTCAAAGGAAAGTCTAAGAGACATTTTTCTTTATACCATAACTATGTTGGGATTACATCATTCTTTAGATTTACTCTTAATGACATCTTTATTCAAGGTTTAGGGTTTAAGGTTTAGGGTTAGGTTTAGTTTAGTTTAAGAGGTTTAAAGTTAGTTTAGGGTTTAGGGTTGTAGGTTTTAGGGTTTAGGGTTTAGGGGTTTTAGGGTTTAGGGTTTAGGGTTTATGGTTTAATATTTAAGGTTTATAGGTTTTAGTGTTTAAGGTTTAGGGATTAGGGTTTATGGTTTAGTTTAGGTTTGGTTTAAGTTTAGGAGTTTAGTTTTAGGTTTTAGGGTTTAGAGTGATTTTGGTGGTTTGTGTGATTGGGGTGGCCCTTATGGTTTAGGTTTTAGGTTTAAGGTTTAAGTTTTAGTTTAGGGTTTAGGTTTAAGGTTAATGGTTTAGAGTTTAAGGTATTTTTTAATAGGAAATAAATTTAGATTCAACATTTCTCCTTCTCAATTTCATCAACCAAGTACTAGCCCAAGTTTTCTAAGACACAAGCGATGACATAGATAAAAAATAGCACCCATTGAGCAAATCAAAAGCTCAAGATAAGTTGAATAGTCTCTACTGTAAATACATAGTTCCATAAGTAGTAAATTGGATCGATCGTTCTTTAGTTTCTCTAGTTCCCATTAGAACCACCCCTGTCTCTCGAGTAGCGAGATTCGCCATCATATCCTCAATCTCTCTTTTGTAACCTCTGTCACTCCTCCCACCTCCATAACCACCACTACTCCAACCACCACCTCCATATCCACCAACACCTCCAGATCCCCCACCACCACTGTGATAACTATCACCTCCACCTTCGCCTCCACCGACAGATCTAGACTGAGCCTAGTTGATGGTGATGTTCCTACCGTCAAGGTTCTGCCCATTCTTAGGGTTTAGGGTGTAGTGTTAGTTTAGGGTTTTAGGTTTAGGGTTTTGGGGTTTAGGGTTGTTGGTTTTAATGTTTAGGGTTTAGGGCTTTAGGGTTTAAGGTTTAAGGTTTTAGAGTTTAGGGTTTAGGGTTTTAGGGTTTAGGGTTTAGGGTTTAGGGTTTAGGGTTTAGGATTTAGGGTTTAGAGTTTAGGGTTTTATTGCTTATGGTTTAGGGTTTAAGGTCTAGGGTTGTAGGTTTAGGGATAAGGTCTTAGGGTTAGTTTAGGGTAGGGTTTAGGGTTTAGGATTTAGGGTTCAGGGGTTTTATTTAAAAAAAAATTAAGAAAACTAGTAGGTTTAGATTTATTTAGTTTATTATTTATTTATTTGACGTTATTTTATTCTTTTTGGTTTTATTTAGTTTAGTTTATTTATTTTAGGTTTTTTATTTTAGTTTAAGTTTTTTATTTTTGTTTATTTTTTAGGTTTAATTTAGTTTTTAGTTTTATTTTATTTTATTTTATTTTATTTTTTTATTTAGGTTTTATTTCTTATTTTTAGGTTTAGGTTTAGGTTTTTATTTCATTTTTTTAGGTTTAAGTTTTAAGTTTTTATTTTAGGTTTAGTTTAAGGAATTATTTTTTTTATTTTAAGTTTAGGTTTATTTTTATCTTACTTTATTTTATTTAGTTTAGGTTTACATTTAAGTTTTGGTTTATTTTTAGTTAATTTTTATTTTTACTTTATTTTATATGTTTAAGTTTATTTTAATATTAGGTTTTAATTTTATTTTTAAGTATACGTTTATTTTAAGTTTATTTTTAGGATTTACTTTTTAGTTTAGGTTTAGGTTTATTTTTAGTTATTTAGTTTAGGTTTAGGTTTAGGTTTTATCTATTTTAGTTTGGTTCATTTTAGTTTAAGTTTAAGTTCCATCTATTTTGTTTATTTTATTTTTATTTTAGGTTTAAGTTTTTTTTTTAGTTTAGGGTTTATGTCTTATTATGTATTTATTTTTAGGTTCTATTTTTAGGTTTATAATTTTGGTTTAGGTTTTCATTTAGTTTTTATTTTAGGTTTATTTTATTTTCAATTTTTAATATATTTAAGATTTTCTTTTAGTTTAGTTTAGGTTTTTATTTATTTTATTTTAGTTTATTTTAAATTTTTATTTTATTTTCTTTTTTAGGTTTAAGTTTAGGTTTTAATTTCAATTTTATTTTATTTTATTCTATTTTTATTTTGGTTTAAGCTTTTTTAGTTATTTTCTTTATAGGTTTTATTTAGTTTAGGTTTATCTTTTTAAGGTGTAGGGATTAGGGTTTAGGGTTTAGGGTTTAGGGTATATGGTTTTATGGTTTAGGGCTTATGATTTAGGGTTTAGGATTTAGGGTTTACTGTTTATGCTTTTTTTTAGGGAAGCCCCATGTAGGGGTATTTTATTGCCACAAAAAGAGGGTTACAATGTCCTTAAAAGGGGATAAACTCCAGAACTATTGCTCAAAGAGCTACAATCAGCCTAAGGAGTAAATCCCTTATCTAAGTACATCCAAGAGTAAAAGAAAGCATAAAAACAATCAAAAGATACAAGATGGTTAACATAATAAGCTAAAATAAGAATAAAGCTAATGCTGAGGATGTGGGAATGCATGATAACTGAGACAAAGAAAAGAAGGAGAGAGAGAATCACGCAAAGTTATAATAAGAGGGAGATTAGACGCTTAAGGTAATACTGATAAAAAAGTTTGAAGAAAACAATATAATATGAGTATGTTAGTAAGGAATTGTGATAGAGAAGGCTGCTCAATCACATCCTGAGGATGCAAGTATGAGCATCCAAACTTGGAAGGGTTACATCACATGAGCTACTACCAAACCAATAGGGAGTGAGATCATCATCATAGCCAACAAACCAGTGAGAAGGTAGCACCGTTGATATTCTTGTGAGCTTTACTACCGCAAAACCTAAGCAAAATCTTATCTAACGATATAGAGAATTGCTAAGAGCTGAAGGATAGAGTCTCATTCAAGAAAAATATCATCAATATATGCATCTTGACATGAGAATACATAAACATAAGAGTGAGCCATCTTAGCCGAATCTCATCAATACCATTTCCAAGAAAGAAAGCAATCCAAAGATAACCCTCCACAAGAAAATTGAGGAGACAACTTGGTGAAATTGCTAATCAAGTCAATGAGCCTATATAACACCATCCCAATCATATGATATATAAATGAAGCTGTGTATGAAATAGTCCGAAATAAGAGCAAACCAAGAAAAATAGAGCAATTTAAATAGAAGCCAAAATTAGATAATCCAATCAGAACGACCAAAAAACAAGATAGCAAAAGGCAAAGATAGCTCAACACAGAAATGACAACAAATCAATAGCACCCGATCCACAATTGTGATAATAGATCAACAATCAAAAGAAGGCAAGAAAAGGCAATACATCATAGCTCAACAGAAATAAACCAACTAAAATTAGCACCCAAAGAAAAATAGTTAGAGTAAAGAGTTTCAATAGCAGCGTTCCCAGATAATCATCAACAATCAACCCAAAAAACAAGACAAAAAAAAGGCAACAACATCCAAGAGAGGAAGGGACAAAAAAATATCTCTTTTAGATACAAGAGCACCAACCTATCAGAAACTAGGTAGGAATAAGGACAACAGCAGGTAATGCAGATCAAAAATAGGAGATAAACTGCATGAGCATTCAAAAAAACCTAATAAATAAAACAAATGCACAATTTGAACATTCAAAGAATCAACAAGTGGATTAAGATGGGTCTCAACATTAAATTCAAAATAAAGCAGTTGAGACAAGAACATCCAAGCCATGCAAGAATTGGCCATAAAACTCAATCGAGTAGACATGACAATAGTAGATAACCAAATAAATAAAGCATAAAATAGTTATCTTGAAGGCAGCAACTTAGACAAAAGTCACCAAAAACCATCACCATCAGGACATCAATGTCAAAAAATGAGCATAAGACCAAATTCTACAACCAACAAAGATGGCCAATTGAGGTGTCAAGATACAACAAGAAATCTCTAAGACAAGAGACAACCAAAATAGTAAAACCAGCTAGCATAATTCCATTCATCCAAGATAATCGAACAATAAATAAAACACAAGTTTAAAGCAAAATCTACCAAGAAATCAAGAACTTATAGAGACTTCAACAAAATAATCCAAAACCCTAGCGAAGTTGAGTTAATCCGTGATCCAACAAACAAGGCATTTAAAATCAAGTCGAAGATCCACCCATAAATATATATAGATAAAGGAAAGGATAGATAATGAATAGCTCCCACCATAAGCTTATCCGAAGTGACATTCAAATGAAATCGACAAGATCGGATGCTTAGTTACCATAATCCAATTCTTCTGGATAATGATAATAATAACTGGGTAGATCAATAACCCAATTATGCATAAGATAAATCATTTATTAATTCCAAGCATAACAAAGAAATGAGCTTCAAGTTGTGCATATTCCAATGTAGCATAGGATGGGAGAACAACAAAGAAGCAAAGAATAACATCCTGTGTGTTAGCATCAAAACCCAAAAGAAAAATAAAGAAGTTTTCTCGGGAAATCAAGATTCCAAAAATAAAAGATGGACATTTTTAACAACACTCATAACCTCAAAATGCACAATATAGTCCTTGAATAACTCCAAACCCCACCATAAGTAAAACTAGAACAACAAGACAAATATTGAAAAAAATACAATTCCTTTCGCAATGAGATATTAGTGTAGACATGGGATATCCCAACAAGAAAATAATAAGAATAAAGAAAATTGCAATAGGTATAAAATAGCCCTAAGAGTAAACAATTCAAGAATAAGTTGCTTTGTCACATTAAGCCAAAGATACAAGGATATTGACAAATATAATCCATATAGGATATACCATTGGAGATATAAGTAGAAGTAGAATGGTCTCGTGATATTCATGATCTCATCAAAGCATGAAGGGTGAAAACAATTGCAGAAAGATAACATCAACCCAAATGTTAACAACAAGAAAAAAGTGAAACAAAAAGAGGAGGTAAACACAAGAAGAACCAAAAGGAGCAACAAGAAACAAAGTGTAACACACAAGGCTCAACTGGGTTCCAATTCAAGAGATTAATGTGCATATAGTTCAACATCTCCCATAATATTGTAAATGCCAAAAATAGAAATCTTCCAACTAAAGGAGAAGGGGTAAAGGCAGCAAGTCATGGCAAAGAGCACAAGACAGCAATGATATGGAGTATCCATAAAGAACACAAGGAAACAGAAAACCAAAAAAAGGGAGGCGAAGAGGAGAATTAGATTCTGAGGTAAGGAAGCCTAGAATTGTCCAAGTTAACCAGACCACACAAGTATTTGGGTAATGTAAATTGATCAAAGAAGATGATACTTTAATCTCGCACCTGATTTGCAAGGTAATCAAGACAGTGTTACCTTCACGCCAAACATGAGTGATGGTAAAATTCTTGAGAGAAGAGCCCTAGTTTGCTTGAGGAGGTAGTAAACAAGCATTGCTCATATTGGTAGAAGTCAAAAGGTCAATCAAGAGAAGAGCATCCACCTCTATCCAAATATTGAGACCATTTTGAAGACAAATTTCTAGAGCTTTGTGGACGCCATAAGCTCAAGATAAGGAGTGCTGAAAATAAGGGGATAAGCAAATGCACATAGGACTATACCCTTAGAATCCTAAAATGCCTCCACAACCGTGAGCCATTATGAGACAGAGCCATCAAGATAATTTTAATAATATGATCAAGAGGTTTTTTCCAAAAAACCATTCTATCATTTATAAGGTCGGTCCGAAGGTTGAGGCCCGTTTATTGGCCAGATTTACCTTTTAAAATTTTGTGATGAATTAAATTGGCTTTAAACAAGTCACAAATTTTATTTTTAGTTCTAGCAATAATCCTCATGTGATTCATAATGAATCCCAATGATATTTCATTTCGTCCATCCATATGAACCAAATAAGAGTAATGGCGATTATGATTTTAATATGACCTTTAATTGCATTGTCAAAGTAAACTTCAAGAAGTTGATATAAAGTAAAAGAACAATTAAAATTGACATTGTTGAATAGATAGTCATACCAAATCCAAATTTTAGAGGCAATAGCCCCATTAACAAAAACATGGTTAACATTCTCAATATGAGAATAACATTGACA